>OZ024831.1:71662951-72862951 GCA_964016985.1 Anodontia alba
CCGACAAATCTAAACAAGCCCAAACCGAACAAACGTACGAAAAGCACTAAGATTAGCTTTCTCTTCCCCAAGCGAGGTAATCGCAATACTAAAAGACTTTAGACACAAGAACAAAATGACACACGAAAAGACATACAAAACATCGCCTCGTAGAATAAACCACAAAGCAACAAGGAGTAAGACTAACACCGGGACCACCGACTTAGAACGGTCGGTAGAGCAAACCACCGGGGGTGGGGGGTGGGGGTTGGGGGGTTTAAAGCACTTTTACAGCTAGCTAACTTCACCCTGGGTCCCGATGCTACTCTTAATACATAAATACATAAAAATTCGGTTCGCATAAAGGCTCCCAACTCAGTCAATGCATCAAAGCGAAAACATAAAAATCAAACCAATCACTATAATAAACAAAGACGAGTACTCATGGCTAATTCTACTGTATGCCAGAGTAAATGAAAACCAATAGTTGAACCACGGCGGGCCAAGCCAAAGACAAGTCTGATTCCACTTTGGTCCCAAATACTTCCACGTAGCCGGCCAAATGCTACACTAGCTCTGGCAATTCTAGCATTGACTTCATCATCAAAGTGCAGAACTCTAGACAATGTGCTTCCAAGGTAGGTGAACTTGTCTATCACTTGCAGTCGTTGACCTTTCACTGTGATGGTAGGCTCTTTGTAAGGCTTTCCAGGTGCTGGCTGATATACTACCTCAGTCTTTTTTATGCTGATTGTGAGATCATACCTGTCACATGAATCAGATACTTGATCAACACCTTTTTGCATTTTCTCTTCTGTTGGAGCACCCTTTGCCATATCATCAGTAAAGAGGAACTCGTCTAGCATCTCTGTCTGCAACTTAGATTTAGCTTGCAACCTTCTTAGGTTGAAAAGTTTCCCATCAAAGCGATACCTAATAGGTATACCATTGTCACCATCCTAGAAAGCATCTGTAAGCATGGCAGAAAACATCATGCTGAACAGTGTTGAAGCTAGTACATAGCCTTGCTTCTCCATTTGTCACAGGAAATGGATCAGAAAACTCGCCATCATCTATAAATACAAATGAAACGGATGCTGTGTAATAGCAAAAGATGAAAAAAGTTATCAATTTTCAGGTAAGTGCACGACCCAACCAGAGACTTAGACTAACAAGTGCTGCTGTCATGAGCTTATTACCGAAAGAGCATAATTTTGTTTTCATTGAAAAAAACCGGGCTTAGGCACAATTTGTCTAAAAGTCGCAAGTCTAAGTCTAACAAATTCAAGTGATAATGTGATCGGTCCGAGAGTACTTAAAAGCTATTTGACAGAACCTGTCAAATAGTCCTAAATAGCCACTGCTATGAAATAATCACGCTAGTTTACTATGTACAGTAAATTGTATGCACAATGCAAGTATTGAACTGAGTCTTATACGCAGAAAAAGAAAAAGAGAGTAATAACATAAATCACTACTAACTGGTGTTGCAACAAAAATCTTATAAAAACTTGGCTATTAAAACAAAGGTTTTATTACTTACAGCAATTGTTAGTGAATGTCATCATGATAAATCATCAGGTATTTACGCAACGGTCGCCGGTTTATACTAAAAAACAAACAAACAAACAAAAAAAAAAAAAACAAAAAAACAAACAAACAAAAAACAAAAACAAAACAAAAAAAAAAAACATCGAAAGTCGTGCTTGTTGCTTCAAAGTGAAAATGACAAGTTTTCAGCTGAGCGAGATGACTAAAAAATCTAAAATGGGGCTAGTTGTCTCACGACCTAAAGACGAGTCGTAATGATGATACTTTTAGTAGTTATTTACACAACGGGTCACCCTTTCATACCGCTCATGAAAACAAATTGTCGGACTTGTTGCTTCAAAATGAAAAAGGCAAGTTTTTGAAACCGTTATCAGCTGAGCAAGGTGACTCAAAATCTAAAATGGGGCGAGTAGTCCCATCATCAGTGACTTGAAGACTTGTCGTCTTGATGGGAGTACCTTTTGTCTTTTAGCTTTTGAGTGAGTGTACTTTTTGACTGTTACATATTCTTCTAAATAGAAGACTGTCAAGAACCAAATGATTCATAGGACGGTTCATAATCACATGATTTCACCAGTAATTTCCGTTGGTCCATTTGCATATTTACACTGTCGTCTGCATATTGTCAACAAATTGGTTGAACTTCTGTATAATACAAAATTATACTTACCCCAAAAACAAAAGTAGACACAATCAGATTATCACAAACAAAATATTTTCCTTGGGCCATAAACTTCGAGCTTTAGCAAGAATTTCTGCATATATATGCTGTTTATAGGAAAAGTGCTCAGCAGATGCATTTCAAAAGGGAAATATACGCCAGAGTTGACCCACTTACAGGTTTTCCGTCAGTAAATTATTAATCCTTGTCTGGTGTTGCCTCAACATCTAGTGTAGTCCGGTTTTGGGCGAGTTTTCTTAGCGCAGAAATTTCCTGTTTGTTACATGTTCAACTTGCTTAATTAGCTGTTAGCGAGCAGTTGTGGTCATCATAACAAAGCTATAATCCTAGCTCATAAATCCATAAACGATTGACATACCAGAATGTTCAGACGAGCAGACATAGACCCCAAAAGAAAGGGTGTAATCAGGCGTCCATGGATAGTAAGCATAACTTGGTAAGCAAGATAAGCCCACCATGTCTATAGACCTGAACGAAGAAAAGTAATAAATGTCCGGTGAAGGTATGTCCGGGATTTTGGAAGTCTACTTATAACTTTTCAGTGGCAAAAACATCAGAAATAATTCTGGAAACTGCCATATTGTAGGGATTGACAAGCTCATGATGTTTCCCATAGATCTTCTTCAGTGTTGCTAACAATTTCAATTCAAGATACGAAGTAGTTATTTGATTTAGAACAAAAAAAAAAAAAAAATGTCTCAAATGTTTGGTTGGTTTGGAGTTGAACGGTCCAACATTATTAAGGTCACGTCGAGCCGGTAAAACTTCAAGATGAAATAAATCAAAGCAGTGACAGTACTAGTAGGTCGATTGTCTTTGAGTAGGCTTGGAAAATGGTCCTGAACGGGGACTTAGAACTGCTTCATTTAACCCTTAACTTCCTGTCATTTAAGCAAGCAGTGCAGACCCTGATCAGACGCCGCGTTCTGTGGCGTCTGCTCAAGGTCTCTCTGCATTGGGTCTGCTCTGTCCCAGTTCAGGTTTTACAGATCTTTACACGGCACTCTGACGTTACAGTGACAGGAATACCGTGGCTATAAATAACCCGACGGTTTCCTGGATTTTGTACGAACGTGCGGTTTGATTTCATTGGTCAATGATAATAACGTGGGCAACAACCTTAAGGAAATGTTGCTGTATGTAGACTATGTATCGATTGTAAACAAGCAACCCTAACAGCAGAGCGTATTTTCAGAAATCAAAATGACGTTATAAAATTTTTGCTGTTATAAGGAACGTCGTGTTTAAAGAGGATCGACTGTATTTACAAGTGTTCTTCATTATTCGTCCTGAACAGATCATTACTCTAAGCAGTCTGATAGCTTTGAATTCAGCAGCGCGTAATCGGTTGTTTTAAGAATTCCTTGACTCCTTGCAAATACATTTCCTAACATTTAGCTGTCGAATAAATGTCATTGGACGTATCACCAGTAAAAATTTACTAGATTGTTTATTACATCCTGAAAAAGCCAAGATGGCGAAACGTTGATGTTAATACATGATAAAGATTATTTCGTGTTGGTGTTGATTTACTATACAAAATTATTCAGTAAAAAAATTGAAATTCTGTGGCTAAAGACAAATTGGGAAGACGGTGCAATGATATACACCTTTAAAGCTGTTATGTAATGGCAGTTCTTTGTCTAGTTTTTTCTTTGTTCAAGCTTACGGCGTACGAATGTTTTCAGAAGTTTTCTAATATACATTGGCTGAAATAAAACAAACAGAATTAAATGATACAACAACAGCAACAACAACAACAACAACAAATAAACCTACACACATAACATACACACACACAAAAAAAAAAAATATTTTCACAAAAGCATAATTTATTGCATACTTTCCGGAAAAAAGGACTGCTTTATATCTATACAAAAAAGAAGAAAACTAATTTTAGTTGAATGGTACGTGTCTGCTAATATTCTATATACAAAATGTTTCCAGTATTCTCTACATTACGAAAGCACACCTATTCAAATGTATTAAAATTTCACCACCAAAAACTGAAAGTATTAGATAAAAACTGATATTTTTCATATTTCTGCTCAAAACATAGCTTGTGGGTACTCGGTAGAACCGCCTCGCCGTTCTAACGAGTACCCAAATCTATGGTTTTGAGCAGAAATAAGAAAAATAATGTATACACTGTAACTCCTGTAAGTGGGGTTTAAGGGGGTCAATATTATATAGGCATGTTTTCGTGATGAAATAAGATTCAATATTTGTAAAAAAATATTAAAAGTCTCTGAACCCGTATATGTTATCATGAAACTTTTATATCAAACTTGTGAAAATTCAGTTAAGTTCAGCTCCAGTAGCTGTTTTCATTGTCCTAGAAAGTCGTATATGAGATAGTTGCGTTTAAATGTACCATTAATAAAGCCTGTTCTAGGCATTGATTAAACAACAAAAAATAGTCAATAATGTTTCCAATACCATTGCTGAAGCCACCATAGATTTTAATTTGCAAGCGCTTGCTGAACTTGGTCGTTTTCTCAATCAATAGAGGCTCAGAACTTCCCAAGTATACGACGGTCTATTTATTGTAGTTTGGATTTACAGTTTAAAGTTGCTTGGATTCGTTGCATATTTGGGAACGTATCTTCTGAATAACTAACAAGGTATGTATGTATACATCTTTCATGTTTTGTATCATTACTGGGTCGCTTTCTCTTTAATCTTCGTATACAATTCCTTTAATAGCAATACGATTCCTTTAATTTCCATAAGATAAAACTTTCACAAAAGGTGGAGCCTAAAACTCGGCTTTATTTTCACAAAAGTATAACTTATTGTACAGTTTCCGGAAAAAAAGGAATGCCTTATATTTATACAATTATAGATAGTCATAGCGATTACATTTATTTGAGGCGCAAAATCAGAAAACGTATCTTCGGACATGTGCGCCCAGCGAAGATTCAGAATAACCTGCACATTCGCGCAGTCTGATCAGAATCTTCATTTGGTGCATTTTTGATAGACAAGAATGCAAAGTTTCTTCATGCGGAAAACAAAGACTCTTATCAGACTGCGCGGATGCGCAGGCTGATGTGAGTCTTCGTTTGAAGCACATGTCAGAATGTACGTTTTCTCGTGTTTCGGCTATTTTCATTTGTTTGCCATGATTAAAAATATCTTACTGAGCAAAACGCTTTCCTTCTTAAAGGGATCTACTCTAAAAGGAAAGAATTTGCTCCCCTTGGGAGCAAATTCTTTCCTTTTAGAGTTGACCATTTTTCAGAGAGAAATGGTGTGCAGGAAAGCAAATATGAAATCCTGAAAGTTGTCTCCCTTGTAAAATGGCGGAATTATGTCAAGTCCCCTTAACGCATAATAGATGGGCTGTGTACCAAGCTTCTTGTGTTCATCCGGTCATTAGCATGACTGTAGACAGTTTGATGTGCCTTAACGATATGAGTGGCGAGCTGAGGAATATACTAGCTACAATCAGAAAGTGTATCAGGGGCGATCAGAAAAATGTAGAAGTGGCGATCAGAATAGTTCAAGAAGGGCGATCAGAAAAGTGTCAGAGGGTCTATCATAATAGTTCAAGAGGGACGACCAGAAAAGTGTCAGAGGGACGATCAGGATAGTTTAAGAGGGGCGATCAAAAATGTGTCAGAGGGGCGATAACAGTAGTTCAAGAGGGGCGATCATAACAGTGTTAGAGGGGCGATCAGGATAGTTTAAGAGGGGCGATCAGAAAGTGTCAGAGGGGCGATCAGAATAGTTCAAGAGGGCCGATAAGAATGTTTAAAAGGGGCGATCAGAAAACTTTAAATGGGGCGATCAGAAAAGTGTAAGGGAGGCGATCAGAAAAGTGTAAGAGAAATGATGAGAAAAGTGTAAGTGGGGTGATCAGAAAAGTGTAAGAGGGGCAATCAGAAAGGTATAAATGGGCGATTTGAAAAGAGTAAGAGGGGCGATCAGAATAGTTTAAGAGGGGCGATCAAAAAAGTGTCAGAGAGGCGATCAGAATAGTTCAAAAGGGCCGATAAGAATGTTTAAAAGGGGCGATCAGAAAACTTTAAATGGGGCGATCAGAAAAGTGTAAAGGAGGCGATCAGAAAAGTGTAAGAGGAGTGATGAGAAAAGTGTAAGTGGGGTGATCAGAAAAGTGTAAGAGGGGCGATCAGAAAGGTATAAATGGGCGATTTGAAAAGAGTAAGAAGGGCGATCAGAAATGTTTCTGATGGTTCATGCGTACAATGTCCAGTGATAAAGACTAACTAAAGAAGGGAAATAATTGTATCGACTGCATGACTAGCTGTATAAGAATGATTATATAATGCGTAACTTGTGCAGTGGGCCTTTATATGCGAACGGTTAAGACTTAGACCAGCCTGCACTTTCTATCAGGCAGATCTGTTTCTTCGCTATCCCTCGATATAGTCTACAATGATTTGCCAGCATGCAACGACGGCGTTCTGTAAATGGCGCAAATGCGCAGGCTGATCTAAGTCATTGTTGTCCTTATATGGCATAGGGTCATCTGTGCGTTGCGCATCATCTAAGTACAGTAGACTCTCATTATCTCGAATTCCAAAGGACTATTAAATACTTCGAGATATCCGTACCTCGACATATCCGATTTGCAGAATTGAGGAAAAAATAATTCGAACAACCACATTGAACAAATATATATGTAACTGGACTCTTGAAGTTAGATATATTGAAAATATTGTGGAAAGAGGAGAATTTGCTCCTAAGGAGCAATTTCTCCTCTTTCCACAATATTTTTACCTGTTGTTAGATTTTCATGTTTAGACAGGGACCAGATTTTCACCTCGAGATAAGCGGTTATTCGATATAAGCGAGGTCAAGATAACGAGAGTCAACTGTACTATTAAGTTAGGAGGACATCGTGTCAATTCGTATCAAACATTAAGTCAGTTGCTTACTCATTTGATGCAAGAATAGCTGGTGTAGAAATGGATGGCTTAAAATATGTTTAGGAATAAAGAAGTTTTGTAATTCGACTCAAACACACTAATTTGCTAAGCGCTAGTCTCAGCAGCAGTAAAACAAGAGGACTGTGAGGTTCTGATCGCTCCCCTGAATCCTGAGTATTATTTGGAAACGTTTTCCCTCGTCTGAGTAACCTTGATCATTGGTGCTGATAACATTTCATGGACTCCTTTAGCTGTCTGTGACTACCATCGTAACCGAGTTTCAAAGTCCTTCATTCTCTCACTCACTGAAGACTTCATATGCAATATGACTTCAATCAGTGTAGCAATTTCAATGCAAAGGAAGTTTAAATATATTCAATCCTAGTGACTTTGGTATCTGGCCTTGAGATGCAGACGGATCTATATTAACACCGATTAAAGGAATCTGCAAAAGCTGTCATTGCATTTTGATGCTGGAGAGCTAAATTTGATACTAAGGGGAATGAAGAGTAATCGAGTTGGCGTAACTGAAAAGTAAAGATAAAGTCCTTTCAAATTCCTTTGAAATGTTAATGGACATGCAATCCGGGTGACCTAGGATCAAGGTCACTGACTGACCTTGACTTCCGTATTCACAGACATTCATGTAGTACCTACTTTCATGTCATAGACTACTAAATGTTTGGAAAAAATGCATTTTATCACCCATTTTCCATTCAAAAGCCAAGGGACCAAATTTGACCATATCGTAAAATACGTCAGGGTCAATCTAGGGTTACCATGGAACAAACTTGGTAGTACTCAGTCACCTAATGTCACATAACATGTTTCAAGGCAATCGGCCCAGCGGTCCTGGAGAAGAATATTTGTAAAGAATATTCCATATCTGGGCATGGCAGCTATCTTTGTTATGTGATCTGGACCATTTCAGCAAACTTTTGTTCTCCTATTGCCAAGGGGCTGCATATGAAATTTACTTAAAATCGGGCCAGCGATCTAAGATAAGAAGTCCTTTGAAGTGTTGATGGACATGCAATCCTAGTGACCTGGGGTCAAGGTCACTGTAATGGTTTTTGGCGTTAATATAGTACCTACTCTTATGTCATAGACTACAACAGTTTTGGAAAAAAAATATTGTTTTACCTTTTTTCCATTCAAAAGCCAAAGGAAGCAAATTTGACCTCGCCATAAAATAAGTCACGGTAAATGCAGGGTCATTTTTTAAAACAAACTCGGTAGTACGCAGTCACCTGATGCCACATACCAAGTTTCAAGGCGATTGGCCCAGTGGTTCTGGCGAAGAAGATTTTTAAGGTTTTTACCATATCTGGGCATGGCGGCCATCTTGGTCGTGTGACCTTGACCATACGAACAAACTTTCGTTCCCCAATTATCAGGAGGCTGGGTATGAAATCAATTTGAAATTGGCTCAGCGGTTTCAGAGAAAAGTTATTTTGAAAATGGTCGACGTACGGGCGACGGACGACGGAGGCCTTCCATTCTATAAACTCCACCGGAGCCTTTGGCTCAGGATAGCTAAAAAGAAAACAAGAGAACCATGATGGTCCTTTCGCTCACATGAGCAAACAGATTTGCATATTTACTATTTAAGTTTCACCCAAGTTCACTGCTTTAAGATTTTTTGTATAAATTTTATGTTCAAGAGTGACTTATTGGTCCTGTAAAAGCGAGTAGCAATGCCTTATGGCAAGCAGAGCCTCATTTTTAAATCTGATTTTCAAAATTTCTTTAACGATATATAGGGAAAATAAGCCCCGCACCATGGGGGTAGGGGAGGCATTTGTATTGACGCATCATGATGGCTAGAACAATCTTGGTAGAGGGTCACCAAAGAAACAGTTCTGCTAAATGTTACTGAAACCAGTCCAGTGGTGTCCGACAAGAAGATTTTTAAAGTTTCTTTATAGATATATAAGGAAAATAAGCCCCGCCCCTGGCGCCCATGTTTCTTATAAATAATGATGGCTTAAAAATCCTGGTAGAGGGGCACCAAAGGAACATATCATATTGAAATCGGTCCAGTAGTTTCTGACAAGGTTTTTTTTTTAAAGCTTTCTATATAAATATACTAGGAAAATAAGCCCTCCCCCACCCTAGCGGCCATGGTTTTTAACAAATCATGGCTTGAACAATCTTGGTAGAGGGTCACCAAAGAAACATTTCGGATGAATTATATTGAAATCGGTCCAGACAAGAAGATTTTTAAAGTTTTCTATATAGCTGCATGGGGAAAATAAGCCCCGCCCCCTGGCGGCCATGGGCCATGTTGTTTTTGACAAATTATGATGGCTTGAATTATCTTGGTGGAGGATCAACAAAAGAACATTTCTTCCAAATTATATTTAAATTGGGCCAGTGGTTTCTGACAAGAAAAAATTAAAGCGTTTTCTTTTTGTTGCCATGGCAACCAGAATCTTGCATGGATTCCAAACCTTTAAATAGTTTTCAGTCAAAATCATCCAAGGGACAAATTTGTGAAATGTTGTTAACATTGGCTCAATAGTTTAGGAGAAGATGTTGCTCAAAGAAATTGTGGACGGATAGACAGACGAAGACGACAACGATAACGACGAATGATGAGTGGTCCCAATAGCTCACCTTGAGCTTTCGGCTCAGGTGAGATAAAAAGAAGTCGACATTTGTTTCGCTGAAAAAAAAATAAATAAGAATGTCTTCTGTCTGGTACAATTTTTAATGACGTTATAAATGTTGAATATAAAATGATGTTAATTATAAGAATATTCCAGCTCACTCTTTCTTCAGAAATTTAAAGAGTCGCAATATCTGAAAAGGTACCTTCCCTTCAATGATTCAAATTCACGCGATCTGATCAGAATCTTCCCTGGGCGCATTTTGGATAGCCAAAGACGCAACGTTTCTTGACGCGGACAACAAAGACTTTGATCAGACTGCGCGGTGGTGCAGGCTGATTTGAGTCTTGTTCATTGGACGCACATATCAGAAGGCACGTTTTCTCATGTTGTCTTAGATTGTCTTAAAACGACTTGCGTACGTCTATAACTGGCACCCACACGTTCGTCTGCGTATGCACGGTAAATGTCCTAAAATTTCGTACACCAAAGTTGCTGATCAAATTCATACGCAAACATTATAGACCCAGATCAGACTGCTCCTGAAGGAGCAGTCTGATCAGGGTCTATACTGTTTGCCATTCCACTAAAACGCAAAATTTAGGCCAAAATGGTACGGAATAAAGTGATCGAAATTGTACGATAATTACCATATGTGACGTGAGCTGGCTGTAATACTGCTAACGCTAGGTCATCTAATCAGTTATTTTTCTGTCATATAATAAAAACATATTCAGCTCTATTTAAACATTACAAATGAGCCTGCGGGTAAACACATGAAAAATTGTATTTCAGAAAATCATAAAGTCGATATACGCAAAGACAAAATTAGGAATGTTCAGACAGACAGACGTGGCCTAAAATAAATGGTGTTTAATCAGGCATCCATGGAAAGTAAGCATTACTTTGTAAGGCTGCTTCGTCCACCACGCCTGTTAGCCTAAACAAAGATGTAGGAAAATAGCAGGCTCTAGCATAACGGATTAACTGTGAAACGTAAACATCGTATGCTAGTGCAGAAAGGATATTGCTGCTCAGAAACGAAAAAAGGAAAGTTGAAGAAGTAGTCATCCCGTTTGTTGTAAAGCCCAGTAGTGACTTTGTCATTGTCGATATAGAGGTATAGATCCAAGTACAGTCGAACTTCAATGGCTCGAACATCTTTGGGACCATAGAAAATTGTTCGAGACATGGGTAGTTCGAGCCACTGAGGGTTAATCATGGTACCAGGTCAAGAAGCAAATAGCGATAACTTATTTTTCTTTTATTTTTTATCTTCACAATAATTGTATTTTGAGTGTATTCATTAGAATCGCCTCGATTAGGCGATTCTAATGAGTACACACAACATACAATTTCTTGATAAAATAAGAAATTATCCCTAAATATTTGTTTTCTTGAGCTAGTGGAAGTATTTCGTAGGGACTCAAAAATGTTCGAATTAGCCATGGTAAACGAGCCATAGGTGTTCGAGCTATTGAGGTTCGACTGTATGAGGAAGAGATTATCATCTGAGATGTTTCTTTTATTTCAAGTTCATCTAGGAGATGAATTCGAGGTACAAAAACAGATTTAATTTCAAGTTGTTTGAATTGACAAACGCATAATAAGCATTTACAGCAAAGTTAACATGTGCCAGTTGCTGACGTCATACTAAGTGCATTAAACATTTGAGCGATGTCTGCAGTTTGGGAGTTCTTGTAGTGAATCCGTCACATATCTATTTAGAGGATTTATAAAGTCGCAAAACCGCGGAGTCAGCAAACGACTATCCTACAGCAAGTCACATCGCTTATATCAATATACTTCGATATTGCATCCTTTCACTCCTGAGTTTCTAAAATGGACTCTTCCATTACTGAATTTCTAAATAGGAATTCGAGTAAAAACATCAGTACTAGAATGGCAAACAGTGTAGTTCTTGATTAGACGTCTCATCTGGATCTGCAATATTTGCAAAGGTATCTGTATAGATCTGCCGGACTGAAATTGTTTACCCATTGATTCTTAGTGGATGCGTCTGTCCTGGAAATCGGACGTATCGATTTAGCATCTATAGATGTAGTTACAATACTGTACGTTTTCGAGTTGTTTTATAAAAAGCAGTTTTGACCCCAAACAGACGGACACGTGTTTTCTGTGTTTCACTGTCTGTCAAAGTCCACCCTGAAGGACATAAGAATACTGAATAACGAGCGTTCGTCTATTTTCCTGTTGATCCCCTATCTTCCCTTCCCTTATTTTCTCTGTTCTTCTTTGCTGTATATGTTAAATGAGTATGTATTGGGGGCGGGAATTGTATACATGTAACCCGAAAGACTTTGTTTCTAAAACAAGTTTTGCTAGTTCAACGATTTGTTTGTAAAACGTAAAAGTTTCTGTTCCTTGTAAAAACTACACAAAGAAATACCTTGATTAGAGGACATTGATTAAATCCCCTTAATGGTCTACGTCATGTTTCTGTCAGCAACTACAATGTAATTGCTTTCCTTCATGAAAGTAGGAATGTGCCGTGTGACATGGACGCCCGTCGAAGACGCAAATCATCTTGTGCATTTGCGTAGTCTGATCAGCGCTATTGCTGTTCGCCCGGAGAAGCTTCTGATCCTTGCTTATCCACAGAGTGCCTGCCGATCAGACTGCGAGCAGGCAAAGACTGATCTGAATCTATTTGGACGCACATATCATTAGGTATATTCTCTCACATTACATTATATAAACGGTTCTACTGAGAAATGATAGAAAAATAGAAGTCAGAAATCAGCGAGACTTTCGTATGCTGTGAAATACTTGCAAGTTACGAAAAATTGTTTCGTATCTTCGACAAACCCGAACTACAAAGAAGAGTTTTATTCGCGCGACAGAAGTTAAGATTTCCCATCCGGTACCAATACGGAGAAACACAATGGATACCAAGTTTATTGCTTCAGTCACAATTCATGCAGTATGTAATCGGATATTTTTAAAATTGCCTCCTGACACTTTGCACATACATTTCTTAACCCTTAAAAAGCCAAGCAAAACTTGTAGCAGACGACTTCTAAAAGTTGTTCTTTTATTTTTTCAGAGAAAAAAAGTCTTGACATTTTATGCCTCGACTTGTGTTATCTGTAATGTACGATATATATATTTAAGTCCAGATAGTTCTTACTTTCTGCTGACAGTTCCAATAACCGTTCTACTGATAGTTCCATTTTGCGCGTGTTCCAAGACGGTTCGTCTGTTGCAGTTCTGTTTTGTTTGTATTGCCATTGTCTCTTGTCATCGTTTACTCCTTGTCTCTCCTTCTTTCGGTGCCTCGGCAAGGCTGTGCTTCTTGATTGTAGCCTTTCCTGCAACAACAACAACAACATCATCATCATCATCATCAATAACAAAAACAACAACAACAACAATAAAAACAACAACACAACAACAACAACAACAACAACATCATCATCATCATCATCATCATCATCATCATCATCATCAACAACAAAACAACAACAACAACAACAAAACAACAACAACAACAACAACAACAACAACAACAACAACAACAACATTTTGTATCTAAACGCCCAACTGTTTTCTACTTTCCGTTCCAAGGCGCTTTTGTTGCCGTTTTTCTTCGTTTGTTCATTCTGTTTTCGTTTGTTTATTGCTGTCATTTTGTGTTGTCATTTCATGTAATTAAACCTTTACGCGATGCTTTGGGAGGGATGTTTACTTTGGTCTTTCCTGAGTATCTCCATAGTCAATGTTTACATAGAAAACATAACTGGGCCGCGCTATGCGAAAGCATGTCTTCGGGCATATGCGGACAGCGAAGGCCCAGATCAGCCTGCGCATTCGCGCAGGCTGATCAGGGCCTTTTCTGTCCCCTGACAAAATCATTGGATCCAATAGAATGTTTCAATGGAGAGCAAAGGCCCAGATAATATTTTGCGCATGCGCAGAATAATTTGAATCTGCGCATTTTGCACATGTTTGAATGCACATTTTGGCTTGACGCGGCCCACATACTCGTAGCTTGCACAAACATATGACACCTTTTCCCAAAAACGTGAGTCAATTAAAGCGTTCAGCTAAATTAGATTATAATCATGTAACAGAGTAATAAAGAAGTAATCAAGTACAAAGGTAGGATAAAACACAGATGAATAAGACCATGAAAAAAGTCACCTTGTTGTATGCGAGGGCAAAGATTAGACTGCGCAATCACCCATTCTGATCATATCATCTGTGGTCTGTCGATAGATTCCACAATGTATAACAACATATTCAAGCAAACATCGCAGGCCCAGATCAAACTGTGCAAATACGCAGGCTGATCTGGGTCTCTGCTGCTCGTATATACGGCAAGGAACTTTTTCTGGATAGTACAGCTAAACCGTTGTTTCTTGAAACGGTATAAATTATTAATCACACAGCGTGAAGCAAATCTAATAAACTTTGAATTTATCAGCATTTTAGGTTCTATGCAGCCTCGTCCAATTTCAATTAATGTGTTTTACATGGTAAAATGTACACATGAAAACATGTAGGAAAGGAAATGCACTGTCTGTTGTTAAGTACACCATCCAAATGGGGAAATAATGACAATTTTGTAATAGTGGTGTATATATCTGCTTCATTAAAGATAGGCTGAACTATTTTATTCCAACAGCTGACTGAGTTCAAATCTAACAAGATAATGTATATGGTGCTTGCTGAGATGGCGGTAGTTGAGGTAACTTGTACATTGACTGTGTAGTGGGCTGAGGAAGAAGTAGCAGGTGGCTGGGCTGGCACTGTTTGGGCATGGCACTCTGTCAGTCATGTGATTAATGAACAGTGAAGTCTGCAGTTGCAGACAGTCTAGCCAGTTTCCTTGGATAATGAGAAACAAGTATTACTGCAATGCTTAAGAGCTTAAGTGCCTTCTTGTCTCTTCCAAAAATCTGGATTCGCACTGTATGAAATATGGAACTTAATTTTGTTTGTCCTTGGCAAAAGCTAGTGCCAACTCAGTTTAGAACTGGCTATTCTAACCTCCTTATTCATGGTTTATGTCAAACAAAGATGGGGTCAGTCCGTTCAAGTCTGGTGGAATCACCTACACCTTCCAGGGTTGATAGTTTCATGGGACCACCTCTTAGTTAACGACCACCTTACACTTCATCTGTCTATTATCAATTCATATCAATTCTGTTGGGGAGTAAGGAAGTCGAGCGGTCTGACATTACTTAATCATTCACGAAGGCCAAGTGAGTAGTCCTGTATCATTCGGTCTCTTAATATAGCTTTGGATTTTTATGTATGGTAGAGTGTTCGATTAGCTCACAAAGGATTTTTTATATTTGCCGGGACGTTTCACCCACGCATTTAAGTGTTTGTATCTGTAGGGAACACCAGTGTCTGCATCCAAGGTATTAATTTGTTGATTTCGGTAATGTCTAACTTTGAATGCGCGTGCTGAGAGACTCAGAGGGGCTAGGACCTGGTTGTTTGGCTGAGAATGCTCGTATGAGCAACTAGCTAAGGTTCTGGCGAGATTGCACAACTGCGCAATGAGTTGGAAGATAGCTCAACAAGCCGCTAAAATAAGTGTTTTGAACCACAGTGAAAGTTGAGGGTGAGGATTATAACTGACCGTTCCAAGTCGGTTCTTTTGTTGTGTTTTATTACTGTTCTGTGTTTTTGTTGTTGGTAATTTATTTCATTTTCCGGTTTTACTGCAGCAGACTTGGGTCTAACTAAAGGCTCCTATATCGGAAAACTATGGCAGAAATAAAATAAAACCGTGATATGCATTTCAAAAGAATAAGCATACAAAAATGATAAACAAAGTTCATGTTTAAGACTCACGTCTCAGGTGGTGGGGGAGTATCTACTGGTGATTTTGGTATAGATTTGTATGCTAAAATCTGAACGCCCACTCCATTCATATACTTGGACTTTGAAAAACTTAAAAAATTCAAACATATTCAAATCAGACGCATGCTGAAATAAGCTTCTAGATAATATCTGGAACCTTATTTGAGGTCTGGCATGTTTTTATTAAACTTTAGTATATCCTTGTTCCATATCTCTAAGTAAATATGAACAAAATTTGCACCAGTACTTAGACGTTTATGTTAAATATTTTGTCTCGTATTAGCTATCACAGCCTTGTTGCAGTGCTCTTGGCGCTCACAGGCAATACCAGTTACAAGTTACAACAGTAAACATATCCTAAAATATCGAACTTTAATGGCTCGAACGTCTTTGGGACATGGCAATTTATTCTAGACAGTGGTAATTCGAGCCACTGAGGGCTAATCATAGCGCCAGGTCAAGAGGCAAAAAGGGATAATTTCGGAATGTCTTTTCGATATTCTATAATAATGGTATATTGAGTGTACTCATTAGAATCGCCCTGGTGAGGCGATTTTAATGAGTACATGCGAGATACATTTTCATGATAAGTAAGAAACTTCCCCTTAATGTTTGTTTTCTTGAACGATTTGATAAAAATCCTTAGGGTCGCAAAAACTAGTTCGAATCAGCCACGGTAAAGGAGCCGTCGGTGTTCGAGTCATTGAAGTTTTATTGTATAAGTATAATCACTAAAATATAAGTGAAGAACCCCGGGAAGGCCTTAATCACGAAGCACAGCCCCCGGGGCACCAAAAGAAACAAATACCACACATGAAACTACAGACGCACAAACAAAGAACTGCAACAGAAAAACTGTCAAAAACTATCAGTAGGAAAACAACTGGCTGCTTAAGGCGTTTTACTCGCGCGAAACCTGTTTTACTCGCGCGAAACCTCGCCCTTAATTCTGAAAGAGCTCCAAATTACAACTATATGTTCGGTCCGCATAGAGTGCCTCTACCTCCTCTGTAAAACATCCCAGTGAAACAGATGTAATCAAAAACAATGTAATAATACAAAGAAAAGGACTCAATGCCGATCTGAAGCCAGAACACAAGAAAATCACAAACAGTACCACAATAAGCCCGACCACAGACATTAAAAGTAACATTATGAAAACAAGCCTATTCAAATATACTGAATATTTTACCACCAAAAATTGAATTTTTTCTGATAAAAATTCTGATATATAGCCTGGGGACCGACCCACTTTCGTGCAATTAAAGAGGGAAGCAAAGTTATCAACCACTTTTGGGTTAACGACAATTCATGCAGTTTGCCGCAGAATATCTATATTGTAATCTATTTTTTTTTATTTTTTTTTTTTTTTTTTTATTTTTGCAGCGAGTGACAATCGTTTTGATTTGTACCAAAACGTCTGTTTTGCCAAAAATCTTTCTGAATTTATAGACTAATGTGCCTTAAAATTCAGGTTCGGACAGACATTTTTGCCGAAATGTTTTCAAACCAACGTTATATTTGGACATAATTGAGAATGAATACAATACAGGTTCGGACAGACCTTCTTGCAAAAGTGTTTTCAAATCAACGTTGTATTTGGACATAACTGAGAATGACTGCAAGTCACAAGTCAAAGTTTGAAGAATGGATTAATTTGGTGCGCATAAAGATCATAATTCGAAAAAAAAAAAAAAAAAAAAAAATAATAAATGAAGGTAAGTTTGTTTTTTCCATATTTAGAGGTACATATATTTACCCCATAAAATATGGCATAGGAACTACGATAAATATTTTTATGTACATGGTGTGAAATCTTAATCACAGAAAATTTGACAAAAAACATTGTCACATTTTCTTCATGTTATTCGTGATCTATGATAAAGTTCAGGTTTTCTATAGAACAAAGGTTCTCGGTTCACTTTCTTTTACCTGATCAATATGGCAGAAAAAAACTTGTGCAGAATTAATTATATTGCACGAGGACGGTTTTCCTTAATAACAGATTTTAACAAACCTAGTTTGTCTGTGCAAATAAGGCTTAAACATGGAGCAAATTCATTTCTGCCTAGAGTATCATTTTTGTCTGTATGGTACTTGATTCTTAGGGAAGTGGAAAGCGTGTAATTGATTGACAAATAAAACGGATTTGGAAGGCGTATTGGCTTAGCCGAGAAATGCTGTCTGCTTTAATTTGCAGAACACGCTGCTAAAACACACCATGGGAAAAGAGGTATTTGGAGTATGCTTGTGCCAACATAAAAGAAAAGAAACCAAAACTAATTTACTGATTTACTGACACACTATAAAATGAATGCAGGGATACCGCGATCACTGAATATTGTCTCACTAGGAACCGGATAAGGGTTGAATAACTTGAAAATAAGTTGAATTTATGCCTAAATAAAATGAGTTGCACTAGTGCAAATTCAGTACTATGATACACGGACAGCGAAAGCTAATGCCAACATGTCATCAGCCTGAGTCAGCGGCTTAACCCTTGTCATGTGAATAAATTAAGATGCCACGCCCATTTCTTATTGTCAGCCAATCAGATTACTTGATCCAGGTTGTTGATATAAATTCACATACTTAATGACAAACAGTGTAGATCCAGATCAGTTGGCTTCTTCAGAAGCCAACAGATCTGGATCTACACTGTTTACGAAGGCAGGGTATATCCGGGTTCAGCAGGACAAGGGTTAAATGATATTATATTATATTTTATGCAGATTATATTTCATTTCCTTTGGGATCATTGGGCCCATTGTGGTATCTTTGAAAATTGAGTTCTGCTCATGTATACGCTGGAGGGAGTAAGCAGTATTGCAAACTTCATTACTGCTTATGAAGAGTCTCAATAAAACCGCGACTCCCATTTTCTATTTTGTAGTGTTTTCTTTGTTTCCAAAGGCAACCTTTTTGACGTTTCGTTTACTACACTGCAGCTTGTGGTAGTGCCGTTGGGGGACGTAGAACGTCTTCACAATAGTGCAGATTATATTTCATTTCCTTTGGGATCATTAGGTCCATTGTGGTATCTTTGAAAATGGATTTGTGCTCATGTATACGCTAGAGGGCATATTAAAGCAGTGTTGCAAACTTCATAACTGCCTATGAAGCGTCTCAATAAAACCGAGGCTCCCATTTTCTAATATGTAGAGTGTTCTCTGTTTCCGAAGGCAATTTTTTGATGTTTATTAAAAAAAAAACAAAAAACAAAAAAAAAAAAAAAACAAAAAACAACAACAACCGTGAGGTTTAAACCAGTTTCACAAATTTCTATGCTTCACCGACATTATTCGAAATAAAACACAACAACAAGTTTCAAACATAAACTAATATACCAACATGTCTATATAGCACAGACCGGAAGAACAATGGCGCCAACACATGACAAAAACTACAATAAGATGTGTGTGACCAGCAAGGACTCAGATCAGCCTGCACATCCACTCAGTATGGCAAGGATTCTTGTTCATTCCTCTTTGAATAGCCTTGAAGTTGTAGAAGGCATATGCGATCAGCGAAGACTCTGATCAGGCCGCGCGAATGCGCAGGCTGATCGGAGTCTACGCTGGTCGCTCAAGTCGTATTGTAGGTTTGTCGTGCGCTGACACAACTGGAAACAAAATGGGCAGCGGTTGGAGGTGGCGACCACCGTGCTAGTATTGGTACAAGGAAACAAGCGCAAAAAAGCTCAACATTAAACAAAGTATGCAGCCATACAGAGGATGGCAACTATATCAGAACGCTAGAATTACATAAGAAAATACAAAAAACGAAAAATCAGATCCACCGCATTATAACAGTTAGTGATTAACCCTTGTCATGCTGAATAAATTAAGATGTCACGCCTACTTCTAATTGTCAGCCAATCGGATTACTTGATTTAGGTAGTTGATGCAAATTCACATATTGAATGACAAACAATGCAGATCTAGATCAGTTGGCTTCTGAAACTGTTCTGTACTGTTTGCAAACGTGAAGCAAACCCGGGACCAGCAGGACCTGGTTCAAAAGTTATTAAGATTACATAGAATTGTTCAGTGCACGTGGAGTCTTCCTACTCAGTCAGTAGGCCTTTTCAGAAAAGTAATTGACCTTTACCACTCTCTAGACTGGAAATTTTACCCAAAGTTCTTAGCGTTAAGTCACATTAACATAACCGCGATGAAACAAAGACGAGGCTCTGACAAAACGTATACACATTGGCAGTCAGAGAGCATAAAAACTACTAGGTAACCCACGGGGTCAGGTCAAGGACATAATATCAGGCACCTACCTACTTGGGCGAGATTTAGGTCGGGACAGTCATTGAAACCTCTCTCACCGTCGTGCAAATAAAAGGAAAGCATAACTATCAACTATGATTAGGTAAATAATTAGGCGCAACCAACCGTCGAGCTAAAAAAAAAAAAAAAAATAAAAATAAAAAAAGGGAAAGCATAGCTATCAGAACATGTTTCGGTTAACAGCTCAGTACGCTTTGTCGCATATCTGCCTTATATTCCGTCCTTTTATGACGGGTGTTTTTTTTTAATTATATAGTTTTAAAAAACGGATTTCCCAACAATTTCCTAAATTTATAGAGTAGGTCACCGTAAATTTCTGGTTCCGATATTACTTGTTGTTACCCCAGTTACGTTAGTGTACCTTCATACAGTAGCTGATCGAAGATGTCAGCTGAAGAAAAGGAAGCTACCCATTGGCTGGATGGCCTGCCTTGTTGATTCGGACTTTTCTTGGTCATTTATGCGATAAAGGACTTCTCTCGTGTTGCAGTTTATATAAGATACACCGTCTCCAGAAGTAATTAACAGGCAGACTGGAACTAGATTCAGTTTAAGTAATTTATATAAAGTCACAATATTGCCAGTCTATCAATATGCTAAATTTGTAATTCCCATGTGATGGCAAAAGCTACTTACAGAAGCAGACTAAGAGGAAATTGGCAGTATTTGTATGTATCCGTTACCTTATTTATGTTTAGTATGGGACAGACAGACCTTAGCAAACAGTGTAGATCCAGATCGGACGCCGCAGAACGCGGCGTCTGATTTGGACCTACACCGTTTGTCACTGTTTTAGACACGTCTATGGGTAGTTAACTTGACTGCTTTAAAGTTTAGAACAAGTGTGGCAAAGAGACAAGGATTCCGAATACTTAGGGTAAATACGTTAAAAGACAAGTGATCCATACGGTTTTCAATTTATTGCTGCATCAATATATTCAAGAGTATTTTATCAAGTTCCTGAATATCATAGTGAAACCAATTGAAGCAAATTTTGTGTCTCGAGTAATAGATTTGTAAATGCAAAATGTTTTGCAAAAACGAATGCAATACTGAAAAAGAAAGCCAATTATGTGCGCAAAAGTAAAATCTTTGGTCGTTTTACATGTTTAAATTCTGGTTTGTTGAACGTCTACGAAGCTTGTATTATATGGTTATTGCACTAATTTTGGTGAATATTGTCCTGAGTTGGAATATCGAAGGACAAGAGCTAGCAAGCGTCCGTAGATATCCCAACGAGGGACAATATTCACCAATATCAGTATATTAACCCTTTTATTATATAGCTATAAATCGTTTAGCTCGATTAGATGCTTTACAGACAAAATTCTGTGAAAATTCTTTGTCTGCAAGCAATTCTAAGAACAGTGCGAAATTGATTTTGCAAGAGCGATATCATTTTTGCACTACTGCGATATCATATGTCATGTAACGATAACATTCGAAGACATCCGAATAAGCGTTTAATATCAAGTAAATGTGCCGACAGCGTGTGATATAAGCACGCTTATTTTTAATCATTCAATATTTATAACGATATAATAATTGCTTATATATTTTCGGCTGTCGATATGCTTTTGATGATCTTTTTCGCTTCAAAACGTCTCCTATGTGCTTGTCCTTTTTAAGAACCTGTAGATCATTATGAATACCATCGAAACTTTCTGTATTCCTAAGGTTATAAGAGTCCTGACGAAAATAATCAGCTATGGAGGCAAAACATTACTTTTATTTCTTACCAAAGAGATAGTATAATCCTTATAATTATGAAAATAATTTTCAGGTCTTAATTTTTCGATTCAGTTCAGCTACTTCGGCTATATCTTCATTGTTTTAGGCTCAACAAACTTCAATGCTGAAGAGTCTCATTGAAACCGAGATTCCGATTTTCGTTCTTTTATGTTCTTTGTTTTCAAGGGCAACGTGCTCTGTGTTTACAAGGACCAGATAAGGTAATGAATTTTATGTCAGGTGGTTGAGCCAGTACTTATCTTATTTCATCGTGGTGTGGTTGCATTTTTTAACCCTTACAGCCCTCTAGACCATAACAGAAGCCTTTGCAAAAAGTGTAGATTCAGATGAGACGGCTCATAACGAGCTGTATAACGAGCCGTCTCATCAGGATCTACACTGTTTGTTATTCCGTTCCTTATTTTACCCTTACAACCCCATTTGCAACAATGGGTGTGTCCAAATGCAAGAAATTTTAGAAATTTAGGGTTGAAGTGGTTAACAAACGCGTGCCTCCTCTCTTCTTCTGTCGTGTTATAATAATCTTGGTCCTGCGTTTCAGTCTATCAATAATAATCATACATCCGTTCTTGTGTAGATCCCTGAATTCATTCTTACCCTGACTACCTCGCTGCATGTTAAGTCCTGTTTCAATTCCAGAATAGCATGCATTGCAGTCACCGCAGTACGACTGCCAACTTTGTTTGCAACTTTGTTTTCGTGTATAATGTTTTATGTTCTGATGATAGCATTGCTGTGCGATCGCCCAGTTGGGGAAGAAGGAGCTGGCTAATTTGCTTTTCTTTTGTTTGTAAAGTGTATACTCTTCGCCGTTGTTAGTTTTATCTATGACTTCCTCTTGGTGTCATTGGTAGGCTATGCTCTGTGACGGTGACTTTTTCGGGACATATTCTTTACTAGTTTGGGTCTTTCTTCGATTATAGCCGGAAGGTTATGGTCTGTGACGATGACTTTTCCTGGACATATTCTTTACTAGTTTGGGTCTTTCTTTGATTATAGCTGGAAGGCTATGCTTTGTGACGGTGACTTTTCCTGGACATATTCTTTACTAGCTTGGATCATTTTTCGATTATAGCTGGAAGGCTATGCTTTGTGACGGTGACTTTTCCTGGACATATTCTTTACTAGTTTGGGTCTTTCTTTGATTATAGCTGGAAGGCTATGCTTTGTGACGGTGACTTTTCCTGGACATATTCTTTACTAGTTTGGATCATTCTTCGATTATAGCTGGAAGGCTATGCTTTGTGACGGTGACTTTTCCTGGACATATTCTTTACTAGTTTGGGTCTTTCTTTGATTATAGCTGGAAGGTTATGCTTTGTGACGGTGACTTTTCCTGGACATATTCTTTACTAGTTTGGGTCTTTCTTTGATTATAGCTGGAAGGCTATGCTTTGTGACGGTGACTTTTCCTGGACATATTCTTTACTAGTTTGGATCATTCTTCGATTATAGCTGGAATGCTATGCTTTGTGACGGTGACTTTTCCTGGACATATTCTTTACTAGTTTGGGTCTTTCTTTGATTATAGCTGGACTGTTATGCTTTGTGACGGTGACTTTTCCTGGACATATTCTTTACTAGTTTGGGTCTTTCTTTGATTATAGCTGGAAGGCTATGCTTTGTGACGGTGACTTTCCTGGACATATTCTTTACTTGTTTGGGTCTTTCTTTATTTATAGCTGGAAGGCTATGCTTTGTGACGGTGACTTTTCCTGGACATATTCTTTACTTGTTTGGGTCTTTCTTCAGTTATAGCTGGAAGGCTATGCTCTGTGATGGTGACTTTTCCTGGACATATTCTTTACTAGTTTGGGTCTTTCTTCAGTTATAGCTGGAAGGCTATGCTCTGTGACGGTGACTTTTCCTGGACATATTCTTTACTTGTTTGGGTCTTTCTTCAGTTATAGCTGGAAGGCTATGCTCTGTGATGGTGACTTTTCCTGGACATATTCTTTACTAGATTGGGTCTTTCTTCGATTATATTTAGTAGGCTATGCTCCGTGACGGTGGCTTTTTATGTACATATTCTTTACTAGTTGAGGTCCTTCTTCGATTATGGTCCTCATTTATATTGCCTTGATTTGTGATCCTACATACTTAATGCAGCTGTAGATCGAATTGTTTGCTTCATAAGATTAGGTTTATCTACAAGCACCGTTCTTTCAGTGTATCCCTTTGATCATTGGTACTAAACTATTACCATAAAGTGGGCCTATGTTATTTCCTGTTTATCTCATTGAAGAGTTTCTGTCTGTGCATTTGAGCCACATTATCCGGTGGCTCTTCTTGGAAGCTGTCTTTGATGAAAGGATTTTTCGACTGATGTTTAGCTTTGTCTTTGGTCGTCCTCCTCGTGGTCCTGTTTGTGGCTGTCTTATGTTCTGGCTTCAGATCGCCATTGAGACCTTTGTCTTGTTTCATCACAGTGTTTTTTATTATATGTGTACCACTGTTATGTTCCACAGATAAGGAAGTGGACCTTTATGCGGTCCGAACATGTATTTGTCATTTGGAACTGCATCAGAATTAACTCTTTCGGTGCCAAATTTCAGACGACATTTCTCGTCTGCTTTTTTTTTTAAAAACAAACTATCGCTTGGAGAGAAGCTTCTGTGTAAATATTTAAAGTTGAAAGACTGAATGTCAAACAGCTTAGATCCAGATGAGACGGCTCATTATCTCATCTGGATCTATGCTGTTTGAAAAAGGGCTGTACTTTGTGATTGTGGCATTTCCTGGGTAGTTTCTCTTATAGTTTATAAAATTTCTGTTGATAATTTATCCGCCAGGGTTTGTTCTTGTTTTCCAACACCTGCTGAGTTTTCTTCCTCTCTTACATCTTCCTTCCATAGATTAACCAACGACTGCCTGCATTGTCCAGTGCAATTCTTTTACTGTAATGATCTCGTCTACATTGCATAGAGTTATTAATATAATGGTCACTACCATTTTTATCATTTACCAATTGTATGCCAAGTTCGAGGACGTAGGCAGTGGTGACGTCAGCTCGTATAGAATTACGTCGAATGGCATTTTGCAACCAATATTTTATATCACTTCAATAGTTTACAACACATTGTAGAATCATTTCAGCTATGCTTCGGTTGGTACAGCTTTCTCATGACCTTCTCCATTTATCACTAGCGAAGATTCAATTTTCTTAATTACACTATTTCATTTTCCGTAGAAATCACACAAAAACGTATAATCATTGATTCTTTGTAAGAAGTAGCAATCAGTTTCACTGGGAAACATTGATTTTAGATAATAATAACAGACAATTGAATCTGGTACAGAAACACGTATCTTATCCCATGTGCGAACAACGAAAACCCAGACCAGCTTGCGCACATGCGCAAGCTGATCAGACTCTTCGTTGTTTACTATATTAATTCTACAAGGGTCAAGCAATATGCATATGAACGGGGACTCTACTTATGAGGTTGCGCAGGCTGTTCTGTCTTTTTTAGGTCGCATGTGGCTATGGTTGGTTGTTTACTTCACTGAATCAATTGTACGCTGAGATTTGGTGTCCAGTGTAAAATGTGCTTAAACAAAATCTTAGCCAGAAATAACAGGAAATGATTACTTTCATCCTATCGCTTTATCGACTAAATGAGAAACAAGGAAAAAAGACAAATAAGCTATACCTCGCCAAACCTGTACGTTCTCGTAATTTCTGATCCCTCTTAACAATATCCCCTTCTACTAGTACAATCAACTGGTTATCTCAAACTCAAAGGGACCAGACTATTATTGTAGCTAACAGTAGCTGAGATAAAATGACGTGAGAAGTAAGAAGAAAAAAGCAAATTATTATCTATTTAGTTTGACTTAAGCAGTAGTTAGAGTTATCAGTGTTTGAGATAGCGAGAGTCAGCTGTATATATAAAGTGGTCATGTTAGGGGCGGGTGGGGTTCTGTGAACAGCAAGGAAGGTCCTGATCATATTGCACACATATACAGGCTAGTCTTCGTCTTTGACGGCTGAGTAGAGATCATTTTACCATTTTGAGTTACGTGCATGTTTTGGTACATACGCTATCTTAACATATTAATGACTGAATAAACTCTCCCACACTATATATTGAAGGAGTCTATTTTCGATTTTAGGTATGTCAAGCTATATGATGTAGATATTCCTAGAGAAAAATGGTTGAACTATTTGCAAACAGTGAAGACCCTGATCAGACGCCGCATGTATGTGCATACTATTTAGGTGTGTATTGCGTTTTGTGTATTTGGAGAGGGGGTGAAAGGGGTAGGGAAGGCACCGCACTGGAAAAGAAAATGTTCAGGAAGTGCCATAACCGCATATCATTGCCTACAAATAACAGCAATACATTCTGTAAGGTCAGCCGATCTGTTTAATTCTTTAGAGAAGATTATGCTGATTTCAGCGTTAAAGCCTTACAAAAATAAATGAATGTATTCGATTGAGGGTTTGAATATTTATGTGCTAACAATTTGGCATTAATGGTGTCTGGAAATAGACCATAAATCTGTAACTACACCAACTTATGTTAATTGAGTTTGTGATACTTTTATGCTTTCAAATATGATGAGGAAGCCACTCCTTAAACGAATAGGTAATGCGAATTTTGCGGCGTCTGATCTGGGTCCTCACTGATTGCTCAAGCATTTTAATTAAATAACTCAGGATGTTCGTTCGTCTGTCATTACT
Source organism: Anodontia alba (assembly GCA_964016985.1). Lineage (NCBI taxonomy): Eukaryota > Metazoa > Mollusca > Bivalvia > Lucinida > Lucinidae > Anodontia > Anodontia alba. The sequence goes on from OZ024831.1 coordinate 71,689,243, forward strand.
GACAACGACCACTCCTTATCAGCTGTGTGATATTTTATTATTTGTGTGTTCTAAGATGGCTGATGAGACCAATTTAGCTCTAAACTGCCTGTTGCAGATAGAACAAGAGAGGTCTGAGGAAGAAAGCTCTGCTGGCGATGCCTTAGCTCTGGCTTTCCGCTGTGCACGGTTCTGCTCGGCTTCGCTGATTATTTTTGCTTCGTATTCACCAGCACCCCTTCTTATGAGGCCTCACCACTTTGTTCGATCCTGTGCAATCTGTTCCCACGACTCTGTTTGTATGTTGAAGTCTTTAAGGGAGGCTTTGAGGGTCTCCTTGTATCGCTTCTTCTGATCACCATGGGAGCGTTTTCCCATCTCGTATTTCTCCATAAAGGATTTTCTTTGGCAAACGTTCATCAGACACTCTGGTAACATGGCCTGTCCATATTAACTGTGCCAATTTCAGAAGAGTATGTACACTCTGCATCCCTGCCCTTTTCAGGACTTCTGTGGCTGGAATCCTGTCTTGCCACTTGATCTTTTGGAGTTTTCTAAGACAGCTTGTATGGAAGTGGTTCAGCCTTTTGCCATGCCGTTGGTAAACTGTCCAAGTTTCGCATGCGTATAATAGTGTTGGCAGCACCACCGATCTGTATACTTTCAGCTTAAACTCAGGATAAATACATTAAAATATATGTGTAATTTACTGATATAAGTTCAGCAAAATCACGAAAACATACCTAAATAATTTTTACCCCCTTAAATCCCACTTTTATATAGTAAAACTGGGGTTTACAGGGGTAAACATTATTTTTCTAATTTCTGCTCAAAACGTAGATTGTGGGTATTCGTTAGAACCGCCTCGAACATAGATTGTGGGTATTCGTTAGAACCGCCTCGGCGAGGCGGTTCTAACGAGTACCCATTATCTATGTTTTGAGCAGAAATATGAAAAATATCAGAATTTTTATCTGAAAACGTTCAATTTTTGGTGGTGCAATCTTCAATATATATTTGAATAGGCGTGTTTTCGTAATGAAATCTGTAAGGAGTTCATGCAAATTTTGCGCAGTGAAACGTATTAGTGGGCCGCGCTATGCTAAAATGCGTCTTCTGTCTTATGCGGAGAGCGGACAGCGAAAGCCCGAATTGCACAGTCTGATCAAGGCCTTCACTGCCCGCTAACAGAATCAATGGATACTTAGAATGTATTAATGGAGAGCAATGGCCCGGATGATACCTTACGCATGCGCAGGATGATCGAACTCTGCTCGTTTTGTGCATGTTAGATGACACTTTTTCGCATGATGCGGCACATAATTCAATAGCCGTATTGGTACAATAAAAATAACTTGTACTCAAATAACATGATACGCTGTGTCAGATAATAACCATTATGGATAGATACTGCCATTGATTTTTCCTTATATATTCCATAAATGTCTGCAAATGTTCTAAGGAGCAGTCGTATATTTTTTGTTGTAAGTTCAATGGGTAAACACTAGGATCTTGCCTAATAGCAGTTCCTTTAAAAAGTGCAAAACCAGAAAGTGAGTGGTAGGTTGTGTGAACATGTGAGAAGCTTCGGGTCTATGAAATGACTGACCTTTATTGCTTACCAGCCTCGACAGGGGTAAAGGCAATATGTTCTCTTCCTGATTATGTTTATTCGTTTTGGAATCAGTGAGCCCATATTGATATTTTAGGAAATCGAGTTCTACTTAACCTTTTCAGACCTAAAGACCAACACAGATACCTATGCAAACTGTGTAGATCCTGATGAGACGGCTCATAACGAGCCGTCTCATCAGGATATACACTGTTTGTCATACTGTTTCTAATTTTAGACTGAAACCCTATTTGTTTAAATGGGCATGTCCAAATCCAAGGATGGAAGAGTCCACCTTAGAAACTCAGGGGTGAAAGGGATAAGCCGGTGCTAGGGGAGATATGCCACCCTCTAAACTACAGTCGAACCTCGTTATCTCGAACTCGCTTATTTCGAATTACCGCTTATCTCGAAGTGAAAATCTGGTCCCTGTTTTAACATGAAACTATGACAACAGGTAACAAAATAATGTGGAAAAGAGGAGAAATTGCTCCTAAGGAGCAATTTCTCCTCTTTTCCACATTATTTTTATATATATATATTTCTAACTTCAAGAGTCAAATTACATATTCATTTGCTAAATGTGGTTGTTCAATATATTGTTTTCCTCACTCTCTCAACTCTGATATGTCGAGGTACGGATGTCTGGAAGTGTTTCAGTGAGTCCTGTGGAATTCAAGATAACGAGAGTCGACTGTACCTTGTTATCTCGATATGTAGAGTTTTAATGACGCCACATCTTCATTCTTTTATGCGTTCGGTATTTTCAAGGACAACATTTTAACATTTTATATTTTTAGTTTCATTTTCAAAGCATCCATATAAAATGATTTTACCCATATCTACTGCTGAACTGCCTGAATGATACATTTTTACCAACTTTGGCATCAAAACATGTAAAAAAGACCTCAGAGAGAGCCAATAATTCTGGAACTGTTTGTTATAGATTTTGTTTCGTAAGAACCGTAACCGGAACCCTATGAAATCCATGGCCGTTATGGCATATACTAACAGAGGAAGGACAGGCATGACATCAGAATGGCAAATTGTTGGTGCAGATTGCTCGACTGATCACAGGCTGGTTATCAGCAACCTCAACTTGCGTATTCAACCTGCAAGGCGTCCATAAGGCAGAAACATACCAATGAAACTGGAAGTCTCTATGTCGAAACAAGCCAACAAGATACAAGCTTTTATCAGTGACATGTCCATTTAGATGCAGTGCACTCAGTTCAGATAATCTAGAAGTACACTCTTTCGAAATGCGATATGCGATATATTCTTCAGCAATGTATATCTTAGGACCATTATCTTGCAAACATTAAGACTGGTTTGATGAGAATGATAATAGGATCCTCGGATTGCTGGATGAGGAGGCCAATTAAGATGTTACTAGCTAAGAAGGTAGCCTACATCTGTTAGACAGTCAAATGTAGACTCAGAGATGTGTAAAGCTATTAAATCTAGTACTTTGTAGACAGAAAGGATATGAAGAAGTTCCTTGATGCATTAGAGACAGTCTATGCCCCCCCCCACCCCCCTTAGCTTAGAAGCCACTACACTTCCTTCTCAGAGCAGACACTTCTGACAGACAAAGAAGCTGTCTTGTAAAGATGGGCAGAAAATTTTGGACAATGTGCTCAATAGCCCGTTCGATATTAATGAGGGTGCTATCAACAGACTTCACAAGCGGAGTGCAATACACAGCTTGAAGAATTCTCAACTATCAATGAAACAGTTAAACAGTTGTCACCATGCAAGGCCCCTAGATCAGATGCTATACCTGTAGAGATTTACAAAGAAGGACATCAGACATGTGGAGAAAGGAGCCAATCCCACTGGAATTTAAATATGCATGCATAGTCTGTCTTCACAGACGGAAAGCAAATCCACAAGTATGTGATAATCAAAGGGGTATCTTCTTGTCCGTTGTTGAAAAGACACTTGTACGAATTCTGTTGATTCGCCTGAATGTACATCTTGACCAGAATGGACTTATTTCAGAATGTCAATGTGGATTCAGGAAGGATAGATGAACAATAGACATGATCTTTACTGCCAAACAATTCCAGCACAAATACAAAAGATAAAATGTGGACATCTATATAACATTTGTCAACATCAGTAAAGCATTCGCTACAGTAAGTCATGATGGACAGTTTGGTTGTCCACTGAAGTCCATAGCAGTGGTACGACAACTTCATGATTGCATGCTTGCAAGACTCGATAATGATGGAGAGTTCTCTAAACCCTTCCTGTGACGAATGGAGTAAAGCAAGGTCGTGTGCTGGCTCCAACTCTGTTCAACAGGATGTTTGCTGACATGCTTACAGATGATTTTCACAATTTTTATGATGGTATTCCAATCAAATGGCGCAAGCTTTACAACTTAAGAAGAATTTTGCAATCCAAACCAAGATATAGCGAGAATTGTCGGATAAGCTTCGTTATGTTGATGACATGGCAAAAATGCCTCAACAGAGAAGGCAATGCAAAAATGTATGGATTTAGTTCACAAGCTTGTGACAACTACGATATCACAATCAGCACTAAGAAAACCGATTTTGTGCACCGACCTGCACCTCGAAAGCCGTACAATGAGCCCACTATCACAGTGAAAAAAAAAAGAAAGAAAAAAAGCAAACTGCAGTTTGTTGGCAAAATAACATATTTGGGAAGCACTCTGTCTAGATCTTTGCACATTGATGACAAAGTGAAGATGCAGCATTTGACAGGCTACGTGGAAATGTCTACGATCGAAGTGGGTCAGGTTGGGTACACAGCTAACAGTCTATGAAGCTGCAGTATTTTGAACACTCTTATATTATAGCGCGATCTGGAGGGTGTACCAGCGTCATGCTAAAACACTTAACCGCTTCCACACAACCTGCCTGAGAAAACTCCTAAGTTCAGGTGGCAAGACAAGATCCCTAACATAGTGGTCTTGCAGAAGGCAGGATTTCATAGCATAACATTCTTTCGGAAATGGCACAACTAAGATGGGCTGGTTATATCACCAGAATGCCTGATGAACACTTACGAAAGAAATCTTAAATGAAGAATAGGTGGAAAACCGATCCAAAGTGGTCAGAAGAATTGCTGCAAAGATGCCCTGTAAACCTCCACAAGGACTTCAACATACCACTAGAGTCCTGGGTAGAGACAACACATGACCGAGCAAACTGTGACTGCCTCACCAGAAAAGAAATAGATGAAAACGAAGCAAAGATAATCTGCGAAGTTAAGAGAAAGCGCCAACATGGGAAAGCCAGCCAGTGCACCACCAACCGAAGAATCTTCCTAGTAACTTTCTTGTATAATATGCAACAGACAGTTCAGAGCTGAGATTAGTGTAATCAGTCATCAAAGAACACATGCAAAGCAATAACACTGCAGCCACTAGACTTAAAGAACAAACAAGCTGTTTATGGTCAGAAATCACTGAGGAGCATCATGCTAACAGAAATGCACAGAATCCAGAATGAATCAGGACATCTGTTCGTCCATACCCAAAGTCTAAAAGCGTCATTAGCTGACAGTGAATACCCTGAACAGATCTGATCTAGGCCTTAAATTTCAGATATGAAAGAAAGGCGTTTACCAGACTTAGCGCTTCAGATGTTATGTATTGCTTGATTACTCTTACAAGTGCAAAACAGAAAAAGTCAGACAAACAGCGTTACAAAATGTATAATTAATAGCTAAATTGCGTTTGAAGAACAAAATTATCGTATATATCCTAAATATTTGGACAGTCAGACATGAACAAAAAGTGTAGACCCAAATCAGACGCAACGTTCCGCGACATCTGATCAGGGTCTACACTGTTTGCCACTCATCCAGCAACCCTAGGCACATCTACATGTAGTAAAATTGACGTCGTCAACTTTTAGGACAAGTATGGTAAGGAGTTATGGTGTTCCAATACTTAGTACAAATATGGTTTTCCTAATGGACAGAAATGGATTAAAACTGGTAGAGTCGTTTATGTTAAAGGAAATAGGTAAGTCAACGACATTCGTGTAAAACAAAGCAAAAAGAAAAACATATGGGCCTAGTCATGCAAAAACGTTTTTTCGGCCATGTGCGGACAGCGACGGCTCAGATCAGCCTGCGCATCCAAGAAGTCTGATCAGGGCCTGCACCGTCTGCTAACAGAATCATCGGAAACTACAGAATGTATGAATGGGGAGCAATGGCTCAGATAATACTTTACACATTGCCCAGGTTCGAAGGCATTTTTTCTTGACATGGCCCATATGACAGACGAGAGAAAAAAAAAAAAAAAAAAAAAAAAAAAAAAAAAGACGCGACAAGACTGGCAACACTGAATTCACCCTCACCACATGAACACCGTTAACACCACTCTTTGCAATACTTGCTATAAAACTTGACAAGTCCATTACACTATATGTATGTGTTAAACTGTCTAAAAATCTAAACGCTTGCCTTAGAAAACAAAGAACACACAAAAGAAAATCGGAGACTCGGTTTTATTAAGTCTCTTCATATACAGTACTCTAGTTTACGAGGCTGTATTTGCCTCCTAGCACAGACTTAAGCGGTATTCAATTTTCAATGACCCAAAAGGAGATAAAATACAATCTGCACTATGGTGAAGTACGGGGAGACGTTTTACGGCCGCCACGCGGCACTTAACATCAGCAGCGGTGAAGCAAAATAAAACAATATAAAAGGTTGCCTTTGGAAACAAAGGGTAGGCTGCGGATGAATACATGTACAAATAGTGTAGACTCTGATCAGATGTCACGTTCTGTGGTGTTTAATCAGAATCTACACTGTTTGCTAAGAACTCTTTGTTGGCAAACTTCGAGGAAAATACGCTATTTCAATGGCTAAGAGCTGTTTTTATTGACCCGAAAGGGTCAAAACCAAGATTAGTTCTGCCAGATATGTCACTCTTTTTCAAGTTAGGCCTTTTATTTTTTTATTTTAAAATTTTATGTGTATTTGCCTTCTGGGTATCTGGGAAAATCGAGATATGCTTAAGTCAGTGCTAGGGGGCGTGTGCTGTCCGACTACATCACTGTCATTCGAAGAGTCTCATTAAACCGAGACTACTATATTCGTTCTTCATGTGTTTATGTGAAATGTCTGTATGTGATGTAAGATAAGTAGAAGGCACTGATGAGACTGCAGTATACATTGGTAACTTAAGGTGATGGTCAGCCAAAGCAGATCTCACTGTAGTAAAAAAACCTGGGCCTCGATGCCATTCTATTTGATATATGTATTACTACCTGTACTGCTGGAGGCGGAATTCAGCTCACAACTGCACAGAGCCTCTCATTATCATTCTTCTGTCGTCTCGATACTGCTTAAATAAAGTTGACATACCGAACCATCATCATCATGTTTGTAACCATTATGGTTTAAGAAGGCACAGATATACGCACAGACACATGTACGGACTGGTCTGATTAATTTTCCAGAAAGCTATTTGCATGGATGAACAGGCAGACCTGGAGTTCCAAGTCTCCAATCATATATGACGTTAGGGTCCTTTTCGTAGTTTGCGCATTATGTATACGGTAGTCTCTTGCGAGCGCCATGTCAATAACGAAGTGCAATAAAACATTAATCTCTAATAAAGCATAAATATTAAAAAGATCACATGGAGCGCGTCATGCGAAAAGATGGCTTTGACGCATAGTCGGATAAAGAGGGCCCAGATCGATTTGCGCATGCGCGCCATTGACTTTGCGCTATAGCGATATAGTCTATAGTAGTCAATTATTTTGCAAGCGGCAGCGAAAGCTCTGATCGAACTGCGAATGTACAGTTTGGTCCGAGTGCTTTCGCTGCCGCTACGACATGTTTTATCATAACGACGCTGTCCTAAAGACATGTCAGACGGCGGTAGTACTGCCGGCTTCTGTTTGCAAGTATAGCAGGTAAACGTTTAAACGATGTAAAGGTGCAGAAAGCTTTTTGCGTTTATTTGCGTTAATTATACTTCACATGACCTACCAGTGTTAAAATTCCATAGAGCAAAAGTTGACAATTTTATTATCACCTTGTGATAATTTAACTATCACATGCACGAGATGGATGCGCATACAGTTCGTTTTGTTGGCGACAGAGATCCTGAGTATGACTTTATTTTTCGAAAAGAACTGTCTAGAACAGCGTTATTTTAAAACACAAACATAAAGTGTGTATTCATTTTATTGCGTACATCAGAACAAACACTTTCATTACGAAAACAAGCCTATTTGAATATATATAAATATATTTGAAAATTTTACCACCAAAAACTGAAACTTTTCAGATAAAAATTCTGATATTTTTCATATATCTGCCCAAAACATAGATTGTGGGTACTCGTTAGAACCGCCTCGCAGAGGCGTTTCTAACGAGTACCCACAATCTATGTTTTTGAGCAGAAATGAGAAAAATAATGTATACCCCTGTAAACCACAGTTTTACTATATAAAAGTGGGGTTTAAAGGGGTCAAAACTATATAGGTATGTTTTCGTGATGAAGATGAAAATTAAATTGATTTGCTGATTTTTGTTTCGATTCAAGAGCAACATGGCTTACTTTTCTCATTCCTTTACCGCCGTAACTGAAAATTAAAAAATGGCTGACGTTTTCAAGAGACCCTCTGTATACATAACGAAAACATACCTGTATAATTTTTACCCCCTGAAACCACTCTTTTGTATAGTAAAACTGGGGTTTACAGGGGTATACATTATTGTTTTTATTTCTGTTCAAACACAGAGGCGGTTCTAACGAGTACCCACCATCTATGTTTTTAGCAGAAATATGAAAACTACCAGAATTTTCATCTTGAACGTTTACATTTTTTGGTGGTAAAATTCTCACTATATTTGAATAGGCGTGTTTTCGTAACATCACGAAAACATGCCTATATAATTTACACCCCCTTAAACCCCACTTTTATATAATAAAACTGGGGTTTACAGGGGTATAAATTATTTTTCTTATTTTTGCTCAAAAACAGGGATTGTGGGTACTCGTTGGAACCGCCTCATCGAGGCGGTTCCAACGAGTACCCACAATCTATGTTTTAAGCAGAAGTATGAAAAATATTAGAATTTTTTGTCTGAAAATTTTCATTTTACAGCGATGAAAGTCTCAGTATATTTGAATAGGCATGTTTTCGTAATGCTGAATGAAACAAATACATCTGTAAGAGGGTGCTAGCAAGAACGTTTATCCTTTGGACATAATTGTCAACATCGGCTCTGCTTTGGTCAATAAGCGATTCATTTTTGATACCCTCACAAAAATATTGTATTCATATAACGACACAAGTATTAGCTTTCACAAAAAAACTCGGTCTACGGTTAGCACACAATATATGTTAAAGCTGATATTAATACGGAATAGTCTTGGGTTCTTTACATGCAAATTTTGGCGAAGCGGCTAAATTCCATCACGCAAAAGGTGAATTCGAGAGGTCTAATCCCGTCCCGTTGACCTCTAAAAGAATGACCCGCACATTAAAATACAACTAATTTCACTTCGCTTTCTAGGCTCACTTCATCAAAACTAAAGTTACAGTCGAACTTCAATGGCTCGAACATCTTTAGGACCATAGAAAATCGTTCCAGACACGGGTAGTTCGAGCCACTGAGGGTAAATCATGATGCCAGGTCAGGAAGCAAATAGCGATAATTTAGGGGTTGTTTTTATTCTTCACAATAATTGTATGTTGAGTGTACTCATTAGAATCGCCTCGATGAGGCGATTCTAATGAATACACACAACATACAATTTCATGATAAAATAAGAAAATTTCCCTAAATATTTGTTGTCTTGAGCTAGCGGAAGAATTTCGTAGGGTCTCAAAAATGAGTTCGAATTAGCCATGGTAAACGAGCCATCAGTGTTCGAGCTATTGAGGTTCGACTGTATTAAGAAAATCAAATTTTTGTCACGCTGTCCCGGGAATGCTATAAAAGGCGCTCAGCAGTACCAATGCATCCATCCACTTTAAAAGTGAAATTGTCAAAATTAAAGTATACCCTATAACTTTTAATAAAAGTGCCGCAATGGAAACATTTTAGAATATCTACATAAGTGTGATATGCAGAACCAGTGCGTGTGAACGGAGAATACCTTCTGTATATGAAGGTTTTCTAATAAATTTTATTTGATTATATTCTATTCAGTAGTACAGCTAGTCCCGGGTTTTAGTTGTAGATAACAGGTGCATTATGAATCAATAATGGATTCACTATGTAGTCTACGTAGACAATTAGTGACATCAACGCACTTACTACCCATCTCATTACCAAAGTCTTTAATATTCTTTAATACTCTAAGGACAAGTTCACCAGACGGCAGCTAACGGTTTTCTTGTTTATTTTTTTTCCTGAAAATATAGAAATGTCAAAGTTTTTAACGAAATAATATTTTCTTTTCCCGGCAATGTCGAACATAGGGCTTGGCAAGCTCTGAACTTTATCAAGACAGGAACGTTGACAGGATGGACATTACGTCAAATATAGACACTATTTTAACACACCAATGTAAAATGTACGATTCCTTGCAAGCAAATATTTAACAAAAATATTGTCATTTTTTATTTCTTCACAACACATATGTTGGATACTCAATAGAAGCGCCTCTGCGAGGCGCTTCTAATGAGTATCCACAACATATGTTTTATGGAGAAAGCAGATGCACTTCTAATGAGTACCAACAACATATGTTTTGTGGAGAAATCAGAAAAAAATTATCTTGATACCCTCTTATCTAGAGCTATGTAGCTTTTTCACGATATACAGCTCGAAATGAAGAATATTTTAGTTATTAAGCAAATTGGGACAAAATTATGCATCAAAAAGTTCTTTTAAGCAAAAACACATTGAAAAGTTGATTTAAAACTGTAAAGGTTTGAAAATTCATCTAGTTTAAGCACACTTTATTGCTACAACAAATACAGCAAAGGGGTGGGGTCACAGGTTCTCACAACATTAGTTACGACCCTTCTCCTGTTAAGTCACAATAACAAAATACAAGCGTGAAAAAAAATGGCTGAGTATGTAAACAATCGATCCAAAAACGATTTGTCGGTCAAACAATAAACGACTCCTTCACAAGTTTACATAATAATTGCAATATCAATTTAAGTGAATTGTCAAATCTGTTAGTATCTTTCATGTAGCTGTGAACTTTATTAACTTTTTCACAGCCATTGTGATATAAATAGGCTTTTGCAAACAGTGTAGATCCAGATGAGACGGCTCATAGAGCCGTCTCATCAAGATCTACGCTGTTTGACATTCAGCCTTTCCACTTTACATTTAAACTTCTTTCCAATCAATAGTTTGTTTAAAATATGCAGACAACAAATGTAGTCTGAAATTTGGCGCCGAAAGAGTTAACCAATGTAATATAGGCTGCGCCATGACCAAACGTATCTTCGGTCATATTGCAGACAGTGAAGGCCCAGATCAGCTGCGAATCCTCGCAGTCTGATAAGTGGCTTCACTGTCAGCTGATAGAACCTTTGGATACTACATAATGTATGAATGGAGAGCAAAGACCTGGATGAGACTTTCTGCATGCGCAAGATGATCTGAATCTGCGCATTTTGTACATGTTTAAAGGCACTTTTTTCTTGCTTGACGCGGCCTATTTTATCGCGTACCTAGGACGTGTGTCGCCGATTTTATCTTCATACCTAGGACGTGTGTCGCCGAATAGGTGAAGGTTAAAATTCAATGAATGAAAAGCCACGTCATTTGGGAATTAAGTATGTAGTTTATACAGTTTAGAAAGAAATGTGCTGCATCTTCTATACCTTCAGAACAAGGACATATTGAATAACAATTCACCTACCAATGCACACGCTCTGTTTTTAATCCATATTTTATAATAATATTGGCCGCGTCAAGCGTAAAATTTCTTCGCGCATGCGCAAAATTCGCAGCTTTAGATCATCTTGCGCATGCGCAAAGTGTCATCCGGCATCTGGGCCTTTGCTCTCCATTCAAACGTTCTGTATCATCATATTATCTATAAGTTAACGACCTTTCATTGGCTCGGACGTGCATCCAGCCCAATCAATATTTTGGGATTGCACGTCGTTAGTAGTGACGCCGACGTCTACGCGCGCTTTTTGTATTAATAATATCAGACCTTGATTGTTATCACAATCATCAATAGAAATGACAAACTATATAATAAAATAATTGTTGACCATTTAAGTATTGGATACGACTTAGATATCCACCATCGAATATAAATATTGACCTCGGCTATCGCCTCGGTCAGTATTGGTTTTCTCTGGTGGATATCACATAATATCCAATACCTCAATAGTCAATAATTGTAAAATAGCCAATGATTCTGTTAGCGGACAGTAGAGGCCCTGATCAGACTGCGCGGATGCGAAGGTTGATCTAGGCCTTCGCTGTCCGCATATGCCCGAATACACGTTTTCGCATAGCACGGCCCATATAACGTAAGGGCGCTTTTTACATGTTGGCGGTTTATTTTAGATGTAACAACCAGTATGAGATCTTGAAAGCGTTTTACTGTTAATGGGGAACCGATACATTTTCAACGCTATCGAAATGGCTTCGCCTCCGGTCTGAAAAGGAGTCTATTCTAAAAGTAAAGAAATTCTTGCCTTTTAGAGTAAACCCTTTTTCAGAAGCAGTTGATATACTAAAGAAAAGAAACAGGAAGTCCTTGTAAAATCTGGTTGAAAATCTATCAAGTATAGCTGAATCGAATCGCAGTGGCTTGAATATCTTTGGGACCATGGAAATTTGTTCGAGATATGGGTAGCCACTGAGGTTCGAGCCACTGAGGGTTAATCATGGCGCCTGGCCATGGTTTAGGGAAATCTTTTCGACCTTCTACACAATAATGGTATGTTGTGTGTACGCATTAGAATCGCCTCATCGATTCTAGTGAGTACACATAACATACCATTATTGTGCTAAAATAAGAAAATTTCCCTAAATATTTGTTTTCATGAGCTATCGGAAAAATTTCGTAGGGACTTTAAAAAACGAGTTCGAATCATCCAAGGTATTCAATGAGCCATCGGTGTTCGAGTCATCGAGGTTTTACCGTATATATCTAGTCCCCTTAAGTATTCTTTCAGCAGGGTCGTGGAAAAAAGTGTCCCCGGGGGTATATGCTGCCAGCGAAGTCCAAACCAATTGGCTGATCTGCAAGATGAAGTTCTAGAAACCTGAATGACTGTATGTGCATTCTGAAAAGAATATAACCTAATGACCATTTTCTTCTGTCGCGAACCGTACATAAATGTATCCTCGGCTAATTTCCGCTCATAGCGGGGCAAATGTTAAGATTATCGACTTATATAAGGAAACATGATGGAACAGAAGTCCCAAGAGACGCAGGAAATGTGGCCCGCCTTTGAAAGAACACAGTTATATCAGAGATCCGGAAATAAAGCTTCCATCGAAAAAGATACTGAACAGGAGCATGAGAAAAAGTCCATTATGCCATGTGCGAACAGCGAAGGCCATGATCAGACTGCGCATCTGCGCAGTCTGATCATGGCCTTCTCTGTTCGCCGATGTATTACGCAGCACCCTATGATTCTGTAAGCGGACTGCGAAGGCCCTAATTAGATGCGCAGATGCGCAGACTGATCTGGACATTCGTCTTTTACATGTAGCATGATGGCTTTTATCTCAGTGCATGGAAAGATCAGAAAATCTTTATAGGACAGAATTGTTCATATTGATGTCATAGACAATGTGTCTGCCGAAAATAAATAAATAAATGAATAAATACAGGGACCAGACTCGCTATGCGCAAGACTTCTTAGTACTCTACATTATCCCTTCTACCCTAAATATTCAGACAGACATGCCAGGGCAAACATGCTACATCCAGATCGAACAGTGTGATACCATTCCGTCGGTTCCGCTTAGAGGACTAAGCCTGTCCAGTAAACGTGTGGTTAGGTAAACTGACCGCGCTCGACATGACCCCATTGGGTTGACTGGGCCGTAAAACCTCAACACAAACAAACAAATACCATTGCGTCGGTATTTTAGAACCATTTCTAGCTAGTCAACAGTAGTCGCCCAACTGTTATAAAAATAAGGTAAAGAGTTTGGACTATTGAAAGTGGACTATTGAATGTGCAGGTTGATATTGGCCTTCTCTTAGTGCTTGTCCCGTATACGAGATGAGTCATTTTCTCACATTACATCAAACATCATTATTATCTGTATGTCTGCAGATCTGGCGCCGTTTTGGACATGTACAAACATATATTGGATAGGATAAACCAATAACATCGCCTAATCGATCAGAAAACACCGGACCAATATTTGACATAGAGAAAAAAGCGAATACTGTAAAAGTCGCAAATATTCGGACATCCAAACTCATTACCTTACTTTTTGGATCAATTGTTAACAATAGAGACAAAGTAAACATGCAACAAAATTTCCATAAGGTTGTTGTCCACGTGATTATCATTGACCAATGAAATCGATCCGCGCGTTTGTTCGAAATCCAGGTACGAGGTAACGGTTATTCATAGCCCCGCTATCGCTGTAACGTCTGTCAGAGCAGTGTAAAGAGGCTTATCTGTAAAACCTTGACTGGGACATTGGCAAACAGTGCAGACCCAGATCAGACACCACAGAACGCGGCGCCTTAAGTATAATTTCAGCAGGGACGTGCAAAAAGTGTCCCCGGGGGTGTATGCTACCAGCGAAGTCCAAATCAGTTGGCTGATCTGCAAGATGAAGCGCTAGAGGCCTGCATGTCTACACAGTTTACTTATATTACAGGAAGTTAAGGGTTAAATTAAACAGTCTTAAGTCCCCATTCAAGACCATTTCCCAACCTACACTCAGAGACAATCGACCCACCAGTGCTGTAAGTGCTTTTATTTTTGGAATGTCTGTTTGACTATTTAGGCAAAATATGCTACACTGAATAAGCTTTGCAGACAGAGGTTTAGAAAATATTTGAGCCCTCGCACGACAAATCCTACAATAAGACCTTTATGACCAGCAAAGGATCAGATCAACCATACACCCACCCAGCATGGCGAGGGTTCTCGTTTATTCCTTTTTAATAGTCTTGAGGTTGTAGAAGGCGCATGCAATCAGCGAAGACTCTGATCAGACCATCACGAAAACATACCTATATAATTTTGACCCCTTTAAACCCCACTTTTATATAGTAAAACTGGGGTTTATAGGGGTATACATTATTTTTCTCATTTCTGCTCAAAAACATAGATTGTGGGTACTCGTTAGAACCGCCTCACCGAGGCGGTTCTAACGAGTACCCACAATCTATGTTTTGAGCAGAAATACGAAAAATATCAGCAGTTTTATCTGAAAATTTTCAATTTTTTGGAGGTGAAATTTTCTATATATTTGAATAGGCGTGTTTTCGTAATGCTGCGCGGATAAGCATGCTGATTTGAGTCTTCGCTGGTCACACAAGTCTTATTGTAGGTTGTTTCGTACCCTGGCTCATTATACGAACATCTAACGTCCCTATAAGCCTTTTACATGTATCTGGGACTTCGCTGATCCCTTGAAGGTAGCATGATAACTTTAGAATCTTGTAAAAAAACAATTCTGGTCCTAATCTTTTTTGTATTTTGTATTTATCATTATGATTATCATAATTATTGTTATTATTATTATTATCATTATTATTATAATTACCACCACTACTACTATAGCTGGTGGTACATGCTGTACGGCTGCAATATAACGTCTCTCCGTACTTCACATTTGTGTAGTTTAGGTTCACTGAGAATATTTAGATTTATTTTCTTAGACAAATTAAGTTAAGATATTTTAGACTGTCGTCTGCTACAATTTTGAAAGGCGCTTAAAGAGTTAATATGTTTGTAATAATCGTGTCTGTATCGCCCTTTCTCATGGGAACTCCAAGTTACTGAGATTTGATTCGCCATTTGTTTCTGAATATGTCAATTTGCAAATTTTGTCTGGATATTTATTTTGTTTAAGTTCAAGACGCATCAAAAGAAAGGAGTACATGTATTAAGACCCAATTCTGGCCCTCTTCTGAACAGATACATATCTACCTTTATCCAAGCCTATCATCGCCTACAAATGGAAATATGTGTCAGGGTGAGGACAACACATGAGGTCAAAGTTCAGTCTAAGCTTTGTAATCTATACAATTCAATATGATTAAATTTACATTGCTAATGCATGAAAATGGTCAGAAATGAAAGTTGTGCCAGAATCAATTTTTTTTTTTTGTGTTGAGGAATGACTTTACCCTTGTCCTGCTGAATAAATTAAGATGCCACACCCATATCTAATTTTTAGCCAATCAGATTACTTGATCCAGATTGTCGCTATAAATTCACATACTTAATGGCAAACAGTGCAGATCCAGATCAGTTGGCTTCATCAGAAGCCAACTGATCTGGATCTACACTGTTTGCAAAGGCAGGATATATCCGGGTTCAGCGGGACTAGTGTTAAGTATCAGGATTGGGTTTTGATTTAGGGTTAGTTTGTCTTAGTACGGATTTATGATGGGCTCAGGTTTGATGAATTGAGCAAAAGTTTGTCAATTTTGACATTTCTGGGGACATTCAACACTTGGCTGGTATAGAGCACACCTGAATCCCAAAACGATATTGATATATGATGCCGATCTTGTCACTTGCTACAACATATTTTAATATGTTTTTGGTAGTCAGATGTGCTCTATTCTAGCCTAGAGTAGCAAGTTGTTGAAAATGCTGAAAATGGCACTTTTGATGCTGTTTCTCCAAATTTCATTTCTTGTTTTTAAATCAGAAAGGGACCATTCAGGAAAAAGAGTACCCAAACCGTAAACTAAAACCATTCTACTAAACGATTACAGGGAAAGCCAAACTATTAACAGACTAATTTTCCAGCTAAATATAGGCATGTTTAATACACGCCGTCCCTTGCCCGCTTCCTATACGCAACCATTTAGCATATAAATATTAACCCATTTAAGCCTACCGTCCCATAAAATGGACATTGACAAACAGTGTATACCCAGATCAAATGCCGCAGAACGTGGCGTCTGATCAGGGTCTACACTGTTTGCATTAAATACATGGATTTCGATAAATATGGTATTGATTAAAAAACTAACCAGACACCCCTTATATTGGAAATAGAGCGGTCCGAAGAGTGAGGGAAAAAGAATCCATTCCCCATAAATGGGTCAATGCTTGCTGATGATGCCACCACGCATTTTAATTAAAATTCGCTATTATGATTTCTATATCAATTTGATATGCTGTCATAACAGTCAACCATTTTTATACCGACACTCGATACACCGACAAAATTCTTTATAATGATAATTTGAATGGCACGAAACTTTCGCTCAAGAGATAACAGTTAATCAGTTATTGTGCAAGAACATTGTATTAAACATTTTAAGAAACATACTTTTTGGATATTTATTAGAGTCGCCCCACAGAGGCGATTCTGACAAATATCAAACACATATGTCCTTTAAGGAAATAAGAATAAAACAAGGCCTTTCTTACATATCGTTCTGCTCGTTTAGGATTCTTTACAAAAGTAAATTCATTTTAATGGAAATATCTTTGGGAACAAATGCTGTCGTTGTAACGAAGGTTTACTGTAACAGCTTTAATATTGTTGATCTGGTATTTGTGCACGAATATTGCAATTCGATGTTAAAACAATCGGTGATAGACAATTTAATAGTAATAAAGTATTCTTACAGGCGTTTGAAGGTGCGAAAGAAAGTAATCCAGACCAGATAATTTTCTCTAAAATACGGAAAATCAGACGTTTAATGGGCCTAATCACCAGACATACCATTCGTATATGCGTCTGTATATCCTGGGGAATTTGACTATTATAAATCACGGGGCTGCAAGGGAAAAAGAATTATGTTGTTCTGTGCTTCAAAGGCAATCTTTTTTACTTTTATTTCACTACACTGTAGCTATTGTTAGTGCCGTGTGGCGGTCGTAAAACGTCTTCCCGTACATCACCATAGTGCAGATTATATTCTCATTTCTTTTGAGATCACTGGGCTCATTGTGGTAGCTTTGAAAATGGAGTTCTGCTCATGTATACGCTAGAGGACTTAAGCAGTATTGCAAACTTCATTACTGCTTATGAAGAGTCTCAATAAAACCAACACTCCCATTTTATATGCGTTATGTGTTCTTTGTTTCCGAAGGCAATATTTATTACTTTTATTAAACAAAAGTAAATCTCCATAGTTAACGTGTTTGCAAAACACAAAAACACTGTATGTCTCCAACCATATTATTATCACTGAAAAAGCTCAAAGACAAACGAAAAACAAGCTTTCAATGTCATATACAAGTAGTTCAAAAGCTGAGAAAGGGCTGTTTCTCAGGCAATAAAAAAAGTAAAATAAAAACAAAATAAATAAATAAATAAATAAATAAATAAATAAAATAAAAAGAAGAGTTTTACTCAAAGTTTTAATCAACTATCTGCATATCAGCCCAAAACAGACCACACCCCCACCCCTACAAAAACAAAAAAAAAAAAAAAAAAAAAAAAAAAAAAAAAAAAAAAAAACACTCCAATACTTTTTTTCCGAACTCTGTCGTAATAGAATAATGGTAAACGGTAATATGTGACAAAGGAGTCTAAACGCAAATATGAGCAGTTATGTACGGAACTCGGGAAGGGACATTTCCTTTCTGATGTTTAGCAGAAAAGAAATCAAAAGGATAAAAACAGAACGAAAATTGAAACAAAAATTAGACATTTCCTTTCTGATATTTAGCAGAATAGAAATCAAAACAATAAAAATAGAACAGAAATTAAAACAAAAATAACATATTTCCTATCCGATATTTAGCAGAAAAGAAACTAAAATAATAAAAGCAGAACGGAAATAAAAAAAAAAAAAAAAAAAAAAAAAATACACATTTCCTTTCTGATATTTACAGTACCGACAAAGGTTAAGTTAACCATTTTACCGGTCCTCGGTCGTTCCACTTGCGGCTTGCGGTCATTCTGATCCCGGTCCACGGTCGTTCCGGTTAATATAGCGATATTGGTCGGTCCATTCCAATCGCTTCATAATCGTGACCGCCCTTCCATTCCATTCCATTCATTCATGTTCGCGTTATTGTGATAATAATTTACAATAAAAACTCATTCAAATTATTTACTTACAATTAATCTGAATTGCGTGTGAAACAAAACATTCATAAAATGTGTCTCGCTGTCATTTTGAACAATTTACTTATAAAATTATGAATTTCTTTTTTCGTTTGAACTTTAATTCCTAGTTTTTTACGCGACCGCATAAAACCGGCGATTTTGTGTCGTTTTCGCTAAACTTTTATTTATGCAACGGTTTTGAAAGTTTTTTTTAGTTTTTTTTTTCATACAGACTCTTAATAATCCCAACTATTGAATGCTAAGCCTGTTTTACCTATTAATCACTGCATGTTTGTCAACGTCATCGCAAAAGAATTTCCATCAAGACGGTTCACCAGTGACTGATAAATCAGAACAAAAGACAAAGAGTTCATATTTCATATTTTGTTGAAAAAAATAAAAAAAATCACATCGAACCTATCATCATGCACACATCTAACCCGTCTGACAAAAAGAACACTTATCATTTTTTTTTCAAGGATTTTAAAACCGCATCGAAATGCATTCCCTAGACAACAGACCTAGCAAACTGTAACAACACAGATCAGATGTAGCATTCTGCGGAATCTGATCAGGGTCTTTGAGTTAGAGTTGGAGTTTTACAGCCCAGTCAAAAAAAAGTTAAGGTCATGTCAAACCTACTCACATTTTTTTTCTGGCAAGGCCTGTCCTCTAAGTGCTTAACCAGTTGTTGAGCGCATACTTTTGCCCGTGTATACTATACTACGGACAGATGGACGGACGACGGACGCACGGAAAAATAATGTTGCTCTCGCACACCCTTACCGCGAGGGAAAGTGATGTAGCAAGTTTGGTTGAATTCCGCCCAGTGGTTTAGAAGGAGATAGCGTGACAGATAGATGGACGGACGACGGACACACAGACGGACGGACGCATGGAAAAATAATATTGCTCTAGCACAACCTTACTATGAGAGGAAGTGATGTAGCAAGTTTGGTTGAATTCTGCTTAGTGGTTTAGGAGGAGAGAGTGTAGCAGAAAAGAAACCAAAACATTGAAAAACAGAACAGAAATCAAAACAAATATAACATTTCTTCTCCAATATTTATCAGAAAAGAAATTGTAACAATAAAAAAATAGAACGGAGATGAAAACAAAGATAACGTATTTCTTTTCCGATATTTAGCGTAAAAGAAATCTAAACTATAAAGACAGAACAGAACAGAAACAACATATTTCCTTTCCGATATTTAGCAGGAAACAAGTTAAAACAATAAAAAAGATATCGTTTAAACAACAAAATATGTCGTTTAAACGACTTATTATATCATTTGTTCAACATAATGATCTCGTTTAAACGACATAAAAATCAACCAATGGGAGCCCCGAATTATGTTGAATAAGCGATATAATAAGTCGTTTAAACGATATATTAAGTCGTAATAACTCGTTAAAATGAGATACTATTTTGTTTCAATTTTCATTCTATTTTTTTGTTTTAATTTCCGTTCTGTTTTTGTTTTAATTTCTTTTTCTGCTAAATATCCGAAAAGAAAATTAATGTGTTGTTTTGTTTTGAATTCTGTTCTGTGTTTACTGTTTTAATTTTTTTTCCTGCTAAATATTGGAAAGGATGTTTTCTTTTTTATATATTTTTTGTTTTAATTTCCGTTCTGTTTTCATTGTTTTAATTTCTATACTGCTAAATATCGGAAACGAAATGTGTTATCTTTGTTTTAATTTCTGGTGTAACTTGGGGGTAATTGTGGTACGGGTGTTCGAACCAGTATTTCGAAACCTATTCCAATCATATACCTGGCCTTTGAAAAATTGGACTCATTCATATACTAGATCGACTGAAATGTTGCCCATTCATATATTGACCTTTGATATTTTGTACCAATTTATTGCTGGTAGTTAGACAAATATAGCAGTCATTTCATTGAATACCAACAGAACAAGAAGCCTCGAAAAATATCTGAACGAAAAATATGTGCATGTACCGGGGTACATCAGAAAAGTGGGGCCTTTCTTATACTAATACAGAAAAATGGGGCCAGTCATATACTTTTTGCTGAAAAAAAGGGACAAATCATATACCTGGCAGCGCTGTAAAAAGCGGGGCCATTCGGCACGCACATCCATACTATACCATATATAGGAAATTACTCATCGAATGAATCAAAGACTTATTAACTCTTCCGGTGTTAAACTGCAGACGACCAGCGTCGTCTGCATTTTTTCTAACAAACTATCTTTTGGAAATATGTATCTACAATATTAAGGCTGAATGTCAAACAGCGTAGAGCCGGATGGGACGGCTCATAATGAGCGGTCCCATTCGGCTCTACGCTGATTGCAAAAGCAACTTAATATCTTCTATAGCATCGAAAGTGTTACATGTTTGATCGCTACCATTTTTATGATGTTAAACCCAACACATCACAATTGTTATTGCCGATTGATCAGTTACTAGAATCAAAGTACTGACAGCACAGCGGGTCGATAGTCTCTGGGTGTAGACTTGGAAAACGGTCTTGAACAGGGCATAAAAACTGTTTCATCTAACCACCAGCTTCCTGTTATTTACGCAAATAGTGCAGACCCTGATCAGACGCCGCGTTCTGCGGAGTCTGATCTGGATCTGAACTGCTTGCCAATGACCCAACACAAAGCCCAGTCCAGGTTTTACAGATAACCCTCTTTACACAGCACTCTGACGTCACAGCTAAAAAATACAGCGCGGCTATAAATACCGGTACCTTGATTTCATTGGTGAATGATAGTCACGTGGACAATAACCTGAAGAAAATTTTTGTGCATGTGTTCTTTGGGTCGATTGTAACAAAACTGACCCAAACATGCCTATGCAACTGTACAATACAACTGTGTCCCGACGCTGAGTACGTAATTTATTCTGCAAACTTGATACATATGGTAGATATTCCACCATTTTGACAAGTGAGACACTTTTTGTGATTTCCTGTTTCTCCTCCTGTGCGTCAAAGTCCCTTCTAAAAAGGGGGCTACTCTAAAATGAAAGAATTTACACCCACTGGAAGCCAATTCTTTCCTTTTAGAGTAGACCCCACTTTCAATAGAGTGCAAACTCATTTTTTTTACAGAGGTCGCCTCCTCTGAAAGTGTTCCATTTTCCTTACACTTTAAAAATCAGTTTATTTCGAGTAAGCATTTTATATAAATCTATAGAAGGCCGTTATCGGCCCGTCAGCTACCCCGATAACGACCCGCTATAGATTTATAAAGAATGCTAGCTGGGTACTTTGGCTCTGTGACGTTTTAAATGACGCTAGTAGCAAAATCATCTGTAACAAATGTTGAACTAATGTTGAATTAGCTGCGAAACAAATGTGTTTCTCTATAGAGGTTTGCATCAACAACGAAAAAAATCTCGACAACATTTTTACAACAATAGAAAAACTCTAATTTTGACCTCTTTATCCTAAGTATTCGGGCAAACAGACACGAGCAAACGATGCAGACTAAGATCAGACGCCACAGAACGCGGCATCTGATCAGGGTAATAAAATCTAAAAGGTAGCCTTTGAAAACAAATAACATACAAAAGAATGAAAATCGGAGAGTATGTTTTATTAAGTTTCTTCATATACAGCTATGTAGTTTGCGAGACGGTATACGCCCCCTAGCACCGACTTAAGCGGTATTCGTATTTCAAAATAATCAGAATTGGCCCAATGATCCAGAAGGAACTAATTTTCAACATAATCTGCACTATGGTGAAGTACGGGGAGACGTTTTGCGGTCGCCACATGGCACTTAATACCAGCTAAACCCTGTTTTCTGCTGATCCGGTTTACACTGTATCCAGTATTTTTAAACCGCGACGATAAAACTGCCGCCGCACAGTATATGTACGCCTTGTGTATGTTCATCACATTCTGTGAACATACGCTTGGTGCTCTGACAAGTCTGAGCGCGCCAGATACTGCAATTTCTTTCATGAACTTACAGAAACTGTTCAATTGTAACAAAAATCAACATCCCAAACAGATTGACCTTGGCTGGGCACAGTGGATATAGTTTAGAATCTAACTATGCTTCGGAGAAGAATTATTGAGGATTTCGTGGCAAAAATCAATCCGGCAAAAGCAAATATATACAATTACTGTTACCTATTATGGAAGTAGTCGATAATTCTGTGGGGAAACGTAGTTCATAGAAAATAAATTTCGTAGCATCATTGGTGGATATGGCTTAATCGGTTGGGAATTTCTGATTCAGTCTGTGTCTTTACTTAAGGGAACTGGAAGCTCTTGGTAGATATTTCCGTTTTTTTTTGTTTTTTTTTTTTTAGGAAGGAGACAACTTTTATGACTTTTTGTTTGTAATAAATTTATTTATAAATGGGGAATTTTCTAAAAGGAAATAATTTGCTTCTCATGGGAGCAAATTCTTTCCTTTTAGAGAAGACTTTTTCAAAAGGGGGGTAAAGAATTTTGACAAAGTTGTCTACCACGAATATGTATTAATTCCTCTTAAGCTTATACAGTCGATCCCCAGTAGCTCAAACACTGATACCTCCTTAACCATGGCTAATTCGAAATCCTTCTTGAGTCCGTATGAAATTCTTCCGAAAGGTCAAGGAAAATAATATTCAGGGATATTTTATTTAAATTATCACCATTTGCTTTCTGACTTGGCGTTATGATTAACCCTTAGTGGCTCGAACTACCCATGTCTCGAATAAATTTACATGGTCCCAAAGATGTTCGAGTCATTGAGGTTGTACTGTATTTGTAAAGAAAATGATCTTTTTTTTTTTGTTGTGAGCTTGTTTGAACCACCACCATTTGAATAGGATGTTATATACAAGTGCAACTGTACAAGGATGTTTACAAATTTCATCGTTGAGACTTGGCGATAATTTTAAGACTTTCTTTGATTCTTTGATTATTTGAACCACCGCCTCAAAAATGCCTTCGGGACATATGCGGACAGCGAAGCGATCTGGGTCTTCGCTGTCCGCTTACAGACTCAGTGGAAACTACACAATGTATTAATGTATAACAAAGAATCTTGTCAGATCGTGTGGCGTCAGTGGCTGATCTGGACCACAATCGGAAATATCAAGTCATCTGAAACCTGTTTCAGATACTTCCATGAGAGAATAGACACTTCTTGCAAAAAAAGCGTAACAATTTAACATTGCATTCAATGCATTATAAAACAATGCTTAATTTTGCATAGGTGTATAGGTTTTCAAAGCTTCCTTTAAACTGGTTGCCAAACGCAAAGCAGTATTGTTATATAGAAAAATAGGAATTATTATCCTCTGTTAATGGAAATTGAAAGGAATTTGGAATTTGAATAAACTGCGAATAATTACGAAATAAGCCGTAACAGGAGACAATCTACCTTATAACTAGTGCGCCTAACGAAGACTCAAATCAGTCTGCGCTTGCACGCAGCCTGATCAGAGTCTTTATTGTCACACTGCAGAAACTTTGCATTCTTGGCTTTTCAAAATGCGCCCAGTAACGATTCTGATCAAGCTGCGCGAATGCGCAGGCTGATCTGAGTCTTCACTGGGCGAATATGTCCAAAGGTACGTTTTCTGATGTTGTGGCCCAAATATAGAAAGACTGGTTATGCCTTTGACATTATACAACAAACGGCAAAGACGTTTTTTGCTTGGCTTTTTATTTTAAATGAAAATATCTTGCTCTGATTGACTATATCCTATCCGAAACCATTTGTCTTTTCTGTTTCGTTCTGAAATATTTACCCTAAAATTAAATTTACGCCAAAAATTGGTCTGACCAATGCAATTTCTATAGTAAAGTGATTTGATCAAAATTCTACAAGCAAGCAAAATACAGTACATATATATGCAATTTCAATAGTATTGTAAAGTGGACATTTCAGGGCAGTTCGCCTTTGCAGATTTTAACAAAATTCGGTCATTCTGTTGTCTTTGTGGTGTGTGAAGAGAGACATTTTTTGCAGGCAAGAATTTAGTTTCCTAGTACTTTAATTCTTTCAAAAGTAGGGGCTACCCTGAAAGAAAGAATTTGCCCCAAGAGGAAACAAATTCTTTTCTTAATGAGTATTCTCAACTAAAATGTGAGATAATTTTTTCAAGTCGGAAATAGTTCTTTTGAAGATGTATCCTCATAAGTGCGAGAATGAAGAGCCACGTGTCCAAAAGTCACACAGTCTAAGTAATGATACAGAAGAATTTTCTAGCGAAATGCAAAATCAGACTGCAGCCTCACTTTCATTTTGGCCTTTAGCTAAAAGAGATAATTTTCTTATTTTTTCACAGAAAATAAAGGTGACATTTGGTTAAAAATGTTTCAGAAGGAGACACATTAAATAATATGTCTAGCCTTTATTTTCTGTGACAAATAAGAAAACCAATTTAAAATGTCGTCTGTTGTTAATCATAATGAGCAAATTAAAAGTTACCAGAAGAATGCAAGGCTTTAATCTTCGGAAATCCTATAATTTGCTAACCGCGCATTTAGGCTTTACTTAATTAGTTCTGAGGTTGTAAGGGTAATGTATAACCTTTCAAGGGCGGCAACGCTATCAAGATTGTTTTGCTCCCTTCTGCAAAAGTCTTCTCTAAAAGGTAAGAATTTGCTCCCCTTAGGAGCAAATTCTTTCCTTTCAGAGAAGATTCCTTTTCAGAAGGGGCTTGGTTTGCAGGAAAGCAAAGATACAATCACAAAAGTTGTATCCCTTGTCAAAAATGGCAACAAATCTACCAGTAGTATCCATTCACCTTAAACACAGCAGTAGAAATACTGCATGTATTTAGAACTGAGGACAAGCACGTGATTTACAACTTTATATCTAATAAAAGTGGAATCCGGGGCCTCAGAAACTATGAGCGTTTAGGTCAGTGATGACTCGTGTAGGCAATCGCTGTTCCAATGTGCGTTAAGGTTTCCTTTAAGGTGAATGAGCACACTTGGTAGAGTTTTTTGACAAGGGAGACAACTTTTGTGACTTCCTGTCTGCGTATTTGTACACCAAGACCCTTTTAAAAAAGCAGTCTACTTTAAAAGACAATAATTTGTAACAAAGACGAGCACATTCTTTCCTCTTAAAGAAGATCCATTTTCATAGGGGATGCAAAACAATGTTCACAGAGTTGCCTTCCCTGAAAAGTGTCAATTCTCCTTAAGATGGCGCGACCTAGTTTGCCTTACATTATTAACTGGGCCGCGCCATGCGTGTATATGCGGATAGCGACGGCACAGATCAGCCTACGCATCCGCGCAGTCTGATCAGGACCTTCGCCGTTCGCTAACAGAATCATTGGACACTATATAATGTAGCAATGTAGATCAAGTGCCCAGACTTTGAACATGCATGGGATGAATCTGTGCAATTTGCGCATGTTCGAAGACACCTTTTCGCATGGTGCGGCCAAATTTATATATCTCTTTCTTTATTTCAGCTGTAAAACCACCCGGATGTTGTAGAGCCTCTCCAGATTGGCCAGTTTCTGAGATGTCCAGCTTTCAGCAGAAGACCGGAAGACAAATAGATCAAACGAACGCCTTTCGGATTTCTTTCCAGTGACATTAAAGCGTTTAGTCCAAGGGCACGTATATATTCTCTTAGCCATGGAAGACTACAAGTCAAAAGGATTTAAACGAGATGTCATCGATTCTTTCTTGACCTACGTCAATAAAGACCTTCTAATATGCAAATTATTTTATTTCTTCTTCTTTGCTGCATTCGGTTCTCTATACCCTCTTCTGGCTATCTACTTCAAACAGCTCGGAATGAATGCCACACAGAGCGGTATTCTGATTGGTTTCCGGCCATTTATCGAGTTCTGCAGCGCCCCCTTTTGGGGAGGAGTAGCGGATAAGATAAAGAAATGGCGACAACTTATGTTGTTCTCAGTTTTCTGCTGGATAACGTTTACTTTAGCGATGGCTTTTGTCAAACCACCCGCAGTTTCATGTACGGGAGATTTAAACATCACAGAACATGATGTGATAAATATTGAGATGAATTTAATTAAACCGGCATACAGTACCGTCTTTTATAAACGCGAGGACGTCAAAGATGCGTTCTTTGCTCTACTTCTGATCATCGTTGTCGGCGAGTTCTTCAGCGCCCCGGCGATAACATTCGCAGACAGCGTAACGCTGTCTTATCTGGGAGAAGATACGGATAATTACGGTCGACAGAGGATGTTTGGGTCTCTGGGTTGGGGTCTGTCTATGTTCTTTGTTGGAATGGCTTTAGATCACTCGACGACGTTTCCAGAACATCCATGTGAGAAACAGCATCACTACGAAAAGAACTATATCATCTGTTTTGCAGTGTTTTCAGTTTTGATGAGCTGTGCTTTCATCACCGCGACACAGTTCAAATTTCCTGGACAAGAAAACGGGAGAGATAGGAGTCTACCTAGAGTCGTTCTAGCTGTTAAAGACAAAGTGAAAGAAACATTAACCGGTGTAAAGAAAATTGATCGTGAGAAACTGGTTGAAGAAGATGGTTACCAATCAGGCGGTGACAATCTTGCACCAGGAAGTCCAGGTGCTCATAAACAATATACAAAGACCGACGAAAGTGGTATGAAGACCACTGAAAGTGGGACAAAGACCGGTGCAAATGGGAAACCCCTTCAGATTTCCCTCGAATCAAAAACGGATATGGTTACAGACGTGATTAATAGTCCCGGTGCTATGGCCCCACCTCCGGAACCTGACGAACCGTTCTTGGGTCGCTGGATGGCGGTAATAAAACTCTTAGCGCAACTGAAATTTGTGTCTGTATTATTCGTCGCCTGGTTTATGGGCTTTGGAATAGGGTTAATATTCACATTTCTCTTTTGGCATCTCCAGGATCTTGGTGGGAGTCCCACACTCTTTGGTGTCGCTTCAGTGATCAACCATATATCAGAGCTTCTAGCCTACTTCTTGTGTTCCAGATTCGTTGCTATGTTTGGTAAGTACCGTATTTATTGCAATATTCGGATTCCTGAGCAAACAATGTAGACCCAGGTCAAACTGCTCTTTAGGAGCAGTTTGATCTGGGTCTATATTGTTTGACTTTCAACCTGCACTTGAAACAAGTTACCAGCTAGTCATGGACTTGTTCAAAATTTTTCAGATAGAGAGTGAAGTGTCCGATTAGCATAGTTTTACTAATAAGAGAGCTACGGTGGAACAAATTACTTTAAAATGTATCTAATCAAACACATAAATTGCAGTCCATGGGCATCCTGCGCATGTGCAGGTTAGTCAAGACCTACCTAGTTTGCTTATATGCAACATCTGATTCCAGTATTTATAATATGCATTATTTGCATTCTCTTTGCATTCAGGTTATAGGGATCCTTTGCGAAAATCACGGCTCAAATACTTGTACGAGTATACAATAAAAAGTCGTGTACTTAATAGAAAACTTTTCATATAAAGAGCTGGTTCTCATCCGGTGTCTCTGTCTGAAAGACTAGCATTGAATCAATATACTTTAGATTTCTTCTTTGATCGTTGTTGATCAACATAGCGGCTATTTGATTGTCAACTGGCCTTATCCCGAATACAATACGTCCCTATATTCGTTAACAAGAATAAAAATACCCTTCTGGCTTTGTGGGTAATTTACCTGTTTGGTTGAACACCCTGATTTTGTTTAGAAAATATATGCTCTCAAATGTCTCGAAGGGACGATTTTATATAGAAGACAGGATACACCCGGTAGATCCATCACGAAAACACGCCTATATAATTTTGACCCCCTTAAACTCCACTTTTATATAGTAAAACTGGGGTTTACAGGGGTATACCTTATTTTTCTTGTTTCTGCTAAAAAAACATAGCTTGTGGTATTCGTTAGAACCGCCGCGCCGAGTTGCTCCCACGGAGAGCAAATTCTTTCTTTTAGAGTTGACTCCTTTTCAGAAAGGGGGCAAACAAGTTTGACAGAGTTGCCCCTACCTCTCGCACGAAAATGTATCCATTCCCCTCGAGACACCTGGGCCCAGTTGTTCAAAGTATCGTTAGCTTAACGAGCTCGTTAGAGTTCAAAATTTTAACTGTTCTGGTAAGTACACTAATTCACAGGTAGTTTTGCTGAAAAAAGTGTGAGTAGCTTTTGCAAATGCATGTTTTCATAAAAAATATTAGATATATATGCCATGTTTAATGATCAAAGTTTTATTGATACGTTAACTAACGACATCGTTAGTTTTGAACAACTGCGCCCTGAACTTTTGTCTGCCTAGAAACTGAACAAATTATAGTAACATGAAACTGGGCTTATCAGCAGCTCTGCATCCTAACAAATAGACATACATTTTCTTTAAAAGCAAGTGGTGTATTCAGCCAGATAAATATTCCAAAGCAATCAATCTCTGGCGCAAAAGACACAATTCTATATACTTTTTAGCTCCGCTAAATCAATATCAAATAAAGCAGACTTTACATCATTTGAAAGAGCTTGCAAGTAATTCCACTGATACCATTATAAGATGAATGATAATAACATGGTGCTGTGGAAATTGATTAAGGGGGCTGGCTATACTCGGTTGATTTTCCGCTATTTGTTCACAAGGGAGACAGTTTTTTTGACTTCATGTTTGCTCTAGCGCATGTCAAATCATTTCTGAAAAGAGGTCTACTCTAAAAGGAAAGAATTTGCTCCCCGTGGGAGCAAATTCTTTCCTTTTAGAGTAGACCCTTTTCAAAAGGAAGGCCAAAATCGTTTTGACTGAGTTGTCTCCCTTAAAAATGAATCAATTTCCCTTAATTGCAAATATAGGCATGAAAGATACATCGATTATTGGAAGAGACTGCATGACCGAACCGGCCAAATAAAATAGGCTTAACTGAAAAGTGTTTGTCCTCACCACAAATTAAACACTTTAGTGGGGCTGTTCTATTTGGCTCGTATCCGTCTGTCCGCTCATTCGTCAGTCCGTCCGTTCACCTCAAGTTCTGGTAATATTGTCTTGCAGCATTCATTTGCAGCTTTGAATAAATTTCTGAAATTATTTCCAAATATAACGTTGTCGGTCTTCTGGGACCCGAAATTTATAGCGACTTTGTCTATAAACTGAGAAGGAATACCGATTTTTCAGAACAATTCAAAACGGTCATAAATCGTTATAAAAACAAAGTTTACAACATGAATATTATGCGGTAAACTATATGCATCGTTGTTAACCTAATTGTGGTTGTTTATTTTGCCTCCCTCTTAAATTGAACTACGGTGAGTCAGGCTTCAGACTGAACATCAATCTATTTCAGAAGGTTGGTGCCTGACTATTGCTCTCTGTGGTCGGTCGCATCGTGGTCCAACATGTCGTTTTCTGTTGCAGTGGCTTCAGACTGCCCTCGAACCCTCTTCTTTATTTCATTGCAGTTTTGTGATTTTTTGTGTTTTTCTTTGATGTTTCACTGATGTGGTAGAGGATCCTATGCGGATCGAACACATATTTCATTACGAATACATGCCTATTCAAATATATGGAAAAAATTCACCACCAAAAACTGAAAGTTTTCAAATAAAAAAAAACTGATATTTTTCATATTTCTGCTCAAAAACATAGATTGTGGGTTCTCGTTAGAACCGCCTCAGTGAGGCGGTTCTAACGAGTATCCACAATCTATGTTTTTGAGCAGAAATAAGAAAAAATGATGTTTACCCCTGTAAACCCGAGTTTTACTATATCAAAGTGGGGTTTAAGAGAGTCAGAATTATATAGGTATGTTTTCGTGATGGTACGAATTGGATTCCCCATGCAAAAACGTGTTTTGGGGCATATTAGGACAGCGAAGGCCCAGATCAGCCTGTGCATCCGGGCATTCTGATCAGAGCATTCAATGTCCAATATGAATGGAGAGCAAATGCCCGGATGAGACTTTGCATATACACGGGATGATTCTGCAGCTGTGCATTTTGCACATGTTCGAAGACACCTTTTTGCTTGGCGCGGCCCAGTTATGAGCTACATGACAATAAAGAGCGAGGTTTCGCTCAAGTGAACTAGTACTACTGTCCTTTCGACATCAATGTTAACCCATTGTAGTCGGGAGACCCGTAAAAGGGTACTTGGCAAACAGTGCAGTCCCAGATCAGACGCCGCAGAACGCGGCGTCTGATCAGGGTCTCCACTGTTTGCAAATAGTTTAGCCATTTTTCTATGGGAATATGTAAATCTTATAGCCAGACGTACCTAAAATTGAAATTGGACTCTTCCAATATATAGTGTGGGAAAGTCTATTCACAATGGGTTAAAGGCAGTTTAAGCTTGGCGTTTTATTTTAAATGAAATTAATTTGTTCTGATTGATCACATGTAATCCGAAACCATTTGTATTTTCTGTTTCCGTGTTTTGTTCACAAATATTTAACCTAAAATTAAATTTACAGCCAAAACATTAGTCTGACCAATGGAATTTCTATAATAAAGTGATTTTTTGGGTGCTTTTTTTCTAAGAAACTATTGTTTACTTTTTCTTTGCTGCTAAACTGAAATTTCACAACAATATTGTGAAACGTTCAGAAAATTTGAACAAACGAATCCTGTTGAAAATATGCCTCCAATTTACCTACCCTACAAATTTCAGCATAATTTGAAACCATTTTCACTATGGGAATAATGAAATTATGCGATTCTTTTTGAACAAATGACTAGAATAAAATTTTTTGTGCATAGGTAGTTACAACAAATGGTTTTGCATTCAGTCATAACAAAAGGTTTGCAAATTTATACTTCTTCTGATACTTATTCTTTATGCATATATCGGTTATTATAACAATGCCGTCGTGCCCTGTTCATCACGAAAACATGCCTATATAATACTGACCCCCTTAACCCCCACTTTTATATGGTAAAACTGGGGTTTACAGGGGTATACATCATTTTTCTTATTTCTGCTCAAAATATAGATTGTGTGTACTCGTTAGAACCGCCTCGCCGAGGCGGTTCTAACGAGTACCCACAATCTATGTTTTGAGCAGAAATATGAAAAATGTCAGGGTATTTTTTTCTGAAAAATTTCAATTTTTAGAGGTGAAATTTTCTATATATTTGAATAGGCATGTTTACGTAATGTTTTGTTATAAGCTACCCACCGATGACCTTAGGGTCAATGTCATATGTTTAAACTTTTTGCTGCTTGTTTCCTGTGTTCTTTTAACTGTAGCTTTATAATTCGCCTTCATGATTTGTACCTTTATAAACTTTGATCCTGTACTTATCACTCCCGGGTCCAGCTGACATACTAACCATATGTGCGTCACCTTTTTTTTTTTTGACTTTTGGTTAAAGCCCCGTCTATCGCTGTTTTGTCAAAGGGGTGTCACCTCTAGTGTTTATATTTTTATCATTGCAGTCTTTGGCAATACAACATCCGTCTACTCATGACCTTAGCGTCAAGGGCACATGTTTTACCTATTTACAGGGGCGTGCCTAGACTGGCTCCAGTCCTCAGTGACTAAATATTTATTCTAATAATCCTGTTTGATAATGCAATAAAATAAAAGCAAAAATAATATCATAACTATAAAGGCTGGTCACTAGACAATAAAATAAAACCAAAATAATATCATGACTATAAAGGCTGGTCACTCTAGCCTTTATAGTTATGATATTATTTTGGTGGATTATCAAACAGGATTATCAGAATACATATTTAGTCACTGGAGATTGGAACCACTCTAGGGTAAGCCTAGCGTCCCATAGACGGTACATTGGCAAACAGAGTAGACTATGATCAGACGCCGCATGGCGTCCGATCAGGGTCTACACTGTTTGCATTCATTACAGAAACTTCTTTAAAATATGATTTTAATAAAAAGAATAATCAGATACTCCTTCTATTGAAAATAGATCGGTCCAAAGAGTTGAGGTAACAGTCCACTCGGCATACATCGGTTTAAATGTCTGCATTAAACATTTGTTTCAAGTCCCTTATTCTACTTGTTCTATTAAAGTGATTTCATATGTAGCTTCATGATTGGTAATACTATAGACCTTTATTCTGTAGGGCTATCGTGCTACGCACGGCAGGTAGAAAGTTGTTTAATGGTCTAGTGACATTGAAGTTTTGAAATCGGGACACAAAACAGGGACATCTTCTACTTTGGAAACATTTATTTCTTGTTATGTTGTTTTTGCACCAAATGAAATGAGAGTACTCCTTAGATAAACCCTCAAAGTAGAAATTCAAGTGAGAAGTCGGGACCAGTCTTGACTCACCAAAGCTGAAGCTATTTCGATCTGCCAGGCATCACCAGTGGCATTTTATAAATAGCTAACAATGTACGAGGAATAGATAACACTTTTAGGGGGAGACCACTCTCTTAAATTATTTTTGTCACCTCTCTCATAAGGGGTCTACTCTAAATGGAAAGAATTTGCTTCCAAGGGGACCAAATTATTTCCTTTTTGGGTAGACCCATTTTCAGAAGGGACTTGTTGTGCAGCCTGTGTTTGTCGTCTTGCTAAATTAACAGACGACAAACTGATGATATTTTTCTTACTTTTTCCCAGAAAAAAAGATTTAACATTTTATGTACATTGTCTCGAATGGGGAAAGATAAATATTTCATATGTCATCTGCTGAAAATTTAACCGGATTGCTGAGCGTTTAAGAGTGTTAATGGCAAGCTTCGAATACAAAGGACAAAAGCTTGGTGCAAGATTAAATGTAATCGTGTGTTAGTGGCTTTGTTGCATATTTGATTTGAAGAAGCAGGCAGACGATAAGTTACAAAGCAACGCATGTAATTTTTACTTTGCAATAGCATTCACTGAGGCTGCGTTATGTAAATGTCTGTCCTTGAGTTTAACCATTACCACTGTCTGTGCAAATTCAACAGACGTCAAATTGATGATATTTTTCTTATTTTTCCCAGACAATAGGCTGTGATATTTCATGCAAATTATTTCTGACAGTTTGCATGAACTGTCAAAGCTTATTTTCTGGAAAAAAGAAATATATTTCAAAATGTCGTCTGTTGATATTAATACCCAGCATGATAAG
Source organism: Anodontia alba (assembly GCA_964016985.1). Classification (NCBI taxonomy): domain Eukaryota; kingdom Metazoa; phylum Mollusca; class Bivalvia; order Lucinida; family Lucinidae; genus Anodontia; species Anodontia alba. The sequence goes on from OZ024831.1 coordinate 71,722,971, forward strand.
CGACAACAAAGTTACCGAAATTATCCTTACTATTTGGACACCTCAACACCTCACCATAATTGTCCTCAGATTTATAAGCCTACTTTCTATTTTGCTTCCTGTTTATATGCAGTCTAAACAGCTAAATGTGTGGCGAACAGTATAGACCCTACTCAGACCCCGTATTCTGCGTCGTCTCATCTGCGGATGCACTGTTTGTTGTGGCCTGTTTGTTTCAATACTTAGGGTACATACCGTTAATTATTATAACGTAAGTATTTTGAATACTTTTTGGGTCGATTGTTTATAATCAGGCCATGTTTATATAAACACACAAGATAGTTGTCCTTGTGATAATCATTGACCAATGTAATAAAACCGCGCGTTGGACGAAAACCAATTAACGGTTATTTATAGCCGCGATTTTCTTGTCGCTGTGACGTTAGAGTGCTGTTGATAGAGAGTTAACTTGGACATTTGGAACATTTGCAAACAGTGCAGATCCAGATCAGACGCCGCAGAACGCGGCGTCTGATCATGGTCTGCATGTTTGCTTAAATTACAGGCAGTTAAGGATTAAATGAAACAATCGTAAGTCCCCTCTCAGGACCATTTTTCTCAGCCTACACTCTGTGACAGTCGAATTACCAGTCCTGTCAGTGCTTTGATTAGAATACTCGTTTAGGACATATACTTTAACGTTCGCTAGCCGACCATAGTCCGAATCGGAATCCTAATTTACACAAACTATAGATTCTGTAATTGTTTTTTTTTTTTTTTTTTTTTTTTTTTTTGTATTTGTTTTGTGTATTCTTATATTAATCAATTACTTTCAAGTAATACTACTACGTCAATGTCCACGTATTACGTCATAAGTATAAGGTTTCATACTAGACCTTATTTGAACATCACAAAATGACGTCTTACAACACTAAAATGGTAAAAAGCCGTTGAAAATACCTCGAAAATTTTCTGACTGTTGCAAGAATATGAAGGAATAAAGATATAAACCGCATCGTCAAGAAACGTATTTTCTGACTCCGCGAAGATTCAGATCAGAAACTTCACTGGGCGCATTTTTGATAGTTAAAGACGCAAAAATTCTTCATGTGGACAATGAAGATTCTAATCAGACTGCGCGGATGCGCAGGCTGATTTGAGTCTTCGTTGAGCGCCAACGTTAGAAGGGAAGTGTTCTCATGTATTTTAAACATACATTTATTTGTTTTCTTTTATCTATCTGAGATAATCTATGAGTCGTATATCGCAAAATTTTGCACAGTAAGCTGAAAACCATGTCAGTTAATTTCAGGTGAAAATTAAACTATAGCGATGTTGCTAATACCGGTATTCGGTTTTCATTCTCATTATATTCCCGATAACGACGACTTGTAAATGAAGCAATCATGCTATATTTGGCGTATAAGTCAATAAAAAGGCTTCCAATGCAAATAAGAGCTTAAGCACATGGGCGCCACGGTGTCCGATCATGTAACTTATGACAAGTGCGCCCGGCGAACACGTATCTATAGAAAAAAACTTCAATGGCTCGAACATCGTTGGCTCGTTTACCGTGGCTAGTTCGAATTCGTTTTTGATTCCCTTGGAAATTCTACCGACAGCTGAAGAAAACAAATATTTAGGGATATTTTTGAGGAATGTTATCATGGCATTACATGTTAGGCGATTCTAATGAGTACACTCAACATACCATTATTTTATAGAAGATCGAAAAAAAACATTCCTAAAATATTCTCATTTGCCTCCTGACCTGGCGCTATGATTGACCCTCAGTGGCTCGAACTACCCATGTCTAGAACTTTCCATGGTCCCAAAGATGTTGGAGCCATTGAAGTTCGACTGTAGACTAGTGTACAGTCTGATCAGACTCAGCTGCCCGCCTCTAGAAACCTTGGTTTCTTGTCCATCCACAAAGCAACCAGCGAAAATACTATCAGATTGCGCAGTTGCGCAGCACATGTACGCAGGCTGATCTGAGACTTTGCTTGGCCCACAAAATGTACGTTTTCTCACGTTGAAGCTCATTTACAAGTCTGCTTGTTAACAGTTCGCATTTCGCCAACAGCTGCAACCGTATGTAGTCTCTCTAGCTGCACACCGCACACCGACGACGGCAAGTTTACAGACTACACGTGAACAGCGCCATGTATAAATGTGCCTTCGGAACCTATGCGGACACGAAGGCCCAGACCAGCCTGCGCATCCGCGCAGTCAGATCAGGGCCTTCAGTGTCCGCTTACAAAATCATTGAATACTGTAGAAAAAATCGATGTACAACAAAAGTTCAATCCAAGCCAATCACTTTGCTTTCTGTGCGTAACTTCATGTCTAACTCATTTCCGCTTTAACGCTTAAGCACTCTGGGTAAAATATTTAGCATTTTGAAATATTTTTTTTTATTTTCCCAGGAAGCTGGTCTCCAATGGAGACAATCTGCATGAAATGTAAAATCCTGATTTATGGAAAAAATAAGAAAAATATTGCCAATTTGTCGTCTGCTGAATCAGTCCAGAGAGTGGTAAAAGTTAAATATACATCATGAGTGCAAAGAAGCTGTTAGTACAGAGATGAAATATTGGTAGGATTTCTAGTTCTCTTATCCAGATCCTGAAAACGAGATCTTCGGAAATACAGAACACGAGAAAGGGTGTACTTTACTCTACCAGGCTCTCTTGATTGCGTCTGTTCAATAGGAAAGAAAACAGTCATCAGATTATTAAGAATATATAGAGGCCTGATGCATTGTATGTTGATAAAAAGGGCCGCGCAATGAGAAAAAGGTATCTTCGGTGCATGAGCCAATAGTCAAGATCAGCCAGACAAGCGATTTAATCCGACCAGAAACTCTTCTTTATGTCATTATGTTCTACAATACTAAATGATTCTTAGAGCAAGTATTCTTAGCTGTCCGAAGGCACAGAACAGACTGCGCGGATATACAGTCTGATCTCCGCGCAGTCTGATCTGAGTCTTCGTTGTCCGCAAATGACCCAAAGACACGTTTCTGCATAACGCGGCTATAATTTTCTTTCTTTTTTTTCTTCTTTTCACAAATATAACTGTGTAGGTGGAAAACTAATAGAAAATTAATGTCTTTTGAAAATGTCTACATCCATCCACTTAGCGATCGAGTCTGTTCTTTTCCTTAACGCAAAATGTAGAAAGTTTTGCTTTGATAGATACGATAGTTAGTTCATTGCATTTTGCTTTCGGACAACTCATTGAAACTTATTTCATCAAAGTCCAGCGGGCACATGGCGTATATTCTACAACCAGCGGACACATATTCTACGTCGCATTCACGTCGATGCAACGTCATCCAGCGGGCACCTGATGTTTATACAACGTTGTTTACGCGATTGAATCACATGCGGTAAAGCTTAATACAAAATCCTTTAAAATGTTTTTATCTCGAACGGAAGGAACATAGTAATTAAAACTACATTATGATGAAATCCGAAGTTTGCCTCTCCAGCTTGAACTAAACTGTCTTGATGGCAGCTTGCTTCATTTTTCAAAAAAATTGTGGTAATCTAGAACAACAGATAGTCAAGTAGTGCCAAGTCTTCATCGGCTTCAAGGTCATAGAATAGTGGATTGTCCAGAAATGCCAAGCCTTCTTCGGCTTCTTGGTCGTAGAATAGTGGGTAGTCAAGAATTGTCAAGCCTCCATCGGCTTCTTGGTCGTAGAATAGTGGATAGTCTAGTACTGCCAAGTCTCCATCGGCTTCGTGGTTGTAGAAAAGTGGAAAGTCTAGTACTGCCAAGCCTTCATCGGCTTCATGGTTGTAGAAAAGTGGAAAGTCTAGTACTGCCAAGCTCCTAAAGGCTTCAATGTCGTAGAATAATGGATAGTCTAGTACTGCTAAGCCTCGATCGGCTTCATGGTCGCAGAATAATGGATAGTCGGATGTCTAGTACTTCCAAGTCTCCATAGGCTTCATGGTCGTAGAATCGTGGAAAGCATAGTACTGCAAAGCCTCCATCGGCTTCATGGTCGGAGGATAGTTGATAGTGTAGTACTGCCAAGCCTTCACCAGCTTCATGGCCGTAGAAGAACGGATAGTCTAGTACTGCCAAGCCTCCGTCAGTTTCATGGCCGTAGACTTGTGGATAGTCTAGTACTGCCAAGCCACCATCGGCTTCATAGTCGTAGAATAATGGATAGTCTAGTACTGCCAAGCCTCCATAGGCTTCATAGTCGTAGAATAGTGGAGTCAAGGTCTCGTTCGTAGAATAGTGGCTAGTGCAGTAATGTCAAGCCTTCATCGGCTTCGTCGTAGAATAGTGGATAGTCAAGTACTGCCAAGCCTCCATTGGCTTCATGGTCGTAGAATAGGTATCTGTCGGCTTCGTGTTCGTAGAATAGTGGATATCATAGACTAGTACTGCTAAACCTAGATAAAAACTAACAACAGCGATTTTATTCTTATCCAATACGCTGATGACATAACAATCATATTGGATGGTTCCGAAGAATCTTTCAATGAAACATCATATGAACTTGAACAGTATGCAAATTTTCAGTTCTTAAAGTAAATGATGTATGGATAGGTTCGAAAAAATATAGCACTGAATCAGTACAAATAAAATGGAAATTCAACTGGGTGTAAATAGATTTGAAATATTAGGAATTACTTTCGATACTGATCTTGAGAAAATGTTGACGTCGAACTTTTCTGACAAATTTTCCAACACTAAAATAAAAATTAACTATTGGGACCGCAGAAATCTTACTCCTTTGGACAAGATTGCTGTCATAAAACCTCTCCTGCTTTCAAGTCTTGACCATCTATTTGTATCACTTCACAATCCCGATGATAAAATATTCGAGGAAATGTTTAAATTATTTTAGTACTTCATCTGGGAAATCACAAGTAGAATAAAAAGGCTTATGCCAAGACTATTGTGATCACCCTGCGTATCTGATAAGGGCCTTCGCTATCAGCTGCTCAGAATAATTAAATAGAGAGCAAATCCAGACTGAGACGTTGCACATGTGCAGAATAATGTGATTCCGCACAATTTTAATATGCTCGAGGACATTTTTCGCTTGACTTGACCGACCTGCAGATTTTCCTTCTTTTCCATAGTTCCTTCACCGACTGGTAAGATTTCTTGATATTGTTCCTTCTTATGCATATACCGATGTTCCCACTTTCGCTCTTCTACATATCCTCTTTCGTTCTTCTTTAATTGCACGACTGGGGTTCGGTCCTCAGACTAAATCCTCAATTCCTCCTGTTTTAGATGGTTGGCACCTGACTATCAGTGTCTGTGGTCGGGCTCATTATGGTCTGTTTGTAATTTTCTCATGTTCTGGCTTCAGATCACCATTGAGCCCTTTGCTTTGTTTCATCATAGTTTTTCTTTTGATTATAGGTGTTTTACTGTGAAATTTCAAACATGAGGAAGAGTAACTTTATACGGATCGAAGGGTGAGATTTCGCGCGAGTAAAACTGGTTTAACCCGTAAACTGCCAATCACAACAATTGTCGTCTGCTTTGTCATCTGCTTGTGATTTTAAAAGTAATTTTTGCAAACAGTGTGGACCCAGATCAGACTGCTCCTCTAGGAGCAGTCTGATCAGGGGCCCCCCTGTTTGCCTGTATGCAAAAATAGGTTTGAAAAGTTTGCAAGAACAATCAGCAGACGGCATAAACAGACGACATTTTTTAGATGCAGATTTTCTTGGCATTTTAAGGGTTAAGTCCCTCCAGTAGGGTTCCTTCTCATCGTTCTAAGGCTGTTCCTCTGCAGCAGTTCTTCTGTGTGCGTCTGTGGTTCCATATGTGGCACTTGTTTTCTCCCTGTTTGTTCCTCATCTGTCCCTTTTTTGATGTCTCAAGAGGGCTGTACTTCGTAATTGTGGCATGTTCTCGGTATCATCTTTTATATGCATCCTGTTTATCGGCAATAGGAGTAAATCGGTCTGAAAGAGCGTACATGGACTATGGGCACAGTCACATCTGAAAAGCTGCCTGCTCTAAAAAGAACAAATTTACCATTCGAGTAATTGATTTCCTTAAGGAACAGACCCCCTTTTAGAATGGATTGATGTGCAGGAAATCACAAATTTGCCCCTTTATAAAAATGGCGGAAAAGTGTACACAGTTCCCTTAACGCTTAGCACTCTGGGTAAACAATTCAGCAGACGACATTTGAAATGTTTTTCTTATTTTTCCCAGGAAACAGGATTTGATATTTCATGCAAATTGTCTCCAATAAAGACACTTTCCATGGAATATCAAATCCTGTTTTCTGAGAAAAATGAAAAAAAAATATCATCAATTTATCGTCTGCAGAATTTACCCAGAGAATGGTAAAAGCTCATGTCGTTGCCTTCTGCCTTGTCAAGGAAAGTCGAGAGGAAAATATCTTTACATTGTTTCCCTCCAGAGATTTCTTATAAAGAATATAATCGTGTAATTGAATAAGTCAGGCTTCAAAGGAAATGATAACCACGGGCAAAAGGAGCTCCGCCAAAGGTAAAGGGAGTTTAGTATACACACCGCATTAGGCATTAGTGGTGCCATAACTGAGGAAACAGGGACAGTGTCACATGACTCGGAACCTGAAAACCTACATTTCCGCTGAACCGAAGCTATCGTAATTAGACAAAAGAAATTTTACCATCTCAGTTGAAGGTTTTGTCGGAAATGACAGTGATAAAATAACGAGGTAAAAGACCGGAGCGTATAACTGTGGGAAGAACATATCAACCGTAATGGAAGGTTTAGTTCACTGATTAATCGATTTCTGTCCCAGAAAACTGCCAGCACGGGCCTTGAAAAATAAAGAAATTCTAAAAGGAATGACCCTTGAGAGCAGTGACCACACACACACACACACACGCACGCACACGCGCGCGCACACACGCACACACACCTGAATGAAAACAACTGCAGGGTCAAAATTGTTTAGGTCAGACTATCTAGTTTCGGCCAGTTAGACCTCATCAGTGACCCTCATATAATTTTTCCAAATTCCCGGAATTGGCCCATGATCACAAAAGACCAGAAGTTATAATCTACATTTTATTCCATTTGACCATCTGCGACGTCTGATCTGGGTTTACACTCCTGGCTGTAGCCTATCTATCCGGTAGAAGCACGGTCTAATGACAAACATTACTTTAATTCCATGAAGTTCTCCTATAATATAAAGTGATGACAGTGGTATTTTGTTGCGTTTTCGTTGCGCTGAATTTTTCAAGCCATGTTTCAATTTGATTGTTATTTCCAATATGAATTTAATAGGTGCTACCTATATCCGTGCGTCCAAATTATCATCACATGTTTCATAGGTGGATTGGCCAGATCTAACTGAATTTGATTTCAGACCACGCTTGACTTCTGAATCCACTGCATGAATTGCGATATAACCTCCAAGTCAACAATATTTCAGTAGTTTAGAGACATTGCCTCCAAATTTGTTGGACTTTTACCCGACCCGATCACATGAATTCGGGTCCTGCTTAGTTACTAGCAGCTCTGCCATGGAGGCTTTAGGCAGCCCATCTATTTCGCGGGCCCCGATAGGCGGGGGCCATGCTTTCCGAATACCGAAAACTAGAGTATGCCGATGGCAGGTACAACGACAATACACTTTCGTGCGCTTACCTGAAATCCAATCATGCTTAGTTTGTAAATAGAAGGAGAATGGATAGAAATAAAAATTCGAAGTGGAGACAAAATTCAAAATGGCGGCGATCGCAAATTTTGTAGGCTGACGTCATGTCTCATGATTCAACCCCTTGCAATTGGAATGCTTGGCGTGATTGTCTATTTTGTTGTTATTATCGGCACGGCCGTGTGTCAATAGCCTCCAAATCACGGAACGCTTTTTGTTTTTCAGGATAAGCACCGAACCACCAAAGCGTTTGTTGGACCATCACAGTTTTTGGTCACACACATCACTGGCCACATATTTAGTCTATAACAGTGCGTCTGCACGCCGAACCATTAAACCCCACTTTTATATAGTAAAACTAGGGTTTAGAGGGGTATACATTATTTTTCTTATTTTTGCTCATAAACATAGATTGTGATACTCGTTAGTACCGCCTCGCCGAGGTGGTTCTAACGAGTACCCACAATCTATGTTTTGAACAGAAATATGAAAAATATCAGCGTTTTTTATCTGAAAATTTTCAGTTTTTGGTAGTAAAATTAGTAAAATTCTCAATATATTTGATTTGGCATGATTTCGAAATGCCCTGGATCCCTGTACCTAGTGACGAACGTAAACAGAAGCAGGTTCCCACAGCAAAACGCGAGTAATTTGCACTTTTGAACGCAGCCTTGGTTGACTGCTTAGATGACTACGCCTGCCAGGAAACGTGCGGTTAGGTAAACTGCCCAGCTCAACATGACCTTACGTTTTAGACGGGCCGTTAAACTCCAAAGCAACTAACATGAAACATAGGTGAATTAACTTAATGGGACCTGGTAACGGACATTTCTGCTGGATTGAATCAATAATAATCAATCAATAATAAAAACTACATCCCATTTAAAGGGCCTACTGGAAATTACACTGATACAATAACGAGGAAAAAACGCCAGGGCGTATAATCGTAGGAGGAACATATTAACAGATATCTCTGATTAATCAATTTTCGTCCCAGATAACTGCGAGCACAGGCCTTGAAAATGTCAGATCGACCAAACACGACGTCGTTTCAGTCAAACATGCATTTTAAATATGTGTTTTTGATAGTGTGAGATTTCACAATCTCCTGACAGTTAAATATGTTTGCGTTTGACATTTCCTTGCTGTAGCAATTAAGCGCATCGAAAAATTAAAAATCCGACATCAAATTGCATGCGATGTGTAATGAGAGAAAATGTCCTTATGGTGTACGCTGGTAACTCAGGGCCAGATCAGTCTGCGCATTTAAGCACCATTTTTGTATAAATTTGGATCACGCCATGCGAAAACGTGTCTTATGGCCTATGCGGACTGCGAAGGCCCAGATCAGCCTGCGCATCCGCGCAGTCTGATCAGGGTATTCACTATCCTCTAACATTAGATACTTTACAATGTATCAATGGAGAACAAAGACCCGGATGGGATTTTGCGCATGCGCAGAATGATCTGAATCCGCACATTTGCGCATGGCAGAAGTCACTTTTTTGGCTTGACATGGCCGATTTGTTCTTTCATCGGTTGTGGAGGAAGCTTTTTGGTTATTCTTTTTCTTGATGTTTAGATGACTTACTTAATATTGACAATGATTGTTTTGTGCAAACGGTTGGTAAACCAGCGAAATACAGTATAATACTATACAAGTATTTATTCAGCAAATTTAGCCTACTACCACACACATAATAATAATGCTAATGACTTTGATACATTTGCCTTGTTTCTCGATTTTTATGTATCAATATCTAATGATATAATGTCTACTAAAATTTATGAAAAGCAGGATGACTGATTTGGCAAGCGTGTGAATCTGAATTTGACATTGTTGTTAATTATCCGTTTTTGAACGCTGACGTCTCTAGTGCTGTACCCCATGGTGTAAGTATTTCTCAATATACTCGTTTCACTATAGCATCCAATTAACTCGGTGACTTAAGTAATCGAAGTACACAATGTACTTTTAACTAAAAAACGTCTACAACAGGGGAACCGCTATCATAAACTGCGTAAAACATTTTCTAGGTTGTATCACTGTCGGTCTGAATAGACGGATTGTTGGCGACACTGATTTTTCGGAACAATTTAAAAGATTGCTAATGTTGTATATATATATATATATATATATATAAAAGTTTATAACATGAATGTTATGTGGCAAAAGCAGATATCGTTTCTAATCTAATTATAGTTGATAACATTGCTTCCCTCATTAATCGTATGACAACGGCCTCAGAACTATGAGGGCTGCTGATGGCAGAGAGGTCGATCGTGGTCTTACGTGCTTTTCATTTGCTCTGCTTTCCGATTGCCGTTTAGCCCTGTGCTTGTTTCATTCAAGTTTTTGGTTCGATTGTTTACAATCGAGCCATAGTATACAAACGCCAAAATTTCCTTAAGGTAGTTGTTCACGTGATAATTATTGACCTATGTAATCAAACCTCGCGATAGACAAAATCCAGGTAACGATTATTAATAGCCGCGCTAGTCTTGTCGCTGTGACGTCAGAGAGCAGTTGATAGAAGGTGATCTGTAAAGCCTGGACCGGAACATTTGGGACATTAGCAAACAATGCAGACCCAGATCAGACACCACAGAACGCGGCATCTGATCAGAGTCTGCACTGTTTGCTTAAATAACAGGAAGGAAAATCTTATTTACCCATTACGAAAACACGCCTATGCAAATATATGAAAAATTACACCTCCAAAAACTGAAAATATTCAGATAAAAAACTCTGACATTTTTCATATTTCTGCTCAAAACATAGATTGTGGGTACTCTTTTGAGTAGAAATAATAAAAAATAATGTACACTCTTGTAAACCCCAGTTTTACTGTATAAAAGTGGGATTTAAGGAGGTCAATATTATATAGGCATGTTTTCGTGATGCCGTTTAGGACAATTTTCCCAAATTACACTCAGTCTAACTCAACTGTGCCGTAGTTTCATTTCATGGTTTGATCCTCATTGTTTCTTGCCTCGGGAAGGTTGCATCTCGTGACTGTGGCCTTTGCTGTGAATTTTCGTTTATAGACTCCATTTTAACGGAGCAATGTGAATTAAGTGATTTGATGAAGGTCACAACTTATGTAACAACGTTATGTACTATTTGCTCAGTCACAACTTAAGGTGCCTAGTGAGGCTTGAATCCTAATACTTTTCGTTCGATCAGGTGTCAAGCGTTGTATTCATTGCACTTTGCGAACAGTTTGATCAAATCTTTGTTGCCTTGGCGCGCAGTCAGATCAGGGCCTCCACTGCCAACCAACAGAATCAGCGGATTTTACAAAATGTACCAACGGACAGAATAGGCTCTGATCTGACTGTGTGGATGAGCAGACTGCACTGATATAGCTGTTCGCATATTACTTAAGGGTCCCTTTGCACATCATGTTGTGATCACGTGAACTGCCTAACTGTCTAATCTCATTTATGTCTATAAAGTGGTGAATGCCTCCCCCCCCCACCCCCCACCCCCCCCCCCCCCCCTTACATCACAAATTCTCAATACATGCAGTATGTCTTTAGACCACGCACATTTGAAAGGTTCCAAGATGAAATGATTAATTTGAACCTGCTGAAAATAAATAAAACCGGACATTCTGTTTTTCCATATTTTCACTTACAATAAGACGACTTTGCGTTCAAATTGTCTTCATATGAAACAGTCTGGATTAGATTGGAAGCCTTATTTTTGGGGAATAATAAGAAAAAAGCCATTTATTTTCATCTTTGAATTTACCTACAATGTGCTAAACCTTAAATGGGCCGCACCATGCGTGTCTCTGGGCATATGCGGACAGCGAAGGACCAGATCAGACTGCGCATCTGCACAGTCTGATCAGGACCTTCGTTGTCCGCTTATAGAAACATTGTATATTATAGAATGTATCAATGGGGAGCAAAGTCCCTGATGAGACTGCGCATCTGTAGGATGCTCTGAATCTGCGCATTTCGCAGATGTTCGAAGCCACTTTTCCCTAATGAAACGTTACACGTGAAATAAATTTGTCGTCTTTTTGTGATTACTTCTGAATTATTTATTTACCTCTTGGGCAATTAGTAAATTGGCTAGCAAGGCGAGAAAGAATATATCGATCCTTGGTACGCTGGGTAATAATTTCAGCAGACGACAGTTTCAAATATTAGGAGACAATTTGCATGAAATGTCAAAACCTAGCTTTTGGGAAGTGCTAAGTGTTATCCACACGAGACTGAGTGAACATCTGAAAGATCTCAAAAATATACCACAGGTATACACCAGGTCAAAGCGAAAGTCGTCTAAAACATGTTTAACAAAAGCGCACTGACAGATCATATTGCTACGTGTTACGAACCTGGCGTAACGAGAAAGAGATGAAAGCGAAACCAGCAACAAACTTTAAGTTATTAACAATATTTATTCACAAAAAATAGACACGATTCAAAAAAAAAAAAAAAAAAAAAAAAAGAAAAATGTGAGTAAACAATACCTTTCAAGTTTATGTCACAAAGTCCCTCAGAAATAATCCACAAGAATTTTATAAAACAAATCCTTTCATGACAAGTTTTTCTCTTAGAAAAAAAAAAAAACGGCAAAAATTCATGCTCCAACTGATAATTCAACCAAATGTTTTATGGCTATATGGCTACTGCCCTCAACTCTCGTATACTAATGAGTCTGCTCACAACAGGTGGTACTATCAGATTTACCTAGAGAACTACTTGTCTCTAATAACACGGGTTCACTGCACTGTAATATATAGTCCTAAAATCTTAATTGTTAGGAAACCATTTAAAAAGTGTAATATGCAGATGCAGATTTTGGAATCAGTTTTGAGCTACTTCATTTTGTGTAAGAATTTTGTGTGTGGGTTTCTAGTTAACTGTCTTATCAATATTACTTAATTGCATAACACAGCATCATTTTATTGGCATCTGGGCAGAGTTTTATGGTCTCAATCATCAGAAACACATGGAAATACAAAACCCCACTAGTAATAGTCGGGAAGGTGGGGTACAAATTCTCTAAGAGAAAAACATGGCATGTGAATAAAAGTTTCTGATCCCACAATTTGAAGTCCCTGAATTCAGAGTTTAATTCCAGAATGAATAAAATATTTAAGTAACCAAGTATAGAATAATTTCCGATGAAAGTATACAAAGATGCCCATATGAACATCATTTCTCTTTATATAATATCAAAGAACATTCTAGAAAAAGAATTTACTAGAGGCATCAATCATTTTCCAGTTTTAGTCAAGAACATTCTAAATGTTCTATGATATACCAAAAATAACTCACTCCAGAATCAAGAACATAAACGACTTGTTATTGTAAACATCATTTTACCAGAAAGTTCTATTTATATATAGATATATGTAGTAAACATGAAAATAATGATACTTGAAATAATCAAACATCCGATATAAAACACATCCCCTCTTCAAGGAAAAGAAAGATTTATGTAATAAAGCTTTGTTTTGCCATAAAATTATCATTAACTAGATTACTGATAAAGGCAATTATTATCTTATATACATTAAGTTACAGGAAATCACAGATCAAGACATCATGCTCTAGACAAGGCATCAGGAATAATTTGTCTCTGATATGCCTGATGTCAAGATTGTATTCCTGCAACGACAGGCTTCCTCTGAGTAACCTCGGATCCTTATTTTCCATCTTATGGATGCAAGTCAGTGGATTGTGATCGCTGAAAACAACAAGGTGAGGATGAAGAAGTTAGATAAACTTCAAAATGTTGAAGAGCAAGAATGAGAGACAAGCATTCTTTCTCTACTGTAGAATAATTATTTTGATGTTAAACTTTTTGGAAAAGTAACAAACTGGGTGATCCACACCATTGTCATCCTCTTGCAGCAATACACCACCTGCACCAAACATCACTCGCATCTACGAGTCGCTTAAATTCTTTATTAAAATTTGTTGCCAAGAAAACTGGCTCACTTCTCAGTAAAGTTTATCAAAGGCATTCTGACAATCACTGGTCCACTTAAACCTCATTCTTTTACTAGGTAAATGAGTCAGTGACTCAGAAATGACAGAAAAACTATTACTTAATTTTCTGTAATAACAGGCCATACCAAGAAACCTCATCAGTTGTCTTTTGCATGTAGGCACCGGAAAATCTGAAATAGCTTCAACTAAAGCTTATATAGGTTTAACCTGACCCCAGCATGTCCTAGAAATGTTAAAGTTGCATTACAGTATTCATTTTTAGCAAGGTTTATTGTCAGTTTTACCTCACTTGGTTTATCAAAGCAGGCTTTGATAATCCTCAGATGGTGATTCCACTCATCATTGTATATGATTGCATCATCGATGTAAGCCTCGCAATGCTCGATTCCAGCTATTATGGTATTGATCAAGCGTTGAAATATTGCTGAAGAGTTTTTCATTCCAAATGGCATTACTTTACAGTGATATAATCCATCAAGAGTAACAAATGCTGAGATCACTTTGTTTCTCTCAGTGGGAGGAATTTTCCAAAATCCTTTCAGAAGATGGAATTTAGTTATGTATTTTGAAATTCCAATTTTATCAATACATTCATCCATTCTTGGGAAGGGAAAGGTATCTTGTTTTACTAAAATTATTGACCTTTCTGTAATCGGTGCACATCCGATATGATCTATCCGGTTTTGGTACAAGAATGCAAGGTGAACTCCATTCGCTTTGGCTTGGTTCAATGAAATCATTGTCCAGCAAATACTGAATTTCCTCCTTAAGATATTTTGTTTCGTTGGGTTCATTCTATATGGATATTGTTTTACAGGTTGTTGTGAATCCTCAACAATCACACCATGTTAAATTTTGTCAGTCCTTGTGGGAATGTCCGGAAATAAGTGTCCATATTCATGAATTAACTGTTTCAATTCCTTTCTTTGAACTGAATCTAGGTGTGAAAGTTTCTGGTCAAGATCCTTTAGAATGTCAAAATTCTTGAGTTTTGATAAAGCAGGACCAGATTTGATCAAGTTCATGTCTTCAGAGTCCATTTCACTTTGTTTCTGAGGGGCTGAACTAAAAACACTAATTGGTGTAACAGATGTGCTATCACTATCTATGTAATGATTAAGCATGTTTACATGACATAACTGTTTTTGTTTGCGTCTCCCAGGAGTGTTAACAATGTAATTTACATCACTAATCTTTTTATCTACAGTGTAAGGGCCGCAATATCTGGCTTGCAATGGTTTTCCAGGAATAGGCAAAAGAGCAAGTACCCTGTCTCCAGGCATGAATTCTCTTTCTTTTGCATTTTCATCATACTAACGTTTCATAGTTTTCTTTGTGCTGACTTAAGATTGGTCCGAGCAGGCTCTTAAGCTTTTAACAGTCGGTCTTTAAAATCTAATACATACTGAAGTAAGTTTAAAGAACTTTTGTCATTTGAGAGAAATTTCTCTTTCAAAGTTTCAAAGGTCCACGCACAGTGTGGCCAAATACCAGCTCAAATGGGCTGAAACCAAGAGATTCCTGAACAGATTCTCTAACAGCGAACAACTGCAAATGAATGCCTTCATCCCAATCTTTTTCAGTGTCAAAGCAGTATGATCTGATCATATTTTTCAGTGTTTGATGAAATCTTTCAAGGGAACCATGTCTTTCAGGATAGCAAGGTGATGATTTATCCTGAGTAACGCCCAACTCATGCATGACCTGTTGAAAAATCCAGACATAAATTTGAGCCCTGATCCGACACCAGGGCCGTGTCTATTAGCATGAAAGAGTATGAAAATAAATTGTTCAGTCGGGTTTGAGAGGACTAAGATTCGGGGCGAATCTCATCCAAGGGTTCCGGGGTTGCTTCGGCACGACTTTGCAGTTTTCTCACCATGTGATGTGCTTATCCTAAAATTCCCAAGCTTTAAAAGGGACACAACTCCCATAAAATGTAATCGGATTTCTTTCTTCAAAAGTAAACCAGAGCCTCTCAGCCCAAAGAATCTGCTAAATATCAAAGCCCTAATTCAAATTCTTCTTTCTAGGATATCTTGTACACAAGGTAAAATGTGACGATAGAACGGGCGAACAACGCAAAAGCAATATCCCCGTCGACTTTTTTTCAAAGTTGGGGCATATTTTTTTTTAAACCTAATATTCTATCAACTATCAAATTGTGCTTTCAACATCTTTAAGAACGTCATTTTTAGCTTGGCGCTTTACAGATATGAAATAAATTTACAAATTTTTGCCACGATTTAATGCAAAACCATTTGTCGTAACTACATATGCACTATAAAAAAAAAGCAAAAAAAAAAAAAAAAAAAGGGTCATTGGTTTTTTCAAAATCAAATATTTTCACATTTCCCCGTAGTAAAAATGGATGCAAAATGCAAAATGTGCAGAAATCTGTAGGGCAGGTAACTTTGAGGCAGACTTTCAACAAGTTCTGCTTGTTGCATTTTCCTGAAATTTTCACAATATTGTTGTGAAACATCGATAACTTAAAATCAGCAAGAAAAATAAAAACTATTTTCGTAAAAAAAAATAAAAGAAAAAAAAAAGTAAATATCACTTTACTATTGAAATTGTACAGGTCAGACCAATTTCTGGCCGTAAATTCCTTTTTTTGGCTGAATACTTGGTAACACAACACAGAAATAGTAGAGACAAATGGTTGTGATAAGATATAGTCAATAAAAAAATATTTTTATTCAAAATAAAACGCCAAGCAAAAACGTCTTTTCGAGTGATATCGAAAGGACAGTTGTTCAGTTGATAAAGGGCACTCGCTTAATTTGCTAAATGTGCCGGGATGATCATTTCCATTCCAGAAAGAAATTCCATTACAACGACCTTTTAACATATCCTAAGCCGCGTCATGGGAGAAGGTCCGTTATAGCATATATACGAACAGCAAAAGTTAAGGCGAGACTGCGCGTCCGCGCAGTCTCGCCTGAACCTTTGCTGTATGCTCACGTAAGCGCTAAATCAGGAGAAACTTCAGCCAAAGAAGTAGACATGTGGCATTGCTAAAGGGCAGGCATGCTCACGGAAAGATTGATTGAACGGGAAGTCTGTTGAGTCTGTTCCCCATGACGAGGCTCTATAGGAAACTGATTATGCCCCTTTTGTACTGATGGATACACAATTGCTAGATTTTTCCGGTACCACAAATGTACAAATCTTAGTTATACCATGGTTCGTGCGCATGTACGATGCGATAATGCACAAGCATGAGCGAGTGCATTATCGCACGTAAATGCGCAGAACCATTGTATAACTGATTTATCATATTTTCATGCATGCAGGCCAACGACATCGCGAGATATTTTATGCTGTGAGTGAGTATATCATCACACGTAAATGCGCAGAACCATAGTATAACTGATTTGTCATATTTTCATGCATGCAGGCCAACGACATCGCGAGATATTTTATGTTGTGAGTGAGTATATCATCACACGTAAATGCGCAGAACCATAGTATAACTGATTTGTCACATTTTCGTGCATGCAGGCCAACGACATCGCGAGATATTTCATGCTGTGAGTGAGTATATCATCACACGTAAATGCGCAGAACCATGGTATAACTGATTTGTCACATTTTCGTGCATGCAGGCCAACGACATCGCGAGATATTTCATGCTGAATGTTTGGAATTTAGCTACTATGTGATATTTATTGTCAAATCGAACCCGTTGTGCTACACATGAAGGTAGAAATTTAGCTGTAATATGATCTAAGACTTTGAAATGGCTGATGATAACATACATTCCAAACTTGTTAGCTGGTATAGTAACTTTCTCATAATCTTTGCCCCACTGCCGAGATCCCCTACCCACACAGGCACTCCCCCGACCTCGAATTCACATTTTTATTAATAAGGTTATGAATAGAAGAATTACCGCCAATTCTGAAATCTCAAGTCTGAAATAATAATAATAAAAAACCCCGACCGATTCAAGGTTGTTTCTGAAATGTGAACTAATGGAGTGCCAAGGCTTTTATTATGTAAAGCGAAAGAAATTGAGTTTGCTAGATTTGAAGTAACTCGGCGAAAGGGCAAATTGAATTATCTGACAGCGATATCAAATGAGATTGAAGAAGCACAAGCTTTAAGTTTAATGAAACTACAAAATAAAAGCTTGACAAATCTTTATATAAGATGTATTCATGTCAACATATTTTGATACAATTTATCAGATCAAATAAAGAAAACATACACTTGTTGTATAAATGAGTTAGAAATCAGAGCACTGACTGCACTTGTAGGTTTTTCTATAGTTGTCTCTGAGTATAGGATTGGAAAATTGCCCTGAACGGGGACTTAAGACTGTTTATTTTAACCCTTATCTTTCTTTAATTTAAGCAAAAGGTGCAGACCCTGATCAGACGCCGCGTTCTGCGGTGTCTGATCTAGGTCTGCACTCTTTGCCAATGTTCCAGTCCAGGCTTTACAGATAATCCTCTTTACACGGCACTCTAACGTCACAGTGACAAGAATAGTGCGGCTATAAATAACAGTTACCCGGATTTCCTACAAACGCACGGTTTGATTTCATTGGTCCATGATAATCACGTGGACAACAACAGTAAGGAAATTTTACTGTTCATATACTTTGGCTGGATCGTACACAACATTCCCAAAAAGTGAAGCATACACGCGATATTCCACTGCAATTTTGAAAGCCACCTCTCTCTGAAATAGCTCAAAACTGAGATGGAAAAAAGAAATATCGTAAACATTTGGCAAAGTGAAAACACCCAAACAAGATGGAACCATATTAATGGCGATATTGTTCAACAATCAGAGTCATTTGAAAATTCAAACTGTGAAGGCTCTTACAAGTTTTGGCCTACAGTATTCATTTACTTAAAACCGGTATACATTATATTGTAAAAATGTCAATTCTTGTCTCTTGATTACGTTAGCGAGTTAATACAATCAGTAACGTGTACATCCGCCTCATCCCTCCAGTCAGGCGTCAGACTTCCTTAAGACCGGGCAGATCTAGCCAAAAGGTGAACTGTCGACAGTGTCAAGAATGTCTGGTCATAATTCTCTTTTGGAACACCATTCATTTTATTACCAATAATAATAATTCAATTTACATATACAGCTAACTTACTAGATCCAGGGTGCTTAAAATTTTTCCGGTTGTATATAACTATGGTTAAATTTTCTTGTATTATTATCATGTGAGCCGAGGCACAGCAATTCTACAAAATCACGTGCCCGCAAAGGCGCAGATGATCAGAGCTAATGCTACGCTTTCCACTGGTAGCCAAACACCCCAGCTTTCTTTAGACGGACGACAGAGGTTCTGCTTAAGATGCGTAGGCTGGTCCGAGTCTTTGCTGGGCGCACAAGCAGTCTTGTAGGAAATGCTGTACCCCAGCTTATTTAACTAGGAATCCAAACTACGGCAACATAAATGGCACTAAAAGATTAATGACCTAGAAACCCTTATACTATATAATTCCAACCCATCATCTTTATACACAATTCACGCTATTTGATTGGTTGAAGAAAATTTGTTTACACTGCAATTACGTCAAGAGCAGGAATCCGTCTTTTTTTCTTCAGCCATCTAAAAAGATTGTTCATTTTTGGCAACATTTATAACATTTTAATGACAAAGTTGGAATTCTAAGGGATGAATTATCATTTTCTTTTGTGTGGATTTTATCGATATGTAAACTCCGGCGAATCGCCGGAGTTAGCACATCGATACAATACACAAAAACAAAATTCACTCCTATTGTAAAAAATCGTTTAAATTGTAATGTATGGTTTCAAATAATTGCTAGTCAAACTAAATGTATATTATTTGCCAAGTCTAGATCTGTTAGGCATATAAAACAATAGGAAATAGCCGAGTAAGGACCATGAGTCATAAAAGCATCTAAACGCGACTTGGTATATCTAGCAGCTGTTCTGTCATTTTACAAGAGAAAAAACTTATGTGACTTCCTGTTTGCTTTCTTGCCCATTAAGCCCCTTCTGAAAAGGGGCATACTCTGAAAGTAAAGAATTTGCTCCCATGGGAAGAAAATTTTCTAGAGTGGCTGCTTTCCAAATGTGGCGTAAAACATTTTAGACAGAGTTGTCTCCCCTGAAAGTGTACATGTAATAATGGCTTTTCAAAGATGCACACTAGTTTTGTAACGCACGCTAGGGTCGGATCCAGAAGGGGTTAGGGTGTGTGTGTGTGGGGGGGGGGGGGGGGGGAGGGGGGGGTACGATTGTTGGTGTGTGTGTTTATTGGGGTTCAGTCACCATCCTTTGGCTCAAAATTTCATTATCATGGGAGATATTGGATTTTGAGAAATTTTGATACCGTATTTTGATACCGTAAATATTCGCTCACCATACCATACTTTTCTACTTATATTTCTGAACAAAAAATCAACAGGTCCTTTTTACTATCTATCTGTGTGTCTAAAATTGCTGGATGAGTGGCAAACAGTGTAGACCCTGATCAGACGACGCGTTCTGCGGCGTCTGATCCGGGTCTACACTGTTTGCTAAGGCCTGTCTGTACGATAATTTGATCAAATCTACACCCCCATCAGAAAAAGTCAACCCTCAGTTCCGCCCCCTGCATACTCTATATCCATTTCTGATATAATATCTTTTTCAAGGTCTCAGGTCTACTGGTCCAGAAATAGAGTACTCCTACGCACAAAGATAACAATTAACCCTTAAAGCGCCAGTCGCAACAGCAGCAGACGCGTTTCAGACAAAATGTCAAACCCTCTTATCTTAAAAAAAAAAAAAAAAAAAAAAAAAAAGATAGAATGGCGTCTGCAACATTTTGAATGACGCTATTAAGGTTAATTACTAAACACACTGCTATGGTTTAAAGTTCCTTGCTCCGCATTATTTTCGTATACGACACCAGTTGATTTTCTAACGCTGGTTATATTTCTAGACCGCATAATGATCCAAAAAGTTGGAAAAGCTCTTATCGGGCATACGGACAACGAAGGCCCAGATCAGCCTGCGCATCAGGGCCTTGTTGTCCGCTTACAGAATCACTGGATACAGTTGAATACAATGTAAGCACCTAAGGCAAAGCCAAAATGTGGTCGCTTGCATTGTACGACATGACTGCTTAATACAGGCAATTTACACTTATATACATTTAATGGGATCTGATTTGATAGCCCTTAAAGACAGTAATTGTTTAATACAGGTGGCCTTTGAGACTGGTAAGCCGATTGTATATCGAAAAACAGAGAAGGCGGTAATCAGATTTAGCATTCTATGTCTACTTATGACATAAAGGCCTTTTTTCTGACCTTGCGCATCAAATGAGCTCTTTTTTTTTTGTCTAATTGGCAACAAGAGAGTTTCTCCTACGCACAATGATAACAATTGATTGGATATATTTCTGTAAGTTCTGTTAAATGTTAAACGTATAATGCCTACTCGGTAAGTTATTAAACAGTATATCTAAGTTGGAAAATACGAGTATCTCTTTTTGACAAATTCTTTTCCTTGAAAAGAATACTTCGGACACAACATCAAGAGCTGCAAAATTCTGAAAAATTGCATATATATGCTTGTAACCCCTGTTTTCACTACCTATGGAGTACTCATTACATAGACTTGTACATGTAATAAGCACACATGTACGAATAGGTCAAATCATGTTTAGCAGGACTGCTCCGACTTTTATATCCTCTGTTATTCTTGCATGAAAATATACAGACATTTTGCCTTGTCTGTCCAGCACAAAGACTTGTCAGCAACCAATCTGCGTCTGAAATTGATGATAATGCACCGTTTCTGAGTTCAACGAAATCATATTTCACGCCCATTTGTCCAAAGATTTCGTAAATCCATATTTTCCTGACACATACTAGAGATAGACAATTAGAATCTTCTATGCTTGGACTGATATTTATTAAGCTTTGACACGCATTGTGCACATAGATCATTTCATTTCTGTATAACTGATATTTTTGAGATCTTTTACATGATTTATTGCTGAGCACTCTGTGTAAAAACTTGTGCAGACGACTATATTTTGTCTTATTTTTCCCCCGAAAATAGTCTTTGTTATTTCATGGAAATTGTCTCCTAAGGAGACAATTTGCATGAAATATCAAAGCCCATTTTCTGGGAAAGATTAGAAAACTACTTCAAAATGTCGTCTGTTGAATTTTTACCGTCATGTTGAGCGTTGAACTTATTGCAGACATGGATATACCTAATTATTTGAAATCTATATTCGAGAATGAAAGTACCAGGGGATACATACAATATTATTCATTGTCCCTAAAAATCCATTTCATTTGTTCTCGTGTTTTATACAATGTATCATATCATATGTGGCGCCTTTTCGTTTCTGCGGGTAACGAAAATCCAGATTAGCCTGCGCATCTGCACAACAGTACTTCATGCATTTTGAGACTATGATAAAATGCAAACGCACTATTTAAAGCTGAATCTGATCAAATATTCACGAAAACTCCTAATCAGAATAATGTCGCGTGACGGTCGTAAAAGGCCTCCTCGTTCTTCTCTATGGTGAAGTTTATATTTTCACTGTAAAAAGATTCGTAGATTATATGGTAAATACTGGCAACTGGCTGTCAGTACGTGTACCGTAAATTTTACAGGCACTTGTAGATTATTTACAGTAATAATTATGCATGGTAGGGAAGTACAGGGCAAGGTAGGTAACGTATAGGACATAGTAAGGATGTGAGCTAACGCACCGTATCTTAAGCTCACACATCCTAACCCCATCCTATGAGGTTATTCTTGTAAAAGTTCTACGGGCCCCCGTAAAAAAATTACGGTAAAGGAGGCGTTGCTAGTATTTACCATAAAAACCTACGGGAATTTTTTGCAGTGTTCTGGTTATATGTGATCATCGAAGCCATTTCCGAATTTTTGAAAATTGATATGAGGGTCACTGATGACGCCTAAATGGCCGAAACTAGCTAGTCAGATTTTAAAGTCCTTGACCCAGTTGTTCAAAACCTAACAAAGTTGTTAGCTAACGTGACGTTAAAATTTCTATCTTGAAATATGGCAAATACATTGATACTTTTGCATTACAAAAAGCTACTCACATGTTTGCAGCAAAAATATCAATGTATTTGAAACTACCTTGGCTCTTACAATTAACGAGTTCGTTATAGCTCGTTAAGCTAGCAATGCTTTGAACAATTGGGCCCTGAACTGTATACTGCGTTCAAAATTGGCGCGGGCCGGCTATCTCGCCGTTGCTTTTCATAAAGATATATCAGTTTTATGCAGCCTAGTTACACATGTACTGCTTCTGCATTTGCTGTCCAGAGAAATTCATTTGGAAAAAAAGGCAAGACACAGACAAGTTGGAATTATGAAGCAATGCAATTTTAAGTCAAGAGTTCCCTATCGGGAATGAATAAACTTTCATACGGAGGTGGGTTGGAGTAATTCTGTCAAAATTGTTTTACTTCCCTTCAAACAAGCAGTCTACCACAAAGAGAAAGAATTCGCTTTTCTTTTAGAGTGGTGTGCAGGAATGCAAACAGGAAGTCACAAAATTTACCACATGTGAAAATGGCGAAAAATTTATCAAACCTATCCAGTCCCCTAATCTGTACTGTTTGCCATTTTTTTCTCCAATAACAAAAAGAACCATTTTTCTAACGCGATGTCATCGTCTAGGTTTCCTGAAGAAAAACGTTCTTTCACCAAGTAACACGTTATCTAGGTCCCTTGGTTGTGCTCTCCTGGTGAGCTGAAGAATAGATTCAATCAAAGCAGAATGGTTTACCAGAAGCATGTAATGAGCAAACTAAGCAAGACATAAAAGACTTTCCCACTGGCGTCGGGCTGATCAATGCTGAGGAAATCAGAGAGGAATAAAATCTGTATTGGAGCCAGCACATGAAAAAAGGGACTTTATGACTTTTCCAGTGGGGTTCTTCAAATGCGCATGCGCAGTCCCTTATTCGGGTTTCAGACGTAATTGCTTTTGCCTGAAGCTTCCTCAAGGTCTCTACTACATGTCTGCGAACAGCAAATGCTCAGGCGAGACTGCGCTTATGCGCAGGCTCGTATGAGCCTTTGCTGGTCGCCTATGTGATAATTTCCCTTTTCTCATGCGCTGGCTAATTTTGCTTCTTAAAATGTAGAGAAGAATAACTCGAAGGCGTATATGCAATAATTCCAAACTTTTGTCAAATCGCTGTTCGTAAATACATTTTAACAAATGTGCTGAGAATGCATTTTTTGGATAGTTTTTTTTTTTTTTTTCGATCCGATATTCTGTATTACAGTTAGCACAATGGAACAGCTTTGTTATAAGCATACGCGGGTCAATTGCTGTCTCTGATCGCACCATTCTCGCTTAGAGAAAGCAATTCATAAAATAGGTTCATGTCGGATATTTGAGTCTTTAGTTGGCCCAGTCTCTGTCCCTGTTATCCTGCTACAGACCATGTATGTTGCGGTTTTTACATAAAGGCCGTGATGTCAGAAAACGTACCTTCGACATATGCGCCCAGCCAAGATTCAGATCAGCCTGCGCATTCGCGCAGTCTGATCAGAATCTTCACTGGGCGTATTTTGGATAGCCAAGGATGCAAAGTTTCTTCATTCGGACAAAGAAGGCTGAACAGTCTGCACGGATGAGCAGGCTGATTTGAGTCTTCGTTTGGCACACATGTTATGAGGTTCGTTTTCTTACGTTGTGGCTCATAGTCTTGTGGGGATGGAAATTTTTGCTGTCTTAGTGGAGTATGCTTGGAGCAGCGTTACTTCTTCTTTTGGTGGCTAGCGCCACTGTGGTTTATCCTGGATAATAACATCAATCCCATTATCCCACTTTTTGTATTGATTTGCACAATATCAAACGATTCACCGTTTTGATAACAAGCCTATTCTCTCTCTCTCTCTCTCTCTGACTCTCTCTGTGTGACTTCCTCTCTCTCTCTCTCTCTGATAAATTTAGAAATGTAATTCTTTTACGAATTTGAAACAAATACGGGAATGGAACAGTCTATTAACGCATAGCCTGCTGGTAAATAATTTCAGCAGAAGACATTTTGAAATATTTTTTTTTTATATTTTATTCCATTAAATAGGGTTTGACGTTTCAAGCAGATTTTCTCATTAGAATACAATTTGCACAGAATATAACATCAATTCATCATAAGAGGGTGTTAAAAGTTAAGTACAACCAAACTACATATATAAGTAGTATCGAATGGCTGCAAACAGTTTTGAATGGCTGGTACATTACCTTATTGGAAACCACATAAAATGATTAGCCCCACGGCAACAGGCAATAAAAGACGAATTAGAACAAAAGAAAAAGAAAATAATTTCCTGATGTGAATGAAAAGTCTTTGAGAGGAAATGGTTTTAATGGAGGTAAAATCGATTTTGGCAGAGTTGCTTTCCCTGAAAGTGCTTCAATTCCCTAAATTACAGTAACACATCAATGTCTCGAGCATCTTTGGGACCGTGGGAATTTATTCGAGATATGGGTAGCTTGAGCCACTGAGGGTCAATCACAACACCAAGTCAGGAAGCAAATGGTGATAATTTAGTGAAGCCAATAGAATCGCCTCGTTGAAGCGATTCTAATGAGTACACTCAACATACAATTTTATGATAAAAAAAAAATTAAAAAAAATCCCGTAATATTTATTTTCTTGAGCTATCGGAAGAATTTCATATAGGGACTCAAAAACGAGTTCGAATTAGCCATGATGGTAAACGAGCCATCGGCGTTCGAGCTATTAAGGTTCGACTGTATTCTAATCGATGTCCTACATACTATTTTTTCATTCCATCTACAGAATCCTTCTATCGTCCTCCTCAAGCGAAAAAGTGCCTTTGAACATGCGCAAAATGCGCACTCAGATCATCCTGCGCATGCGCAAAGTGTCATCCGAGCCTTTGCTCTCCATTCATGCATTCTGCATTATCCAATGATTCTGTGAGCGGGCAGTGAAGGCCCAGATCAGACTGCTCTGATGCGCAGTCTGATCTGGGCCTTCGCTGTCCGCATACGCCCGAAGATACGTTTTCACATGATGCGGCCCATGTATGTAATATAAGATTGCTAAAAGCTTCCATTTATAGACTTCTAAGATACACGAACAATAAAATCTGATGCATTTTATGGCTTTGTAAAGAACGCTCTTTTGATGGTCGAACAAATATATAAGCAGACGACATTTTACGACATGAATCCTCGTTTGTATTATTTTCCAAGAAATCAGGGGGGCGTATACAGCCTCGCAAATTTGACTGATGTATGTATATGAAGAGACTTGAGAAAAACCGAGTTTCCGATTTTCGTTCCCTTGTTCATTCTTTTTTTTTCTAAAGGCAACCGTTTAGATTTTCATAGAGATGTCAATGTGAATCGTTTCTTAGGCTGAGATCTACATACAAAGCCAAGGCCTGTTTTCTGGGAAAAGGAAAAAAAGTGACATGTCTTTGTCCATATTCATCTTAAACGTGAAAAGAAAGATTCATAGAGTACAGTTGTAGCAGATGATACTCTTTAATATAATTTGTTATTGTTTTTAGAGATTATAATGCTTGACATTTCATTGAATCGTCTGCTTCTGCATAGCAGACGATTCACATGAAATATCACGCTTTAATTATTTTCTCTAAAAACAAAACAAACTGACGTCTGCTTCAATTGGGAATGGTGTGTGGGTGCGCATGTGTCACACAAACGAATACGTAACAAATGTGTTACATATGCGTACAATTGTATGTAACCGTTACATATACGTATGAATGCTACATGTCGAAATTTACACATGTGCAAGCAATACGAAATCTTCACATCTTATAAAATTGCAAAAAAGGTCGATACTGTTGGATTGTGTTAGACGCCGCGCTGGTCTGGGTCTACCCTGTTTTTAAAGTCCAAGTGTCCTTTTTAGAGTGACGGTGGTCATATATAGTTAAACAGTGACGACCGAGAGAGATCCTGGAGGAGGCTCTTGGGTCCTATTCATAAAGTATCTTGATTTGTGACATCTTTATCTTTGCATTTCAAAATTATACTTCCTAGTAAGTTTCGAGTCAATTCGTCTTTCTATTCAGGAGAATAAATTCAGCATTCATTTTCAAGATGGCGACCGAATTGGCCATTCGATAAAGGAGAAAAAAATGCAATAGAATTTCAAGCTGGCAGAATGAATGGTCATCTTGGATTTCCGGTTGAAACGATTTGAAACGCTTTTTTTATGTAAATGTTACCACGATACTTTCTATCACGTTTCTAGTCAGTTGGCATTTCGACTCAGGAGAAGTTTAAAAACGCTTTTCAAAATGGCAGCCGGCCGTGGCGGCCACTTTGGTCAGAACGATGGTTCATATGTTTATTTAAAAGACATCCCAATACTTCCTACCAAGTTTCGAGTCAATTTACCTTTCGGCTCAGGAGAAGTTCAAATTAGATTTACAAGGTGAAAACCATGGCGTCAATTTTGGATTTTCAGTGGAACGATTTTAGCTGTTTTGTTCTACAAGTCACTCTGATATTTCCTAATTTTCGAGTTAATTGTTCCTGAGAAGAAGTTAAACATTTATATCAAGATGGTGGTCATGACGGTCAATCTATTCCACAGGAGAGGAGTTGTTGAAAATGTGATAAGCTAACGGACGGATGGACGACGGACAACAGGCAACGGCATAAGCTGACCTGGAGCAAAACTCCAGGTGAGCTTATAATACACGTAATATATTACATGTAACAAAAAAGTTTGGGCAACATGCCAAAGCGTTGTTTTTGTAAATAGGGTCAAATAAAAACATGCATAGTAAGAAACAAATCGGTCACAGTAAACGTTTCCGATAAGGTGACC
The DNA here is from genome assembly GCA_964016985.1 of Anodontia alba. Lineage (NCBI taxonomy): Eukaryota > Metazoa > Mollusca > Bivalvia > Lucinida > Lucinidae > Anodontia > Anodontia alba. The sequence continues at coordinate 71,750,421 of OZ024831.1, forward strand.
GTTACTTCAAGGAATGAACAGATGTTACATATATGTATGGTTCGTACATATCATACGAAAACTTCACACTAACTTGTCCCCATATGTTACATATACGTACAGTTGTACGCAAACGTAACACATTAACATTGTGATGCGTTACATATGCTTACAGTTGAACGCATACGTAACAATTTGTTACGTATTCGTTTGTGTGACATGCGCATTCACAATGGTGCTTTAAGGCTTAATATGTGTCTTTGTAAGCGATATAGATCTTATATACATGCGGAAGGCGAAAACGCCTTTTGTCGTCTGATCAGGCTGATCAGTTACTGATGGCTTAATGCTTGCTGAATAAAAATTTGAGTAGACGATATTTTGAAATATTTTTCTAAGTTTTTCTCTGAAAATAGGCTTTGACATTTCATGCAAATTGTCACCAGACCAGACACGCGCATTGGCTTTAATTTCCAATCAGTTTTGTGTTCTCGTCATTCTGATGAACGAAATATTTCCCAAAGAGAAATGTAAATAAATGTTTTGAACATGGTATTAATTTAGGAGTATTGGGGTGGGGTAAATAGGACTGAATTATTCCCCCATAATAATAAGCCATAAGCATTAATTTTCCTTTCATCAATGATTAATACATAGGGCTACAAGAATATATAATAAAAATTTGAATAATGTTATTTCTGAAATCTTGTCTTCATTCTGAGCCAGTTAGGGAAAACCCTCGCCTTGCTGCAATATAATGTTAGGTGATTCGTCTGCTTTAAATTAGCCAAGAGAATGGTAAAGGTTAAGGAAATACCATTGATGTGATAATCTGAGTGCGAGGAAGGGGGAGGGTCCTCGATTCTAGCATTTCATTTTCTATTATCATAACGGCAGGGAACCTTTCGTCACAGACGGAAAGACTGATGCCTTCTTGAACAGAGGCTGAACATGATTTACTTACATACTAACTACTTTACAGTTGTATTCTTATTTGTGTGTCCAGTGCTTTAAAGGGACAATGCTTTGAGAATCTGTTTCCAACATTTTATGGAAGCGCACTTTTCAGCCTTTTCTGTTAATTCAGGCTATTCTCTTACAATTCTACAAAAAAAAAAAAAAAAAAAAAAAAAAAAAAGAAAAACAAAAAAACACACACACACACAAAAACAAACAAACAAACAACAACAACAACAACAAAAAAAAAAACAAAAAAAAAAACAAAAAAAAAAAAACAAACACGCACACACTCACAAAAGATACACGAAACTGATCCTAATAAAACCTTAGAAGGTAAAATTGAATCACAGAGGAGCAGACTTTATGCTAATGCATTTAATGGAAATCCGCAGTGCTCTTTTCAGCTTTCTTATAACACTTCTATATAGTTTCTTGGTCAGTGTTTATATTTTAAAGGTAAAGGCAACTCTAATATAAAATAAATTTCACAACTAAGCGCTTAACAGACCATAAAAATTGATACAAGTTTGATCAAATCGGTCAAGAAACAAAGTTACTATTGTGTGAAGAATTTAACATGGCCGACATTGGCGTCGTCATTTTGAATATTTAATGAGATATCAAGAATAGTTAAACTTTAAAAATTTGCATTATTTCTATAACCTAGGCATTTGTTTTTTTTTTTAGAAAATAAGTAGCTAATCACTTTTGGAAAATATGTTTAGAAACAGTAAGACAAACATCCATCTGTATGTTGTTCATTTTAATTATGCATATTGAATTAGGGCTATGTGACGTCACAAAGCCTAAAAATGGCGGCCTCTATGACAATTGGTTTTCAAATATTTAAACTCTTATAACTTTCTTATTTGCTAATCGATTTTGATCAAACATGTATTTGAATTTTCGGCTTTGAAAGTTCTATCCTGATAGATAAAGTTTCTTTCTCTATTTCCTCTCCCTTTTGTCTGAATGATATTTTGGTTTTGCACTATACTTTATTTATCATGTGCGACAGTGTGTATGTTTATATGCGTATATACGTATGTATATAGTATGTATATAATGTACTTTTATTGTTATAGAGGGCCACTTGGTAAAGTGGCTATCCTAGCCAAAAGTGTTACTCTCTGAAAATATTGTATAAAAAAAAAAAAAAAATAAAAAAAAATAAATAAATAAATAAAAGAAAAAGAAAAAAAAAACAAAAAAAACAACAAAAAACAAAAAAACAAAAAAATAAAAAAGCAAAAAAAAAAAAACAAAAAAAAAAAAAAAAAAAACAAAAAAAAAACAAAAAAACAAAAAAACAAAAACAAAAAAAAAAAAACAACAACAACAAAAAAAAAAAAACAACAATACTTTAGAGAAAGAGTCGTCATTTTGATAGACGTCGTGCATTACAAACACTTTGTGGACGCTAATAAGTATTGACAAAGGAAGCTAATTTGTCTGGTGTGAACGCGGGCACACGAAATGAGATGGGTTTTTTTTTCAGTCAAGCAAAATTGAGCCGGGACACAGCATCCACAAGCTTGTATATCGCCCAGCGAAGACAGATCAGACTGCGCAGATGCGCAGTCTGATCTGTCTTCGCTGGGCGATCGTACAATCTTCTCATGGCTCTCTATGGGTAGCCAGGATCAAAAGTGTCTGCAGGCGAACAGGGAAGACTCTGATCTGAGTCCTCGCTGGGCGCACACGCAATATTGTAGGAAATGCTGTGCCCCGGCTCAAATATAAATGATGATACCCAGGGAATGCCACAACCACGAAGTACAACCTTTCCGCGGCTCCAAAGGAAGGATAACTTGCAATGAGTATATACTTTCTTTTGTATCTGAATATAGATAAAGCATGGAAAGTGAAGGCCTTGATGAGACTCTGAGTCTTTGCTCTTCTGTGCAAATAACGTTTCTTAGGTCTCTTGTGGTCTCTTTCATCCTTTTTGTCTGTAAAATTTTTAAGGGGAGTGCATCCACTTTCAGGGATGATAACTCTGTTAGTTCTATCTTCCTCGCTTCTGATAACGTGTCTATCGTAAAAGGAAAGAATTTGCTCCCAGTGGGAACAAATTCCTTCCTTTAAGGATAGACACCTTTTCTAGAAGAGGAATATATTGCAGAAAAGTAAATTGAAAGTCGCAAAAGTTGTCGCACTTGAAAAATGACATAAATTCTACCAAGCGTGTTCTGTCTTCTCAAATACGGCTTAATCTATGAAACATTTCCATCTGACCTTTGTGCAACGAAAAGTTATCAAGATTAACCTTGAGAGAATTCGAATTACAGATAGTAAGTGGGAGAGACAAAAAAAAAAAAAAAAAAAAAAAATCAGATGTTTGAATAAACTGGTTGACGTCAATATTAAAGCATTGTTTCCCAAAACAGACATGAAAGAGGACTTATTACATTTAAAGAGTCCCTCATGAGTAAATCGTGTCACTAAATTGAAGTTAACGCTTAGCACTCCATGTAAAAATTTTCAGCAGACGACATTTTGAAATATTTTCCTCAGGAAACAGGATTTGACATTTCATACAAATTGTCTCTGATGGAGACAATTTGCATGAAATGTCAAATCCTGTTTTGTTTTTGGAAAAAAATAAGGAAATATTTTCAATTTGTCGTCTCCTGGATATGCCCATAGAGTGGTAAAAGTTAAAACTATTGATTCAGAACTGGAATCATCACAATTTAACCTAAACCATTCTCTGGTCTAATTTAGCAGACGACAAACTGATTATATTTTTCTTGCTTTTCTCATAAAATAGGCCTCAGTATTTCATGCAAATTGTCACCCAAGGAGAGGAGACAATTTGCATGAAATGACAAAGCCTATTTTCTGCTGAATGTTTACCCAGAATATTTACCCAGCATGCTAAGCGTTAAACAGGGATATGGGCGAATCGTCATCTCTTGGAAAGATGTTTGTTATTGGTTTTGTTTGCTTGGCATTTTATTCTAAACGATAAGTATAGGTTGTTGAAATGTTTTAAATTTCGAGCCGTCAGGCGAGAAATTTAAAAGAATTCAAGAACCAGTTTGCCGCTTCTTGGTGGCATTGTTCTACTGACAGAATTAATTAAGTTTTTACTTGCTTATCTAAACACACCGCTGCTTTGTGATCATAGGGTCATTTAGCTATACAGAAATACTGGGGTATAACGTAGACTAAACTTCCAGACAATTTATTTCCGCAGGGAAGGGAAAGGAAGGAAGTGATCACTTGAAACAGTTTTCAAAGCAAATGCTTCAAATGCCAAGAAAAAGGAAATACCAAGTCCTGTTTTAGAGGCAAAGTAAGAGAGACTTTAACTCTTTCGGCGCCAAATTTCAGACTACATATGTCGTCTGCTTTTTCTTTAACAAACTATCGATTGGAAAAAAAAATTTAAGTAAAGTTGAAAAACTAAATGTCAAATAGCGTAGATCCTGATGAGACGGCTCATCATGAGCCGTCTCATCTGGATCTAAGCTGTTTGCAAAAGCCATTATTATCGTCTGTGGCAGCGAAAGAGTTAAATGTCTGTTTCAATTTAATTCCATGAGTTTTCCATCAGCTATACTGTTTACGTACAAATGTAATGTATCTCTGCAAGTGGGGATGGAATATAACTGAATTAGGCCCGCGCAGTTTCTAGTTGTCATAGAGACTTCCTGCTTTCTATTGCTTTAATGTACCACAGTTAATGTTCTGCACAAATAGCGACAATTGTCTGTTGTGTTTGAAAATATCATATCAAGCATTTGTCCTTTCTATGTCTGTGTTTAGTCAATAAATGCGTGCACTCAAATTAAATTTATACTGACAAGGAAAACATTTGTCGTCTAGTAAATAAATGGTTGCACTCAAATTTAATCTGCTGACAAATATTGGTCAAACCAAACACTTACAATTTCATTAATAAACTTTTGTCAGGGGAGGGCGTAGGGAGAGGGCAAATTATGTAGTCGTATTTAGTCAATAAAAATACACTCAAATTAAATCAACTGACAAATACGTATTGGTCAAACCAAACAATTACAATTTCATTAATAAGCCTTTGGAAGGGGATGGGTAGGGGTGTCGTATGGTGTGGGAGTCCTTGCTCCACTATGCTTATCAATTATTATGATAAGACTAAGTGTGCACCTAATTTGTCTTTTATTTGGAGTTACATGTATCACTGGCCACGTCAAATGAAAAAAAAAGAAAAAAACAAAAAACAAAAAAACAAAACCAAAAACAACAAACAAACTTCGAACATACACAAAATGCGTAGTTTTAGATCATCCTGCGCATGCGCAAAGTATCATCCGGGCGTTTGCTCTCCATTCATACATTCTATAGTATCCAATGATTCTGTCAACGAACGGGGAAGGCCCTGATCAGACTGCGCGGATGCGCATGCTGATCTGGGCCTTCGTTGTCCGCATATGCCCGAAGACACGTTTTCTCATGGCGTAGATGATAAGGCTAATTTTCTAACGCGCACTTTGTTTGTCTTTTATTTGAAGTTACTTGTATCATGGGCACAATACAAAACAAAACTCTCGTAACGTTTGACATTAATTTTATTGAATTCTTTTTTTTGTCTCATTTCAACTTTATATTAGGCACAGTCGTGCCTAAGTGTGCAAGATTAACTCTTCCCATGCTATTGACAAATTCAGCAGACGACAAAATGATGATATTTTTTCTAATTTTTCATAGCAAAAAGTGTCTGACACTTCATACGAATTGTCTCTTAAGGAGACAATTTGCATGAAGTGTCAGATCCTCTTTTCTGGGAAAAATAAAAAAAAAATAAGAAAAAATATTTCAAAATGTCGTCTGCTGAAATATTTACTCAGCATTTTTTTTTGTGTTGAGGTTTTACAGCCCAGTCAACCCAATGAGGTCATGTCGAGCGCGGTCAGTTTACCTAACCACACGTTTACTGGGCAGGCTTAGTCCTCTAAGCAGTTAATCAGTATTGTGCACATTCTTTCGCCAGAAACTGACAACTGACCGTCTTCAATCAGCGGAAGGGAGAGAATGACCGTAGAAAATATTTCATGATCAATCTCCACGAAAGAATGTTGCCGACCTCCTGGTCTCCAGTCGGACAGCGCATCCAACTGAGCCACCGAGGCCGGCTATTTACTCAGCATAGTAAACGTTAAAGCCCCATGGAACAGAAAGTGGAACAGTTAAACCTTTAACTTGTTTAATTCAAATGTGAGCAGACGATAAAAAGCCTACTTATTTTCTTCTCAGATTATAGGCTTGACATTTCATGCGAATCAAGTCCTTTTCCCGGAAAAAATAAAGAGATAATTCGCAGAAAATGTCAGAATTTATGTTTCTGCAAACAAACAGAAAAGAGATTACTCGCATGAAATATTTATTTTTGTGGAAAAGAAATGATGCACATATAAAGTCTAACTTTTCTTGGAATCAGGGTCTACTCTATTTGCTCAAATTACTATGAGTTAAGGGCTAAATTAAACAGTCTTAAGTCCCCGTTCAGGACCATTTTCCCAGCCTAGACTCAGTGATAATCGATCCCGCAGTGCTCTCAGTTCTTTGATTACTCTTGACGTGTCTAATATTGATGGATGAGTTGAAAACAGTGAAGACAGTGTAAATCCAGATCAGACGCCGCATTCTTACACTGTCTACACTGTTTACTCTAGCCAGTTGTCCGAATTCCCAGGGTAAATATTGTACACATTTAACGCCCGCTCAATTCACAATCAGCTAGACTGGCTCCAGTCCTTAAAACATTTTTTTTTTTAAATTTAAATCATGTGTCTTATTGCAAAATCTAATTTATGTTATTGTTCTTCACATTCTGATGGCTCAAATGTTTTCATATGACTAGAAGGAGACAGATTTTCATAAAAAGAAAAAAAGAAAAGAAAAGAAAAAAAAAATCACTGAGGATGACAATATTGATTTTTCCTCAAACATATCAATGTTTCAGACTATAGCCAGTTTAACAATCAGCCTGATTCGGTAACAGGTTTTAGCACGCATGTCATGGACATTGTAGGTTTTGCAAGAACCATCATGACGTTGCATCGACGTTAATGCGACATAGTTTTAACGCCATTTGCCAGCAGGGTTTGATGTTGTCTCTTTCCCATATGAACATTTAACTGCTGCAGGCGTAATGAACAGACTGCGCATGGGAGATTTTCTTGGATATGGTTTCTTTTATTTTTATGTTTTCTTTTATTTTCTGATTTTTTTTTTGGCGGGATTCTGTTCGATTCATCATCAAGGTAAGCCTATTCCAAAGAATGAACCGCCTTAGTCATTACAAAAACACGCCTATTCAAATATATAAAAATTTTCACCTAAAAAAACCTGAAAATTTTCAGGTAAAAAAAACTCAAATATCTTTTATATTTCTGCTCAAAATATAGATTGTGGGCACTCGTTAGAACCGCTTCGGCGATGCGGTTCTAACGAGTACCCACAATCTATGTTTTTGAGCAGAAATAATAAAAAATAATGCATACCCCTGTAAACCCCAGTTTTATTATATAAAAGTGGGGTTTAAGGGGGTCAACATTATATAGGTATGTTTTCGTGATGTTATTAAAAACAAATAAAAGGAATAAAACCAAAAGTAGTAGTAGTGGTAGTAGAAGTAGTAGTAGTAGTAGAAGAAGAAGAAGAAGAAGATGATGATGATGAGGGAGATGATGGAGAAAAAGGAGGAGAAGAAGAAAAGCAACCAAACAATAAAAGGGAACATTTTTAAAATTGCTGTTGCTGATCGTTTTTAATTAATTTACAAAATCCATATTAGTGATTACAAAAGAGCACCGTACACACGGGGATTCGGCTGATAAGCGAGAATCACGACCCGTTTTCCAGGAAAAAGGATCAATTGTTTGACGCTGGGTACAAACTTAGGCTCGTTCATGTTTCATTGGAATATAAGTGGTGCTCCATACCATGTAAAATGGCCTTACAATGTAAAAGAGTTTAATCTGGCACACGTTCTATGGCGTCATTCATTGATTACTGAGTCTACCAGAAGTGCATTTCCATCTCATATTTAAACGGCATTGTGCATTTCCAAACTTTGCTTAGCTGTTTGTGAGTTGGCGTGTAAGGAACATATGTGTTCTCAGCTGACAGACGTATCCTACTGCACCTATGCATGGATATTCACTCAGATCCCTATCTTAACCCTATAAGTGCCAATCACAACTGCAGCAGATGACACTTTTACTTATTTATTTATTTTATTATTTTTCATCTGCTTGGTAGACGGTTCGCATGTAATGTAAAGACTTATTTCATTTGAAAAAAAAAAGTAAAAAAAAAAAAAAAAAAAAAAAAAATAAATAAAAAATAAAAAAATAAATAATAAAATAAAAAGCAGTCTTATTTGGCGCTTTAAAAATAAGTATTTCAGCAGTTGATGGATTTCTGAGAAGGTTCTGTTTGTGTTGAGGTTTTACGGCCCAGTCAACCCAATGAGGTCATGTAAAGCGCGGTCAGTTTACCTAACCACACGTTTACTGGGCAGGTTAGGTTCTCTAAGCGGTTAACCAATATTGTGCACATTCTTTCGCCAGAAACTGACAACTGCCCTTCTTCAATCAGCGGAAGGGAGAGAATGACCGTAGAAAATATTTCATGATCAATCTCCACGAAAGAATGTTGCCGACCTCGGCGGGGGTTGAACCCGCGACCTCCTGGTCTCCAGTCGGACGGCGCATCCAACTGAGCCACCGAGGCCGGCTTCTGAGAAGGTACACATTTCTCTTTGATGGTCCCATTCTAAAAGTTTCGTGTCTTTTATTAGTCAGCTTTTACAGCAGTGGCGTAGCCAGATCTGAATTATTTTTACGCACTCTTAGGAAACCCCTCGAAAAATTCTCTCCAGTGACGCTTCCAAAATGCAGGCTGCTCTAAATAGAAAGAATTCGCTTCCAGAGTGAGGAGATACTTGCCTTTTAAGGGTAACTCCTATTTTGGAAGCTATACATTCTTAGGAATATCCTCAGTGATAAAAAGCAACATTTTTTATGTAAGTTGATGTCTCTTTACTGCAAATAATACTGATTTTCTTACGAATGTTACCTATGTTACGCATGTACGTAATAAGCGCTACGTGTATATACAGTATGCATGTATTGTTTCGGATAGTTGCTCTGTGGTAAGCAGTTTTAACCCATTTATGCCTAGCGTCCCATAAAAGGGACACTGGCAAACAGTGTAGACCCAGATCAGACGCCGCAGAAGGCGGCGTCTGATCAGGGTCTACACTTTTTTTGCATTAAATACAGGAATTCCTATAAAACATGGTGATAATAAACACCAACCAGACATTCCTTTTATTGAAAATGGACCGGTCCGAAGAATGAAGGTAGAAGAATCCATTCGGCATAAATGGGTTAAATGTACATTCACCGTGAGAATATCCTGCTGGAGGCTTCGTGACAGGAGCGACTGAGCTATGCAGCATTCAGAAACTTTATAACGAACCGTTATAATTATCCGATATTCAGACTTCATTAGCTACCTATTATAACGTACCTATTATGTTATATCTATTACAAATTATACCGTTATCAAGCAGTTTCTTATATTCTGATCCGAAAATCTGGATTAGCCGAGGCCACAGTATCTTTTTATTAATAGTTTTAGGCTTACAGGAGAGCCTACCCTATGATTTTAGCCCCTTCGGAAAAATAAAATTTGCATTTAGATTTTTATTTTTATTTAATGTCCCTACCCTTCAAATTTAGGGCTGAAATATTGCATTTTTACATGTATTTTTATTGGAAAAGTATTTTATTTCATAGACCCAAGCTTTTTCACATTTTTATTTTTATTCCTGCCTAACGACATTAACTTTTTTGAAAAATCTCCAGTGAACCTAAAGATAAACAAAAAAAAAAAAAAAAAAATCTGGCCAGAGAATCTTTACTTTTCCAGATTCATCTCACAGACTCTCAAACGTAGCTTGTTAACTTGGCGATATGAAGTTGAAACAACATGTCTTTAACGTTCCCGCGTCTTCAACATTTCTGACATGTGCGCCCATCGAAGACTCAAATCAGCCTGTGCATCCGTGCAGTCTGATCAGAGTCTTCGTTGTCCGCATCTTTGGCTATCCAAAATGCGCATTGCAGTGAAAGATTCTGATCAGACGCCACAGAACAAGGTCTACACTATTTGTCATTTCTCCAGATCAACAAGTAGTGAAAATTTTGTCCAAAATTGCATTGCATAAAATCTAAAAAGTTGTATTCAACTGTGCGTTTCCCGTTAATGTCGAGAATAAATACATAGGGCAAGGTGAAAACTCAACAAAAAAGAATTCTTGGGGCATAGTCCAGTGTATACAGTAAATGTTCTAAAAATTCGCACACCAAAATTGCGGAAAAAATATCATATGCAGAGAGTATAGACCCAGATCAGACTGTTCCTAAGGAGCAGTCTAATCAGGGTCTAAACTGTTTGCTATTCCACTAAGTGGTTTAAGAAACAACTGCATAAAAAGCAAAATTTAGGCCAAAATAGGATGGAATAAAGTGTTCGACATTTACCGTAATATTCTACAATATCCAATGATTCCGTAAGCTTACACTCTAGACTTGGATTTTTTTGATTGACATTTTCTCAAAGGATGAGGCGCAAACACACACACACACACACACACACACACACACACACACACACACACACACACACACACACACACACACACACACACACACACACACACACACAAACAAAAAAAAAAAAAAAACAAAAACAAAAAAAAAACAAAAAAAAAAAACGTTTGTTTGCGTAGATTCTTAAAGGCTCCATATTCCTCAAAAATTGACATACTTATATCCACAAAATGTGGCATCTGACAACCTGTAAAATTTCAGTTAGTCTCTTGTTTTCGAACTGGATCAAAATGAACTTATTTTTATCGTTTTTTGTGGCAACATTAATTCAGAGATACGATAAAAAATCATTTCATTTCAAGAATGAGAGACTAACTGAAATTTTACAGGCTGTCAGTTGCCACATTTTATGATTGTATTAATACCACATATCAATTTATTAATTTTTCTTGGATAATAAGATGTCTGTTTTTGAGGAATATGGAACCCTTAAAGTTATTCTGTTCACATTATACACATGCCTTTTTTTTCATTTGCAGGACATATGAATATTCTGTACGCTGGACTGGTGGGCAATATAGCTAGGTTTATGTATATTTCCTGGTTGAGAAATCCATATTGGGTGCTTCCATTTGAATTTGTACAAGGTAAGCGTTTGTTGTTCTCATCGTTGTCGTCATCGTTGTTGTTGTGGTTACCCTCGCCCCTGTTTTTGTTTCTTTAAGTAAAATAACCTAATAACAAAAGCACACAAGAATGGTACATTGTAAATAATGATGTTCAATGGAATAGCCAGAAAGTAATAATTTTTACACACTCCCAGGAAAAAGCTTGAAAAAGTATGCCTACTGAACGCTTCCAAAATAGGGACTACTCTTAAAGGAAAGAATTTGCTCCCAAAGGGGAGCAAATTCTTTCCTTTAAGAGCAGCCCCTATTTTAAAGAAGCAAAACAATTTAAGTTTAAGTCACTTAGTTTTAAATACTTTTTCTCACGCATGTTATGCGCATGCGTACAATACGTAATGAGCGCTACGCCTATGATGTATAGATAACATCTATTATGCAAATTAGCCTTAACGCTGTCTGTTGAAGTCTAATATTTGTTTGTTTCTTCGGGCTTTACGTCGCTTCCAACAATCTTTCAGTCATATCGCAACGGTGTCTGGATGTGGCAGGGAGCTCAATGTTCACTTTTAGAGTGCTGCCTTACTGAAATATCACGCCCCAGACACTTGGCATAATATTCCACACAGTCACATTATACTGACACTGAGCTGACCAGTTCTGATTCCTAGCTTTGCTTTCTTAATGCTGAGCGCCAAGCGAAAGAGGCGCTAGTACCATTTTTAAAGTCTTTGGTATGACTCGGCCGGGAATCGAACCCGCAACCTCACGGTCACAAAGCGGACGCTCTACCAACTGAGCCACTGCGCGGTTGAAGGCTTATAGGGAAGCTGAATACTGGTAGACTGAATGGCTTTGATTGGACTTTATAAATTTCTTGTCTGATCTGGCATTCGCCATCAGCATACAGTCGAACCTCAATAGTTCAAACACCAATAGCTCGTTTACTATGGCTAATTCGAACTCGTTTTTTGAGTCCCTACGAAATTCTTCTGATACATGTAGCTCATGATAACAAATTGTTAGTGTAATTTACTTATTTTATCATGACATTGTAAGTTGTGTGTATTCATTAGAATCGCCTAATCGAGGCGATTCTAACGAGTACAATCAACATACCATTTTTGTGCAGAAGATCGAAAAGAATTTTCCAAAATTATCACCATTTGCTTCCTGACCTGGCACCATGATTAACGTTCAGTGGCTCGAACTACCCATATCTCGAACAAATGTCCATGGTCCCCAAGATGTTCGAGCCATTGCAGTTCGGCTGTATGTTTTAAGGTATCTTTTGTCTGAAGACCCAGTTCCTTCAGATATAGATAAGCCGCAGTGTGAAAAAGCATACCTTCTGACATGTGCGTCCTACGGAGACTCAAATCAGCCTGCGAATCCGCGCAATCTCATCAGATTATTCCTTGTCTGCATAATGAAACCTTGCACCCTTAGCTATCCAAAATGCGCCTAGTAAGGAATCTGATTAGACTGCGCGAATGGACAGGCTGATCCGAATCTTCGCTGGGCGCACAAGTCTGAAGGTATGTTTTCTAACGTGGTGGCTAAAATGACGTTATCCAGAATAATCACAGCTTTTCCAAGGCAAACTAAAGAAGAAGCGAAACAATAACCGACATACGAACATCGAAGAACTGCAACAGAAGTAACGTCTTGGAAAGGTCAGCAGGAAACTACTGATGAGTTTAAGCGTTTTTCTCGCACGAAACCCCACTACTTAGTTACGATAAAGCTAAAGATACAAAAATACAGTGAACCCTCATTACAACGATATAATGTGTTCCCAAAGATGTTGCCATTAAAATGAATTGTAAAGAATCCTTAATGGACAGAATGATACATTGGAAAGACCTTGTTTTTTTTTCTTATTTCCACACAAAACATATGTTTTGGATATTTGTTAGAATCGCCCCAGTGAGGCGATTCTAACAAATATTCAAAATATATGTTGCTTGAAGTTTTAATATCAATATTTTTGCATAATTTCTCATTTATTTTCACCTTTTGAGCGAAGATTTCATGACATTCAAATTGTCATTATAAGAAATAACAAATTTTGTCGTTGTATCGAGTGTCGTTATAAAGAGGGTTGACTGTACGAGTATGTGTTCGGTCCGTGTAAGGATCCTATACTACATTATTCGAACGTCTAAATAAAACACAAGGTGGCTATGTCACGTGTTTAGTTCTTTGTTTTTTTTTTGTTTTTTTTTGAAAGGGTGCACACTTTTGTTCAATTCAAGGTAAGAAAATTGCACTATTCTCAGTTTATATCCAACAGATTTTCATAAACAAAGTACATCGCATATTCGACTATGAACACTGTTTATAAACATACAGCGTATTAATATTTTGCATGCAGTATTTGCAAACATTCGAAGAAAATGTAATTTTCGCGGCGGAAATTGTGGAAGTGTTCACACAAACATTTGCTTCGAATGTTTGCAAATACTGCACGCAGGATTTAAACAGGCTGCATGGTTATGGAAAGTGCTCATATTCGCATATGCGATGCACTTTGTTTTATGAAAATTGGTTGGATATTGCCAGAGAAAAGTCAATTTCCTTACCTTGAATCGAGCGTTCAAAAAAGTGTGCACCCTTCCAAAAACACGTGACATAGCCACCTTGAAACACATGTAATCACAAACACTACGATGAGTCAAAGCAGGGCTTAATGCTAGATCTGCAGCCAGAGAACAAGAAAAACGTCCTTAGATACGTGTATTACCTAAGTGCTTCATATCATCTCACTGTGGATTACAGAAAACAATTACCTGGGACATCTCAAAATATATTTGCTACTAAGCAAATGTACATAATGAAAGAATATGTGTCGCAACTTGAGAAAACATACCTTCTGACTTCTTGTTCTGTTTTCATATTTGACAGGTGAACGTAAAATTTAATGAATAGTTGTTCAGCAATATATCTCAGATAATATTAAGTGTATAATAATTTAAATAATGACACATCTTCAAGGCATACATGTTGTAATTTGATTGCATGATAGTTTAGTAACGACACATCTTTAAGGCATACATGTTGTAATTTGATTTCTCTAAAGAAATAAAACCATAATAAATCTATTTATTTGTACTTTCGACAAAAAGCTTTTGTTTCATGCAAGTAAATTTCCATTACATCCATGTTGATTTTGTTTCGGAAATGAGTCCCTTGTGAAAATATTATAAACTATTTTCAAATATCAGAGTAATACTGCTACATTGTAGGCCTGAGCCTATGCATTCATATAAATGTATTTGAGCCGAACGTCAGAAAACGTACCTTCAGACATGTGAGCCCAGCGAAGATTCCGATCAGCCTGCGCATTCGCGCAGTCTGATCAGAATCCTCCCTGAGCGCGTTTTGGATAGTCAAGCATGAACTATTTTTCTTGCGGACGGCGAAGGCTGATCAGACTGCGCGGATTCGCAGACTGATCTGTCCACATTGGGCACACATATCGGAAGGTACTTTTTCTCACGTTCTAATAAATATCTAAAAGTTGATATATTGTAGAACTCAACTTACGCATGTTAACTACCCATTATGTTTCGTGTTTATGGGGCTTTGTCTCTATATTTATTCATGCGATATTCAAAAGGGCTGGCCCCGAGGTTATAACACTTTTTTCATGCTCAACTCAGCTGAGGATGAAATTTGTCCTGCTAATAAACCTCAAATTACTAATAACTGCTTTCTGGCGAAAGAATGTGCACAATACTGGTTAACCGCTTAGAGGACTAAGCCTGCCCAGTAAACGTGTGGTTAGGTAAACTGACCGCGCTCGACATGACCCCATTGGGTTGACTGGGCCGTAAAACCTCAACACAAACAAACAAACTAATAACTGCAAATTTTATTCATACTTAACATAGCTGAAAATTTCTCTGGTAATAAATATAAAAAATATCAACTATTGTTGTCACTTTCATATTTATTAGCAGAGAAAAGTTCATGCTCAGCTGTGTTGAGCATGAAAAAAAAAATATAACCTCGGGCCTGGATACACTTGATAGAGTTTTCGTCATTTCCGCCAAGGCTGACAAGCAAACTGTGACCTTCAGTTTGCTTTACTCCGAAGGTGCCAATTTGAATGATATGCTAATTCTTATTTTCTACGACAAATTATAAAAAATACACTGATATTCATCTGAAAATTTAGCCTACACAGTGCTATATCAGATGAAAAACATTACGCCAGGGAATGGCCGAAACTAACTAGCATGGCCCCGAAAACTTGACACTTCGGCTGCTCTCTGTTTTGTGAATGTGTTCTTTGTTCACAAGTGCTCACATGTGCATTCTTTTTAGCAACTATTTATCCTTCACTAAAGCTTGTGTTAGTGCCATGCTGTACAACGTCTCCCCTTACCTCACTACAGCGTAGTTTATCTTTTCTAGCTAAAAAAACTTGACACTTTAGCTGTTTTCTGTTTATTCATTGCTCAAAAGGATCATTTCTGTATGAATCTATTTATCCCCACTAAATGTGTACGAAATGGGCTCATGTGGAGAAGGTGAAAAACCAATGGAAAATTCTGGAACTGTACATTTCTTCTTCAGGGACAGTTAAAAAGATAACTAGACAAAAACAGATGACAGAAAGTACTTATGACATACATGCCACATTTTAAATTAGTCTGAAAAAAAGGATCTTTTTGAAGTGCAAATCAAACTACAAGACAAGTAGAAGATTAACTTCGATTGCGTCTGTTCACTAAACAGGCAACCTCCCCAATGTCTTCAAGCAGTAGCTTAAGTGAAATTCGATTGTCAGATTTTTATATCTTATGGTCTATTTATTGTAGTTTAAATTTTTGGTTTGTTGCAAAACAAAACAACTCTAGCACCTCATCTCTATACACATTTTACACAATTTGATTAGCTGAACGAACCGTTGCACACTTCAGTAATACTTCACTTCAGTAGTGGGGGGTGGAGCAGTGTTGGAGGTGGGGGGGGGGGGGGGTGAGGGGGGAGGGTAGGTTTCTACTCCGGCGATTCGCTCACAAACTAAGGATACAGCCCTTCTGGCTTTATTCAGTTTATGAGTCATTCGCTGAAATCTACTCATCGATAAAATCCACAAACATACAATTCATTCCTGTTATAACAGAAGGACTGATGTGTCACCAGCTACAGTCGATTCTCGTTTTGAAGTTCAAGGGATTCTCTGAAATACACCAAGATATCCGTACCTCGGCACATCAGATTTGCAGAAATGAAAAATAATTCGAACAACCACATTTCACAAATGAATATGTAATTTGACTCCTGAGATGTATTGAAAATATTGCGGAAAAGAGGAGTATAAGAACCCATCATGAGTGTTCATGCAGGATAAGGAATTCTCACCCGAGAGGAAGTTCAACCAGGGACGAGTCCATGCTGAGTCCATGATTGAAATGTTTACTCTGAGGGTGCGATTTCTCTAGCTGCATGGACTGGCTCATGATGGATTTTATTTATCCCACCTTTAAGTGGATTGTTTCCAGGACCAGCGGGTCTGCTTCATAATCATGTGAGATAAAAGTTTCTCACAAGGGTAAAAAGCCTATCTCATATAGGCAAAGGTGGGAGAAAAAATTCTCCTCTTTTCCACAATATCTTA
This sequence comes from Anodontia alba, assembly GCA_964016985.1. NCBI lineage: Eukaryota > Metazoa > Mollusca > Bivalvia > Lucinida > Lucinidae > Anodontia > Anodontia alba. The sequence goes on from OZ024831.1 coordinate 71,767,229, forward strand.
TTACCTGTTGTTAGATTTCCATGTTGAAACAGGGACCAGATTTTCACTTCGAAATTTATTCGAGATTAGCGAAGCCGAGATGACAACAATCGACTGTGTATGTTGTATTTTGAATCTCTTTCCTTTTACTCAGTTTGGCCATTTATCATATATTATGGTAATCGTAAAATATTGGTTTATCCTAAATCGTTGCTGTTAGAAAATAACTTATCTCTAAAATTATATTATTATTATCATTTTGTAGAGGATATATTGATTTTCTAATCATGATTTCATTTCTTTCATGTCATCATATTCATTTGCTTAATTGCTGTACATGGTCAGTTCTTTTATCTTCCCTTGGGAAAATATTCTGTCAATGATTATTGGCTCTTTCAAATCTTTCATGTTGGTTGCACTTTATTTGCACATTCTAAAACACAAAACACAACAAAAACAATAAAAACAAACAACAAAATAACAGCAACAAAGAAACACTAAAAAAAAGCCCCCAAAAACAAAAAAACAAAAAAACAACCCCCCCCCCCCCCAAAAAAAAAAAAAACAAACAAAAAAAAAAACAACAACAAAAAACAAAACAAAAAACAAACAAACAAAAAAAACAACAACAACAAAACAACAACAACAACAAAAAAAACAACAACAAAAAACAACAACAACAAAACACCTACCCCTTAAAATTTAGTTTTGTTGTGGGCACCATTCAATCTTTTTCTGAGAAAATAAGGCTAAAAATGGTACGTGAATTTTGCGGCTGTCGTGAGGTGTACTCAGCGGAGGACCCACTTTTTTTTTTGCATATCATGCTGGTCATCTCCCATCTGAGTCAGCAGAAACAAACGTCACGTATGAAACTAATGACATACGAATGAACAATGAAGAACTGAAACACATGAACACATTGGAACGGTCAATAGAAAAAAACCAAACCCATTCTGAAAATGGGTCTATACTGCAAAGGAAAGAAGCGGCATTACGGTGCGCGCACGAATATCTAGTTTGGTTCGGGATTTTACCCGAGCTAAGCGCCATGGCATTGACATATGAAGAAACGCGTTCTCGACGACCTTTCAAATTTACGTAGACTGACAGAAGATTAAAATGATAGTGAGAGAATTAAGAAAAAAAAGTTCAAGATATATTATTTGTTTTTAGTTTAGATGAAACAAGAAAAGCCCAATAAATTAAAGCAATAATAATTTTCTTAGTTTTATTCTTTCGAATATGAGCGAAATTAGCTGCGAATTGTCGTACCTCTGGTGTTGGCTTTTATCACAAGAAGTGCAATCGGAGGCGGGGCATCAGATTTTTTCGTTTCATTGGGAAATGACTGATGAAAATTTTCCACCAATCAGAATGCGGAAAACGCATGAAATAATAATGATAATAAAAATTATGATTAGTATCTATCATTACGAAAACATGCCTATATAATTTAGACCCCCTTAAACCCCACTTTTATATAGTAAAACTGGGGTTTACAGGGGTATGCATTATTTTTCTTATTTCTGCTCAAAAACATAGATTGCGGGTACTCGTTAGAACCGCCCCGCCGAGGCGGTTCTAAGGAGTACCCGCAATCTATGTTTTGAGCAGAACTATGAAAATATCAGAATTTTTTATCTGAAAATTTTATGTTTTTGGAGGTAAAATTTTCTATATATTTGAATAGGCGTGTTTTCGTAATGATATTTCGAAGAACTAATAAGGAGCGGATTAAATAGGGTTCTCATTTTGAACTATTCCACCAGTGCTTGTTTTTAGAATTCATATGTCTGTTAACTAGTCATTCAGTTAGTTAGTTAGTTAGCTAGCTAGTTTGTTAGTGCGTCCGACCGTCCGTCGTTTATTTATATATTTAGTTAGTTAGTAAGTCAGTATTAAATTAGTTAATTAGTATAACCATCGTTCTCTCCAGTAAACCACTATCCCGCTTTATTTTTCTCATGTTTTTACTTTGGTTTGTATGCAAGCTAAGCACCTTGCTTAAGAAACCAGGACTGAGCGACTAGCCATAATTCGCTTTGTCATGTATCAAGTGTAAGAGTCCATATGCATGACACATGCGGAACACCAACAGTGAATAGCTGCAAGGTTATAAAACTTTTTTCATGCTCAACTCAGCTGAGCATGAAATTTGTCCTGCTAATAAATCGCAGATCATTAACCATTGCAAATTCTTTCTTGCTAATCATAGCTAAGCATGAAACTTTCTCTGCTAATTTCCGCATGAAAAAAACAAACAAACAAACAAAAAAAAAAAACCTCGGGCCCAGGTTTGTTTAGCAATCTACTGTCCTGTAGCATACTGAGGTCACTTTCTTTATCATATTTGGTATATGTACATGAACGACTCCAAAGCCATTATCATATGACCTGCAAAGAACGTTTATCTCGAACAAAGGTTTTGTTCTGTTCTGTTCTGTTCTTACAATACTTGTCAACTTTTGAGGATAAGTTCGGTAAGGAGTGAATATCCAAAGAATTAGGCTAATAACGATATCTCGTGATGTTGATCTGTTTAATAGCACTTTTTGTTTTCTATTATCGCACAAAATGAGAGAACGAGAGAATTAATTATTGATTAAGAACTGATAAGTGTTGTCCTGAAAATGAACTGCCGTGTTATGAAATATGATTTATAGCTAAAATCCGCGTCTTTCAGTTAATGGGACTGAATTTTCCTGGTAGAGTTTCCGCCATTTATTACAAGGAAGTCAACTTTTGTGACTTCCAATTTGTTATTCTGAACATTTTGCTCCTTCTAAAACACGAGTCAACCCTGCAAGCAAGGATTTGCTCCCGATAGGAGCAAATTCTTTCCTTTTAAGATACTCCTCTTTTCAGAAGAGAGGCAAAACGATTTGCAAGAGTTCTCTCCCCGGAGAGACTATTCATTTCCCACTAAAAAGACAATTTTTATTTCTTGATCATACAAAATGAGAGAATTAATTATTGATTGAGCACTGACAAATGCTGCCGTGAATATGAACTGTCATTTTAAGAAATATGATTTATAGCTATGCGAAAAGTCTCTGTCTTTCAATTAATTTAATATTAGCTTGTAGAAGTACAATATTTTCTACTCATGCAATATCGCTATCACGTCTCCCCAATCTTAGTGCGTATTGCTATACTAAATATCTGTATTTATTACGCTTAAAGGTACTTTATACACAGGAAAAAATGTCAGCCATTTTTTACAAGGGAGTAAACTTTCGTGACTTTTTGTTAGCCTTTCTGCAGATCACACCCCTTCTGAAAAGGTGGTCTACTCTAAAAGGAAAGAATTTGCTCCAGGGGAGCAAATTCTTTCCCTTTAGAGTCGACCTCTTTCCAGACGGGAGGCAAAACAATTTTGAAAGAGTGACCTCCTCTTGAAATGCACCAGTTATTCTTAAACAAATCTTAGCTTGTGGGAATCTAATATCTTTTGTAAATGCAATATCGCTATCAGCTCTTCCAAAGCTTATTTCGTATTGTTATATTACACACCTATTGTTGTAATTGTTAAAATTAATAGTTGGCCAGTATGAACTAAATCTGCACTGTTTTTTTTTTTTACTTGCTTTTCTAGACAGCTCACGAGATACCCAAAATGTATATCAAATTTAGGGCATGTACAGTAAGGACTTGTCTCGAGCCATTATCCTTATTTTATCACATTCCTTCAATTTGATTTATATGTTTTCCTGTGTTGTTTTACTAATTAAGTTAGGGAACTTTTACTCAAGCCGGACCGTCAAATGAATGTGTAGTTTGTGCGTTTGAACATATGGTGATGATTTGGCACCATCACAATTGCATTCCCCTTCACCCTCCTACCCCACACTTTCACGGACCAAAACACACGGTAGTATTTACAACTGACAACTGTTCGTGTGTTTTTCGTTCTTTGCTGTCTGTTCTTTTTTTATTTCGTGTGTTATGTTTTCTTGTTTAGATGATAGCATTGTTGTTACTTTCCACTGCTGTCCAGTTTGCTTTCTGTTTCTTTCTGATTGTGCTTTGATTTGTTGCGCACAATAATTGAACCCAGGGCGAAGAGTTGGTGCCAGCAAACCACTCGATAAACCAACTTTACCAATGCAAATATGCACCTTATGTTCCGCAATTATTTGAAATAACATAAGTTTCAAACATAAACACAAATGTACCTCAAGACAGACCGAAAAAAAACAAAACAAAAAACAACAACAAAAAAACAAAAAACAAAAACAAACTGAAATCAAAGTGGCAGCGGTTGAAGTCGGTGACCACCACGCCGGCTTTAGTACAAGAAAACATGGCATTCGTAAACGAAACAGATATAGAATACTGTAAAATAATCCCATAGACCTTACGGAAAATACTGCCAACTGGCTGCCAACGCCTTACCGTATTTTTTTACGGGGGCCCGTAGCACGGGGTAAGGATGTGTAAGCTTAAGATACGGTGCGGTAGGTCACATCCCTACTAGTTCCTATTAGCTGCCTATCTCGCCCTACACTGCCCTAGCATGCGTAATAAATACTGTATTGTCTACAGGCGCCTACAGGCGTAAATGTTACGGTATATGTACTGGCAGCCAGTAGCCAGTATTTACCGCAAAATCTACGGGATCTTTTTACAGTGAAGTTGGCAGTCTTGTAGAAGGTGACATGATTGCTAGAATTACTTGAAAGTAATATAGTGAAAAACAACAACAACAACAACAAAAAACAAACAAACAAAAAACAAACAAACAAAAAACAGCAAACGCTACGCCACTGAAGGGCCAGCTTGGCTCCGCCATTATATCACTTATAATTTGGTTTGACAGTGTAGATTCCAATGGTAGTATACAAGTTGTAAGAAAAGCAATGCATCGAGGACATAGGATAAGTTGCACAATAACTTAATAACCCACGTCAGAGTAACCAATTCCTCCGGGTGGTGGAGGTGGAGGTGTGTGTGTGGGGGGGGGGGGGGGAGGGGGGAGGGGGGGATTGGGGTGGTGGGGCTCAGCCATAATGTTAATTGTTAATGTTACTTATAATTTAGTTTGACAGTGTAGTTTCTAATGGCTGTATACAGGTTGTAAGAAAAGCAATGCATCTAGGACATAGAATAAGTTGCACAATCCTTTAATAACCCACGTTAGAGTAGAGTAATCAATTCCTGGAGTGGGGGGGGGGGGGGGGGGTGGGGCGGGGGGCGGGGGAGGAAGGAATCTGCCAATATGTTACTTATAATTTAGTTTGACAGTGAAGATTCCAAAGGTTGCATACATGTTGTAAGAAAAGCAATGCATCTAGGACATGGAATAAGTTGCACAATCATTTAATAACCCATGTCAGAGTAACCAATTCCTTCGGGAGGTGGAGGTGGACGTGAGGCTCCGCCAGTATGTTACTTATAATTTAGTTTGACAGTGTAGATTCTAATGATTGTATACAGGTTGTAAGAAAAGCAAAGCATCTAAGACATAGAACAAGTTGCACAATCCTTTAATAACCCACGTCAGAGTAACAATTCCTCTGGCAGGTGGAGGTAGAGGTTGGGGTTGGGGCTCCGCCATTATGTTACTTATAATTTAGTTTGACAGAGTAGATTCTAATGGTTGCATATAGGTTGTAAGAAAAGCAATGCATCTAGGACATAGAATAAGTTGCACAATCCTTTAATAATCCACGTCAGAGTAACAATTCCTCTGGCAGGTGGAGGTAGAGGTTGGGGTTGGGGCTCCGCCATTATGTTACTTATAATTTAGTTTGACAATGTAGATTCTAATGGTTGTATACAGGTTGTAAGAAAAGCAATGCATCTTTGACATAGAATAAGTTGCACAATCCTTTTATAACCCACGTTAGAGTAACCTATTCCTCCGGTATCTGGAGGTGGAGGTCGGGGTGGGGTCTCCGCCATTATGTTACTTATAATTTAGTTTGACAGAGAAGATTCTAATGGTTGCATAGAGGTTGTAAGAAAAGCAATGCATCTAGGACATAGAATAAGTTGCACAATCCTTTTATATCCCACGTTAGAGTAACCAATTCCTCCGGGATGTGGAGGTGGAGGTGGGGGTGGGGGCGAGGAGGAAGGGGCGCATCTTCAACTTTCACTGACATATCCACATTGGCGTGTGCGCTTGCGCAATATGATGATACGCATAATTATATATTGAGTCTAAATTTTGTTTAGGCGAAATGCACATTCCCGGACCAGACTGCGCAGATGCGCGGTCTGGTCTGGGCATGCGCAGTTCGCATGTGATCAATATCAGCTTTGTGATGATCCGAGTTAAATTATTCATGTATACCCGTAATGAGTATCCTATTTAATATGCAGATATGTAAAATCACCGACACTTTTCTTACTCGTTTCAGGTTTGACACATGCCGCTGTTTGGGCAACGACCTGTTCTTATATAACCCAGGCGATACCTCTAGGCCTACGGTCCTCGGCACAAGGGATTTTACAAGGCCTTCATCACGGCTTAGGAAGAGGGTGTGGGGCTGTGTTTGGCGGTATCTTGGTGTATAGCTGTGGTAAGTTCTATTGAAGATTTTGAAGTTTTACCGCTTTGTATTATTGATAGTACATTCTTTTCACATAAAGTTAACATGTCTACATAAAGTTTACATCGTGCTTCTCGATAATATATAGTGAAAATAACAGTGTGCAGGGGTTAACTTTATAAAGTGGATTTTCATAATGTTTTCGTTCTCTCAGCTTTTTAATTCGTTTGATATTTCTTACATTCTGTTGTGCTTCATAAATCTGTCTTAATAACTGCCTCTTTTCCGTTTTCTGTATTATTTTCCTCTTGGTATCATTGAAAGGCTATAGTCTGTGATTATGACTCTTTCTGGATAGCTTATGTAGTAATTTTCAATCAAACCAAAATACAGTGAACCCTCATTACAACGACTGCATTTGTTCACAAAGATGTTGCCATTAAAATGAATTGTTGCTGTTGTAAAGAATCCTTAATGGACAGAATAATAAGTATGACAGGCATCGTTTTGTTCTTATTTCCTCATAGAACATTATGTTTTGGATATTTGTTAGAATCGCCTCACTGAGGCGATTCTAACAAATATCAAAATCATATGCTGCTTGAAGTTTGAATGTAATATTCTTGCATAATTTCTCATTGACTGTCACCTCTTGAGCGAAGGTATCGTGACATTCAAATTGTCATTATAACGAATTTTGTCGTTGTATCGAGTGTGGGTATAAAGAGGGTTGACTGTATATCCTTAGGATTACCACTCCAGAAAATTTTGTGTAGTTGAAATAAATAAGGAATTGTGCTTTGCCGTTTATCTTGTCTTGTTAATAATGGAAATTAGATACTTGGTCAAGTATCTACGGTCTCGAAGTAAACTAGTTTTGCACACGACTGCCTCCGTTGATAAATACAACCCATAAAGGATATTCTATCAAATATAACTGCGCATAAACTGGTTTGAAATATGTATCATAGACACAATCCATAAATAATATGGCATTTTTCTCGTGATAATGTCTAATGAGTATGCCGAACAAAGCAATTTCTGGATTCTGAGAAATCTAGAAAAGAAAATATTAAAATAGTTTTATTCGGTATAACAATAACATTAAAATAGTTTTATCCAGTATGGCAATATTTGCACTTGTTATCTCAGCCGGGGCAAAGTATTCCCTTCAAGATTGCATTTGCCCCTAGGGAAGACTCAGATCAGCCTGCACGCAAAAGTCTTCCCTGTCAACGTGAAGACGCCTTAAATCCTTTGCTGCCAATAGAGAGCCCGGCAAAGCTGATCAGACTGCGCGGACGCGCAGACTGATTTGAGTCTTCGCAGGGCGCATATAAGACTGGCTCTAGTCTCTAGTGACAAAATATTTTTTTCTTATAATCTATTTGATAATCCACTAAAATAAAACCAAAGTAATATCGTGACTACCAGTTCTCTCTTCTGGCTGGTCACTAGAGACCAGCCTTTATAGTCATGATAGCTTTTGGTTTTATTTTAGTGGATTATCAGACAGGATTATGAGAAAAAGATTTAGTCACTGGAGACTGGAGCCAGTCTAGGCGCATATGAAATCTTGTAGGAGATGCTAAAACGTCTAAAACAGGGGTATCGGTATAGTAAACTTTTTAAAACATTTACAGGTTTTATCGCCTTTAACTTAACTTTATTTCCAAATATAACGTTGGCCTGAGAACACCTCTACAAGAAGGTCTATCAGAACTCAAACTTTATGGTTATGACGACTTAAATGAAGAATTGTTGGTAATATTGACTCAGACTCAGACTAAATAGCGGCTACTTGATTTGTCTGTTTGAGAAGGTTGGCACTCGACCTTTGATGTCTGTTACTCTCTAACTCCGTCGTTCTCATGCATGTTCATATATACAGTCGAATCTCAATAGCTCGAACACCGATGGCTCGTTCACCATGGCTGATTCGAACTCGTTTTTGAGTCCCTTTATACGAAATTCTCCCAATAGAGCAAGAAAACAAATATTTAAGGAAACTTTTTTATTTCATTATGAAATTCTATGTTATGTGTACTCATTAGAATCGCCTCTTCGAGGCGATTCTAATAAGTACACTCAACATACAATTATTGTGTAGAAGATCGATAGAATTCGATTAATTAGCGATATTTGCTTCCTGACCTGGCGCCATGATTAACCTTCATTGGCTTTAACTACCCATGGCTCAAACAATTTTCCATGGTCCCAAAGGTGTTCGAGCCATCGAGCCATTGTACTGTACCGCATTCGACTTAAATACCGCTTATATCACATATAAGCCTACAGTCACGCAATTTCTTAGTCTTCAGATTACAGTACATGTTATTTCATCTACTTCTTTATAAAAGCACATGTTGTTGGTACTCATTTGAAATAGCCTCTATTTCTTTATAAAAGCATAAGTTGATGGTACTCATTTGAATTGCCTCGTCGAGGCAATTCAAATCAATTTCAAAAACATATGCTTTTATAAAGACAATCAGAAAAAAAATACCATAAGCATCATTATATACGCCTCTCATTAGGTTCTCTGCTGATCTTTCTTTAAAGTGTACCCTTATTGTGTAGCTAATTTAGGCTACTTAAAGTTTTTTCCCAGTACTTTTGAAAAACCTAACTACACAGTGCAGTAATTAGGTCGAATACGGTATGTAGTCAGACGTTAACATAACTGTAATTTGTAATTTTTTAAAACATTCAGGATCCGCTGTCACATTCAGAGCCTATGGAGTTACCTGTATATTCGTCCTTGTTGCTTTCTTTGGTTCAAACTACTTCCTAAAATTGAAAGGTATTCCGATTGATAGTCACGTGCCTCACGAGGTTCTTGAAGAGGAGCAACAATACCACATTGATCCGCATGGTGTGCCTTCTGGAATAGCACGTGACCTGTCCAGCAGCAGGTTAAACAAAGAAGATGGTAAGTCATTTATATTCTGCTGGCCTCTATCTCGTATCTGTCTGCCTACCTATCTATCTATCTATCTATCTATCTGTCTATCTGTCTGTCTGTCTGTCTGTCTGTCTGTCTGCAGACTGGTATGTTAGTTTAGTTTGAGACCAAAGAACAGAGTCATTGTAAAGGCAACAAATTGGTACGCAGTTGTCATACTACGTAACAAATCACTATACAGAGAGCAGGAACATCACATACATCAATCCATCTTGGACTTATAAATTCAGTTATCTTTAATAGCATTTTGTGGTCCAGTTCTGTGGTCGATTAAAGCAAACATTCATTTAAGGGTCTTGTACAAATTCTTTACATTTCCAATACACGCACGCACACGCGCGCCAGCATTTAATCCTGCCTTACTTTCTTCGGTGTCTCATACTTACTGATAACAATAATCTGATATTTCTCGATGTACTCTTTATGTTATTTTTTACTGTTCGAAATGTAGCATGTGAACAAACCAACTTATGACTTTAGGACTTTATACAGTGACCTTGGCTTCCTTCTATAGTTTAGAGATAGCTTACCAGCGCATCAATGTAAAAATCCAAACGTACAAAGCAGTTGTTTTTAAGAACAAATATACTCGGAGAACATGATTTTTACATAGCACATTCGATTCATTGTTTTATAGCAACCAATACACGGTGTTCTAATGACACGATATTCTACTTTTAAAAAGACGTGAAATTCTACATGTTTTAAATAACCCTAAAATTCTAGTCGACGATAATTGTTTTTTTTTTTTTTTAATTTATTTATTTAAATAGAAAATCAGATTTGGCATTTCATGTGAATCATAGGCAGACGATTCCCCCGAAACGTCAAACCTTATTTTTTTCTGAGCATATAAAAAGTAAAGATGTCGTCTTCTGCAGTTGTGATTAGCATTTTAATGATTTAATAAATATTACATAAGGCGGGTCCCATTACGAAAACACGCCTATTCAAATATATGGAAAGTTTCACCTCCAAAAAAACTAAAATTTTTCAGATAAAAAACTCTGATATTTTTCATATTTCTGCTCAAAACATAGATTGTGGGTACTCGTTAGAACCGCCTCGGCGAGGCAGTTCTAACGAGTACCCACAATCTATGTTTTATGCAGAAATAAGAAAAATAATGTATACCCCTGTAAACCCCAGTTTTACTATATAAAAGTGGGGTTTAAGGGGGTCAAAATTATATAGGCATGTTTTCGTGATGCCAGATAAACCTAACCATCGTCTATAGACATGACTGCATACCCAGTTTGGTCAGGAATATACAATCACATCAGTCAGTTTAGATATTGCAGATTTACGAGAAGCACTCTTGTCGTAACCAGATATTATGCCCAGTCTGACAGTTTGATCTGAGCAGCTCAGTGATAGCGTTACTTAATTACACTGTTGATACGTAAAATGTTTACCAAAATCAGCAGACAGCAAGTTGATAATTTTTTTTTTCTCATATTTTACTAGAAAGTATGATTTAAAATTTCAAGCAAATAGTCATGGGATGAGACGATTTGCATGAGCTGTCAAGCCCATTTGTCTAAAGAGAGATCTAAAATGTATTCCATTTGTATTTGATTTCAGCAGGTTAATGGTTAAAACTAAACGGTTTCAAATACAATGACAACATCAACATGACTGCTAAATTGGAATCTTTATTTGCGCAGGCTTTTGCTTTTAAAGTTTCATAGATAAGGAGCTTTATTTGATTTACATGTCTTCCCTGGGAAAATAATCGAACTGTCATGCTTTAACCTAGTCCTGCTGAACCCGGATATGCCCTGCCTCGGCAAACAGTGTAGATCCAGATCAGTTGGCTTCTGGAAGCCAACTGATTTGGATCTGCACAGTTTGTCATTAAGAATGTGAATTTGCATCAGTAATCAGGATCAAGTAATTTGATTGGCTGACAATTAGAAGTGGGTGTGGCATCTTAATTTATTCAGCACGACAAGGGGTAATATTCTATAATATCGGTGAAGTTACAAAAGTAATTACGAAGCACAGACTGTCAGAGACCCGGAGGAAGAAGAAGAGATGAAAACAAATAGTGATATGATACAACGGACCAGATACACTAACCGACATACAAACAACAAACAAAGAAAAATTGCAACAGTAGAACCGCCTTGGAAAGAGCACAACCTCACCTCACCTTTATCTCGGACAGAAAACAGAAGCAAAATGAGCAGATATTAAGTCCTGTAAAGTCGTCGGCCCTATAGTTTTATTCTTTTTAACTCTTTCGGTGCCAAATTTTAGATGACGTTTGTCGTATGCATTTTTAACAAACTATCGCTTGGAAAAAAGTTTACATGTAAAGTTGAAATAGAAAGGAAAGCAATGATCAGAAATTGATACAATTACCTAACACCTTCTGTCCAAGACATCAAAGGGAAAGAAGGACGCACTTAAATCAACGGCACCACAATCAAAACAGCCAAAAGGACAGTTTATTTCCCCAAAATTGGCCAAACGGCCATCCAAAATAAACTTTTCACCAGGACATACATGCAAAGACATACAATGACAGAAATAGTAAATCACAGCAAAAGTACCCCTTTGGAACGGTCAGTAAAATTTGACTAGGATCGATTTTACGTGGCCACTACCCTCGCCCTAGATTCTGCCGAAGTATACAGAAGACATTTCTTCAGTCCGCATAAAGGGTTTCTAACTCATTAGTGCAACATCTCCGAGAACATTAAAATCAAACGAATACAGAGATGAAACAACCATGAGGACTTGAAAGACTGAACATACAGCGTAGATCCAGATGAGACGGCTCATCATGAGCAGTCTCATCTGGATCTACACTGTTTGTGAAATAAACGTCAAAAAGATTGCCTTTGGAAACAAAGAACACACTACAGATTCAAAAATGGGATTCTCGGTTTTATTGAGACTCTTCATAAGCAGTTTTGAAGTTTGCAACAATGCTTATGCCCGCTAGCGTATACATGAGCAGAACTCCATTTTCAAAGATGCCACAATGGGCCCAATGATCCTAAAGGGAATGAAATATAATCTGCACTATGATGAAGTACGAGGAGACGTTCTATCGCCGCCACACGGCACTAACACCAGCTGTGGCAATGAAAGAGTTAAGTGTATTGTTTACTTGTGGTCTTATTCCTTACTGTACATTTGTAACAGTTGAAATTTCTAAAGTACACAGTTACGATGTACAAAGCTTTTTATCAGAATGCCTGCTAATCAGTTGCACGAGAAGTTATGTTAATGGAAAGCACACCATGAAAGCTTCCCAGAAGATTTTAAGTATTTCCTGGTTCCAGGGAGAGTGTTGCCTAAGACTGGTCAAAAAGACACTTGGAGTCAAGCAGAAACTAGAGACGTACAAAGTTAGAGAAACAGTATCACTGATTCAGCTCTCATCGTAAGATCTAGCTTCCCGGGGTGAAAAACCCTTCAAAGCAAGATGTGATCTTTGTTTAGCTATGTCTGACATAAACTAACGCGATCACTGCAATAGGTTGTTATTTTAAAATAATCACGCCCGTTTATAAATGGACAAATCACAGAATGAATTTTAGAATTTTCAAAAGATAATCCAAAAAGTTTAATTGATGCCACAAATATCAAACTGCAAAGAACAAAGTATCAGCATTTAGCTTTTATCAAACAAAATAGCACAGACAACAAACAACCTGCCAGTCGTCTTGAATCCTTTATAGCAAAATCAGTGTGCTTCTTGGGGAAAGTGAAAGGGATTGCACACACCACCAAAGCAGGCTCTGACCCTTACGAATTAGCCACCCTTCGCAAAGGGTCTACTCGTTAAGTAAAGGTTTGTTCCGAAGAAGTGCAAAATATTTCCATTAAGAGTGGGAATCGTCTATCAGGGATGTCATTTCTACTAGAGTAGCAGCCTCAATTAAAAAAAGAAAAGAAAAGAAAACATGGCAAACACTGTCATCCAAGGTGGGCGGTTTGAATATAACTAGTGTCGATGAGTCAATATTTTAAAATTTTTGCCACCAAAATTTATCCCTTCAGCTATTTCCAGTTTTGTGATTGTGTTCATTTGTTTAACTATACTTGAATGTACAATAATGCGTTAGATTCTACGTAATGTTATACGTAGTAGGTGTTTGTTAATCTAATTTATCTTACTTTTTATGGTCGATTATTTACAATCGAGCCATACTATACAGACGCCAAAATTTTCTTAAGGTAGTTGTCCGCGTGATTATCATTGACCAATGCAACCAAACAGTGTGTTAGACGAAATCCAGGTAACCGCTATTTATACGGCCATGCTGTTCTTATCGCTCTGACTTCAGAGTGCTGTTGCTACAGGGTTATCTGTAAAACCTAGACTAAGACATTTGGGACATTGGATACAGTGACGACCCTGATCAGAACGCGGTATCTGCTTAAATTACAGGAACTTTTAAAAAGGGTTAAAGGAACAGTCTTCAGTCCCCGTTCAGGACCATTTTCCAAGCCTATTCTTACAGACAATCGACCCACCAGTGCTGTCAGTGCTTTGATTCAGACACCGTCACTGCAACATTTCATTAGATCAGAGCAAGTTTGCAAATTACATTACTGTTCCTGAACAAACTCGATAAAACACTGTCTGTTTATTTGCTTTCTACAGTGTTTTCTTAGCTTTAAAGGGATCCATTTTCTCAGACTTCTTTGACATTTTCTACTCCATCATTGTTTTGTATTATAAGATATGGCCCCTTGTGAACCTTGTGAGCCTTATTTTAATAATTGAATATCGCTCAAGCTTACTCACAGAGGCGTGACAAAGTGTTGCAATTAACATCACAATTCATAAAAAAGATTACATAAAACCAGGTCTGCTATTTTCGCTACGTTCCATGCTTCCAAGGGATCTATTCTGCTCAGAACTGTATGACACTGACAATACGTATTGGAACAAGAATATACATTTTCGCAGAGTAATAAAAAGCAGAAGTGCAATGACCTAAGAAAGGCCCAAATCACAAAACATAACAATCTCAGTCACAGAAAGTGGAAGTACATCATTTGAGACCCCATTACGAAAACATCCCTATTCAAATAAACTGAAAATTTTACCTCCAAAAAATAAAAATTTTCAGATAAAAATTCTGATATTTTTCATATATCTGCTCAAAACATAGATTGTGGGCACTCGTTAGAACCGCCTCGCCGAGGCGGTTCTAACGAGTACCCACAATCTATGTTTTTGAGCAGAAATAAGAAAAATAATGTATACCCCTGTAAACCCCAGTTTTACTATATAAAAGTGGGGTTTAAGGGGTGTCAAAATTATATAGGTATGTTTTCATGATGACACGCAAATAATACACGAGCCATCACCGGGAAAACGAACGTATAAGACAAGACACATTTTACAACCAAATTCATTGATATTATCCAACTTGATCAGTGGAACAGTGTTGAGTCCCTTTTGTTTTCATTTCAGAGCGAGTTACCAGTTATGGTGCCACATTAGGAACAAACGCCAGAGATAATCTAGAACAAGCATTTAGTGGTAATGCAACTTATCATCACGAAAACGCGCCTATAAAGTTTTGACCCCCTTAAACCCCATTTTTATATAGTAAAACTGGGGTTTACATGGGTATATATTATTTTTCTTATTTCTGCTCAAAAACATAAACTGTGGGTACTCGTTAGAACTGCCTCGCCGAGGCGGTTCTAACGAGTACTCACAATCTATGTTTTGAGCAGAAATATGAAAAATATCAGAGTTTTTTTATCTGAAAATTTTCAGTTTTTGGAGGTGAAATTTTCTATATATTTGAATAGGCGTGTTTTCGTAATGTTACTGTATATTCCTACTTTATCTTTATTATGCTTCGTATATTTGATTTTGCTTGTAAAAGGCTTAATTAATTAATTAATTAATTAATAATAATAATAATAATATTAATGCCTTTATTTTGTAGGATTACATATACATATAGGGTTAAGCGAATATGGCACATGGCCTAAGTGTACTGAATTGCTTATCAATTAATCCCAGTGCATCAAACTACAAAGTACAAAGTATTTATTTTCATGCCCTTACATGCTTCCGTTTTTTTTCTATACATTTCTGCTATGCACAAGTTTGCTTTTTTTTATCGCATCGCTGCGGCCTAAGAGAAGCTGAATCTAGAACCCATATTTAAATAATTATGTAATCAAGGGCGGTGTGCGTTTTAGACACATTGGTTCCAAGCATATATATTTTAATAGCTGGTAAGATGGACCAGTTATTGCTCTTTTGTAGTCCAGATTGTTTTAATAACACCGTCAGAAAGTATAAGCTAAAATATCCCCAATAGATTTATCTCACTATGAAATTGAAACTTCTTTAAGAAGACTGGATGCACTTGGTAGATTTTCCGTCATTTTTGGCAAAAGAGACAAATTTTGTGACTTCCTGTTTGCTTCCCTGCATATCAGACCCAATCTCTAAATGGGTTTACTTTTAAAAGAAACGCTTTGCTCCCCTTTGGAGCAAATTCTTACCTTTTAGAGTAAAATTTTTGGGTCTAAGTATACATACACCAAAGTTTCCTTGGTTGTTGTCCACGTGATTATCATTGACAACTGAAATCGAGTCTCGCGTATGTACGAAATCCAGGTATTACTAATGGTTATTTATAGCCGCGTTATTCTTGTCGCTGTGACGTCATAATGCAGTGTAAAGAGGATTATCTGTAAAACCTGGACTGGGACATTAGCAAACAGTGCAGACCCAGATCAGACGCTGCAGAACGCGGTTTCTGATCAGGGTCTACACTGTTTGCGTAAATAACAGGACGTTAAGGGTTAAATGAAACAGTATTAAGTCCCCGTTCAGGACCATTTTCCTAGCATACACTCAGAGTCAATCGACCACCAGTGTTGTCAGTGCTTTGATTTCAGAAGGGAAGCAAAAACCATTTGGACAGAGTTGACTCGCAGTGAAAGCGTATCAGATCCCTTTAATGCATGTACAGTCTGAATTCCCGTTTTTAATTCTTTTTAGTTTCCTATTATGTTCCTCCATAGTTTCTAATAGCCTGAGTTTGTATTCGTTCTTTCTATCACATAATCTATACATCTCTGAAGTTTTGATAGCTACATGCATGTATGTAACATAAACACGATTATATCTTAAGTGCTCCATATCTTCAGAGGAAACCGTGACGAAAACAACCTATGTACAAGACATACAATAGTTAATATGGGACCGTCAAGTACTTCTAAACTACATAAATAACTATTTCGCTTAAGATATTAAACGGAAATATACAACTTTAGCAATATTGTTGTACAAATGAAAAGAAGTGTTTAGTCACGAAATTCACTAAAATGTATTATTTCAGAAAATCCTCAAAAGTCACAACTACAATGTTATACCTACTAGCGTTATTCACAGTTTATGTTGGCTTGAAATTTTGAATTATTATTTGGTGGCACTGAAAGTAATTTCAACATTTTTTTTTCTATTTCCAATAGCTCCACCGAGTCAAGAGCCACAGAATGACTTCAGTCAACAGACTGGGTACGAGGACGATTTTAGCCATCGACAAACTTTTAACGCTCAGCATGATGATTATACTAGCAGCTCACGTGACACTCAGCATAACGTAAGCGGTGGACAAGAAACCACAACTCGTCAAGCAATTCCATACTTGCCTCAGACCGAAGGTGACGACATAGATAATTTCGCAACACGAGAACATTGGAAGCAAGCTTCAGTCAAATCTGGAGACCGGGAAAAGGAAAAGACTGACGCTCCTCGCATGCGTGATGATCATAGCTTCGAATCACGGAGTCCTGCTAGACGCCGCTCTGAAGATGTTACAAAACGTCAGCCTGGAGAACGAGAGGAATCTAGCGGCCGCCGGCGACGACAGAGTGGAAACTATGAAGCTCAGCGAGAACGAGAAGATCATAGACAACAGCAGAGTGAGTACCGGCGGCACAGAGATGATGCTCGTGATTACCGAGATGACCGACAAGAAAGTAAAGAATATCGTGAAGAAAGCCGAGGACATAAGGAGCGCCGACGACGACAGAGTGGTGATTTGGAAGGTCAAAGAGAAAGGGAGGATCATCGTGGACCAAGAGAGGAACATCGAAGTCATCGCCGTCATAGTAAAAAGAGGGGTTCCCTTGAAGGCTCCGAATTCCAAGATGTAAGTTCAGTGTAATACTGTACCATGCAAATACAGTGGAACCTCGTTGGCTCGAATATCTTTTGGACCATGGAAATTTCTTCTAGATATGGGTACTTCGAGCCACTGAGGGTAACCATAGCGCCAAGTTAGGAGAAAAAATTGGAATAATATATGATTGTCTTTTCCATCCTTTCTAAAATAATGGCATGTTAGGTGTACTCATTAGAATCGCCTCGATAAGACAATTCTGATGAGTACACACAACAAACATTTTCATGGTAAAATAGAAAAAATTCCTTAAATATCCCTTAATATTTGTTTTCTTGGGCTGTCGGAAGAATTGCCCAGAGTCATTGAAGTTTTACTGTAGTGATAAAGTTGTGATTGTTCATTCTATACATGCGGACAGAAGTTAAGCACAAATGTTTCACTACCAGAGATATTTTAGTACAAAAAATTATACAAATTAATCGAATTATAGTAAAAACAAATATTGTTCAGTTTCAGAAGGAGACTTGCAGCTTGAGAGTTATTCAACCCTTTTTATTAATTTCTAACTGGGTTGGCAAAAGAATGGCCTTCGGGAACAACATACACACACACACACACACGCACACACGCACGCACGCACATGAAGAGTCTCAATATAACCGACGGGACTCTATCTGTAGTGTGTTCTTTGTTTCCAAAGGCAACCTTTTAGATTTTTATTAAATCTGCTTTTTACGAGGGCTCAGCCATCGACAATATTTGTTTAATTTATCTAAATTACCAAAATTTCCTGTTCACATCGCCAAAACTTTGTCACGCGTGTGGACCAACACAGAAATGAATGTAAACAATAGCTGCCTATTCAAAATATCGTTTATTTTAACAAGCAGAGGCTCATATGTGTCTAATGTATTTCTTATGAATAATCATGCTAATTCAGTAACGAAGTCGATGTATTTCGGGTCACTTCAAGCCTATAATAATTTAGATTCTTTAACTATTTCAACTGTTTCTATTCAACCCAGCGGACACATGACGTTTATACAACGTCGCATTAACGTCGATGCAACTTCATGATATTTAAGAAATAGATCAGCTCTAGCAGTGATTTGTTGAGTAATAAATCACTGTTTGGAGGTCAGTTGTAAAGTAGATCAAATCACGAGCGCGGAGCGCGAGTGATTTATCTTCTTACAACTGACCGACAAACTGTGATTTATTACTCAACAAATCACGCACAAGAGCTGATCTATTTCGATTCTAACACATAGAAAACGACGAAAAGGTATTTGTATCCTTTAGATTTTTCAAACTTTCCGCCATCGAATAAAGAAATCCCGCCAAAAGTTTTGACTGTAACGCTGACGTTTACATGCATTTCTTACGTTGCTGAAGTGAGAAAGACGACGTTACACAGTCTAGCGTCGTAGAAACTAAGACTGACGTCAGCAGCGTGTCGAAATGACGTCGGAAAGGCGCCAGATAGCGTCGCGCGTTTCCGCCCAGTGATTTATTGCATAATATATCACTGAGTTTAACCATTGGCTATATAGGCGAGGAGTGTTAGAATATGCAACAACGCAAAAACGTCGATGCAACGCCATGACGTTGCATTGACGTTAATGCAACATTGTATAAAAACGTGCCCGATGGGCATTATCGGGCCGAGTGCCTTGTGACCAAACTTTCGAAATGTTGTTTTTCGAGAAATACCGAGGATCTTCGTAATCCTCAGCTGACAAAAACCTTTATTCTAAATAGTCATTTAAAACCAATATCGCAAGCATATAAAATGTGTAAAATTGTGACTATATAAACAATGATAGGAGTATATTTAACAAAGTTAGAGAAAAAATGCGAAGACATGACAGTTACGATAACAGTCTAATTCCAGAGCGCACATGTTTATACAGCGTCGCATTAACGTCGATTTGCATCGACGTTTATTCTACGTTGTATTAACGTCATGTGCCCGCTGGAATAAAAAAATAAATGAATGGTCCAACCATCTTTTACTATTTCAAAATTAAAACAAATGACTGGCGCTGATCAAACACCATGTCGTCAGCGGATGGCTAGTTTGTTGCCCTCTTGTTTTTGAACACATTCTGGTTACTTTGAAAATAGAACACCGCTTAAGCTGGTGCTAGGGGGCATATGCCGCCTCGCAAACTTTATTGTTGCGTATGAAGAGACTTACCAAAACCAAGTCTCCGAGTTACGTTCTTTTGTTTGTTCTATGTTTCCAAAGGCGACCTTTTAAATTTTTATTTTAACTGTAAATAACAGTTCTTCATAAATTTAAAAGCCAACCGACATTTCTTGTATTATGCACACAAACTGTAAACGTTTCTTAATCCTTACATCACTTAGTTACTGTAAACATCTTTCGTGCTTGATGTACATGTACATACTAAAGCAGGTAGAAAATATGTATCTACCTAAAGATTGGGCATAGTAATGAATAACTTCCTTGAAGGATTGACATTAGCCAAGTTTAGACATCCCGCATTGTTTCGCAAGCGACTGGTTAACAGTGGACTAATGAGGTTAAATATGCGGGATTATGAACAATCAACATCCATAAATGTTTCGCCAGCAATACTCTATAACTAATATACTGTATATATACATTACGAAGACATGCCTATTCAAATAAACTGAAAATTTTACCATCAAAAAATGAAAAAAAAAAAAAAAAAAAAATCAGATAAAAATTCTTATGTTTTTTTTTCAAATTTCTGCTCAAAACAGATTGTGGGTACTCGTTAGAACCGCCTCGGCGAGACGGTTCTAACGAGTACCCACAATCTATGGTTTTGAGCAGAAATATGAAAAATAATGTATACCCCTGTAAACCCCAGTTTTACTATATAAAAGTGGGGTTTAAGGGGGTCAAAATTATATAGGCATGTTTTCGTGATGTTTCCTGGAATATCGTGAACCAATGACAAACATAATCCATTTGTCTCCCTAGATTTAAAAAATAATCCATATCCTTGTAAATATTAGCTCAAATGATCCATATCTTAGGAAGTAAAATGGCAAATCCACATAATCGCTATAAAACCCAGACTAATAGAAAGAGACAAATAGAAACAGATTATCTGAGAGATCTGTTCTGTACTGAACGCTTCGAAAGAAAATTAATTTAAAACAATATATCCCCAACCGACACACGACGTTTATACAATGTCGCATTAACGTCGATTCATCGACGTTAATGCGACATTGTATAAACGTTATGTGTCCATATCGACGTTACTGCAACGTTGTATAAACGGCATGTGCCCACTGATGACATTGCGTCAACGTTAATGCGACTTTGCATTAATGTCATGTGACCGCTGGGTCTTATCTGTATGAGGGTCGGGTGTCATCGTCATTAAAAAACTATGGTTGTCTTTTTTTCTGCTCAAGTTTTTACGCTAACTGCTTTAAGACGAGTAATGTCGGATCCCCGCGACGTTGTATAATTTTGCTTTTCCATGTTTTAACTGCTACAACAATTATGGATCTGTAACATGACACAATTTTTCACTGGTTGACCAGGATCAAAATTATCCAAATAATGAATTACTCCACTATATGTGCTTTCTTTATGTCAGATAAAACCAAACCAGCTTATTTAGCCGCCGTTTCCACCCCGTACAAGCTACATCATAACGATGATGAGGATCTTTATTTTCGCAAGTAACTAGTTTTTCGGAATTTTGCTAAATTGATCATGGTATTATGAAATTCAGGATATTCATTCGGGGCACAAAATTCAGTATTATAATTATGGACTGTCAATATTTTGAAAAATCGAGCATCTGAAACACACGGGATATTCAGACAATCTGACAATCTATGCTTATACTCGTATTTATAACATATATATATATACTTAAACCCAAAAGTAACTTTACAGCATATATTTATACGTTTTACTAACTTTTGCTGAGTGAAATTTAAAAACTGTTTTAATGATGTTAAAGAACAAGCATTTGTGCACATGATATACAGTACTTGAGCCCTGTCTGTCAAACAGATTATCAAAAGGGCTCTCTCAAAACAGAAGGGGTCAGAATCAAAAGTTACGATATTAATTCACTTTTGGAAGGTCACTGTACCTTAAATACGGGTTTATTTCAGTAATCAATTTTGACCCAGCTTTATTCGCTTAGACATGTATTGAAAATTGTTCTTAAATTAACAAAAACAAAAAAATCTGCATCATCTATTGCGCAACTTCAGAACGCGTCTATTTTTATTGAGAAGGTCGTTTGTTCAAACTTATGATAATCTTACAGGTTATTGTCATCTATTTTTCATTTGACATGAGAACTTTTGCATCTTTCTTCTGGTCTCTGTAGAGGTCCATACAAATCACCGTTTAAAACTTTCAAAAAATATCGGAGATATGGCTTTTACGGGCAGCGAAAGTTTACTATTGTTTTTATTGCAAGGGAGATAATTTCAACGTGAAACAAATTTGAATAATTGCCATTAATTAGCCAGGTAGAACTGAAAAATTATTTTGCAGGGAATTTAATCAACAAACAAAGGCCTTTCAGATTTTGTATTGAGAATCATGTTTTGCTTTTGAATTTGTGAGAAAATGTGAAAATACTGTTTTTGATGAAAAGGTAGGTAACTCGAGACTGGAATCATTTATACGAATGGATCTCTCTTGAATTCTGTTGAGACCAGCCGTGGAAAACAACTTAACTTACTTATTGTAACCAAACCGAAGTAGAAACAAAATTATTCATCAATAAAAAGTGGCAAGTTACTTTTGGTTTTTAGTATATATACAGTTTGAGGATAGTCGGTCGCAGTATCTACGATTATGAGAATGTGTATGGAGATTGTGCTTTTGGTGAAAAATAGTACTAAAATGGACATATTTTTTGCTAACATTGATTTTTCAATGCACTGTGCACACTTCGTGATGTTGGCATAAATCCGAGCAAATGACACAGTCGGAACTATATGCATATCACCATGTTGGTGACGTAGGTTGTTGACCCTGGATTCGTTTAAATACTTATCATGTATCAAATCATTTACAGACATGTATGTATATTAATATATAAACATTTTAACTTACCTGCTGCTTTATGAATTTATTACCTACCAGCTATTTTAGGAATGAAATCTAGTAACAACTCCTGGTCCCAAGGTTATAAAACTTTTTTCGTGCTCAACTTAGCTGAGCACGTTTGTCCTGCTAATAAGTTTCAGATTTATAGCTATTGCAATATCTTTTTAGCTAAACATACCTGACAATTTCTCTGCTAATAAATATGAAAATGTCAACAATATTAGCAGAGAAAATTTCATGCTTACTTGTGTTGAGCACGAAAAAAAAATTATTACCTCGGGGCCTAATTTCAAACCCAAATTTAAACATTTCATCATTTTGTTTTTAGAAAGTCTTCGGTTTATAGTACCATTAAATTCCATTAAACCAAACACTGGTAACCAAAAAGATGCAAAATGCAGTTTTGGTTTTTATAGTAACAAGTCCATCTCAGTAACCATGGGAATTACCTGAAGTGATGCGGCCAGTAATAATTTATTGATGTTCCAGTGTTGCTAAATCTCTGAAACACGAGTAAAACTTGAAAAATAAATAAATAAATAAAATAATAAATAAATATAAAGTCAACCGTACGATCTTTTTGTGACCATACTTATGAAACTACAATTTAAAGCATTCGATGCTTCTACTATTTTACTGTTAAAACCAATCAATATTTACCAGGTGCAAACTGACGTTAGGTTATTTTACGATTATTTCGATCACCATAACCATAGAAAGTACCTAAAGTGACGCGGACAAATTTATAGAGAAAGTACAGAACTGCCCATGAGAATATGAATCTATAAATTATATGCAAATGAGGTTTTCATACTGGATTCACTATCTATTAAATGACCCTATTACGGTATTTTATCCAATGAGTGTCATAGGGCAACACATCGAATTGCGCATGCGCTGACCGAACTGGATTTCGGTTTGATATCAGCATATGTCGTAAGTGTTCTTTACCTAGCTCCAGATTACACGGGGTTTAAGGTATTTTGATCTTTCTTCTCCACGAAAACATATTTTGTGGGTACACATTAGAAGCGCTTCTCCTCCGAAGCGCTTCTAATGAGTACCATAGCGTTGTTTTTGTGGAGAAAAAACATCAATACGTTCAGCTGAAAAAAGCCTTTTCTATTTGCATTGCTGATTGTCTACTTTTATGTTTCAGTTCGATCCCAATCCAAAAGAACAGATTGTATTTGAGAAGCTACCGGATTTGTCATCCAGATCGAGGCAACCTCCTGATAGTGAGGACACCTATCGGCCATATTGATTTAACCATTACCACTCTCTGGGCTAATTCAGCAGACGACAAATTGGTGATATATCTACTGATGATATTTTTTCGAAGAAAACAAGATTTGACATTTCATGCAAATTGTCTCCTTAAGAGACAATTTGCATGAAACGTCAAAACCTGTTTTCTGGGAAAATGAGAAAAATATTTCAATATGTCGTCTGCTCGAAATTCCACCCAAAGTGCTAGGCGTTAAAAATCCTTGACACTGAGATTCGTTCCTGTTCAAATGAGTCTCGTCAAAAAGATTTGGAGTTTAACAAAGACGTAAAAAACTTTGAATAGGAATTTAAACCAAAACAAGACTTAAACTAGTTTGAAAATTATCGGAGTATTTTAACATTACCACTGTCTGGGCTCGTTCAGCAGATGATACAATGTTGACATTTTTCTTATTTTGTTTTTTCCAGGAAACAGGATAGGATATTTCATGCAAATTGTCTCCTTTGGTAACAATTTGCATGAAATCTCAAAACCCGTTTACTGGGAAAAATATTTCAACACGTCGTCTGCTGAAATTTGAAATTTTTATTCAGAGTGCTAAGCGTCAAAAAAAAACAAACCAAAAAAACAAAAAAAAAAAAAACTGTCGTAATAACCCTGAGTTTCAGACAGACAGGCCTGGGCAAACAATGTAGACCCAGGGCTGAGTCTGATTAGGGCGTACATTGTTTGCCACTCATCCAACACTTTAAAGACACATCAACGGACGGTAAAATTAATTTTTTTTTTCCAAATTTTAGGAAAAGTGTGGTAGGGGGTTAAGGTGTCCAAATATTTATGATTAACACGGTAGTAACTGAGTTTAGCAACCATCTGAGGAAAGGATACAAACGTATGTATTTTGCCAATTTTAGTTTCCTGTGCGGTCTCGAAATTTGCACTTTTTGAATATTGAAATTCAGGTTGTTGTACGCCAAGTGATATTTCCTAACAGGACGTAATTTAACCCTTTCATTCCTGAGTTTCTGAAGTGAACTTTTTCATCTTTGAATCTGGTCAGAACTATTGTTCCAAATAGGGGTTTCAGTCAAAATCCAAGTAGAGGATACAAACAGTGTGGATTCTGATGAGCCGTCTCATCTGGCTCTACACTGTTTGTATAGACATCTGTACCAGTCTACAGGGTTGAAAGCGTTAATCCAAACCGTCTTCTTTAGAGGACGAGTCGAATAGAATTTCAAAAACTTATTTTCAAGGGGAATAAGAAACATATTTAAATCCTGGTCCTGCTGAACCCGGATATGCCCCGCCTTTGCAAACGGTGTAGACCCAGATCAGTTGGCTTCTGAAGAAACCCACTGATCCGGATCTGCACAATTTGTTATTCAGTATGCGAATTTATATAAACAATTAGAAGTGGCCGTGGCATAGTTAATTTAGTCATCATGACAAAAGTTAAAATATCGTCTATCATTTTAACGTGTAACGCCGCCAATTAGAGATTCCATTTTCTTTATATTCTAATTGCATTAAGCTTTAAACAGGACCATCTTAATTGAAATGGTGTTAGAAATACTCTAGGCTGATCCGGGTCTTCACTGGGTCCATACTGTCTTTACCCTTAATCCTGGGACATTTAGGCCTGAGGAAACAGCACGCCTTACCATAAATTTGAAAAGTCGAATTTACCACCTTTTCATGGGTCTCAAAAGAGTTGTATGTTTTGCAGAGTTCATAGGCGTCTGATCTGAGTCCCTTCCCTGTTACGTGTCTTTCCCAAAAGCTCAGAGAAAATATTGGTTACCCTTTGGAAAAAAAATGCTGTATACCGTAATAACCCTGCGTATAGGGACAGACAGGCCTTTGCAAACAATGTAGACCCAGATCAGACGCCGCAGAACGCAGGGTCCACACTGTTTACTATACATACAGCGATATTTTTAGAGACATCAACAGGTAGTGGATTGGACTGTTTCTAATTTAAGGACACGTATGGTAAGTAAATGAGGTATCGCACTACTTAGGGTATATACGGTACCCGGATTTTGTCTTGACTGATAAAGAGTTCCTCAGATGACAGACACTTCCAACCACAGATGCATTGCTATTTTCTTCATAAACGATATTCTAAAATTCGCATAAACAACATCTGCGGTATTATAGCTAAACTTTTACTTAACCCTTAAAGCGCTAAGCGAATTTGTAGCAAACGACATTCTAAAATTATTTTCTTATTTTTTCAGTGAAAACAGGACTTGTCATTCACATAAAATGTAAAGCCTTATTTTCTCTGAAAATAAAGGAAATATTTCAGTGTCGTCTGTTGTACTTGTGCTAGGCAGACGATTCACATTAAATGTCAAACCCTATTTTTTATGAAACATAAAGCAAAAATAGTGTCGTCTGCTGTAGTTGTGGAAAGCACCTTAAGGGTTAATATAATTTGTTATTTTCGTCTATGCAGTATTTTGGGTAACCCAACATTATATTCCAAATATGGAACTAAAGCACCGTTAATGTTTATGATGCAAGACAGCTAGTGGGGAAAAAATCCTGTCTCGCAACGTTTTATGGGTTACACGCAACTTGTATGGCAACGAAAGATGGTAATTGCACGCACCTAGTGATTGATAACATCGTTTATGTTTTAAACGTCAGCTTAGAAAAAGTGATTATAAAGCTCCAAAATACAAAGGATGTTTTATATGAGAAGATACAGTGTCCAGTCAGCAATGTCTTCATGTAATTACCGTAATAATCCCAAGTATTCGGGCAGGCCTGAGCAAACAGTGTAGACCCTGATCAGACGTTGTAGAATGTGGCGTCTGATCTGGGTCTACGCTGTTTGCCACCATCAACCCTCATTTTTTCAGACTCATGATCAGGTGGTAAAATTGATTTTTGCGGGAAATGAGGGCCTCTGAAGATGCTTAATTGGCCGAAACTAGCTATTCTGGTCCAGAATACTTGTCATTTCATCTGTTTTAAATTTTGTAAGTGTGTTCCATCACGAAAACACGCCTATATAATATTGACCCCCTTAAACCCCACTTTTATATAGTAAAACTGGGGTTTACAGGGGTATACATTATTTTTCTTATCTCTGCTAAAAAACATAGATTGTGGTACTCGTTAGAACCGCCTCGCCGAGTACCCACAATCTATTTTTTGAGCAGAAATAAGAAAAAATATCAGTTTTTTTATCTGAAAATATTCAGCTTTTGGACGTGAAATTTTCTATATACTTGAATAGGCATGTTTTTGTAATGATGACTCTCAATGGCCACCCCTATTAGAATGCATTGTTCAAATTCAGGACAAATATGGTAAGGAGTTCAGGTGTCTCAATGTTTAGGGTAAAACGATAATCCGGGTATTGTATATTCTGCTTCTTTTAGTTACAAGTAAAATGTACCCTTTTGGCACAAATTTGAAAGCCCATCTCAACCTGCACATCTATACAGACCGGCAGAACCTGCGCATTTTGCATAGACTTTCCTTGGTGTAAGCTGATCTGGATCTTCCTTTTTTCCACACATGCATCAAACGCATATTTTTTTTTACATAGCGCGGCACATGAAAGCTCTTCAGTGTCTTCAATATTAATCAGATTCATTATGATCTTATCTTCAAAGGTGCACATATGAATAATGAAGGTTATTTTCAGCCAATGGACTGAAAATCCATAAGCAAGGTATATCTATAAATTATTATTACGACATGAAAGCCGTAACAAATAAATGAAGCATAGCTGAAAAAAAAAAAAAAAAAAACAATTCCCGCATATCGTGGGATTTGAACCCGATCCGCCCGAATAAAAATCCATTGCTCTAACCACTGACGCAGTTATCAGAGATTGAATATATCTACAAGCTATGCGAAATCTGCCAAGGCAGATAATTGAAAGTAGGAGTGCTAGGTCGTAACATTATCAATTTATCAAAAGTTCTACTTTAAATTAAAATGGCTTAAAGCGAATTGATACGTTATCAGGGGAGACAATTCTGTCAAAATTGTTCCCCCCTCTTTCTGAAAAGGGGTCTACTCTAAAAGGAAATTGTTTTCTAAAAGGGGTCTACTCTAAAAGGGAAGAATTTGCTCCCCGTGGGAGCAAATTCTTTCCTTTTCAGGTAGACCCTTTTACAGAAGGAGATTGGTTGCACAGCAAAAAGGATGTCACAAAAGTTGTCCCCCTTGTAAAATGGCGTCAAATCCACCAAGTCTATCCAGTTCTTTTGATGTCAGGCAATCTTAAACTGCATTATGCTCTAGATGTTTGGCTGAAGCACGCTGGGTAAGGCTGAGTTTAAAAAACGACTACGCTTAATTTTGTTACACACTTTGATTGTTTTACTTGACTCCCTTGATGACTGTTTGCATGGCCACAATATAAGCCATGGAAATGATGACTGTTTCCGTGACCATTATATAAACCATAAAATCAGTGACTTTCCGTGACCACATTACAAATCAACGAAACAGTAACTGTTTCCGTGGCGACAATATAAAGCATACAAACGGCGACTGTTTCCGTGACCACAGTATAAAGCATATAAACCGTAACAGTTTCAGTGGCCATAATATAAAGCAGACAAGCAGTGACTGTTTCCGTGACCACAATGTAAAGCATACCAACGGTGACTGTTTCCGTGACCACAATATAAATCATACAAACAGTGACTGTTTTCGTGACTTTAATATGAAGCAAACAAACAGTGACTGTTTCCGTGGCCACAATATAAACATACAAACGGTAACAGTTTCCTTGACCACAATATAAAGCAGTTATCATAACCACGATATAAAGCATTAAACGGTAACAGTTTCCGTGACCACAATATAAATCATACAAACAGTGACTGTTTCCGTGACCACAATATAAATCATACAAACAGTAATTGTTTCCGTGACCACAATATAAAGCATAACGGCGGTGACTGTTTGCGTGACCACAATATAAACCATATAAAGGGTAACTGTTTGCGTGACCACAATATAAACCAGTCATGTTTGCGTGATCACAATATTATTGTGACGAACTCAAGTGCTGTATGAACATATATCAAGAGTGATTTACTCTTTACAGATTTGTCCTGTGAAGATGTCGCTGCTTTTATTTACGGGACACAACATTTCCTACAAGGTTGCATGTGCACCCAGCGAAGACTCAGATCAGCAGTCGTTGTCCGCTTGAAGACGTGTTGAATCCTTGGTAACCAAGAGACTGTTTTGCGAAGACTCTAGTCAGAACGTGGAAACACAGGCTGATCTGAGTGTTTCTGGACACACATGCAATCTTGTAGGAAATGCTGTGCCCCGGCTCAAACTATATAATATATTCAGAAGCGATAATACAGAAAGTCTCATTATGCGTTATTTTATTGTCGCTGTGCAGACGTTTAGGGAATTACACAACGAAGTTAAAATACAATAACTTGTCTTAATTATTCTAGCTGAGTGGAGAAATTAAATTTTCATTCCTAGTGTTTCACGCCTGGCAAAAGACAAATCAAATACCACTTGCAAAACCGAAACGAAATTCCCAAAGCCAGATAGATACACATATGAATGTACTTACACAGGCAACAGGACGGTCAAGATTGGCTAACATGCAAGAAGATAGTATATGTATAGCAGCTCTTGGCGCTTTGTTTATGGACTGGCTTACCAACATTTCCTGAGAGTATTCTGTAGTGAAATCGCTGGCATCAAGACATTGACAATATTTGAGTCGCAACGTCTGACGTACCTTCTGACATGTGCGTCCAACGGACTAAAAATACTGCGCATTCACACAGTCTTCGTTGTCCGCATAAAGAAACTGTGCATCCGTGGCTTTCTGAAATGCGCCCAGGGAGATTCTGATCAGACTGCGCGAATGCGCAGGCTGATCTGAATCTTCCTGGGCGCACATGTCTGAAGGTACGTTTTCTGACGTTGCGTCTCATTAAAATTTGAAGACCAACCGTAACCAAATAATTTAAAGTGAAAACAAAATTGTTTACATGCAAATCTACATTATTTTCCAATCTCACCCCACCCTCAGCAGCCTCTTATTTAGTGTACGTAGGTTTATAATTGTTGTATGCTGTACTCTAGAGAGTAGCTGTCAAATCATTAATTTTTACATATGCGGCTTTGAGTAGACGGTTATAGTGAAAAGAGACATTCTTCAAGGGAGATAACACTTTTCTGAAAGTATCTGCCCCCTTCCTTTTCTAACAGAGGCATTTTCTTAAAGAAAATAATTCGATACTTGGGGACGATGTGGACCAAGCCATGCGAAAACATGTCTTCGGACATAGGCGGACAGCGAAGTCCCAGATCAGCCTGCGCATAAGCGCAGTCTGATCAGGGCCTTCGCAGTCCGCTAATAGAATTATAAGATTCTGTAGAATATAACAACGGAAATTAAAGATGGCTGACGGAGCTAATATCGATATAACCTTATTTTTTGTTGTCTAAAAGTACAATTTCCAAACGAAATCAAACTACCCCTAGTTTGTTATAAAATGCTTCTGTGCAATAAAGAATTATAGGCGAAAATATCGCCTAAATATTACTTTCTAACTAGGCTACGTCGCCAAGTTAGGTCAGGGGAGGTAATAATTTTATGAATTAAATAGTGATTATACTCTAGTTAATTTAAAAAAATTCAGGAATATGTGTATTTTTATGTGTTTTATGATAAGAAAGTATATTTCTTTCACAATGAGTGTGCAGGTTCTTCAAATCCTCATTGAGAGCTTAAATTATTTTCGTGAAACTTAGTGTATCAGAACACTTATTCTATTTAATCTTACGAACATTATAAATATCGAAACAGCAGTCTGGAAAACTCAGTTAGAAACAAAAGTGGGGCTTCTGTGTGATTTTTGTCATATCAAATTAGCTCAATCAGTAACCTTTAAAATTCCTTATCAGACTACACGAATTCTCTGGCTAATCT
Source organism: Anodontia alba (assembly GCA_964016985.1). Taxonomy (NCBI): domain Eukaryota; kingdom Metazoa; phylum Mollusca; class Bivalvia; order Lucinida; family Lucinidae; genus Anodontia; species Anodontia alba. Next base: position 71,798,071 of record OZ024831.1, read on the forward strand.
GAATCTTTACATCACAAAAACACGCCTATATAATTTTGACCCCCTTAACCCCACTTTTATAGAGTAAAACTGGGGTTTACAGGGGTATACATTATTTTTCTTATTTCTGCTCAAAAACATAGATTGTGGGTACTCGTTAGAACCGCCTCGCCGAGGCGGTTCTAACGAGTACACACAATCTATGTTTTGAGCAGAAATATGAAAAATATCAGAATTTTTATCTGAAAATTTTCATTTTTTATGGTAAAATTTTCAATATATTTGAATAGGCGTGTTTTCGTAATGACTATTTACAGTAACCCCGAAGACACCCTTTCTCATGTTGTGGGTCATTTGTTTTCCAGTATGGATAATCCTCTTTTTAGAAACGTTCTCTGCACCAGGGAATCATTTTGGTCTCCCTCTGAGAGAGTGGGCTGCTTTCAGCTTGAAGTGTTGTCTCTATGAAATGTGTCTTTTTTATCTTTATGCGAATAAATGTTATGAAATTTACATTGTATAATTGTTTACTGGTTGCACTGTTAGAAATAAAACAAATATACTGTGGATAAGTATTAAATCTACGTAAGGATTGAGTCTTTTTAGTGTTTTCATCTCCAAATGTAATTGATGCAAACGAATATATAGAGATTAAAATACAAAGGCGAATCACAACGTTCCAAGGCTAGTTGCATAAGTTTCAATATACTACAATAAAAATTCGTAAAATTCGTTGGCGCAATGCTCATTATGCATGTTATGCATGTACGTAAGGAAAACCATTTGCAATAAAAAGAGATCAACTAACGCATTTTATGTTTTCTCTTTTATCCTAGGTGGCTACTCTAAAAGGAAAGAATTTGCTCCCTCGGGGAGTAAATTCTTTCAACGTATAACACATACACGTGTACATGTATAGTTAATTGGTGACTAAGGAAAGTAAAACTGAACTGCGCTATGACACAGAAACTTTGACACTTCAGCTATCTTTATTTCTTTTATCCTTTTCCTTCTACTTTCAATTTGACTCCTTAATTATATCAAATCAAATCTAGATTCAATCACCGAGTGGGCGCATGCAATCATTGTACGTTTGCGATTACATTTTAGCTGGATCTGAGTCATATTGAAAAAATAGGAAGTCTTCAAAAAAAGCATCCTGCACCTTTGCTAGTGTTTTGTTGCTCACTTCACTCCAGAACGAGGTTTTCCATTCTTGTCTCTGATTGACTCGTTCGTATGACGTCAATGGTTGAGTCTTTACAGCCGACAAGACCGTCTCTGTGAGTTTTGTTTCCAGTTCTGATGGCAATATATTTTTAAAAGTTCCATTTGGAAACGCAATATCATTATGAATATATCCTTGTATTTGAAAAGCGTGCCAAATTCTTTCCGCTAGAGCGGATTCCGATATGCATCCCTTTTCAATGTCATGGCCTTTTGTGACGTAAGTGTGCACTAAAGAAGCAATAGAAGCTTCAGCCGAATTTTCACTGGCCGCCCGCTTAATTTCTTCCACGGTAGCCTCTTCAACACCAACAAGATTTAAAATATATTCGGTGTCTTCTGCAAATGTCTCTTGCTTTGCAAGAATATCTATTTTAGTTTCGCAAGGGAGGCAAAGCGAAAATATTGGCGACCAGTGCAGGTCCAAAGAATAGTTCCGTATTATTGATATGGACACGAATAACAGAAATTCGTTAAACGTTATGTCGTTTCCACATTTCCGCCTTTTCGGGTCTCTTACGATATATCTTGCTATATCCCACTTATTTGGAAGATATATTTGGTCAATATAGGAGGAAAAAAGTCTTGAATATGGATTTCTGGCAACAAGAAAACTAGTTGTGGAGTGTATTCGCTTATCAGTGAGTTCCATGAGTATATTTTCGTGAAGTTTGATCGTTTCGTGTGCTTCGTCCCGTGGAACTTGAAATACAGAATCGACAGCTTTGTTGTACTCTGGCTTGATCCCCAGTAAAGTCATAAACACCTGCGTCCAGAATGTGCTGCCCACTTTAGCTACACGACAGTAGCTGAGTTTGTATTTTTCAGAAAGATAAAACAAACGACTTTGTTGGATATTTCCCAGTAACCGTCTTCTCTTAGGAAACTGTGCGCAAACTTTGCGCATGTGAGCAGTTCTTTGTTTCATCTCCTCATTTTTAGTTCCTACTTCCAGAGCAGTTTTAACTGAAACAAATAAAACAAACAGACAAACGTAATACAGAAACAACTACAATGACTCGAACACCGATTGCTGGTTTACCGTGACTGATTCGAACTCGTTTTTCAGTCCCTAGGAAATTCTTCCGATAGCTCAAGAAAATAAATATTTGGGGATTTTTAAGATATTTCTTATTCTATCATAAGAATGTATGTTGTGTGTACTCATTAGAATCGCCTCATCGAGGCGATTCTAATAAGTACACACAACATAATATTATTATTTTATAGAAGATCGGAAAAAAAAAATCCCTAAATTATCCTCATTTGCCTATTGATCTGGCGCTGTGATAACCTCTTATTGGTTCGAACTATCCTTATCTAGAACACATTTCCATGATCCAAAAGATGCTCAAGCCACTGATGTTCGACTGTACAACCAAACACTCGACTGAACAACCCAACACTCGACTGTACAACCAAACACTCGACTGTACAACCAAACAATCGACTGTACAACCAAACACTCGACTGTACAACCAAACACTCGACTGTACAACCAAACAATCGACTGAACAACCCAACACTCGACTGTACAACCAAAAAACTCGACTGTACAACCAAACAAATTTCATATTAGCCATACTGGAAAAAGATCTTATCATCAAACTTTGACCTTTTCCGTTGATGAGGTTAGTGGCGATATGAGCCGTACAGGTAAAGTCGATTCCGGATGTTTCCGTCATTTTACAATGTAGCCCAAAGCAAGTGTCAATTTTCATGCTCATCACGAAAACATGCCTCTTTAATTTTGACCCCTTTAAACCCCACTTTTATACAGTAAAACTGGGGTTTACAGGTATACATTATTTTTCTTATTTTTTTTTCAAAAACATAGATTGTGGGTACTCGTTAGAACCGCCTCGCTGAGGCGGTTCTAACGAGTACCCGCAATTTATGTTTTGAGATGAAATGTGAAAAATATCAGAGTTTTTTTTTTATCTGAAAAGTATCAGTTTTTGGAGGTGAATTTTTCTATATATTTGAATAGGTGTGTTTTCGTAATGTGTTGTGAGTACCGTGACAATCGACGGAAAAAAAACGAACTATAACTAACTGATAAATGATTTAATACCTTATACAGAAAGTATCAAATATGCCATTTTAAGATTTTTCAATCAAATAAAAAAAATATGCCATAAAACGGGTATATATTTTTTGTTCATGAATCCGTTCGCAAAGACAATGTATCACATTTACATTAAAATAAATTAGTGTGAAAGCGACCAAAAATTACTATATACATTTTGATGGCGGTTCCTTTTCTTCTAAATAAAAGACCAATTTTATTTAAGGACAGACATTTATAAATATACAGCAAAATTTATATAACCAACAACATGAGAAAAATTCCCATACTGTATATTCAAAGAGGAGCAAATGATGTCGTTTTAGAGTAGACCCCTTTTCCAAAGAAGGCATTCAATTTTGATACACGTCAGGGTGAATCCAGAATGATTTCTAAGGGGATTCGACTTGATCACGTTACCGCACTTACTCCACGTGTTCGCATCACGAAAACAGGCCTATATAATTTTGACCCCCTTAAACCCCACTTTTATATAGTAAAACTGGGGTTTACAGGGGTATACATTATTTTTTCTTATTTCTGCTAAAACATAGATTGTGAGTACTCTTTAGAACCGCCTCGGCGAGGCGGTTCTAATGAGTACCACAATATATGTTATGAGCAGAAATATGAAAAATATCAGAGTTTTTTATCTGAAAATTTTCAGTTTTTGAAGATGAATTTTTTCTTTATATTTGAATAGGCCTGTTTTCGTAATGGGACAGTTAGGCTGAGCAGTGTAGACTCAGATCAGACGCCGCAGAACGCGGCGTCTGATTAGCGTCTATACTGTTTGCCACTCATCCAGCAATTTTACACACATTCACAGGTAGTAAAATGGGCTTGTTGAAGAGTAGTATAAGGTAAAAAGTTAGGGGTGTGAATATTTAGGTTAAATACGGTATTACAATTTCATCAAATTTATCCGAAATTCCCCATAAAAATGAAATTTTGAATCAAAGCGACGTTTGACTGAACCACCTCTCAATCTGCCCCTGGAAAGGCTTACACAATTACTGTATACCAAATTGTGTTTAAATCCGTGGGCCGAACATCAAGTTTTTGTTTGGAAATCAGTGTTCAACAGGGATCGTAAATGAAGTCAGAAAGAAACTCGAACTATATTCTCACGTCTGACAAAGAGCATCTTTAGAATAGTTTTTTTTTGTTGATTTTGTTGATTTTTTTGTTGATTTTTTTTTCTTCCAATATTACAATTAAGGTTCTTAAAACAAAGGTCACTTTACAACCAAAAACTTTTGACAGTGTTCTTACCAAAGTCACACCCCAAATCCATGTAAGGCTGGGTACTGGGGTGATATCTAATTTAACCACAGAATGCGCATTTCTTCGCACGATAACTTCTTTTAGTTGTTTAGACAATACAAATCCATGAAATGGCTGTCTAGTCAGAAGATAATATAACCAATAAAAATCGGATTTTACTTCTTTTACGTCTTTCTCTTTATCCCCGTTTTTACATCGTCATCTTGAGATTTAACAATTTAAAATATTTCTACCGTCGCTTAATTCACTCAGTCAAAACATGCTGTCAAGAAACCTACAGATAAAAGAGATTGTTGGCCTGAAATCTATGCCATTCGTATATTTATTGGCATTCATATTCCTCATTCGTTATTACTGCAACTTCGCCGAAAAAGAAAGAAAGAACACACAAAGACGTATATAAAGGATCTTACATGAGTGGTCATTTAATATGAAATTTATGAAACGAGTTTTGGGTAATTTCGGTATTTGCGAGCCTTGGCGAGCAAAATACCGAAATTACCCAACGAGTTTCATAAATTTCATATTAAATGATCACGAATGTAAGATTCTGTTTATCACATGGCCTTCCGATGACTAAAAAAAGCAGAAAATATATTTTCAAAGATAACGGCTTTCCATAGCTAAGCGGACCAACTCACTTCCAAGGATTCACAGTACTACGCAACAAAAATAGTTCGCATATTATTTGATAAGTACCGAAAATAACTAGAAACAAGATAAATATGCAATTTATTACTTCGTTAAACTGTAGGAAATAGCGATGGTTTTTATTTGAGCTAATAAATATTTCATTTGAATACTCGTAACTCAATTCAAAACTAAATATTCCATTAAACTACGTCATTCAGCGAGTCAGTACGTCACTGAGAATCAGTAGGGAAATCCCTCACAGTCAGCTGACGTATTTAAAGGTCATTGACCTTGATCAATACAGTTTTTTGAGACATTATTCGACATTCCACCTTCGTACTCCGAGGTGTGAACATCGTGAGAATAACCAATCAACCAACCATGTCTGATTTATTACCTGCAGTACTTCTCAACGCCTTGAGACAGTACAAGTTTGATGGGTCCCCATTATGGAGAATGGCGGACGGGAAAGATCACGTTAAGATAGAAGTGACTTTCCGAAAACCGACTAACCAACGTTTCGACAAGAAGGGGGCTGAAAGTAGGAGGCGGCCTACACCCCCTGCTGGCGAGTGGCCTCGCCAGCCCGCTCCAGCCAGACGTCCGGCAACCAGACCGACGCCTCCAGCAAGCCAACAGCCAACTACGCCGGAGAAGGAGACAACACCACCAGCACAGCAGACATTACAGATCGACACAGCTACCATCACAGTGCAAAGACCACCGAAGACAGCACAGATCACGCCTTCACCTACAATACAGAGACCAGCTACACCGCCTCCTTCTCCGGAAACACCGCCTCCAAAGAAGCCGAGAACCAAGTCACCAAAAACTACAAGACAGCCGAAGGAATACTTCCATGTCAACATAGAGGAAGAATACCCTCTGCATGAGAAGTATGACCTACAGGATATCTACGCCACCAGCCACAAGGTCATCGTAAAAGCAACAAGACAGCCCAGAGAAGACGAGGAAATCAACATCGATCTTCCTGCTTACTTCTTATATCAGCGAGAGAACAAGCACTGGCTACTCGTCAAAGGGCCCACCAGCAAGTTCTACGATGATTCTTGGTACACCACTTTGGAGAGGCTGATTGAGACAAATAGTGTACAACAGACGAACACGGCGTACTGGTATGATACACTGGAAGAATCCTGTAGAGATCCTCTAGGGGATAGTGGAGGACCACCACTACTTCGGCTCGTGCCGCCAAGCTACCTTGGCATGACTTACTCTAAGTAGGTCAACTGGCGGCACGCAGACCTGGGTGAGGACACCCAATAGGTCCTAGGGTGAGGACACCCTCTCGGCTCTATGAGTGAGGACACTCTGCACCTGGGTGAGGACATACCTCTGCTCCTGGGTGAGGACACCCTCTCGGCTCCTGGGTGAGGACACCCACCTTGCACCCTTCCCTGGCGTCTGATAGACTGACATGTGGCTAGTGTCTGAAACTTTCGCACGAATCGAGCTGAGTACCTAATGCACTCCGCAGTCGAAATTGACACGCATTAGGTGCGAGATTAAAAGCTCAAAATTTTTCGACCGACTGTCAAAATTCTGCAACCTACAGACTGGACTACTACTCTCGCACGAGGTCTGGACACGCACGAGGTCTGGACGTGCTCGCACTCCGTGTCCGGGCGAGGTGACCTAGTTATGAATTATAACTAGGCACCGTTTCAAGCCAACCCAGTAGTCCAGTAAAACTAATCCAGATTTATCTGGCGCTGCCTCTATGTGACTCAGTTGCCTGGCAGCGTTAAAAATCTGAAAACTGAACTGAACTGAATCAATACAGTTTATACGGTGGTTGACATACTCAAGTAAATGACAGATTTCAAGACTATAAAACATTTTAACTGTAGTTTGGATTTTAATTTGACACATTTATTGACTGTCTGAGTCATGTCATCCTCCAATGCTTTTTTTGAAGGAGGTGATTTTTTTCATTGGTGTTTTGAGGATATTGAAAATGCCTCCAAATATGTTGCCGGAAAACATCGAATTTCAACCACCATGAATATTTCTGGTAGCCGTGTTATTCACATTGTGATTGTTTTGTGTCTTTCTCCTCCATTGGTCTGACATTTATCGTTCATCTAAAAGTCATCTCAAAATTGAAGTCAGGATCTGTTCCAAATGTGAAAATTGTATCGGCGAACGCGGATACCATCTTGGTTGCTATCAATAAGCGAAGTAATACGAATATTAATGAGGGTATTTAGGCTAACCAATGGGAAGCCTTGCAGGTGTTATAACACGTATGTTTATATGATATTTATGACATGGGTTATTCCATTGAATAACTTGACGGTCATGTGATAAACATGGATACACGCACTTGCGCACACATGCACAACACACTGTAGTCTGTTTTAGACTCATTATTTACACAAATAAAAGTGCTGTTGCTATCTTTAAAAAAATCTCATTCACTTATCTCTGTATTATTATACTAAACAATCATTTACAAGTCATTGAATAGCGTCACTGTTCACTTGTGACGCCATCAGCGTTAGGCTTACGTGAGGTCATTTAAAAATCAAAATGACGTCGTACAACCTTGAAAATGCCATTCAAAAAAAAAAAAAAAAAAAAAAAAGAAAGAAAAAAATGGCTTTTTTCCGACTGTCGCCAGGAAAGTTAGACCGATTGAAGTAATAGAGGTAAATTCAATACTATTTTTCTTTAGTTTATGAGTGATAAATTTGCCCGTTATATGACTGCAAAGAAAGCTTCACTCTGATTGGTCGAGACGTCGACGTCAGGTTCTGACAAATTTTAATTTAAGACTTCAAGAGATCTAAATATAGGTATATGATGTAATGTAACGTCGTGAAAGCTCTAGAAAGCTGACTTCATATTTATCGGACTTCTAGAGACCCCAAAACAGATTAAGGAATTAGCAAGTGTTTGGACATTAAAATGTCGTATAACAAAACTACTGATAACTTTTGATTATGCTATAGGTGTTGTAGCTAAATTAAAAAGTAAATTGTGTTCTGTATTTGTTTCTGTATTATTATATTGATCAATTATTTACAAGTTTTTGGATAACGCCACTAACCACTTATGACGTCATTAGCGTTAGGCTTAGGTGACGTTATTCAATAATAGTCCAATAATAGTGGAACATTGAAAATGCCATTTAAATATAGTTTGCCGATCTTTTGTCTGAAACGCTTGTTAAAAATAGCCGGGCTAAGGTCAAGGACTGGTCAACATCAATTTCGTCACTGCTGCCGGACAGCTAACAATAATCATAACAAATTGCCAGGCTAAGGCCAAGGAACGGTCAACATCACTTTTGTCACTGGTGCCAGGCAGCTACAAATAGTCATAGAACAAAACATTGGATGCATGCTGTTGAGGTAAACATCAGAATTTGTCTACGTCTCGGTGAACATCACTTTTGTTCGGCTTGACAAAATCTGCTTTTGCATCAATTATTTGTTATATGACTGCACAGAAGACTTCACTCTGATTGGACGAGACTTCGACGTCAGGTTCTGGCAAATTCTTATGTCAGACGTCTAGCGATCCAAATATAGATTCACGATGTAATGTAAGGAAGTGAATCTATTTATGGGTGTCTAGAAAACTGACATCACATTACTGGATTTTTAGAGTCCCCAAAACATATTCTGGAAGTAGCAAGTTTTTGGACATTAAAATGTTGTAACAAAACGACATATAACTTTTAATCATAATCTGAGTCAGATCTGAAATTTATACAAAGAATAGGTGCTGTAGCTAAAATTAGAAATACATGTAAATTGTGTTCTTTATTTTTTGTATTATTATACTGATCAACTATTTCCAAGCATTTGAATAACGCCACTATCCACTTGTGACGTCAACAGCATTGAATTTAAGTGGCGTCATTCAAATGGCGTCCAACAATAGTACAACGATGAAAAATGCCATTAAAATAGATTGGCGATTTTCTAACTGAAATTGTTAAATATAGCCGGGCTAAGGTCAAGGTCTAGTCAACATCACTTTTATCACTGCTGTCAGACATTTAAAAATAGTCATATAACAAAACAACTGATGCATGTTATTGAGGTTAACATGAGAATTTGTCAACCCTCGGAGGTGATGTTCATCTCGTTTTCGCCTCGGTGAACATCACTTTCTCGGGTTGACAAATCCTGGTGTGAACTTCAATAGCATACATCAATTGTATAATGTGAGCCACTTATTATTTTGCACGAGGCTGAAATACATGCCCACAAAAACGGTGAATTAGACTATAGATATTTTTCGCATGATTCTTCGTTATTCGCATCTGCATTGAAATCTCCACCCACAAATACATATGAGCAGGGGCACAGCAATTCTTGCAAGATTGCATGTGCGCGCAGCGAAGACTCACATCAGCTTGTGCATTCTCACAGTGACATCAGACTTCATAGAACACTCTGTGGGTAGCCAAGGATCCAAAGCGTCTTCAGACGGACAGCGAAGACTCAGATCAGCCTGCGCATCTGCGCAGGCTGATCTGAGTCTTCGCTGGGCGCACATGCAATATTGTAGGAAAAGCTGTGCCCCGGCTTATATTATAAGCACTATACGTACCGCCGTTTACTATTCCATGCGATTCTTCCGTAACATATGAAAGGTTGAAGAATGTTGTTATTAATAATAAAACCGTCAACCATAGTGTGAAGTGCTTCCATAAGTTTTTCGCTCGGAGAGCCATTTGGTTCGAATACTATGGCCTTAGCCAATTTGTACAGGCTACATAGAGTTATGCCTTTTCTTTCACACTATTTACAAAACAATAAGCCATGCTCTGTAAAGTCCTCTTTGGTGCGTGATATATCAGCTGCTAGTCGACTTAAAAACACCGATATGTGGTATCACTCTAAAATAAGTTTCAATTACACGAATCACCGATATGTGTTATCAATGTGAAATAAGTCTGAATAAAACTGAATAACTGATATGCGTTATAACTTTGAAATAGGTTTAAATAAAACTGAATCACCGATATGTGCTATCAATGTGAAATAAGTCTGAGTAAAACTGAATCACTGATATGCGTTATCACTTTGAAATAGGGTTAAATAAAACTGAATCACCGATATGTGCTATCACTTTGAAATAAGTTTGAATAAACACGAATCACCGATATGTGTTACCACTTTGAAATAAGTCTGAAGAAAACTGAATCACTGATATATGTTATCACTTTAAAATAAGTTTGATTGAATAAAACTGAATCACGGGTATGTGTTATCAGTTTGAGATAAGTTTGAATAAAACCGAATCATCTCAATGTGTTATCCCTTTGCAATACATATCCTCTGAGAAGCCAATCCGAAGGTGATGGAAGTTAAAATAAATATATTGGGCAAATATTGAAAATCAAAAATACTGCATTGGCCACAACATGAATAAGGCCCTCTGGGAAAGTCAGCTATCTTTAAATGATATGAGCCGAGTCATGAGAAAAGGTTCCTTCACAGCTCCAGATGAGGCACTTTTTCAACAAAAAAGTCTTAATATTTGTCTTATATCTCTACGAAAACATAAGTTGTGGTACTCATTTGTAGCGCCTTGGCAAGGCGCTTCTCATCACGAGAATCTACCTATATAATTTTGACCCCCTAAAACCCCACTTTTATATAGTAAAACTGGGGTTTACAGGGGTTAACATTATTTTTCTTATTTCTGCTCAGAAACAGATTGTGGGTTCTCGTTAAAACCGCCTCGGCGAGGCGGTTCTAACGAGTACCCATAATCTACGTTTAGAGCAGAAATAAGAAAAATATCAGGGTTTTTGTTATAATTTTTTTTCAGATTTTGGTGGTAAATTTTTCTATATATTTGAATAGGCGTGTTTTCGTAATGTATTGAGTACTTACAACATATGTTTTAGTGCAGAAATAAGAAACAAATGTGCTGAATTAGCCCAAACAGTGACAACGGTTAAGGAATGTAGTATATATCAAAGGCCTAGATCTTGTCGCGGCTCCACGAAGTTTGTGTCAATAGTTTTACTGTGCCAGGCGTTTTGTAAGTAAACAGTAAAGATCTAGATCAGAGCGGAGACACAGCTTAAACTGTTTGCTTTATGTTTGTATATGTATGCAAGTTACATTGTTTCATGAAGCGGCATATATTATCCAACCTGGTGCGTTTAAAATTAATTAATCTATTGTTATTTATGAAACTTTTTATTGAAGCTAGAAGAATTCAGGTAAGTGCCATAATATTATACAATGAAAACAAAAGAATATGCTATTGCTTACATAGATAATTTATGAAGATAAAAGTTTCTTTTTTTAACTTCTCCACAAAAAACATAATTACTGTTAATGTCATAAAATTTCGTACACCAAAGTTGCTAACAAAATGCCATATGCAAATAGTACAGACCCAGATCAGACTGCTCCTGAAGGAGCAGTCTGATCAGGGTCTACACTGTTTGCCATTCCACTAAATGTTATAAGAAACAACTGCATAAAAAGCAAAATTTAGGCCAAAACAGTAAGCAATAAGTTCGAAATTTTAGAACATTTACCTATGTTCTGGGTGTTCATTAGAATCGCCTCACAGTGGCGCGTCTATTGAGTGCCTATGCACAACATATGTTATTGTGGAGAAACGAGAAAAATATCAATAGTTTGATTACAAATTTAGCTTATCTAGATCTATGCGAAAGAAGTAATCATTTTACATAGTACACCACAACCTCTTTATAACACTATAGTTGGGATCCATAGCATAAACCGTGACCATTTATGGTCATTTTTCTATATAATCTATACATTTTTCGGTTTTATCTTTGAACCGTGTTATATCCAAAAGCGTGTTATAATTAACCATGTTATAAAGAGGTTGTAGTGTATTGTTAAAGTAACGATGTACGACCGGCGTCCGTGCAGTCGGATTTCTAAGTTGTTTTGGTTCCTAAACCCAGGTTATTCCGACAGTGCAGATGCATCTGTTGGTTGAAAAAGTTGAGGTGGCGAGTCTTTCGCTTTGTTCGTCCGTTCATCCATTACTTTTTACCTTGTGTACAATATATCTCAGAAAGCATTTCGACTGGGACTTTGAAACTTGACTGATTGTTTTGGGCTGAGGAGTAGACCCCTTGATTAATTTTTGAGAGAGAAACAAAAAACAAAAAAAAACAACAAAAAAACATAACAACAACAAACAAACAAAAAAACAAAATAAAACAAGTAAAACAAAAACAAAACAAAATAAAAAAAAAAAGAAAAAGAAAAAGAAAAAAAAAAAAAAAAAAAAACACAACAACAACATCGGATTATTTTACAAATTACAGACACATATTTCTAGTTGTTAAAGCGTTTGGAAGCAATACACACAGTTCGCTATTCTAGTCAAAAAATTTAACCCTTAAAGCGCCAATTACAACTGCAGCAGACGACGATGTTTTTTATTCTTTTTTATTTTTCAGAAAAAAAAAACAAGTCTTGACATTTCATGTGAATCGCCTGCCAAGCAGACGTTTAACGTGAAATGTCAAGACTTGTTTACCCTGGAAAATAAAAAAAAATTGAATGTCGTCTGCTACAAATTTGCTTGGCGCTTTAAGGGTTAAAATCTTCACTGGTGATCTTAAATGACTTGTCATTCATCGTTGCCCGCAGGCCATCGCTGGGTAATTATTATATCTTAATTAAAATCTTCATCGCCTTGCAGCCAAACCACAGCGACGTCAATATTAAAATTATGACATAATTTATTGTTTTTAAATTGTTTTGATTAATTTAAACTGGCTAGGTACACGTATAGTTGAAATATTTTCCGGCATTTTACAAGGTAGACAACTTTTGTGAATTCCTGTTTGCTTTCTTGTATACCAACCCCCTTCTGAAAAAAAGGAAAGAATTACCCCCCACCCCCACCCTTGGGAGCAGATACTTTTCTTTTAGAGTAGACCCCTTTTCAGAAAAGGGGGATAAAACAATTTTGACAGATTTTACTCTCATGAAAGTGTATCACCAATTTCCCTAAGTCGTTGCCTTTGCTGCCTGCTTGCAGAATAATTTGAAACTGTATAAAATGTCGACGGAGAGTAATGGTAGCCTAATCTGACTTTGCAGATAGGCAGTGGCTATTCGTACGGCCCCATACGATTAGCCTATATAGCCTATATTGGCTAATCGTACGGCTATTTTAGTTTTGTACCAATGAATATATATTAAAATATATTTTGCGCTTTTTAAATGTTTATTGGGCAGTATGGACCAGAATTATATTATCTCATCTGTATATATAAACATTTCTTCATATAAAATGTTATTTGTAAAGCATTCAAAATATGACCCAGCAGATGACGTTATAGAATTTTTCACATATGCGACCGGGAAAGGATCAATCTAACCTCTAGAAAAATAATCATTGGTGGTGTGGGGACCGAGTCGAGGAAATTTCAGGCTAATTTTCATATTTTTACATCTCATTCCCCGAACAGCCTCGCATAAGACTTAATAATGGAATTATCTTGTCTCAGGCTTAACACCATCAAAAATTCCATTTATACGGCCAACTAAGAATTTGACAAGCATTACGAAAACATAACTTTTCAAATATAGTGAAAAAAAAAAACAAAAAAAAAACAACACCAAAACATGAAAATTTTCCGATAAAAAATTCTGATTTATGTTTTTTTTTCTGTCCCAAAAATGGATTGTTGGTAACCGTTAGAACCGCCATTGGCGAGGCGGTACTAACAAGTACCCACAATCTATTTTTGAGCAGTAATAAGAAAATAATGTGTACCCCTGTAAACCCCAGTTTTACTATATAAAAATGGGAATTAAGGGGGGGGGGGGGAGCAAAATTATATCGGCTTGTTTTCGTGATGTGCGGATGCGCAGGCTGATCTGCGCCAAAAGTGCTCCCATACGGATGGAGCTGTTCAAATTATAATGTCATTATAAAATTCTGCATTTAGCCTGTATCAATACAAAACTGTCTTCATAGTGAACAGCAAATATATTGATAAGACTGGGCGGATGCGCAGGCTGATCTGTGCCATCAATGTTTCCACATGGTAAGAACATATCAAAATTCTTGATTTAGTCTGTATAAATGCAAAACTAGCCAATGTGGCCAAAGTCCTCACTTGTTGCTCTTTGAATAGAAGGCTTATACGAGCAGCGAAGATTCTGATCAGATTTTGCGCCTTCGCGGGCTGATCTGAGTCTTCTTTGGTCGCACATGTCGCACAGAATGCGGCGTATGCTCAGGGTCTACACTGTATGCCGCTCATCCAACAGTTTTTAAACACAATAACAAGGCAATATTGATAAGGAGTTAAAATATCCAAAAATTAAGGCTCAGTCCTCACAAAAATTCAAAACAGGGCAGCTAGTCTACGCGTTATCATTAAATAATCAAAGCACTAACAACACTGGTGCGCCGATTGTCTCTGATTGTAGGCTGGGAAAATGGTCCTGGACAGGGACTTGACTGTTTCCTTCAACCCTTTACTTCATGTGATTTCAGCAAACATAAATAGTTTGTAACTTAGTTAGTTAGTTTGTTTGTTTTCTACCACGTGTCTGCTTATTCAACGACATTTTGAGGTACGAAGCGCAAAATATATTTTAATATATATTCATTGGTACCAAACTAAAATAGCCGTACGATTAGCTAATAAGGGCTATTAGCCTATGTAAGCTATTCGTATGTGACCGTACGAATAGCCACTGCCTTGCAGATACAGGATGATCAGGTCTTTACTTAAACTGGCGCCAGTCTCCAGTGACTAAATACTTATTCTTATAATTCTGTTTGATACATTGATTAAAATAAAACAATATAATATCATGGTTATAAAGGCTGTAGAAGAGAAAACTTTAGTTTCATTTGATTCTCTAGGTACAGATAATGCATTTTATGCAGTCATCAATATTCCTCAAAAATAGACATTTTATTACCCAAGAAAGGTTTAATAATTTGATATATGGTATTGATACTATCATAAAATGTGGCATCTGACAGCCTGTAAAATTCCAGTTAGTCTCTCGCTCTAGAAATGAAATGATTTTTATCGTACCTCTGAATTAATGTTGCCAACATTATTTCTTTTGATTCAGTTCAAAAGCGAGAGACTATCTGAAATTTTACAGGCTATCAGATGCCACATTTTATGACAGTAATAATACCATATATCAATTTATTAAACCTTTCTTGGATAAAAAAGTATCTTTTTTTGAGGAATATGGAGCCTTTAACAGTTTTAACTACCCATGTTTCGAACAAATTTCTTTGGTCCCAAAGATGTACGCGCCATTGACGTTCGACTGTATTTGGATATCCTATAAGTGCAGGGCTGAATGTAATCGGGGAGGGACACGGCCAAGAGGCCATTTACTATCTTTATATTCTGATTTTCATTCTATTATGTGGTTCTGGTTTTCCAGGGCAACCTTTATAAGTTTTACTTATATTACAGTTGTACTTGAAACACAACAATTTTCCCAATGAAATAGCATTAGGTTCTATTCACTTCTAATACACATACATGAACAATGTATCAATGTATACTAATGAGCTAGCGCACGACAAAACCTACAATAAGACCTGTGTGACTAGCAAAGACTCAGATCAGCCTGTACATCCACCCAGTATGGCAAGGGTTCTCATTTATCCCTCTTTGGATAGCCCGAAGGCTGTAGAAGGCACATGCGATCAGCGAAGACTCTTATCAGACTGCGCGGATGCGCAGTCTGATCAGAGTCTTCGCTGGTCACACGTCTTAAATAGGTATTGTTGTGCGCTGGCTCAAATATGGTACAGCAAAACCAATACTATGGCAAGTCCAGACAAGCCAAAGATCAACCTGTATGTCTGCTCGCGCTGCCTGATCAAATACTCTGTAGGACGTCCTTTGGACTGACAATGGACCAATGTTTCCTCAGGCAGACAGCGAGCGTCTGATCAGACTGGGCAGACGCACAGGTTGATCTGAGTCTTTGCAGGCGCTTATGCCTAAAGATACATTTTCTCATGTATCGGCTCAGAATTTTAACAGATAACAGAAGGCGGCATTTTGAAATATCATATTTAATGTTCAGAGAAATATGGACTGGCATTCCATGTGGCTCGTTTTTCTAGAGACAATTCACATGAAATATCATGGCTTATTTTCTCAGAATAGTAATAAAAATGGAGTGTCTTCTGCTGCGATTTGATGCTTAGCATGCTCGGTGATGTAAAATTTCGGCAGACGACATTTTTTAACATTTTTTCTTATTTTACCAGTAAATAGGTTTTTACAGTTTAAGCAAATTGTCTCCTTTCTTAGACAATTCACATGAAATATATAAGCCTATTTTCTGAAAAAAAAAAGACTAAGCTAAATATTATCGGTTTGTCGTCTGCCTAATTAGCACAGAGAACGGTAAAGGGTTAAAGGATAAAACAGGGACTGTCGATTTGGTATATATGAATTGTATTTAGGGTTCATTCACAGTTTCAAAATACTTCCATTCCGGGTTATTTGACAATTCACTTGCTTTTGCATATTCAGTATACAGACGACAAAGTCCGCTTCCGTCTGAATTCGCCTGAAAGTTAGCTCCTTGGCAATAATAGGCTTCCGTACATCTCGCTGCACAATCTAAGTAGCTACGCACATTTGTCTCTAGGAAATTCAGAGTTGGGTCTCTTTCCTTGTGGCCGTGCAGTGAGAAATATCTTGAGTTTTTCTTTAAGTTATTCACTGAAATAAATATCAAACGCAAATAAACATTTCATCCCCGTGTTACTGAAGTGGACTCTTCCATCTTTGAATCTGGTTAAAACCATTGTTCCAAACAGGGCTCTCCAGCGGAGAAAAATAAAAAAGAATCTACACAAACTTTATTTGCATATATCGAGTAAGCATTCAAAATAAATTGGAAAACAGTGTAGATCCTGATGAGACGGCTCATTATAAGCCATCTCATCAGGATGTACACTGTTTGAATATCTGTTTCGGTCTGCAGATCTGAAAGGATAAATTATTGTCTCCGCTGATATATAAATATGTATGTACGTCTAAAAAAAGAACTGCCATAATCAACTTAACTTTACGTGATTTTTACGCTAATGAGCCTGCGCAGGACAAAACATACAATAAGACTTGTTCGACCAGCGAAGACTCAGATCAGACTGCGCGGATGCGCAGTCTGATCAGAGTCTTCGCTGATCGCATGTGCCTTCTTCAGCCTCCGGGCTATTCAAAAAAGAATGAACGAGTACCCGTGCCGTACTGGGTAGATGTACAGGCTAATCTGAGTATTTGCTTGTCACGCAGGTCTTATTGTAGGTTTTGTCGTGCGCTGGCTCAAATATAAATGACGTTACTCGGGAAAGGACACAAGCATGAAACACCACTTTCCTGAGATACCGCAAGAAGAAATGAGGAACTAACAATAACCAAACAAAAATGGACATTTCTTTAACATGTAAAGGTCGTACGGACGGACAAAGAAGAATTGCAACAGAGGAACCGCCTTGGAACTATAAGCAAAAAAAAAAAAAAAAAAAAAAAAAAAAAACGATTAGGGCTTAAACTAGTTTTACTCGAACGAAACCTCGAAGTTAATTGTAATACAGCTCCAACTAAAAACGTGTTCAGCCCACGTATTCATCAGAGTAAAACACATATAAAAGCGCTGCAAGCACTGCACCATGTCCCGCCACTGCTCTTACATCAAGCAAGTGCCATAACTCTGTCAAGAATGAAATCAAAGGGGAAGGTGTATTAGTCGTTCCCTAAATGGATTTGACATGAATATATGACTGAGATGACTATTTTCAATGGTCAAAGGGCCATAATTCAAAAAGTGAGTTCCCGAGACTTACAGTTCTCATTTTCTGCAGATCCCCTCATGGTGCTTCACATTCGTGTTACGTTTACAAGTACATCACAGAATGTGTTATTGTCAATGTTCAAAGACCCACGACTCAAAAAGTAATAAAGCCAGACTTATGGTTCTTGTGCTCTTCATATCATCTTATGTTGCTATACATTTTGCACACCTTCAAGATAATCTCTGGAACCATTTTCAAGTTATAGAAAGGACGCAAGTATATGACTGGGATCACTTTTTACAATGTCCAAAGGGCCGTAACTACAAAATCAGGAAATTCAGAGTTATGGTTCTTGTGTTCTATACATCTTATCATGGTGATATACAGTTGCAAAAAGTTTCAAGAAAATAACAGTTTTCATGTTACAGAGCGGACACATATTACAGACATCACTATTTTCAATGTTCAAAGGGCCATAACTCAAACAGTACATTAAGCAGAGTTACGGCTCTTGTGTTCTGCACCTTGTCTCATGATGAAGTTTTATTGAAACATTTGAAATGGTTTCCAACTTACAGATCTGACACGACTACATGGTAGAAATGGCTATTTTCAATATTTTCTATTCAAAGGGTGGTAACTCCAAAAGTAGATCAACCAGAGCTACGGTTCTTGTGTTCGGCACATCCTCTCATAGTGCCTTACATTTGTGAGAAATTATACGAAAATATCTCAGATGGTATTCAACTTGCAGAGCAAACACATGTATATAGTAGATATGGCTATGTTCAAAGAGCAATAACTCCAAAATTAGGCAAACCAGTGTTACGGTTCATGAGTTCTGCACATTATCTGATGGAGTTCTAAATTTGTGTAAAGTTTCATCAAAATATCTGAAACGGTTTCATCAAAATATCTGAAACGGTTTCAAACTTACAGAGCGGACACTAGTACATGGTAAAAAGGGATATTTTTAATATTTACGAGGTTCAAAGGGCTGTAATTCCAAAAGAAGTTAATCAGAGTTATGGTTCTTAAGTTCTGCACGTCTTCTTACAGTGTTTCACATTTGTGTGAGATTTCATGAAAATATCTCAAACGATTTTCAACTTACAGAGCTGACATGAGTACATGGTGGAAAGGGCTATGTTCAATGTTCAAAGGGCAATAACGCCAAAAGTAAGCAAACCAGAGTTACGGTTCATGTGTTCTGCATATTATTTCATGATGCTATACATTGGTGTGAAGTCACGTGAAAATATATCAAACGGTACAAGAAAACTTTGATGCCAAGCCGAAAACTAATTTGTCATGCGTTACTTAGCTCCCTATAGATCGTAGTAGAGTAAAAAATGTTATAATTTATGAAATGTTGTAATTATATAAATTATCGCAATACTCAACGATAAAAACATTATAGACGTTATCAGAGCTATGTAAAAAAATCAATTATGATCGTCCGTTTTCTAGCCCGCATACATAATTACATGTCGCCATCCATAGCCTAGGCCGAACATACTATATCCGAAATCATCTATGTAGCAGTGTTTCGTGCTTTTCTCCACTCATAACGTTTTCTTTCGGCCCATATCTTTCCATGCTTGAATATCAAATTAAACTGTATTATTACAGCAGCTAGTCCGTTCGATTTGAGAATGCATATTTCCAATCGTAAACAAAGAAAAATATCTTTTGTTTCTTCTTCGCAGTACGACGAAAAAAATGAAATGAAAAAAATTCAAACGTGTACGAATACAGTACAAGTTCATTTCAGGTCGAATGGTCAAACTGGGGCTTCTACGGGAAAACTGCTCATTTCTCTTTTAAATGAGCAAAACCACATTGCTACATTCATTCTACACAGTACTTCTCATTTTTATTTCACTATGTTACCAATAGCACAGTTCTCTGCTGCAAAAGTGTGACTTATAATAATTATAATAAAAAAAGTCGGGGTGAATAGTTATATATAACCCCACTAAGAACCCCTTAAAACTGGAAGAAAACCGATGTTCTCTAAATGCATACACATTTTACAAAAACAACCTCAAATTGATACGCCTGGCTCTAGCCCGGCGTAAATCAGAGTTATGGAGCAGATACTAAATTATGAAGCGCTGATGGCCGACCGGACGGACAGACGGACACTCAAATATTTTGGAGGGTATAACATAATAGCTCGCCACTTTTTGTGGCGGGGCATAATAATCACAAACACTTGGTAAAAATGAAATAAAGCAAAGGACTCAGTTCAATGGCAACCTGAAGCCATAGCATAAGAAAACCACGGGTAGGACCACTATTGACCCGCCACAGATGCATATGGTCATGCGCCAACCTTCAGAAAAGTTGATACAATTTCGGGTGTGGCAACTCGGTCAAAATTGTTTTGACCCCTTCTGAAAAGGGGTCTACACATTCCTTTGTTGAGGAGACCCTTTTTCAGAAGAGACTTGATAAGCAGAAGTGCAAAAGTTGCCTCGTGGTAATCAAAGGGCTGACTAGCCCTGAAATGACAGAGTCTATGAGAAATTAATAAATTCTAGATATTATTCTGTCCTCCATTTAAGTTTGTGAGACGCTTCTTCGTCGGAAAAATAAAAAATGCGCTATAGCAAAAAAAGAAAGGCGCTGATCAGCCTACGCGGACGCGCCGGCTGATCTGCGCCTTTGTTGTTCGCACGTATGTCAAGCGTACGCTTAAATAGGAAAATGTGGAGACTTTGTCCTACACAGAATAGCGCTTATCTTGGAAAACTGACTTTTGCGCTTCCATTGAAAAAGATCTTTCTACAATCAGCCTCGCTTTAGATGAACATTTTTGTCAAACTGCGCGTACAGATACACGTCATATGCAGGTTTAATTCTTTCGTTTTTCCTAACTTGAAAGCCTAGGATTTGTTTATTTAGAAAAATAATACGACACGCTAATAATGTTCAAAATTATCAGTATATACAGTGGCGCCTCTACTGACGGTCACGTTACAATAACAACCACCTCCATAAAAATCGCCACTCTTCTGTTAGTCCAAAGTGATAAAAATAGCCACATTTGTGATAGTCCAAAGTGTAAATTTTCTATAAATTAAACCTCTCTACAATAGGCCACCTCCCTGCAACAGCTACTCTTTCGAAAAGCTATTTTGCTAAAGCATAAGGACCACCAGCATATATATGGAACTTGCTGAGTAAATCATTTACCCTAAATACTCTGACGCATTAACTATTTACCGTATTCATCATAAAATTTTAACTGGCACTTTTGGCTAACTACTGTAAAACACTTTAATTTGTCGGCAGCAAATTTTGGCGGTTTTATGAGTGGGCCTTTTGGCGGATTATCGATTTCCGAAAAACAAAGTCCGTAATTTCTGACGTAGCCCTATGTGTCTTATGCATGCGGGTTCTACACGGTGATTTGCATGGCGTACACTGGTCGGTTTTCAACTGTTTTCCACATTGCATTGTTCTTGCTGTGTGAGTGAATACAAATCTGGGCCCAGGTTTACAATCATTCCTCAAGTTAAGGTCGACCTTATCCTTGTTTGTTTGTGTTGAGGTTAACGGCCCAGTTAACCCCATTGGATCATGTCGAGCGCAGTCAGTTTACCTAACCACACTTTTACTGGGCAGACTTTGTCCTCTAAGCGGTTAACCAGTATTGTGCACATTCTTCCGCCAGAAACTGACAATTGCCCTTCTTGAATGAGCGGAAGGGAGAGAACGACCTTATCTTTGAGGGCTGTGAATTGTTTGCACAGCATATTTTATCTATTCACATAAAAGCTGAACATAATAATATATTTAGATATCGACTACCGAGCAAACAAGAAACTATACATTTTATTTGACTTTAAATACCTCATTTCATATCTGAAAATTTCAGACTTTAAGTAATTGAAAGGAACGACTGTAAACCGGGGCCCAGTCCTATTGTTATTTAATTACTCAATAAATTGATTTTGAGTTGATTTTAGTAGTAGTTTTCTTTCTGTTTTTGTAGAACCGTCAACTAATTGCCAATTATACCCACAATTTTTGACAATTACTGTCAAAGTGTATTTGCTTTTAGTTAGCCCGCTCTATTGAGTCGTCTTGTGGCTAGAGCTTATCTTTCTTTTTTCAGGTGCTAAACAAGTGCTAAAGAAGTAAATAAGGCGTAGACAACGTACACTTTTTTTTGTCACGGGTAATGCCCTTGACTGATTGGCGTTGTATTGACCGACTGACATCATACTGACGCTGTGTATTGGGAATATAATTTCTGCCGGTTTGTTTTCTTCTTTTGCGCTCTTTGTTGCTCTCTTTGATCTTTATTTGTGTGTGTGTGTGTGTGTGTGTGTGTGTGTGTGTGTGTGTGTTTTGCTAATGTCGCGTTTTTTTTTCATGAATCGCCGAATGCGTCAAAATAAAATGACTACTGTATATAAGTGTTTTATAGTACTACTGTGTCTAAAATGCACCTACGGAATGGCTCCCAGTGAAGACCCTGATCAAACTGTTTAGGTTTTGATCTGGGTCTGCACTGTTATGTCCGAATACTTAAGGTAAATATGGTAGTCTTCGATCAAACGAGTATTTCAAGAAACTTGATATGGTGAAAATAAATGACCCGGTTCATCTATGCAGTAAACACTCATCTTTGTCTCAATCAAAATAATGTACAAAAACTGATTAAAACAGAACTGCTTATCAGTTAAGTGTCGCATAGGTTATCAACACGCACTCTGAGTATTGCAGTTGTTTTTATTCTATACATTTTCATACTGTCACAAGTACAGTAAGGTTGTTATGGAACGCCATGGCTGCCTTATTTGTTCGTGACGTTTTGTGCATTTCCTAATACCTTCTGTGGACATTTAATTTCATTCTGTCACTATGGCTGGATTGGACCCAATTTATTAGGTCTCAGCGCATATGTAGGGAAGGCACGTTCACGTCATGTGACAACTTTACGTTATGTGAGTTTGTCATTACGGTAAGTGAGTTTATCAATACGTTATGTGAGTTTGATATTACATTATTTGAGTTTGTCATTACGTTATGTAATTTTGTCATCACGTTATGTGAGTTTGTCATTACGTTATATAAGTTTTCCATTAGTTATGCGAGTATGATATTTCTTTACATGAGTTTGTCAATACGTTATGTAACTTTGTCATTATGTCATGTCATAAACCGTATTTTTAAGTGGTGGAAACTAACGAGATTTCCCGACTTATATAAAGGTGCTTTATAATCGCCGGTACCTAATACCCATTATTACCGTTTGTGTTTGGATGTGGGTCATCTATCTATCTATCTATCTATCTATCTATCTATCTATCTATCTATCTATCTATTAGATTTTCCAGTGGTTATTCGTATCTAAAAATAGATTTTCCATGCGACATCGCCTTCTAAAATTAGACAGTGGAATTGCGCTACGTGACAGCTTGCTGGATCTCGTTCTGTTGTTTGAACTTTATTCAAATACGAGAACCAGTGTTGTAGTGTGACCCAATTCTAGAGCAACAGCAACACATGAGCTTGATCATATAAATGCCTATATGATTTTTTGAAAATCATATAGGGTTACCAAGGAAAGGAAAAGTATAACTTTAATAGTAATGACGGACGAAACCGCAGCAGGCGGAAAAGTTGCGGAAAATTTCATGAAAAAGAATTCAAAAGTAAACTTTTTTGCATCGTAATCGGACGAAGACTTCTAAACACTGATGAAAAAGAGAATTCCAAAACACTGAGAGGGTCACAGACGTTGCAGTTCGTGCGTTTAGAGCGTATTTGAAGGAGAGAAAAAACAACAACAGTGATTTTGAGAGCTTGTCATCCGAACAGTTGAACGGATTTTGAGTGAATTTATTTGAAATTTGTCATTAGATTAGAAAAAAATCATGTTCCTTTTATGTGCTGTATTCAAGTAGTTGTGTCAGTCAGTCTGTTCGTCATTCAGAAGAGTTATTATATAATAAAACAACTGTTGACTATTGAGTCATCGGACTAGATGTGATGTCGACCACAGAATACCAGTGTTGACCTTGGCTTCGCTTCGGTCAGTATTGGTATCCTCTGGTCGATATCCTATCATGTCTAGTGACACAATAGTCTATAATTGTATAATGTTTACCTCAATAGAATGCATCAATTCTTTTATTACATGACTATATTTATCTGTCTGACAGCAGTACCTAAAGCGATGATGACCGGTCCTAGACCTTAGACAGGCTATTTATTATATGAATATTTTTAACTGTCTGGCAGCAACAACAAAAGTGTTGACCGGTCCTTTACCTTAGCCAGGCTATTTTTAACAAGCACCAGCTAATTTGAACAAACATCAGGATTTGTAAAAACCTGTTACAGCCAGTTTCAGCCAATCAGAGAAGTCATTTAACAAAACAAATTGTCATAACGAATGTAGTAATGTTATCCCGGTACAACGCTTATCCGACAACAGCAGTGATTAACCAAGAACAAATACAGCGGTTATTCCGGAAAACCGCTGTTTTCTTTTGAAAGCTTTACGATAGTCTGTG
This sequence comes from Anodontia alba, assembly GCA_964016985.1. Classification (NCBI taxonomy): domain Eukaryota; kingdom Metazoa; phylum Mollusca; class Bivalvia; order Lucinida; family Lucinidae; genus Anodontia; species Anodontia alba. The sequence continues at coordinate 71,822,596 of OZ024831.1, forward strand.
CGAATTACGTAGTCTGTGCAACTAAACATTTGCTTGTATGTAATTATCTGTATTGTATACTGCCATTACTGTCCCAGTACCGTCCTACTGATACGACACAGCCCACTAATGTCCCAGGACAAGTCCTACTGATATGTAAGTCCACAACTGCCCCAATATCAGTTCTTGATATAATACAGTCCACTTCTGCCACGGTACCAGTCCCACTGATGCGACACAGTCTACTAGTGCCCAAGTACCAGTACTACAGATACCTTACAGCCAACTACTGTCCCAGTATCAGTCCCACTGATATGCTTCAGTCCAATGCTGCCCCAGTACCAGTCCGTTTGATAAGGCATAGTCCACTACTGTCCCAATACCAATCCTAATAATGTGACACAGTCTACTATTGTCCCAGTACAGTCCCACCTATATGATACATTCCACTACTGCCCCAGTTCCAGTCCTACTGATACGGTACAGTCAACTACTGCCCCAGTACCAGTTCTATTTATATGACACAGTACATTGCCTCAGTATTAGTCCTAAATATACGTTACAGTACATTAATGCAGCAGTTACACTCCTATTAATACGATACAGACCACTACTGCCCCTGATATGATACAGTCAACCTCTCTTCCAGTATCAGTCCTACTGATACACCACACTCCACTATTGTCAAAGTATCAGTCCTAATGATACGACAGTCCACTACTGTCCCAGTACCCACCCTACTTATATGAAATATTCCAGTACTGGCCCAGTTCCAGTCCTTCTGACACGCTACAGTCCACAACTGCGGAGTACTAACCATATTGATAGACATAGTACATTACTGCCCCAATACCAGTCCTACTTATATGATACAATACATTACTGGCCCAGTGCCAGTCCTACTGACACGAAACAGTACACTACTCTCTCATTACCAGTCCTACTGATACGACAGCGTCCACAACTGTCCCAGCACCAGTCCTATTGATATGACGCTGCCCAGTAGTCCTACCGATAGTACACAGTCCATTACTGATACGATAAAGTCCAAATACTGCCCCAGTACCAGTCCTACTGAAACCTACAGTCCACTACTGCCACATACAACACATTCCACTACTGCCCCGGTACTAGTCCTAGTCATATCCTATAGTCCACTCTTCAGTCATATTGATAAATACAGTTTGCTACTGCCTCGGTATAAGTACTACATACAATCTACAGTCCACTTCAATACCAGTACCAGTCCTACTTATATAAATCTCACTACTGTCCCAGTATCAGCCTGCTGATATGATACAGTCCACTACTGTCCAAGTACTAGTCCTACTTAGAACCTAGTCCACTGTGTCTCAGTACCGGTCCTACTGATACTCTACAGGCCACTACTGCCCGAATAACGTCCTACTGATAAGCTATAGTTCACTACTGCCCCGTACCAGTCCTACTAATACGACGGTCCTTGCCCCAGTACTAGTCCTAGTAATATCCTATAGTCCACTCCTTCCCCAGCATCAGTCCTATCGATATAATACAGTTTGCTACTGGCCAGGTACGAGTACTACATATACCCTACAGTCCACTTCAGTACCAGTACCAGTCCTATTTATATTACGCAGTTCACTACCGTCCCAGTACCAGTCCTTCTGATTTGATAGAGTCCACTACCGCCCCAGTACTATTTTACTTAGAACCTAGTCCACTGTGTCTCAGTAACGGTCCTGCTGATACTCTATAGGCCACTACTGCCCGAGTGCGAGTCCTACTGATAAGCTATAGTTCACTACTGCCCCGTACCAGTCTTACTGATACGACAGTCCAGTACTGTCCCAGTATCAGTCCTTCTGATATGATACAGTTCACTTTTGCCCCAGTACCAGTCCTACTGATACGACACAGTCCATTACTGTCCCAGTTCCAGTCCTACTGATACGACACAGTCAACTTTTGGATCAGTACCAGTCGTACTGATGTGATAAAATCAATCATTGCCCAAGTACCAATCCTTCTGATACAATACATTCCACTACTAACAAAGTATCAGTCCTACTGATACGACATAGTCCACTACTGTCCCAATTCCAGCTTACTGATATGATACAGTCTACTAATACACAAGTACCAGTCCTAACTATATGATACATTCCACTACTGCCCCAGTTCCAGTCCTACTGATACGGTACAGTCAACTACTGCTCCAATACCAGTTCTCTTGATACGACACAGTACATTGCCTCAGTATTAGTCCTAAATATACGTTACAGTACATTAATACAGCAGTTACACTCCTATTAATATGATACATCCCACTACTGCCCCTGTACCAGTCCTACTGAAACCCTACAGTCCACTAATGCCCCTGTACCAGTCCTTGATACCCTACAGTCCACTACTGCCCCAGTACCAGACATCACGATACGACCAAGTCCAATACTGCCACAGTACTATTCCTATTTATACGGTACTGTAGACTTATGCCCAAGTACCAGTCTAATTGATACGTCAAAGTTTGCTACTTTCCTAGTGCCGATACTCTTCAGTCCAATGCTGCCCAAGTTCTAGTCCTATTGATAATACACAGTAGACTACTGTTCCAGTCCCAGTACTACTGATATGATACAGTACACTACTGCTCCAGTGCCAGTCCTTTTGAGACGTCATAGTCCACTGATACCACAGTACCAGTCCTACTGATACCCTACAGACCACTACTGCCCCAGTACTAGTTCTAGTGATACGACCCAGTATACTACTGCCCCAGTACCACACCTACGTTTCAGTCCACAACTGCCACACTGCCCTATTGATACGACATATTATATTACTGTCACAATACCAGTCCTATATATACGATACAGTACATTACTGACCCAGTACCAGTCCTATTGACACGACACAGTACACTACAGTCCCATTACCAGTCCTACTGATACGACACAGACCACAACTTTCCCAGAACCTTTCCTACTAATATGATACAGTCCACCACTGCCCAGTACAGTCCTACTGATACGACACAGTCCACTACTGTCCCAGCACCAGTCCTACTGATATGATACAGTCCACTATTGTCCCAGTACCAGTCAAACTGATATGATACAGCACCACTGCCCTAATACTACCTACTGATACGACATAGTCCATATGTCCCAGTAGCATTCCTGCTAATATGATACAGTCAACTTCTGCCCAGTACATTCCTACTGATACGACACAGTCCACTAATGTCCCAGGGCCAGTCCTACAGACACGATAGTCCACTACTGCTCCAGTACCAGACCTATTGATACGATGCAATCAACAACTGCCCCAGTGCCAATCCTATTGTCACCCTACAGTCCACTACTGCCCTAGTGCCAGTCCTATTGGTACACTACAGTTCACTCCTCCAGTACCAGTCCACAAATGCCCCAGTGCCTATCCTATTGAAACCCTGCAGTCCACTACTGCCCCTGTACCAATCCTATTTATATGCTACAGTACACTAATGCCCCTGTACCAGTTTATTTGATACATCGCAGTCCATTACTGCCCTAGTACAAGTCTAGCTGATATCTATACAGTCCATCTGTGCCATTTCTATTGATACGACACAGTACACGACTGCCCTAGTTCCAGTCGTACTTATATGCTACAGTACACTCCTGCCCCAGAGCCAGTCCTATTGATATCCTATAGCCCACTACCGCCCCAGCACCAGTCCTACTGATATGACACAGGCCACTTCTGTCCTAATCCAAGTACTACTGATAGGTTACAGTACAATACTTCCCAAGTACCAGTCCTATTAATACCCTAGCCTACCACTGTCTCAGTACATGACCTATTAATACGACACAATTCAATAGTGCTTCAGTACCTATTCTACTAAAACCCTGCAGTTCACCACTGTCTCTGTACCAGAGCTATCGATATGTCAGAGTCTACTACTGATATGCTACTGTACACAATTGCCCTAGTATCAGTCCTACTGATACGACACAGTCCCATTCTGACCCAGTACCAACCTTACTGATATGATACAGTCCACTACTGTCCCAATACCAACCCTACTGATAAGAAATAGTCGTATTCTATAACAGTTCAAACCCTTCTGATACGATACATTCCACCACTGCCCTAGTGCCAGTCGTACTGGTACTATAGTACACTTCTGCCCAAGTGCCAGTCCTACTGATACCATACAGTCCAATACTGTCAGAGTACCAGTCATTCTGATATCATACAGTCAGCTACTATCCCAGTACCAACCCTACTGCTACTATACAGTCCACCACTGTATCAGTACCAGTCCTACTGATACGATAACAGTTCACCAGTGCCATAGTACTAGTCCTACTGATACCTTACAGTTAACTACTTTCCCAGTAACAAACCTAGTGATACGCTACGGCCCAGTACTGTCCCAGTACCAGTCCTACTGATACAGTCCAGTACCAGTACGTCTGATAAGATACAGTCCGCAACTGCCCTCATATCAGTACTAATGACCGAGTATAAGGAGGACTGGTACTGTGTCTATAGTGGACCGTAGAGTATACAGAGGAATGGTACTGGGTCTATGGTGGATTGTAGAGTATACGGAAGACTGGTACTGGGTCTGATGTGGACTGCAGAGTATACGGATGACTGTTACTGGGTCTGCCATGGACTGTAAAGTATACGCAGAAATGGTACTGGGTCTGTTGTGGACTGTAAAGTACACGGAGGACTGTATCTGTAGAGGAATGGAGAGTATACGGAGGACTGGTACTGTGTCTGTAGTGGACTGTAGAGTATACGGAGGAATAGTTCTGGGTCTATAGTGGACTGTAGAGTATAATTAGGACTAGTATTGGGTATGTAGTGGACTGCTGAATATACGGAGGACTTGCACTGGGTCTGTAGTGGACTCTAGATTATAGCGAGGAACGTACTGGGTCTGTAGGGGATTGTAGAGTATACAGAGGACTGGCAATGGTTCTGTAGTGGACAGTAAAGTATACGGAGGACTGGTCCTGGGTCTGCGGTGGACTAGAGTATATGGAGGACTGGTACAGGATCTGTGCTGGACTGCAGAGTATAGGGAGGATTGGTTCTGGATCTGAAGTGGACTGTATGTTTTACGGGGGACTGGTACTGTGTTTATCGTGGACTGTAGAGATATGGAGGACTTGTACTGGATCTGTGCTGGACTGCAGAGCATACGAAGGACTAGTACGGGGTCTGTTGTGGACTGTAGAGTTTATCGCTGATTTGAAGTGGGTCTGTGCTGGACTGCAGAGTACAGGAAGGACTGGTTTTATGGCTGAAGTGAACATTATATTATACGAAGGACTGGTACTGAATGTGTATTGGACTGTAGAGAATACGGAGGACTGGCACTGAGTCTAGCTGAGAGAATACGGAGGACTAGCACTGGGTCTGTAGTGGTCCGTAGAGAATACGGAGGATTGGCACTGGGTCTGTGGTGGTCTGTAGAGAATACGGAGGACTGGCACTGGGTCTGTAATGGACATAAGATTATAGGGAGGACTGCAACTGGGTCTGTACAGGACTGTAGAGTATATAGAGGACTGTAACTGGGTCTGTAGAGGTCTGTAGGGTAGGGGGAGGACTGATACTGGGTCTGTTGTTGACCGTAGAGAATACATTGGCCCGGTACAGGGTCTGTAGTAGACTGTAGAGTATATGGAGGACTGGTACTGGGTCTCTATTGGACTGTAGAGTATACCGTGGACTTGTACTGGGTCTATAGTGGATTGTAGGGTATACGGAGGACTGATACTAGGTCTGTAGTATATTGAGGACTGGTACTGCGTCTGCGGTGGACTGTGGCGTATACTGAGGCATGGCACTGGGTCTGTGGTGGACTGTAGAGTATACGGAGGACCGTTACTGGGTTTTCTCAGCGACTCACCATAGCTGAAGCACCAGCCGCACTACTTTTGTATGGACAGCTCTTCAGTGGCGTACTAATATACACACAAAAAAACATTGGGCCTACTTTTGAGCGCGGATAAATACACAGGCCACTTTCTCTAAAACCGCGTGTGGCCACGAAGAATAGCAGATAAAATTTGTCATTAAAAATGACAGAAGAACGATCAGGTGCATCCATTAACTCAAAGGAGACGCAACCAAAACAGGCATCATCGTATCAACAAAGCATTTACCTTCACATGTTGGAGTTATAGTCCAATTCTTATTAGCCTCACAGGTAACGTTCATGCCCTGCTGACCATTCTCTGCCCAGTATCCATTGTGACATAGCACTCGGGCCTCGCCAAGGTACTCAAGAGAGGTTATGTTGACTGCTCCATTAGCAACAATGAAAGGCTCACAGGATATAACTGAAATACAATTAACACACAGCATACAAAACCAATTTGACACAGTTCCTTCGCCTGAAAGTGTAGAAATCTCAGTTATTGTGATTGTGACAGATTAGTTTAGAATATACTAAATTATTTCCACAGGGGTGGATTCAGAGGGGGTTCGGGGGATCAGTCGAAGCCCCTTTTGACTCAAAATTATTTGCATAGGAAGTTTTGGATAAATTGGGGATACCATATTTACCCTAAATATTCACATCCCTTACCCTTTATCTTCTACTTCTCTTCAACAAGTCAATTTTGTTTAAATTGCTGGATGAGTGGCAAACAGTGTAGACCCTGATCAGACGCCGCGTTCTGCGGCGTCTGATCTGGGTCTATGCTGTTTCTCTGGATTGTCTTTCCGAATACATAGAAAAATCACTGTAGTTTGATCAAATCGGGTCCCTCAGAAATTATTTTGGATCCCCCCCACTCCCCCCCCCCGATCCGCCGTGTGGTATGCGATGCGCTAGGGCCAATAAGGAATCACAGTACGACTTTTAACACAACATTTCGAAGGTTGAAGCGTCTCTCTGGGTACCGTATGAATATTCGGTCAGATAGGTCTGGGCATACACTGCAGACACGCTGGTAACCTTAAGTAAAGGTTTAGTCTGTCTAAGGTCTATACTGTGTGGCATTGTGTCACAATATTTTAGAAGCATCATCAAGGAGTTAAATAGATTTTCAATTAAATGTTTTTGTCTCTAAGGGCAACATTTACAGATTTCACTGTTCAAATTTAGGGATACAAATGGTAAGGCATTCATTTAAGGTGACTAAATGTTTAGGATGCTGCGGTCTCGCCTACCTTTTATAGACCAAACTTTTTATGTTGAAATATATAACCTAACCATATTCTTAGGAGGGTAGATACAATTGGTTGAATATTCTGCTATTTGTTACAAACTTTTGTGATTTCCTGTTTGCTCTTCTGCACATCAAACCCGAATCTGCTTCCAAAGGGAGGGAAACGAAAAACTAAATCAATTTCATTGGTTTACTTCCCCTGACAGTGTATCAGTGCCGTATACTGATTGACTTTCAGGGCCCAGTTGTTCAAAGCGTCGTTAGCTTAAGGAGCTCGTTAAGGGTCATTTCGTTAACTGTTTTAGCAGATTTAATATACAATATTCTGGTATTTTTTGCTGAAAAATGTGAGTAGCTTTTGCACTGCAAAAGCTACTCACATTTTTTCAGCAAAAAATTTCAGCATATTTGCGTATCACTCGATGTAAATTTTAACGAATCGTTAACTAACGACATCGTTAGCTTTGAACAACTGGGCCCAGATGTTTTACTCTTGATGCAGCTATGGTTCAAACAGCGGGTATAATCCTTATAGTTAGTGAGAAACCTACCAAAGTCTGTAAACCATAAAATGCACGTCAATGCAAATGCTGATTGCAAATTGTAACTGTCTTTCTCTAGATACACTTGTGGTCCAGCTATCGAGACTTTAGCTCCTATATTTATTGGGAAACTGACGAAAGTAAGTCAACCATGATAAGTTGTTTCGGCTCAAATAATCACATTTGCTGTAGTCACTCTTAATCAGATGCAAAGAAAAACAAAAAACAAAAAAATAAACAACAACAAAAAACAACAACAACAAAAAAACAAATACAGAACAGACCCACATTTGTCTAAAGTGTTGCCCAATAGACTAACATTTAATGTATATTCTCATTATATATCCTTACTTTTGCAGGTCTGTGTTATATTATCCCAATTGTTATCCTGCCTACAGGCTATAGTGACGTCAGTACTTGCGTCATCAAACTCATAGCCAAGATCACATTGATACGTAGCAGCTGTTCCATAGGTATAAATATTACTGACATATGGAAAAGTAACATTTGGAACTGATCCCATCGGTAACGAAGGAGGCGATACACACTTCTTTTCTGAAATATGAAGAAAATTGAGACAGCGCACGACAAAACCTACAAAATGGCATATGCACCCAGCGAAGACTCAGATCAGTCTGGGCATCCGCCCAGTCTGATCAGTCTTCGCTGTGCGCTCAATGGCAGCTAAGGACCCAAGCTTTCTTCATGCGGACAGCGTAGACACTGATCAGACTGGGCGGATGCCCAGACTGATCTGAGTCTTCGCTGGGCGCACATGTCATTTTGTAGGTTTTATCATGCGCTGGCTCAATTAAGGTTACTGTTGTCTTTTCAAAGTAATTTTTATCATGAATTACAGCCAGACCAGTTGTTGCAAATATGCGTATCTATACACAGAAGAACATTATTAAAAGGAAAGGCAACGCTGGCAATAAAAAATGTCTGAATTGAAAGATTTTGACAAACCAGGTATTTTTGATGAGGTCGCATAAAAACAAAAATATCGATGTTTGAAAACTTTGAACATTTTTCATCAATATGAATAGTTTACCTTGACCTTTCATCTCAGACAGATCCTTAGCTAACATTGCGTTTTCCCTATGCGTATTAGTATTTCGTTCAGCGTTAGGCTTCTAAAATAATGAATATTTTTATCCTAAAGTATGTACAAGCTGAGGACAAGTATTTCTGAGACAATTTATTTATGGCGTTACATGTACAAAATCTGAAAACTTAACAATTATGATATGATATGTAAAGAAAAGCTAAAGTTGGCCTGGAGAAAAGCAGACAAAATAGTTTGATTTAAATTTTTGACGAAATCTTGTTAGTATAAAATATTACTTGCCGAAAAAATGATTTTAAGAGTTGTGAAAAAATACAGAAACGAAAGAATGTTTTGCGATTATGTATCAATCGTGCTTGAAAGTTCGTTAAGGATAAAATGCCAAGTGAAGCGTCTTTCAGGGTAATGTTGAAAGGACGATAATACATTTAATACGCAAGCTTACAACTAGTATGTAACTAAAATGCGAAGATAGTTTAGATGCTTTCTTTTCAAAGGCCCAGAGTGTGCCATGTTAGGTTTCTCAAGGTAAAGCTATGCGACCGGTATAAAATCCTGTTTTTTCCTGTTACATATTTAGTTTGCACTTCTATCCAGAGAAGATAGTTAAATGGGTGTTGAGCAGATCACTTTTTTCCATAACATTTGCATTTCCTTTAAGTATATACTGTCATTGGTTTTCCTTACATAACTGATATATTTCTGCAATAATTTAACAGCTCTTCGCTTTTTGGTTTTAAATTCAAAGTGCAAATAATGCCTAACAGCACCTCTGCTACAAAACTAAATCAAGCAAAAACATTATGATCGCAATGTCAGAAATGTCAGAAAACGTACCTTCGGACATGTGCATCCAGCGGATGTTCAAAACAGCCTGCGCTTTCGCATAGTCTGATCAGAATCTTTACCGGGCACATTTTGGATAGCAAAGGATGCAAAGTTCATAAATGCCGACAACGAAGATTCGTAGGCGTATTTAAGTCTTCGGCGTGCGAACGCTGCAGCTCGCTATAGTTCATGGGTCATACAAGAGGCTTCCCTGTTGCCGAAATTACTACGCATAAACTCTAAAAGTCTATGTTGTTAGTACTCATTTGAACTGCCTAGACTTGTCAAGGCAATTCAAACGAATACCAACATGTACGTTTATAAAGAAGTAGGTAAAATACGAGCATGCCGCTACTACAGGGTATTTTTGTATGACTTTCTGGTCTTGACTTGCAAAAAAAAATCATCAATACATACTATTTTTCTGTATCTGCTGTAGAAGCACATGCGTCATGCACTATAATCATGTATAGTATGAAGGAAAAAGAAGAAAGAACTAGAAATGAGCAACACTTTGGAAGTACATTATGAAGATATATTCCTATAGAACCAGGGCGGTGGCCTGTAAGATTTTGTAGTTTGTGCATCCAGTACCACTGAGATGTTAAGTTTGAATAAACGCATATACCTCTTTTAAAACTAAATGCATATTTATACTGATGTGGCCTGTTTATTCCTATGTTTTATACAGAAATTCCACACAATAAGCATTCATTCATTTATACTTGAATTTGATATTTCTATATAGCTAGTATGTTGTGTCATCTATGACAATATGTTGGGTTCCCTAAATCGGGCATCAGCATTACCATAGCTCCTGTAAAGGGCCTTGAAATCACCATCTCCAATTATTGTACCGCCGGTCAACGTACACCGATTCTCAACGAAACCATACTGGAAACCTAAAGAGCTTGCGTAATCGAAACCACAGTAACAAATTCCAGAATCGTCTGAAATCAAGCAGTATATGCATTTTTGTCAGAAAATGATAATTAGATAGCAGAATAAGATAACAGTTCTTAAAATACACAACATTCATAAACGTTTGACACAGAAGTACAAAATACGATGTGATTTAGAAAATAGATACTACAAGCAGAAACGTTTATTGCAAGAGAGAAAAATATGCTTGTGGTTTGCTATTTTCTGTTTTCTTTTTTTCTTGTCCATTTTTGTTCTATGTTTCCGAAGGATCTCTTCTCCGGAATACAATGCATTTGTGATTGCGGGAGCTGTCAATCATTACTCATATGGAGGCCGTAAAATCGTCGTCCTGTACTTCTATATAGCGTTGATATTGTTGAAAGGTCTATGCTACACCAAGCAACTGCAAAACTGGGCTGCGTTCAGCTAATCAAAACGTTCACGGTTACACGCAAACAAAAGCAAACTTTCTATCCATTTGTAAGAGTTTTCGGCGGAGGATAGCGAATATCCGCAAACTAATCTGTTTTGCCACATCCAAAGTCTAGGCGAATAAATTTTTTGTTCGTAATAAAATATGGAAATGTTTACTGGGTTAATTTAATAGAGTCGATTCCTTATAAAATTAATAATTGTTGATATCTTTATTCCATCTAATATCAAGTCTCGTCAGCGAAAATCACGGCTACTCTCTAATTTGAGGTCACATAAGACGGGGTTACAATAACCGTTCAGAAGATGCAAATTAGTTTTCGGAAACTCTCGCGAGTGATTTGTTTTATTGATGGATGGTGTGTTTTAAAAATTCATAATAAGACAAATGACCGATGTCAGATCTCCAGAAGTATAGAATACCCAAGGAAATGGTTTCAGTTACTTACCGAAGTGCTTTACAAACCTAAATGCAATATGCTAAACGTAAAATGTTGTTGAAGTAGTTGCGGTCATGGTCACGGTCATGAAGAGAGATCAATCAGAATAAAACTTTTAATTTATAGAGAAATGGATGAAAAAGTTCGGTCGCAGGAAACGGTAGCTCGGCTGAACTTGCACTTGCACAACCCTTTTGAGACATCTAAGTCCGAGAACTTGACTTCAAGTGGCTAACACTGAACAAAAATGTCAGATCTAACATCAGTCCAAGTATCAGCTGAATCCATCTAGGCATTCAGACGTCATATATCTTCCACAACTTTAACATAAGAATAATGTATTCAGTATGAATAATTTCTAGGTCTATAAGTTCTTTGTGCGTTCTTCAATATTGTGTAGTTTATATTTTCTGGTATTTTTGAAAACATGTATTAGGATCATTGATGTGTCAAATGTCTTTAAAACATTTTATGTAAAACTTTAAAATTTAAAATGTTAAAAAAATGTAGGTCTGTGACAATAACCTACTGATCACTGAAGAGGCTGGGCTTCTAAAGGACAAACCTTTGGACCAATATCTAACAAAGTCCAAGTATCTACTAAATCTATCCAGGCGTCCAGGAAATATAGACATTTCAAAGCTTTAGTGGACGCTGACGCCGATTCGGGGTTCTTTCGTAACGGCCAGCTATTAGAAAAATAATATCGTCATAACATTTTAATTGTTTAACTTATAAAACAAGGATAGCGGTATCATAAACTTCGTCAAAAATCAAAATCTGATCGTCAACACTATAAAATAATTTTAAATGTAACGTTAGTTTGAAACAAAGTCTTTAGCAAGTCCTGTTGGACCTCGAGTTTAAAAGAGCTTTAATACAAAATGTAAACGGATGGTAAGTCTGATCTTTTAGAAATTACTTACAAAAAGATTATTATAAAAGGACAGAATATAATGTATTATAAAAGGACATAATATAATGTAGATGTTACGGAAAAGCTACATGTTAGGTTGTTCACCCAATTAACATTAACGATTTTGATGCTCTTTTTAATTGCACGATAAGGGGTCGAGTCCCATACTTGGTGATAGTTAAATCCTAAACATTTTCTTCACATTTTGTCTGACCTCTACGGTCGAGCTGACCGTAGTTATACTAAAGTGGCCAGTGCAATTTGTGACCTACAGAAGAGGAAGTCCAGCTATCAGAATATCAAAGTGCAAATCAAACGCAAATTGATTGCAAAAGTAATGCGTGAGAATCAGGATGAAAAAGAAATGTCAAATATCATTTAATACCAGTGGTCCTGATCGTCTTCTCCTCTGAATCTCTGAAGGTCCTCCGAGTTTGGTAGAAGCATTCATCGAACAATCTGGAAGGCTTCTAAATGAGAGTTTCCGATTTTAGACGATGAAAATTATCTCTCCAGCTACCTTCTGTTTGCCTTCTGATAAAACACGCTTAATAAAACCAGCCAGTCTTTTTCTTTTGCTCTGACTTTCGGTTTGTATTTGGGCCTTCATCCATGTTTAATCGTGTTGAAACGTTGATTTATCAGGGCCCAGCTGTTCAAAGCGTCGTTAGCGTAATGAGCTCGTTAGTGGTCAAAATGTTTACTGTTCTAATAAGTACAATATCTAATTCACAGGTATTTTTGCTGAAATATTTTGCTTAATATTTTTCACCAAAAATATTAACGTATAAGCCGTATTTGATGATCAACGTTTTAACGATACGTTGATTAACGACATCGTTAGTTGTGGACAACTGGGCCCTGCTTTTCAGTGGTGATTCTCCAATGGGTAAGAGAACCTCAGCCCACAAACAATTACTGTATTTGAAGCTGGAACTGTAGCAGGATTAAGGGCGAAATTGAGCGTCCAATAAAACCAGATTGACTGTTCTAAATTCTTATGCAGTTCTTCTTCGTCTGTCTGTTTTATCTTTGTTTCTGTTTATTGGAATTATCTGGCTTGGGTTTACGAGCAACTAATCTCAGCCTTATTTTTTGAAGCAGCTCATAACACATACCCATAACAAACAATCAGTCGAAAGCACGCACTGAATAATGATAGACAGAATGCCAAGTCAGTGGTTGAAGGCAGTGACCACAATGATCGCTCTGGTAAAGTAGAATATGGTATAAGTAAAGACAAAGGTAAGCAATGAAGTCCATCCCAACGTGGGCGATATCAACGCTAGTCTTATAAAAGAGATTCTGCTTACGTGTTTGCATGGATTCCATCGTGAATAATCTATATAAACTAGAATGTTTAATATATCTTTGGACATGTATGCCTTGTGATGACTCAGGTGTTCAGAGCATTTGTTGTTTACCTGACGACGTCTTAGAGCCTTAGCTATTTACAGAATAGTCAGCGCTGATAAGGCTGCGCGGATGTTGGGTCTTTGCTTAGGTTCATTAGCTCGCATGCAGGTTCAAATAAGCGTACGGGGATGCCTATGTCGCATTGTTTGCTGACATTTTTTCTTCATAAAGTTACTTGGAAACAATTGACGTTTTAAGATGCCATAAAGTTACTTGGAAACAATCGACGTTTAAAAATGCCGCTGACTTGATTACAAGAGCAGGATTACTTCAGGCTCACTAAATTTGGTGTGGGTTGCAGGACGTAACATTTCGCTCTTGTACATGGCAAAGCGTTTGTTTACAATAAAAAAAGGTAAGAGAAAAGTCCAGGGAGTGCCACAATCACAAACCGCAGCCCTTCCCAGACCCCAAGAGGAAGAGGAAACCGACAAATCCAAACAAGCACAAATCGAACAAACGTACGAAAAGCACTAAGATTAGCTCTCTCTTCCTCAAGCGAGGTAATCGCAATACTAAAAGGACTGAAAAACACAATGACACACGGAAAGACACACAACAAATCGCCTCGTAGAATAAACCACAAGGCAACAAAGAGCAAGACTAACACCGGGACCACCGCCTTAGAACGGCTAGTAGAGTAAACCACCGGGGGCTTTAAAGCACGTTTACAGCTAGCCAACTTCACCCTGGGTCCCGATGCCACTCTTAATCACAACAAGTAAAACAGAAAGCAAAATGGGCAGCTGTTGAAGGTGACCAAAATGCTAGCATCACAAAACAACTAGTAAACAGAAAGCAAAGTGGGCAGCTGTTGAAGACGGTGACCACAATGCTAGCATCACAACACATACAGACAAAAAAAAAAGAGCTACAAAGAGTAAGACCAACACCAGGACCACCGCCTTAGAACGGTTAGTAGAAAAAAACTACCGGGGGGTTTAAAGCACTTTTACAGCCAGCCAACTTCACCCTAGGTCCCGATGCTACTCTTAATACAGAAACACATAAAATATCTGACTAGGACTGTGAAATGCATGCGCAGTAGAATGATAGGACTAGACTATAAACTCTCAATCATGTTTATGACACATCGTCTTACCTATGAGCGCCAGCGGTTTACCTTCCACGGCACAGGCTGAGGAACAATCTGCTGCTGTAAAAACACTGATCGTAAATATATTCTCGAAATCCAAAACACAGCCAATATAGAAGTCATCATCTGAAAGATTAATAAGTTATTGATAGGCGCGGATATGAGCCTTGATCAGGGCCATGACCTAACACCTCAACGATGCATCTATATGTCCATATGATTGTATTTCCTAGTTACAATTTAGAAACTGGGACGTCATTAGAATTATATGTAGATGCATGTGATCATATTTATTTATTGTCTAACCTCTGCAAACGGGGCCCGAACAGGGATTAACAAAATTTAACTAACAGAACGAACGTACAGGGACTATTGATGGCGTGATATTGATTTCCCCATCTTATTTTTGTGTGCCATGTATAGTAGATAAAGCGATTATCTTTAATATCAGATAAATCTGATTCA
This sequence comes from Anodontia alba, assembly GCA_964016985.1. Taxonomy (NCBI): domain Eukaryota; kingdom Metazoa; phylum Mollusca; class Bivalvia; order Lucinida; family Lucinidae; genus Anodontia; species Anodontia alba. Next base: position 71,837,866 of record OZ024831.1, read on the forward strand.
ACAGGTGCGAGCTTATACAGTACATGTCTTCAATGCAACTTATTGCACGGTCAACTCTACAACAATGCAGCCGTGTTAAGAACTGATACACACTGAGAGGAGTCAAAGCAATAAAAATATTTAGTGTCCCTCTTGGAAAGGGGTCTACTCTAAAAGGAAAGCAATTTCTTTCCTTTTCAGAGTAGACCCCTTTTTAGAGGACACTCAGCAAGAAGTCATAGATATCTCATCTTCCTTATACTGGGAAGCTTCCGCTCAGACTGCTGATCAGACATAAATGGTTAATTATGCACATCCGCTCATTTATTTATGACTATATCCAAACTGTTTTAAAGCTGCCTTACGATTAAATGTCTGATAAGCCTGGCCGAGTAAATATACTTTAAGTGCCACTTCTTTGTGCCATTCTGCTGGATAAATGACCACTTCATCTGTAACAAATGGCTCTGAGAAGAACAGATAGCTCGGATCAATGCCATCGGAATTAGCAGATAACTGAAATGAAACAATATAACAACCAAAATATACGCATTTGCGAATTTAACAGCTACACTTAAAGATCTCTGGACTTTATCAGTCTCTGAATACTCAAAACAAATAATTTAAATATTCGCTGATGTATTTTGAATTTTGGTCTAGAACTCTTCGCAAATACTGATATGATATGCGGCTTTCGAAATACGGTTACAATAGTAACCAGTAGTTTTACTACTGACGGTTCCAAGTAGTATTCCTACTGACCCCAGTACTTTTGCAAATGCCCGTTCCAAGGTGGTTCATCTATTGCAGTTCGTTGGTTTCATATGTTGCGTTTGTTTTGTCATTATTTGTTCCTTATCCGTCCTCCTTTTGGTGCCACAGGAATGCTGTGCTGCGTGAATGAATGTGGCATATCCGGGGTATCTTCACTTATATCTTTACATGTATATTTATAAAAAATGAATACTGAGGCATTTAAAAAAACATCGAGGACACAATGACATATTCAAAATTGAATACACACAGACACACACACACACACAAACACACGCACGCACGCACGCACGCACGCACACAATCACACGCGCACTGTATTTTCAAATCAGAATCTAAATGAACTTATAAACGTACACAGACTGATCTTTTACAAGCTAATGGCTTACCATAATTGTTTAGCATATATGGCAGCAGGATGACTCCATCAAGAAAATCGCAGCGCTAAGTAATGCTAAAGCATGTCTGTGTACTACTCCTGACGGAAATTCTGCTACACAACACTATTGCAGTGCTGTTGAATTTGAATGGTAGACAACACTGTATTCGAGAAAAAAGTTAAGAACCTGTTGGGAGCCATTATGCACGTATGGGAACATTGCACCACTAAGCGGGTCTCTGTAAGATAGATTAAATCGTGTCACCCAAGACTGATCATCGGATGTATGGCGTCCTGAAAAGCAAAAAAACGAAACAATACCTTCAACAGTTTATGTTTGATTCAATGATTTAATTTATCGTAAACTTTACAGAGTTAAGATAACAACATGCAAAAACAAATAAAACCTTTCAAGACACACTGTTTGCAATAGATTTCTGCAACTGTAAACATAGAAAGAGGCATGTTTATTTAAAAAAACGAATAATAGAGAAAAAGAACTCCGTCGAAGTTTATGTCGCACCAGCATTCTAAAATGTGAAAACATTTATTATATGCTTGTATTATGTGCTCTTGGACAAAATGTGTGCCCGTGAAAATGTACATCTTAGTGTCAACCCTAACTGAAGGGAAATTAACTGTAAAGTTTTACAGTTTGTAGGTATCATTTAGGGTGGACGCTGGGTTGAACGTAAGTACACGAACGAACAAACGGACGGAAACATGCATGCCTATGTAGCACATGCTAAGCAGGTGCGACAAAAATATCAAAATGTTTGACTGATGCTACTAACCTAAATCTGTGATAATTCTCCCCGTCTGTTGCAGGCTCTTTCTGATTCAAATGGTGGTTTGGATTTGATCTGACTTTCAGTTTGCAGTCTAGTCCTCATTTTTGTAAATCAAAGTATCGAATAGCTAATTTGCATATTTCGTTTGCTGATACACTGATGCGTTACTGAACCTTACGCGGACCGAATAATGCTTTGTTAGAACTGCATTTGAATTAAGTGTGACGTTGAATACACATTCAAATGCACTTGCGTACGTAACGCGACGACTGCTTGGATAACGTCAAAAATTTGAGACGGTTTGTTCTTCATTATACCATCGTGAATCCGATGTCATCACGTAACGTCGCTTTTCATTGGATGGCATTCGGTTTTACGCAGCTCACAGCGCTTGACGCTTTATGCAAATAGTGCAATGTTTTAACAAAACAAATAAATATATGCATTAGAATGGGGATAACTGCATTTAAAATTGTCATTTAGGGAAGTGAATCGTCGGTTTTGCTGTCGCAAAATACATTATTTCCGACCGAAAACTTGCCAATTTATCTCTCAAAATTACAATTTTGAATGCAGTTATCCCCTAAATAAACCAGGTTTTAGAACCGTTTTGCTGTTGTTCATCGCTCGGAGGCGGGTAATTCTGTCGCACTTCCTCTTCGTTTGTTTGTTGTGTTATACTGAGAAAGTGTGTTGATCCACTACCTATGTAGGTCGAACACTTATGCGCTTTCTGAACTGTGTCAGGACTAATGGTTAGGGCTGGAAGTCCACAGAACCAGGATTAACCCTTTTATTCATGAGTTTCTGAAGTTGACTCATTTTCCTTGAATTTTGACATGTCCACTTATGCAAATAGGTGTCTCTGTCTAAAATAATAATAATAAAAAAAAAAAACAGAATGCCAAACGGCTCGTTATGAGGCATCTCATCTGGGTCTGCACTGTGCAAAGGTATCTGCATTGGTTTGTAGGGATGAAAGGGTTAAGCTCCCAAACAGTTTTCGGTTGACTGTCCCACAGCGACATTCCTGTTGCAGTTCTTTCTTGATTACTGTTTTCGAAGTTTCCAGGAAGACTTCGTCATGTGCAGCAGTTTCATGCCATTAACCCTGTAATCCCCGAGTTTCTGATGTCAACACTTCTATCTTTGAATTGGGACCTATCTGTTATTGCAAATGAGTGTGTCATTTGGAAAATCAAAACCGGAATGGCAAAGAGAGTAGATACTGATAATGGTAAGATGGCTCGTTACGAGCATCCTCATTGGATCTACTCTATTTGCAAATGAAAACGTTTTGGTCTACAGGGCTGAAAGAGTTAAGCTAATGTCCTCTGGTTTTGATGTAGGGGCGGGGTTGTTTTCCGTATTTGTTGTCCATATTCATTAGTGTTGACTGTCAAAAACTGACATCTGTTGCATTTGTGAGAGCTGTATTATGGGACTGTGGCGTTTCTTGGTACCTCCATTTCATTTCTATTGCAAGAGTAGTGTTTATTTATTCCTGAACTTCCGAGCGATGATCAGCGAGCGTACGAAATGAGCAAATGAGCTCGATTAAACTACTCGTTTTAAATGGTTATCATGCAACATAAATTGACTACAATTAAGATATATCGGTTAAGATCTATTAACGACTTTTCTGGCCTCTTTAATTCCATGACGGTGGGTCGGGCTACAGTCTCAGTGACGGTTCACACCTAAACCGATAGATAACTTGTGCCTGACCTTCCTCATCTGTAGTAAGATTAACCGTGGCTTCATCAGTGATTTTCTTCCGTAGGGAAAGGTATGCCACATGGCCTAAAGGAAACTAAGGAGTTTCAACTAGACTAAACAAATGTATTTTCTTTATGTTATCTTGTGGTTGAAGGAAAGTTCAAAAACCTTACTGTGATGTTTAAATTAGCATTAATATTAGTCTTGAGTACAAAATCAATCACCAAACAGAAAAAAATACATATATAAATACTCTGATAAGCGCGTAGCTACAAATTTCTTACCTGAGAGAGCAATCCCAGTGATAATAAACATTCGGTTTAAATATATCCTAAGGTAATTCTGATCAGCAGTCGAGTCCGGCAGCCAAACTTCATGTATGCCATAGTCATGACTTGAAAGAAAACATACATTACAGTGTTAATACTTCCACCCCTGCGTTTCTGAAGTGGACTCTTCCATTCTTGAATTTGAACATGTCCACTGATGCAAATAGGGATTTCAGTCTAAAAGAAAACAACAGAATTGCAAACAGTGTAGATCCTGATGAGATGACTCCGATGAGCCGTCTTTTCTGGATCTACATTGTTTGCACAGGTATCTATTGTGGTCTCAAAGGCTGAAAGGGTTTATTTAGTCTGCAATCACAAAACATAAACAGAGGGATACACACAAATATTACATATAGGTTTTTAAACAAAAGGTAAGAGATAAGTCCAGGGAGTGCCACAATCACAAAAAAGGTAAGAGAAAAGTACAAGGAGTGCCACAATCACAAACCGCAGCCCTTCCCAGACATCAAGAGGAAGAGGAGACAGACAAAACCAGACAAGCGCAAATCGAACAAACGTACGAAAAGCACTGAGATGAACTCTCTCTTCCCCAAGCGAGGTAATCGCGATGCTAAAAGGACTGAAAAACACAAGAACAAAATAACACAAGACAAGACATAAAACAAATCGCCTCGTAGAATAAACCACAAAGCAGCAAAGAGTAAGATTAAAACCGGGACCACCGCCTTAGAACTGTCAGTAGAATAAACCACCGTGGGGTTTAAAGCACTTTTACGTCCCGCCAACTTCACCTTGGGTCCCGATGCCACTCTTAATCACAACTAGAAAAACAGAAAGCAAAATGGGCAGCTGCTGAAGGTGACCAAAATGCTAGCATCACAACACAACTAGTAAAACAGAAAGCAAAGTGGGCAGCTATTAAAGACGGAGACCACAATGCTAGCATCACAACACATCTAGTAAAACAGAAAGCAAAGCTACAAAGAGCTACAAAGAGTAAGAACAACGCCAGGACCACCGCCTTAGAATAGTCAGTAGAATAAATTACTAGGAGGGGGAGGGGGTGGGGAAGAGCGTTTAAAGCACTTTTACAGCTAACCAACTTCACCCTGGGTCCCGATGCTACTCTTTGTACAGAAATACATAAAAATCGGTTCGCATAAAGGCTCCCTGAAATTGTCTAAGAGCTTAGATCTGCACAGGTATCCATTCAAGGCTGTTCTGGTAGACTGAGCAGTTTGAACATTACATTATTTACTTATATTGCCATACACGAAATTATCAATTGCGGAGCTGTAAGAAGCATACAGCATAAATATCCTTTAAAATATATAAATATTACATATTTTTGCAAATAATTCTTTCAAATTCTTATGCTTACGTTTGCAAAACTATATAGGTAGCAACAACCTTTCCTTTTCAAAGTACATTTGTTTAAACCAACTGTGTCGTTCATTATACAAAGGACACTCGTTTTAACGAAGTCATTTGTTTCCAAAGATGCTGCTATTAAAATTTTCCTGTTATTAAGAATCCATAAACGCAGCAGAATGATATGTTAGAAAGGACATGTTTTATTCTTATTTCCTCATAGAACATATATTAATTTTGGATATTTGTTAGCTCATCTCAGTGAGGCAATACTAACAAATACCCTAAACATTTGCTTCTTGAAGTATTAAATATCTGCATACTTTCTGATAAACTGTCACCTTTTGAGCAACACAAAGAAAAGCAATATAAGAGAGTATAAAGAGAGTTGACTGTATAAAAGTAACTGCTTTATGTAACAGCCATGCAAGTATAAATATTTATTTACACGTTTTATTTCCATTTGTATTAGCCAAAATATTACAGAGAAAATCATAGTTCCCAATCGTATGTAGCAAGTATCCAAATTTGCCGCTTTGGATGGAAGTAGGTGGGTGAACAATAAATAGATATGAATGACCTACTTAATAATGTATGTAAGATGTAGCCATTATAACATGTACCCATCCGTCAATTTCGGTTATACTGGCTATAAAATACAGGTCATCCATGAAGATCTGAAACTGATGTCAGTCAGAGGATAATTTGGTAAGGTATTGCATGTAAGATATCAACATATAGGGCAACATGACAAAATTGTGGTACGCAGCATACTGCCTTTATTACATGTAACTCATATTCCGGTATTAGTCAGCCTTCACCGGTCAGTACACCGCTTAGGTAGAAGTTACCTAGGCTTGACAAATAGTCTTCACATATATTTGTAGTTTTGAACTGCATCAGGATTAAGGGTGCGGTTTCGATCGAGTAAAACTATTTTAATCCCCACACTATCAGTTGTTTCTGTTGACCGTTCTAATAATATAAAGACCGTTCTAATAAGATAAAAGCATATATGAAACTACCATCGATGAACAAAGAATTTCAATTGAAAACCAACCTTGGCAAAGTAAGCAGAAATACCACGGGGGCTATCATGTGTCTGTTGGTAAGTGCAAGTGTGCTGCTGTGTTTTGTTATTGTTTGCTCCTTAATTAACTCTTTCACTGCCACAGGCGATAATAATAGGCTTTTGCGAACAGCATAGATCCAGATTAGACGGCTCATTGAACCGTCTCATCTGGATCTACGCTGTTTGACATTCAGTTCATCAACTTTACATATAAACGTCTGTCCAAGTGATAGTTTGTTAAAATAAAAAAGCAGACGACAAATGTCGTCTGAAATTCGACACCTTTCGGTGCCTTGGAAAGGTTGTGCTTCGTGATTATAGCCTTTATTGGGGAACTTCATTTATATTTTGATTTTCACTGCCTTATGCAGTCTCCTTAAGGGACTTCATTCACTTCTGGTGCACAGCGACGGTTTTTGAGTCACTGGTCTGGGCCAGGCTTGAATCCATACTATTAAGCATTGCAATCAAACGCATTATCCATTCGGCTACGACGCCTCTTTACAGGAACAAAATACTCCCCTTCGCTGCAAACCTCTAGGAGAATTCTAATTTTAAGTTCATAAATATACTCGTATATACGCATTAGGTTTTGCAAAAAATATGATATATATATATATTAGCTTTCACAAAAAAACATGGTCAACGCTTAGTACACATTGTTTGCTAAGCATAACACGCCCTTTTTGTGAAAGTTAATACTTGGTTATAATAACGTTAGCTGTCCATGGAAAATAGCACTGGACCATTCCGTGGCCTTTTATAAAGTGCTTCCGGAACAATAACAAAATCTAAGATTGTCTACGTGTAAATCCGGAAAGCTTCGCGATCTCATTATTTTCGTGGCTGTTGCAATGTCCTTTAAAGTGCCAATTCACAAAGTTCAGATTTGTTGTATGTCTTTCCGTGTGTCATTTTGTTCTTGTGTTTTTCAGTCCTTTTTGTATTGCGATTACCTCGCTTGGGGAAGAGAGAGCTAATCTTAGTGCTTTTCATACGTTTGTTCGGTTTGTGCTTGTTTGGATTTGTCGGTTTCCTCTTCCTCTTGGGGTTTAGGAAGGGCTGCGGTTTGTGATTGTGGCACTCCCTGGACTTTTCTCTTACTTTTTTTTTCAGAGCCTTTTTTACCTCACTTGAACTGCATTTTAAGTACATAAAGAGCACAAGGTACTTATCATCAGCACAACCATGAAAAAATGTAATAAATTTTACGGATTTACAGTAGTTTTTTTTTGCACAAGTGCATACTTACAACGTTATAGAAGAGTTAAATTCTGTCTGACTAGACGAGACTTTTATCTGTTTGTAGTCTTCCTTGGCGATAGTACCTATAGGGGGAGCTGTGAAAGGAAACACAAACATATTATTATCCGAAAACATATTCATCAAAATCAAACAGCAAAAACGTCAATTCATCTTTTCTTTTATTTTTATTTACAACGAACGTGTTTGATAATCCTTTACCACTATATGGGCAATTTCATCAGACGACAAATTGATGATAATTGTCTTATTTTCCCAGCTTTGATACTTCATAAGAATTTATGCAAATTGTCTTCTAAGAGACAATTTGCTTGAAATGTCAAAGAATATTTTCTGGGAAAAATAAAAGTATCGTCTGTCGTCTGTTGAAAATTTTACCCATACTGGCCAAGCGTTAAAAATAAATTGCAAGACGAAACATGTCAATTTCACATACTGTCAAAAAACCGCAATAATCTCTCCATCGTAGACTGAGACATGTTTATATAATAAAACAAAATAAAGCAGTCTACATAGTTTCTCTTGCTGTTTTGTCAACACTACATTTTTGCAACAATAAGCCCTCAGAGACAAGGAACTGCAAGTAAACAAACTTGTATTTATTTCTGGGTCCTTTAACTTTTTTCATAAAACATCTTCAGTATGAAATTAATTTCGTTGATAATGTGAAAAAGGAATAAAAACAGTTGCAAGACGGACATGTCATCAACAAAACCAACGAAAGCATAATAAATGACAGTATTCTTCTATGAGCTGAAGCTCTTCTACATCAAAGTTGTAAGGTAGCAAAACTACCTCCCTAGCAACTAAAAGCAGCTGGAAAATAAAGCTTTTTCTCTGCCTGAATACAGATTTCGGAAAAGCTGTGCTTTGTGATTGATGCATTTGCTGGGTATCTTTACTTATGTTTTTTTCAACGGTATTTCTTTGTTTGGACGGCATTATCCAGTTCTTCTGTCATTGAAAGCGTCAATAAATTTCCCAAAACTAGTCAATAGCTAAAGACAACTACTAATTAAATGTATATGGATAATGCAGTTTTCTATAATTGTAAGGTGTAAAGCAGGAGAAAACAGTCACAACCGAACGAAAAATTCGCAAATATTCGCGAATGTCCCCGAATGAACGCAGCTCAGGTTTCACTTGGCATGACATGAAAGAACTTAATATCTTGGAACGTTAGACAATTGGAATGAAGCTTAAGGTAGATATTACTTACGTTGGTAGAAGCAGGTAACTTTTCGCACCCCTTTTCCAGGTTCTGGTTCAATGTAATATTCACCGGGATACCGGATTCCATACCGTCCTAGCTCAACACAGGACTTGGCAAATGTTGTCTTATTCGCTGAAGGTAGTAATGAACTCAGTGACACCAGAACTACACTGCTTACCCATTTTTTGCCGAGAGAACTCTACTTCAACTCACTGGATAGGTCATTTTCCAAGGGGTGTCAGGTTTGTTTTTATTAATATTATAACCGTGCTTTAGAAACAATTCTTGCACTTAATGGAAACAGTGTAGACCCTGATTAGACGCCGCTTTCTGCGACGTCTTATCTAGGCCTACACCGTTTGCCAATGCCCCTTTTAAGGCCAAATAGACATAAATAGGTAAATTATAAACACTAGTCATTTAAGAAACATTAATAGTTCTCTTTATAGGGACAGGATCCACTTTTCTCAAGAAAGACAACTTCTGTGAATTCCTGTTTGCTTTCCTTTACACCAAGTCCCATTTGAAAAGAGATATACGCTAAAAGGAGAGATTCTTTTTTTTTAGAACGGAAGCAAATTCTTTTCTTTTAGAACGGACCTTATTTCAGACATCACGAAAACATGCCTATATAATATTGTATAGTAAAACTTGGGTTTACAGGGGTATACATTATTTTTCTTATTTCTGCTCAAAGACATAGATTGTGGGTACTCATTAGAACCGCCTTGCCGAGGCAGATCTAACAATTACCCACAATCTATTTTTTGAGCAGCAATGTGAAAAATATCAGAATTTATTATCTGAAAATTTTCATTTTTGGTGGTAAAATTTTCAGTGTATTTGAATAGGCTTGTTTTCGTAATGAGGGAGCTACAACAATTCTAGCAGCGCTGTCTTCTCTGAAAGTATATCAGTTTCCCATACATATTTCTGAACTTGCTGCCAGTTCACAAGAACAAGCGATTTTTCAGCTCTATCGTAAAAAAAGGTTTTTATAGCATATGTGGACAATGAAGGCCTGATTAGCCTTGGCTTCGGCTCATTCTGATCAGGGTCATCGTTGGTCACTAACAGAATCATTATCGATGGAAAACAGAGACCTTGCACGGATGCGTAGACTGGAAATTGCATTTGGCTGCCCCAGTAGTTTTTTCTACTGACCGTTTCAAAGTGGTGCATCTCTTTTAGGTCTTCTTTGTTTGTGTGCCAGTGGTTTCATATCTGGCGTTTGTTTTGTCATTTTCTTTTCGTTTGGTGCCTCGGGAGGGCTGTGTTTTGTGATTGTGGCATTTCCTGGGTATCTTCACTTATATGTTTGCATTCAAAGGAAGATACAGTCGACTCTCGTTATCTCGAATTCCAAGGGACTGTCTGAAATACTTCGAAATATCCGTACCTCGACATACCAGAGTTGCAGGCCTCGACATATCAGAGTTGCAGAATTGAAGAAAAAATAATTCGAACAACCGCATTTAACAAATTTATATGTATTTGGACTTGAAGTTAGAGATCTATTGAAAATATTGTGGAAAAGATGAGAAATTGCTCCTGAGGAGCAATTTCTCCTCTTTTCCACAATATTTTTATCTGTGGTTAGATTTTCATGTTTATGCAGGGGCCTGATTTTTCACTTCGAGATAAGCGGTTATTCGAGATAAGCAAGGTCGAGATAACGAGAGTCAACTGTATAACATGAACATTAAAAGCAAGCTCCTGAAAGACAGAACATTACAGGAACTTCTCCCGAGTGTATCCTGCGTTTCGTACACTACAAATAGTAAAACCCTGGAAATGGCGGGTGACGCATTTTGGGTAAAATCATCCTAGCAGGTACTATATATAGTTGACTCTCGTTATCTTGATCTCGCTTATCTCGAATAACCACTTATCTCAAAGTGAAAATCTGGCCCCTGCTTAAACATGAAAATCTAACAACAGGTAAAAATATTGTGGAAAAGAGGAGAAATTGCTCCTTGAGGAGCAATTTCTCCTCTTTTCCACAATATTTTCGACATATCTAACTTCAAGAGTCCAATTACACATATATTTGTTAAATGTGGTTATTCGAATTATTTTTTCCTCAATTCTGCAACTCTGATATGTCGAAGTACGGATATCTCGAAGTGTTTCAACTCCCTTGGGATTCGAGATAACGAGAGTCGACTGTATGTGAAAGATTAATTTTGTGGTTGGGGCTATATACAGTTTAATGTCTATGACTCGAACATCGATGATTCGTTACCGCGGCTAATTAGAAGTCGTTTTTGAGTCCCTCGGAAATTATTCCGATAGCACAACAAAGCCAATATTTATGGACATTCTAAGTAAATTTCCTTATTTTATCAGGAAAAGGTATGTTGTGTGTACTCATCAGGGCGATTCTAATGAGTACACTCTCATAGAAGATCGAAAAGACATTCCTTAACCCATTTATGCCTAGCGACCCATAAAAGGGACATTAGCAAATAGTTGGCACGCGGCGTCTGATCAGGACCTACACTGTTTGCGATAAGTTCAGAAATGTCTACAAAAATGTTAACAATAAAAACTAACCAGACATCCTTATATAGGAAATTGACCTGTCCAAAAATTGAGGTAGAAGAGTTCATTCGGCATAAATGGGTTAAATAATTCACATTTGCCATCTGACCTGGTCCTTTGCTTTTTTTATGGCAGAGTTTGTGATTACAGACGAACTTTAATGGCTCGAGCATCTTTGGGACCATTGAAATATGTTCTTATCTTCTTTAAATGGGTAATTTGAGCCACCGAGGGTTATCATAGCACCAGGTCAGCTGGCAAATGGAATAATTCTGAGATAGCTTTTTTTTTTGACATATAAAATTATGGTATGTTTAGTGTACTTGCTAGAATCAGTTCGATGAATCGATTCTTACGAGTACAAACAACATACATTTTCATGATTAAATAGGAAAACTTCCCTATAATATCTTTAAATACTAGCTTTTTAAATTATTGGATAAGTTCCTAGGGACTAAAAATTTTTTTCAAATCAGCCACGACATACGCACCATCGGTGTTCGAGGCATTGAAGTTTTATTTTATATATGTTTCACTGTGATGTTGAACAGACGATATAGAGAACCCTTATGCGGACCGCACATATGTTTGTAATTTAGAGCTGGTTTAAGGCCCCAAGTCGTTTTCTTCTGACAGTTCCAAGGCGGTCCCTCTGTTGCAATTCTTCTTTGTCTGTGCGTCTGTGGTTTCATATATGACGTTTGTTTTGTTAATATTTCTTCCTCATCTCTCATTACGTCTCGGAGAAGCTGTGCTTCGTGATTGTGGCATTTCCTGGGTATCTTCACTTATAGTCAACCCTCTTTATGCCGACACTCGATACAACGATAAAAGTTGTTATAATGACAATTTGAATGTCACGAAACCTTCGCTCAAGAGATGACAGTTAATGAGAAATTATGCAAGAATAATGCATAAAAACTTCAAGCAACATACGTTTTGGATATTTGTTAGAATCGCCTCCCTGAGGCGATTCTAACAAATATCCAAAACATATATGAGGGAATGATAAGAAAAACAAGACCTTTCTTACATATCATTCTGTCCATTAAGGATTCTTTACAATAGCAAATTCATTTTAATGGTAACATCTTTGGAAACAAATGCTGTCGTTGTAACGAGGATTCTCTGTATATTTTAGTAAACTGCATTCAATAAAGACAATTTGGATTGAATATCAAATCTTGCTACCTGGAGAATTTTTAGAAAGCATTTCAAAATTTCATCTCCTGAAAATTTTACCCATAGTGCTAAGTGTTAACGCTTGGCATCGTTTCCATTTACTTACACACTCGAAACAGGGAAAACAGCTGGTCTCCATCCACGTTAGTATCGCCACAAGGCTGGGTATCAGCACCTGGACAGTGTAGAGAACATCTACCTTCTTTTGAAGAGTGGGTAGGCTCTGTCTTGTAGCAATTACAGGCTGCGTCTGACGTGCCAAAGAAAGCTGCATCTTGTCCGCGACAGTACTCAGCACACAATGTTAAAGACATACCGACGACGTCAATGATATTAGCATCAGGCGCACTCTCGATTTTCTTGCACCCAAGATAATCTGTTAAGGGTAAGTAATGTACTTATAAGGGAGACAACTGTGTCAGAATGGTTTTGTCCCTTCTGGAAAGGGTCCTTCTCTAAAACAAACGAAAGATATCCTTTCCTTTTAATGCAGGCCCATTTTCAAAGGGGTATGGTGCGCAGGAAACCAAACAGGAAGTTGTCTCCCAAGAGAAATGGCATCCATCACGAAAACATGCCTATATAATGTTGACCCCATTAAACCCCACTTTCATATAGTAAAACTGGGGTTTACAGGGGTATACATTATTTTTCTTATTTCTGCTCAAAACGTAGATTGTGGGTACTAGTTAGAACCGCCTCATCGAGGCGGTTCTAACGAGTACCCACAATATATGTTTTGAGCAGAAAAATGAAAAATATCAGAATTTTTATCTGAAAATTTTCATTTTTTGATGGTTAAATTTTCAGAATATTTGAATAGGCATGTTTTCGTAATGAAGTGCATCCAGTCCACTAAAATACCATTCCGACAGCTTTCATATTAAGCCTAACTATTTCGAAAGAAACTGCTCAACAAACAGTATACACAAGGTTTGCTTTGCATTTCTTTGGTTTGTGGAATAAAAACTGTCTGCCATGGTTTGTTTGGTCGTCTTCATGATGTCATAAGTACCTTGATATGTAATTATGGGATTTTCTAGACATTACGAAAACACGCCTATTCAAATATACTGAAAAGTTTACCACCAAAACGGAAAATTTTCAGATAAAAAATTCTGATATTTTTCATATTTCTGCTCAAAACATAGATTGTGGGTACACGTTAGAACCGCCTCGTTGAGGCGGTTCTAACGAGTACCCACAATCTATGTTTTGAGCAGAATCAAGAAAAATAATGTATACCCCTGTAAACCACAGTTGTACTATATAAAAGTGGGGTTTAAGGGGTCAAAATTATATAGGCATGTTTTCGTGATGTTCTTCTTTACCATTTATCAGAGACTGTACTGTATGCAACACCATCACCATATTTCGACACATTCCCAGAGAGCAAAATGGATTTCTTCAAATTTCAGTGTAAGTATTGTAAAGTAAATAAGTGAACTTAGGAACTTAAACAATCAAATCCACATTAAGCTCTCAACATCGAAGGGAAATACAGGCAAATACAATTAAAACAGCAACAAAAAGAACAAATGGCAAGCAGAGTAGGCAGCCCTTTCCCAAAAAGGTGGCAACTCTGTTACCCAAACTTAAATGAATATACATTTGATTTACATAATTGAGCCAGCGCACGAAAAAACCTACAGTAAGACTTGTGCGACCAGCGCAGCCTGATCAGAGTCTTCGCTGATCGCATGTGCCTTCTACAGCCTCCGGGCTATCGAAAGAGGGATAAACGAGAACCCTTGCCATACCGAGTGGATGTACAGGCTGATCTGAGTCTTTACTGGTCACACAGATGTTATTGTTGGTTTTGTCGTACACTGGCTCAAGTTTTAAAAGAAAAAAAACTTTTGTAAGTGAAACACTATAGATTTTTTGTTTGTGTTGAGGTTTTACGGCCCAGTCAACCCAATGGGGTCATGTCGAGCGCGGTCAGTTTACCTAACCACACGTTTACTGGGCAGGCTTAGTCCTCTAAGCGGTTAACCAGTATTGTGCACATTCTTTCGCCAGAAACTGACAACTGCCCTTCTTGTATCAGCGGAAGGGGGAGAATGACCGTAGAAAATATTTCATGATCAATCTCCACGAAACAATGTTGCCGACCTCGGCGGGGGTTGAACCCGCGACCTCCTGGTCTCCAGTCGGACGGCGCATCCAACTGAGCCACCGAGGCCGGCGAAACACTATAGAACATTTAACAAAAACATATTAGACTTAAAGCATCGCCTTGGAACGGTCAGTAATCAATGACTGGGCATTCAGGCATTACGGTGTTCAAGTCTTGAGGATAAAGAAGCTAAATACGGAATTTTATTGTTCTAAATATGTTATAAACCCAAATCCATTTTCAAACTAAAATTGTCTTTAACCCTTGCCTTGCTGAATAAATTAAGATGCCACGCCCACTTCTAATTTCCAGTCTATCAGATTACTTGATTCGTTTTTTTTTTATAGAAATTCACATATTTAATGACAAACAGTGCAGATCCAGATCAGTTGGCTTCTTCAGAAGCCAACTGATCTGGATCTACATTGTTTGCTAAGACAGGACATGTCTTGTTCAGCAAGAGAAGGGTTAAGTCTTAAACATTCATAATGGCAAAATTGAAATGGGCCCATCATGTAAAACATGTCAGGGGTACGTTTTCTGACCATGCGGCTGAATTACATACCTTGGTTTTTCTGACAAACAAATGGTAGTTCCTCGGCGAGATTTGCATCACTCCAATACCTTTTGCTGACTGATATTGTCACATGGGTCTTGGGAACGTTCGTATTTATAGCTGGTATTTCACTGGCACCTGGAAAAAAGTTATGTGTTTAACCTTTACACCATCTGGGCTAGTTCATCACACGACAAACTGTTCATATTTTTCTTATGTTTTTCCCAGAAATTAGGCTCTAACATTTCATGCAAATTGTCTCCTAAGTCAAAACTTATATTCTGGTAAAAGAAAAGAAAAAAATATTTTAAGTATCATCTGCTGAAGTTGTTACCCAGCATACTAAGCTGGTGTTCTTAATTCACATGAAGTATATGCCTAATGAAATAAGTTACTCTGCTTTCAACATCTTTCAGAATGGCTGCAAATTAAGCAAAAATCAACAGATAGGTAGTAAGAGATAGGTTTTCAACAAGTTCAACTTCTTCAAAAACTTCTGAAATTTTCACAACATTATTAGAAAACATACAAAAATCGATTTTTTTTTTAGAAAAATAAAAAATAAAATATTTCCTAGTATAAGAAATAAAAAAAAAAATATGATATAAAAAATATTATACTACATTTGCGGACTCTTCTACCACATTACTATAATTTAGAAATTGCATTGGTCAAACCAATTTCTGGTTGTACATTTTAGTTCAAGGGAATATCTAAAAAGAAAGCTCAGAAACAGAAAAACGATAAATGGTTTCTTTCTAATCAGATATGGTCAATCAGAACTAAATAGTTTCATTTAAATAAAACTCCAAGGAAAAACGTATTTCAAAGTGATGTCGATAGGTCTGTAGGTGTGTACCCTAATAACTTACTAATTTTAGTTCCGTCTGACGATACGTATGTGGTATTGAAGAATACAGTTCGTATACCAGTAAAAAGTGTGTCGATGTGAGTCAGCACAGATATATTTGTAAAAGATTCCAGAAGAGACCAAACTACTGAACTGCTGGTCGGATTAAACAGGTAGGAATCTGAATCAAAACAATAGCTTCTTGCTGATTCATACGATTTGGATTTGACAAAGAGGCTGTAGCATTCTCCGTCTTTCCCAAACCATCCCGACGGACAAACCGTGTCATCTGAAATGTACAAGAATAGAACAGAGTAGAATTATATTTATTGGAAAACCTACACAAACAGAAGATATTCTAAATTCAAATGAAGTATATAATATGAACATTTAACAGATACATGAGAAAAAAATAAACAACAAACAATTACAACAGAGCTACTACCTTAATTCCAACGCCTTCTGAAACATTTATAAATAAGTTTTGTATCAACAGCACTACTGGGGTTCATCAAGTAATAAAATGATTTAAAACATTCATTAGTATTAAATTTCAGAAACTGCCATCTTTAAGTTTATTAAACACTGTAATCCTCCAATCTGTATATCTGTATAATTAGTACGAACTAGGAAAAAATGATTTTCATCTTCAACCTGATTTCAATGCACACAAATTCGCTGCTCATGTACAAACTGCGATGTCATGTCAAGGGGAGTTGATACACTTTCAAGGGAGATAAGTCTGATTAAAGTTTTGCTCACTTCTGAAAAGGGATCTATTTTAAAAGGTAAACATTTGCTCCCACTGGGAGCAAATTATTTTTTTTTAGAAAGAACCCTTTTGGTATGCAAGAAACCAAACGAGGTCAAAAAAGTTGTCTCCCTTGTAAAATATGGCAGAAAAGCTACCAAGTGTAGCAATTCTCCTCAATGTTTTATTTGATGCATTTAGTCTACCGTAGTAACCCTAAATATTGGGACAGACAGTCCTAAGCAAACAGTGTAGACCCAGATCAGATGCCGCAGAACGCTGCGTCTGATCAGTTCAACACTCTTTGCCACTCATCCAGCACTATTTCAGACACATTAAAGGTAGTGAA
The DNA here is from genome assembly GCA_964016985.1 of Anodontia alba. Taxonomy (NCBI): domain Eukaryota; kingdom Metazoa; phylum Mollusca; class Bivalvia; order Lucinida; family Lucinidae; genus Anodontia; species Anodontia alba. The sequence goes on from OZ024831.1 coordinate 71,855,071, forward strand.
ATAATTTTTTCAAAATTTAGGACAAATATGGTAAGGAGTTAATGTTTCCCAATATTTAGAGTAAACACAGTATGTAAGCCTTACAGTACTTGCCCAGTGAATGTAACGAGTCATTTTTACCACCAGTTTATGTGTCTGAAATCTAGAAGATGAATGGTAAACAGGATAATTTATAATCAGATATTCTGCGGCGTCCGATCTGTGTTTCCCAAGATTGTTCCGAGCTGTGTGTCCAAATACTAACAGTAAACACAGATATGTCTGCTTCAACTCATGATGAGATGGTTTGGTGTTTCACGTCGCTTTCAACATAATTTACGTCGCTTTCAACATAATTTAAGTCATACTGAGACGATGGAAGAGTTATAATGAAAGACTCTGTGCAATAAAGCACCGTACAGTCATGAGCTGAACTCTGCCTCCTCGTAATCCGAAGTAGGAAGCGGGAACCACTCGGCCTCCTGAAGGCTTCTGCTTCAGCTAATGAGAGCTATCCTAAAGTTGTTGTCACAGACACAGGTACAATGGTAGCGCCATCGAACTGCTGAATACATTTACACTTCAGATGTTTTTGGACAAACTTGCAGCACAATGTATGATTTGCCAATATCTTTCATCTGATATCCCAGAAACATTCTTTGCCAACCTTCTTTTCCTTTTAATGAATATGGCTACACGTGTGATAGGACATCGTGGTCAAACTTTAAGCCTTTAAGGCCACGGATTGCTTAAATGTACGGAGCACATGGTTTGTTCCATACATATAAAGTTACATATTAAATAGTTCTGAATATTTTACCTGTTTTTAAAGTGTTTTAGCCTGCTTTGTATACCAGAATTGGTCAAAATAATATATATCAGGCAATTCTGCAGTAGATATTATCAAAATTGTACATTTTGGCGGTTGCTTTGCATGTGAAAATAGAAATCATCTGTGATATAAATAACCTTTACACCATCCGTGACCAAGTAATAAATATGGACTATTTGAACTTAGAACAAAACAAGTTCTGAGTTGTAGAACATTTGCAAAATATATAAAAAATAAGCAATGGTAGTCTCTCGGGAACTTAGGGGTAATTTTCGTACGGGTGTGCGAGCCAGTATTTCAAAACCTACCCCATTCATATACCTGGCCTTCGAAAAAACGGACCCATTCATATACTTGATCTTCCAAAATGGTGACCTATTCATATACTGCCCTTTGATTTTTTGTACCCATTTTTTGCTGGTTATTACACAAATATCATAGTCAATTCATGTAATACCAAGAGGATAAGCAGTCTTGAAAAATCTCTGAGCGAAAAATATGTGCATATACCAGGATGTCAGAAAAATGGGGCCTTTCACATAGGAAACCAGAAAAATCGGGCCTTTCATATACTTTTTGTTGAAAAAAGGGGGCCAATCATATACCTGACAGCGCTGAAAAAGGGGGCTATTCGGCACGCACATCCGTACTATGCCATATATTGGAAGTTACCCCCCCCCCCACGAGGGTAGTCTGTACCCTCCAAGCCCTAAACTTTTTTCACAGGGTGTTTTAAATATATAAATGTCTTATTGTGAAGTTTCACTGCTGATACAGAGGATTTCTCTACAGACAGAACGCACAATTATTATTTGTAACTTTGAGAAGCATTACTCTTAGTATTTGGACACTTTAATTAAAATTAAACTTATCCAGTTGTCACAATTGGATGTGCCTAAAAATTGTTGACTGACAAGCAAAAGTATATACTACTGTGATCTTGGTCTGCACTGTTTGCCCGGGAATGACCATGACTATATGGATATCTAACATAAATACATAAAGAAATTGGCGGTAATGAGGAAACCAAACTAAAACAAATAAATACATGATTGCCACAATCAAGGTTAATAACCCTCCAAACGTATCGCATACGCGTTCAAATAAATACGTGATTGCCACAATCACGGTTCACAACCCTCCAAACGTATAGCTACGCGTTCAAAATAAATACATGAATGCCATAATCAAGGTTTCTCAACCCTCCAAACGTATCGCATACGCGTTCAAATAAATACATTATTGTCACAATCAAGGTTCACAATCCTCCAAACCTATCGCATATGCGTTCAAATAAATACACGATTGCCACAATCAAGATTTACAATCCTCCAAACGTATCGCATACGCGTTCAAACAAATACATGATTGCCACAATCACGTTTCACAACCCTCCAAACGTATCGCATATGTGTTCAGATAAATATATGGTTGTCACAATCACGGTTTACAAACCTCCAAACCTATCACATACGCGTTTAGATAATACGTGATTGCAACAATCACGGTTCACAAACCTCCAGACGTATCGCATACGCGTTCAAATAAATACGTGATTGCCACAATCACGGTTCACAACCTTCCAAACGTATTGCATACGCGTTCAAAATAAATACATGATTGCCACAATCAAGGTTTCTCAACCCTCCAAACGTATCGCATATGCGTTCAAAAAAAACATGATTGCCACAATCAAGGTTCACGATCCTCCGAGCATATCGCATGCACGTTCAAATAAATACATGATTGCCACAATCACGGTTCACAACCATCCAAACGTATCGCATACGCGTTCAAAAAAAAATACATGGTTGCCACAATCACGGTTCACAATCCTCCAAACCTATGCGTTCAAATAACTATGTGATTGTCACAATCACCGTTCACAACCCTCCAAGCCTGTCGCCTACGCGTTTGAAGTCCGCCAATATTCAGATTTGGGGAAGAGGAAGCTGGTTGCTTTGCTTTGTTTTTCTTTGGTTTGTGGCTTTTGTACTGTCTGCCATGGTTTGTTTGCTCTTCCTTTTGGTTTATAGGTAGGTTATGACATATTATTATGGCTATTCCTGGACATCTTCTAAACCATTTTTCACACATTCATACAATATGACATGCACAGGGAAGAAGCAATTATGCGGGCAACAAAAACCGAGATCAGTTTGCGACTTCACGCAGGACAAATGCATATTGTTTAATATATCTACGAAAGACAAACCCTGATTTGTGACCGAATGTGCATGATATTCTGGCATTAGCCATTTCATATGACATATATATTGCTTACCAACTTAAATGATAAGAAATATCAACATTTAATTGTGTCAACATACCGTTTTAAAATCTTGTGTTTTATGTAGAAGATATAAAGAAGATTTATTACACTTGGTAAATTTACCGCCATTTATTACAAGTGAGACAGTTATTGTTACTTTTTGTTTATTTTCTGCACAACAAGTCCCCTCTGAAAAGGGATCTATTCTAAAAGGAAAGAATTTGCTCCTAAGGGGAGCAAATTCTGCCCTTTTAGAGTAGACTCCATTTTTAGAAAGACCCAAACAACTTTGACTGAGTTACCGCCCTTGATAGGGTATCCACTCCACTTAAAGGTTATTAAACGAATAGATTTCTTTCCGGGTATAAATGTAACCTTGTGCGGTGACCTGTGACTTCTGGTTTCAGTTTTCTGTTTGACGTAATACAGCTGGGAATTAAAAGACTCAGATCACCGGACAAGGTTATAATTTTTCCTATAGCTTGTGATGATTTACCTACGAACCCACAGGTTTCTAATCTAGTGTCCACGGCCGATTTCAGCTTGTAAGTGCTGTTGTAAAAAACTCCAGAAAGATAGAGTTCATCACATTCCGAAGCTAAATCAGTGTCAGGATCTACAATAAAATAGAATGTAGAACTTTTATCCTTATTCAGAAACATAACAGCATATCTAGCAGAAATCATAGCATCTCACCAATAGATAAGACAGTTTTAAGAAGAGAACATGTTGACGAAAATATTCTGTACGAGAGTATTTATAACAAGAAATTGTCAATAAGGAGTGCCCTTGCAAGGACCAAAACTTAACGGACGGACATACAGACGGACAACGTGAAAACAGTATACCCCGCTTCCCGACCCCCACAAACACAGTTTGCGGGTGTATAAAGATACCGATACGATGTTAAGAAGAAAACATCTTCGCGAAAATAATCTCCGAGATACTATGTACAAAGATTAAGCCGTACATGGACTCGAACCCAGGACCCTCGGATTACCGTTCAATCTACCGGCTAGGATATCCGGTCATAATCCTAGCATTTTCCATTGCTTTATTGAGCGTCACCCAAATCTCTAAGTCCTCTCCAGGCTGACTGACAGACTTATTTTCAAACTCATTCATGCAAACAGACGCGGCCCTGGAGCCAAACTGATCCACCAGATATCACAGGGTGAGAAATGTTTAGCCGTACCAGGATTTGAGCCTGCGATCCTCAGAATACCTCTTTGCTGCTCTATTAACCGAGCTATCCGGCCGCCACTATCACAGTAATTAACAACAAGATTTTCATCCTATTCACCGTATATTCTAAAGGAAATGTCATGACTAACATAAATATGGATAAAGAGGCTTTCCAGAGACATATTGTAGGCTGATGTCTCCTTGATAACAAATGAGCCACAACACCGTTTGATGTTTGCATCTAATAAAAGCTCAAATCAACCTGCGCATCCGCGCAACTGATCATTCGTCGTTGTCTGCGTCAAGAAACTTTGCATCCTCACCTATCCAAAATGTGTCCAGTGAAGATTCTGATCAGACTGCGCAAAAGTACAGGCTGATCTGAAGCTTCGCTGCACGTACGTGTCCGACGGTAAGTTTTCTGACGTTGTGACGTTGCAGGTACTGATGAGAAGCGCATACCGGAGGCGTTTCTAATTAGTACAAATAACATATATCGCGGAGAAATAATGTATGCAAGTATATCATTCCATTACAGATGAAAAAGTGTAATTTGGGCCTGCATCGAAATTGTGAAGTTTCGTACGAATAAAACTAGTTTAACCCTTGTCATGCTGAATAAAATAAGTTGCCTCACCCACTCCTAATTTTCAGCCAATCAGATTACTTGATCAAGATTGTTTATATAAATTCACATACTTAATGCCAAACAGAGCAGATTCAGATCAGTTGGCTTCTTCAGAAGCCAACTGATCTGGATCTACACTGTTTGTAAATGCGGGGTATATCCCTGCTCAGCAGAACCAGGATTTAGAACCCGCCATCAATAGTTTTTCTACTGAACATTCCAAGGCGGTTCCTCTGTTGCAGTTTTTCTTTGTTTTTGCGTTGGTGGGTTCATATGTGGCGTTTGTTTTGTCATTATTTGTTCCTCATCTCTTCTTCTTTTGGTGCCCCAGAAAAAACTGTGCTTCGTGCGATTCCTGGGTATCTTCACTTATATTTTTTTATATAGAGCGACGGCTTTGTAGAATATATATAGAATACATTTCACATAGGTTGAGCTCTACCAGATACTGTTACAAGAAACTGTTGTTACCTGATAGATATGCAACTGCGCCACTAGCATTTCCACACCATTGCAAAGAATGAAGATCACATATATTCCAGCAGCTTGGCGACTCAGAAGGTTCCAGTTGAGCCAACAAAGCCAAGCCTCCACAATAACAGGAGTCTGACGTCATCATGGCCACCGTTGCGTTTTGCGCCAGGCAGAGTTGTCGGCATAGGGTTAGTTCCATGGAACTGAAGCCTGACAGGACCGGCATAATGGCAATTGGTGTTTCAAAGCATCCTATCATATCTGATAAATACAAAATGAACAATGATAATATGTCTTCTTGTTTATAAACTCTTAAAAGCATCCTTCAAACTTAGAATCTCATCACGAAAACATGCCTATATAATTCTGACCCCCTTAAACCCCACTTTTATATAGTAAAACTGGGGTTTACAGGGGTATACATTATTTTTCTTATTACTGCATAAAACATAGATTGTGGGTACTCGTTAGAACCGCCTCGTCGAGGCGGTTCTAACGAGTACCCACAATCTATGTTTTGAGCAGAAATATGAAAAATATCTGAGTTTTTTTATCTGAAAATTTTCAGTTTTTTTGGAGGTGGAATTTTCCATATATTTGAATAGGCGTGTTTTCGTAATGTTTTCATTTTTTCAGAAAAAATAAGGCTTGATATTCCATGTGAAGCATCTTCGTAGAGAAGATTCACATGAAATCTCGTCTTATTGTATCTAAAAAATAAAAAGAAGTAGACTAAGGCTGAGCATTTCATGTGAATCGTCTGCAAAGCGTTAAAGACACTGCGTACTCCTTGGTTCCATTTTTTCAGCCAGTGATAGCCATTATTTTGACAGATACGAGACGAGGGAACTTCTCAATAAAAATTCTGCAATGTGACAAACTCATTATTTGAGTTCTTGGCAAAAAAAAAAAAAAAAAAAAAAAAAAAAAAAAAAATAACGCGTTCTTGCGATCCCTCTTCTACATGCAAGCACTTATTCCTGTTTGTGGGTGTTTTTTTTCTGTTCGACCTAAAGACACGAGTTTGAGTTGGAGCTAGAGTTTTATAGGCCATTCAACACTGTTAAAGTCATGTTCAGCTGGTCAATAAACCTTCTCACACTTATCCTGTGCATGCGTTGTCCCCTAAGCAATTATGCAGTAATTATGCACATACTTTCGCCAGTAAGTGATAAATGCCTTTCCTGAATGAGCAGAAGGGGACGAAAGACTGTAGAAATGATCTCTTGATCAATCTCGATGAAAATTATGTGGCCAAGCTTGGATTCGAACTTGCGATCCCTGGATCTGCTACCGACTACGCCAGTGAGACCGGCTCTTGAAACTCGAAAAGTACTTACATCTGTCTTTTTTGCCAATGACTCCCAGGTCCTCACCAATCTGTGAGAGTGTAAATTCCTCTGTGCTAAAACCCATGGATGAACCAAATGCTCCCCCTATGTCGGGATACCCTCCGCTTAAATCATTAGGTTTAAATAACAGGCCGTCCTGATTAGAGAAGATTCGTAAGTGGAATGTATCTTTCAAGCCGGTGATAATTTTTCCACTCTGATATCCAAGATATAAGCCTACAAAAAGAAACAATAGTATTTATTCTAAATATCTGAAAGGATAGGTCTGAGCAAACAGTGTAGACCAAGATCAGACGCCGCAGAACGCGGCGTCTGATCAGGGTCTACACTTTTTGCCATATCAAACAGTTTACATAGGTAGGAAAATGAGGTTGACAAGAACAATAAGGAGTTAAGGTGACAAATATTTAAAACAAATACGGTATGCCTGGCAAAAACAAGGTAGACCCATGCTTTGGTGTCAGTTCAGGGTCTACATTGTTTGTCACACATTCAACAATTTTTTGGCACATCAAATGAGTCAGCGCACGACAAACCTACAATAAGATTTGTGCGACCAGCGAAGACTCAGATCAGCCTGCGCATCTGCGCAGTCTGATCAGAATCTTCGCTGATCGCATGTGCCTTCTACAGCCTCAAGGCTATTCAAAGGTGACTAAACGAGAACGAACCCTTTATCTACTAGGTGGATACCTGCAGGCTGATCAGAGTCTTTGCTGGTTACACAGGTCTTTTTGTGGGTTTTCTCCTGTGCTAGGTCATTATTATTAATAAAATGGCCTTGTTCAAACTTATGGATAAGTACAAAAAAGAGTTCGGTTTCCAAATATTTATGGTAAATATAAATATGATAAAGCAAGGTAAGATGATTATACCGTATTTGTTCGAAGTTTTCGGGCCGGACATGCCCGAGTAAACAGTGCAGACCCTGCATTCTGTGGTAACCGTCTGATCATGGTTTACACTGTTTGCCATTCTTTCAGCAGTTTCCAGACAAATCATCAAGTATTAAAATGAACGTGATCAAATTTTAAGACAAGTATGGTAGGAACTTAGGTTATCCCATTATTAAGGCTTAACACGTAAAGATGGACTTAAGAAGTTATTTAGGGTAAATAAGGTATGATGACGTTATATTCTATCTTTGGTAATGAAATGCACTCACGTGACAGATAACTCTTCAAGAAAAGCTCCTCTTCTTTGGTAGTAACGGATGTCTGCACGATTTCATTCCTATACCACCATTCTGCTGAACTTTCTACGGTCATAAAATACTTGTAACAATTGGACTTATATCCTATCCAGCCCGGGTCACACATTGTTGAATCTAAAGCAGAAATGTCACTGTTTCACCGCCCATGTCAACCGTTTCAGCCCGTTAGATCAATACAGATACTATTTCGGCAAACAGTGTAGATACAGATGAGACGGCTCATAATGAGCCGTCTCATCTGGATCTACACTGTTTGCCATTTTGTTCTTGATTAAAAACTGTCACCAGTTTGGCAGCAACGGATGTGTCCAAATGCAGAGATGGAAACGTCTATATCAGAAACTCAGGGTTGTAAGGGTTAAAACACAAGTCATATTTATTGTAAGACTGCATCATAATGTAGATAAAGATGTTATCTAAATAAAACTAATTTGCTAAGATTACGAAGCACTTGTCACTGGGTATGTATAAAACGTATTTAAGCAACCTGCGAAGCCGGTCTTCACCTGCTTAAGCTCGTACTAAAGGTATCGTGAGTCTCTCACATATTATGCAGAAGAGTTCGCATGCGGCGGCTGACTGGTTTCCCATATCTACAGCGGAGTGTATCGGCTTAATATTGAACCCGAAAACCAATGCTACTTGGTCATTGGCCTGGTTTCCGAAAAATATGATGATCAGATACGCTCCGCTGCAAACATTGAAAGCCAGTCAGCCGCCGCAAGCGATATCATTGGCTGTAAAGAATCGTATAGCCAATGAAATAGAAGGATACATTTTTACGTCATTGACACGGATGACTGCAAGACTGCAAGACTAATCTGTGTTTTAGCCGCCATTTTTAATCGGAGATTTCTCTCGCATTAAACAACATTTTCGCGTATTTAAGGGTAAATACTGAAGTATTTATGTGAATAATGGATTACATTCTTACAGCACATAACAGGAATTATGCATAGGGAAGAATTTATCGCTGATAACATGATAAAGGTAGGATATGCGGTGATTTCAGCCTCAACACGATCGGTCCGAGTTTCAGCTGACTGGCGATCAGCTGATCGTTCGTACTTTAGCGACTTTCGTCTGTACACACATGCTGCACAATTTAAGCATTTTCTGTTATTCTAAAGCTATAAAAAGCTGATTTTAGAAATAGCCATATCAATTGTATCTGATCGTTGGACTAAGGAATTTTATGGGACTATACAATATTAACCGGGGCACAATATTTCCTGCGAGATTGCATGTACGCACAACGAACAACGACCAATGAACACTCACAAAAATTAGAACACCTGAAGTGTAATTTTGTGTGTGTGTGTGTGTGTGGGGGGGGGGGGGACCATACTAGCTAATTTCGGCTAATTAGGCCTCATCAGTGACCCTCTTATAATTTTTCAAACATTCTGAAATGAGCTCACTGATCACAGAGAACTTGAAAATATAAACTACCCTAAATTATCGCCATTTTCTTCCTGACCTGGCGCTATGTTTAACCCTAAGTTGCTCAAACAACCTATATCTCGAACAAATTTTCAAGGCCCAAATGTTGTTTGAGCCATTGAGGTTCGACTGTATAAAAACATTAACTGTCAAGGGTGAACAAAACGTTATATCACTTTCTCGCATAAGTGCAATAATTGTATAAAACTACCTTGTATTGTACAGTTTTCTGTCTTGCCGCCGATCTCGTATGTCCCTGGTAAGATAATACTCGCAGCAGCCAAATCTGAGCAGTTCTTGGCAAAATCAGCAAACGCAGCTGTAATACAAAATAGCCAATTCAAAATAAAATTAAGAAGACTTATTACAATTGGCAGATTTTCAGCCATATTCACAAGGGGGATAACTATTGTGACTTCCTGTTTGCTTTTATGTACATACTATTCATTCTGAAAAGGGGGATTCCTTGAAAAGAAAGAATTTATTCCCAAGGGGAGCAAATTCTTTCGTTTGAAAGTAGAACCATTTTCAAAAGGTAGAAAAACAATGCTGACAGAGTTGCCATTCTTGAAGGGGGCAAAGTATTTCATTTTAAGTAGGACCCTTTTCAGAATGGAGGAAAAAAATGTTGACATAGTTGCTTTTCCTGAAGTGTCCCATAGCTTGCGACATCAATGGCGTACATCATTTTAGATAAAGGAACATATTTAGGGTGACCTGGACTCGAACTGAATGATCCAGCTGTGATAGAGCTTTCAAGCAACAATGGGTAGAAACTTTTAACCACTAATATTGTTCGATGGCGAGATAATTAACTAACCTTGAACCCATAACTGGAAGCGTAAAACTAAAAAAATGACTGATATAACCAAGAATGTTCTTGGTGGCCAAAGTCGCAGACAGGTTAAAACTTTGGGTAACAAGTAAAGTTCTTTGCAAGAGGAAGACAAGTGAACCAACAGTGAAAAAATATAAAACTGTAAATAGAAGATAAGAAAGGAGATGCAGAAAGCATATGAGAACTGGACAAAAAACTCTGTCTCGAGACGTCCAGACATATTTAAGCAGGAAAAACACCAAGAAAGAACGTATTAATTACCCAAAGACATGCCAAATGTAAAACAAGAAAAGTCTGCCACCGTCCAAGACTAAGCAAGAAAATGTCCATTTAAAGAACACGCCATCGCCAATAGATATACGGAGTTTCTTTCAATAACGAAGCTGGTGGAGATTAGAGCATCACAGCATTAGAGTCCAAGAAGTTAAGGACTACTACCAAGTCCTTCGCGGAAGAAGTTTAATGTCAAACACTGAAGAAAGGAAAGAGTCAACGGAATTTGATTTCAAATCATCAGAACTAACTCAAGCAGGAAGAAAACCCATGACTGATGCCATGATATCCATCTGGTACAGAAAACATGAGAACGTCCTAACCCAAGGACTCAATAAATGGTGATTTTACTCCCAAAGAATGAAACTAATAACTAACTGTACCAGAAGCATTGAGCCATCAGTCTCATAATCCATCCAAGCAAGCTAATGCAGATTCTAACCGAAGAGATATCTATTCATCACAAAAACACGCCTATACAGTTTTGACCCCTTAAACCCCACTTTTATACAGTAAAACTGGGGTTAAGAGGGGATACATTATTTTTCTTATTTTGCTAAAAATAGATTGTGAGTACTCATAAGAACCGCCTCGCCGAGGCGGTTCTAACGAGTACACACAATCTGTTTTTAGAATAAATATAAAAAATATCAGAATTTTTTTATCTCAACATTTTTTCTGTTTTTTATTTGTAAAGTTTTCAATATATTTGAATAGGCGTGTTTTCGTAATGTGAAACGCGATTTTTAAGCAGGATAAAAGTATTATTTCCGCTATGACACAGATCATCATGTGCAATCGAGCAGTCTGATCAGTGCTTTCGATGCCTGCTTACAGAATCGATGTGTATGATAGCGTTTACTGAGGAACAGAGAATGCCGCGAGCACACTTGTTTTATGCGAAGGTGTCAGGGTTTTCGCTGCTGGCATATGACATCATGGTATAAGGACCATTTTTAACGCTCTGCATTCAGGGAACTGGCTGCACTTGGTAGAATTTCCGCCATTGTTTACAAGCATCACGAAAACATACCTATATAATTTTGATCCCCTTGAACCCCACTTTTATATAGTAAAACGGGGTTTACAGGGGTATAAATTATTTTTTATATTTCTGATCTAAAACATAGATTGTGGGTACTAGTTAGAATCGCCTCTGCGAGGCGGTTCTAATGAGTACCACAATATATGTTTTGAGCAGAAACATGAAATATATAAGAACTTTTTATCTAAAACTTTCAGTTATAAACTGAAATTTTCAATATATTTGAATAGGCGTTTGTTCGTAATGAGGGAGGCAACATTTGTCACTTCCCGTTTGCTTTTCTGCGCAGATCTACTCTAAAAGGAAAAAAAATCGCGAGGAGTCTTAGCGGACTCGTTTTTTTTTTCCTGAACAGTAAAGTCACGCACATTACTGTTCACACACTTACAACGGAGTCCATGCATTACGAAAACACGTCTATTCAAATATATCGAAAATATTGCCTCCAAAAACTGAAAATTTTCAGATAAAAAATCTCTGATATTTTTCATATTTCTGCTCAAAACATAGATTGTGGGTACTCGTTAGAACCGCTTTGCTCTAACGAGTGCCCACAATCTATGTTTCTGAGCGGAAATAAGAAAAAATAAATAGTGCCCCTGTAAACCCTAGTTTTACTATATACATGTAAACGTGGGGTTTAAGGGGGTCAAAATCTCGTATATAGGTATGTTTTCGTGATGGTTGGTTTAAACATATTTTATTTCAATACTTTCATTAGTGCATAAGACACATTACGCACTTTATAGGATTGGAACGAAAGCAATATGCTTGTTCGTGATGGTTAACCCATACTCTATTTTCAAAAGGATCAAAATGATCTCAGTATACTTACAAACGTTGTAAACAGACATGGCCTCACTTCCTCCGCACACCTGATTTTCCTGACCAAAACACGAACTGTAGCAATAGTCACCATCTGTTGGTTCCGTCAGACTGTTTGAGCATGCGCACTGACTGGGATATAAGAATGCATAAACCCTTGAACCGCCTTTGCACCACTCAACACACTGCTGTATTGTCATCTGGTCGTATTCTGTCGTGTTGTAATCCCATGTAAGTCCAGTGGCATTATAGCAACCCAAATAGTCTAACACAACGTTTCCTTTTTCACATATAAAGGCAGTATCAGTAGCATCCTGTGCTGTCCACAACGTGAAATTGTCTTTGGAAATCATAACTTCGCTCCCACTGTGGACGGTGAAGCTATTACTCCAAAGCTCCGTGTCAAAAATTCGACCATTTGCCCACCGGTAGTCGCCAGATGAAATCGATAATGACTGCAGCCCAATCCGCCACACACTTATTGAGCTATATACGCCTAAAATTATGCAGGTAATCTCATGAATTAAATAGAGACTATGTACGAGTATACTGTTAACCCATTTATAGGGGATTCATCAGCCTTATTTATTTGGATCGGTCCATTTCCAGTAAAGAGTGTGTCTGTTTAGTTTTAATTATTACTACATTTTACAGAAATTCCTGTACTTAAAGGGAAACGCAATCGTAAAGCATATTGTACTGCAAAGTACAAAGCTTCAACCAAACTGTGTATTTTGATAGAAATTTGATCCTAATCGGTCAATAATTAAGGAAGTTATTGACAATTGCATATTTTAACACTGATAGTTGGGGTGCCGCCATTTTGAATATTCAATGAGGTTTCACAAAAGTTTCAAATCTGTTTTAAAAGTTATTCTTACAAATTTGGATTCCTTTGGGGCAAATGAGTGCTTGTCACTATAATTCAGCATATGTTTAACACTGTAGCAAAATATTCTTGAAGACCCATTGCAATAAGGATTTTTGTATGTTTTATTTGGGCTGTATGACGTCATAAGCCTAAAATAGGGCGGCATTCATGATGTCCGCCTTGAATATATTCAACCCACTGTAACTTCCTTATTTCTCGACCGATTTTGATAAAACTTGTATCAAAGTAAACGGTTTGCTTAGAACTTTACTTCAGGTAACACTACCAACTTATGTTGCGTTCTCCTTTAATGTAAACAGTATAGACCCTGCGGCGTCTTATCTGGGGCCACACTGTGTGCCATTGTCCCTTATATGGGACGCTAGGCCTAAATGGGTTAATGTAAAAAAAAAACTGGCATGTGTGCACAAATAGCTTTCTACATTATCATAGATGCAAAGTTTAACCCTTGTCCTGCGGAATAAATTAAAATACCACGCCCATTTCTAATTTTCAGCCAATCACAAACATTGCAGATCCAGATCAGTTGGCTTCTTCAGAAGCCAGCTGATTTAAATCTACACTGTTTGCAAAGACAGGGTATATCCTGGTTCAGGAGGACAACGGTTCAGGAACTTGATACTGTTGGCACAAATATGTCTCTCCAATAATTGAAGTAAAAATGTCACTGTGTCAAGTGAAGCGTGAGAGTGTTTCACAGCATATGCTCATAGTTATTTTATATAGTGAGGCACCTTAAAGAGTAAACCTGATCAGGCCCTGCACTGTTCGCCATTCAGTCAGCACATTGTAATCATATCAGTTGGAAGATAACTATAGAAAGGAGGTACGGGGATGGATACACCTGAGATATTTTGATGCATTTTGCCAAAAGGAGACATTATTTGCAGACAAGAAGTTGCTTCCCCTGTACCTGAAACCTTTCAGAAATTGAGAACATTTTCCTGGGATACACATTCTTTCCTTTCAAAGTGACTCTTTATGGGAGAGAGAAAAATGCCGTTTTGGAGTTGTATCCATTACCCTTTAGTAGATGACATTTTAATTGAAGGCAACTCAAAATTGGCTCCTTTCCGGAAAGCGATCTTCTTTGGAGCAATCCTTTCCTTTTAGAGTAGACCCCTCTTTAGAAGGGCCTTGGTGTGCGGGAAAGGAAACAGGAGTTTACAAAAGTTGTTTCCCTTGCAAAAATGGCAGAAGCTGTCCTAGTGTTAGCTTTTTCTACTCACTTAAGTTAGCGACAATACTCATCAGTTCTTCGGCTTCCAGCTCCGTTTCCAGGACAACTGGATACGCATCGTGTTTGGAACAGAATATTGTGGCGTCGTCGCTACTTAACGGTAAAGGATGAAACCTGTAACATCGTCCGCGGATCTCCACCCAAGCATAAGGGCATTCTGAAATAAACAGTACCCGCAATCTATGTTTTGAGCAGAAATATGAAAAACATCAGATATTTTTATCTGAAAATTTTTCATTTTTGGTGGTAAAATTTTCAGTATATTTGAATAGGCATGTTTTCGTAATGGTCCCGCATATGGGTGTTTTACCTCAACCATGAAACATCACAGTAAAACATACATACCGTATTCGACCTAATTACCGCACGTACCCCTATAAGCGCACAGTCAAGTTAATCTGTAGTCTTCAGATTACAGCCTGTGTGCTTTTTGTCCACTTCTTTATAAAGGCATATGTTGTGGGTACCCATTTGAATTGCATGGACTTGTCGATGCAATGTAAATGAGTACCCACAACATATGCTTTTAGAAAGAAAATCAGAAAAAAACACAAACCATCGCGTAAGCACCATTAAATAAGGCATTTGCTGATCTTGTTTTACTTTTAGTAGGTGGATACATACTTTACTACAAGTTTTCCCAGTAATTTTGAAAAATCCAAGCGCACGATGCGGTTATTAGGCTGAATACGGTAATCAAAAACATTGTGATGAATCAAAGCAAAGGGCTCAATGGCGATCTAAAACCAGGTCACAAGAAAACCTCAAACAGGGCATCGATGAGCCTGATCACAGACATTGATAATCAGGTTCCGACTACGAGGGTCGAGCAAAAAGTTCTGTCACTAATAGGCTTCCTTAGTTTTATCACAGGTATATTTTAAAATGCTTCACTGCACTTGAATGGTGTATTAAATAACTAACGATACCCGTTTATTTCGTGCAAATTGCTTTCCAACTGATCGAGTTATTTCAAATTGAAATAGATACAGTCATATACACTGACCAATTTACTTGTTACATTGGAACATGGACCTGAAGACTGAAATTCGTAGCTATATTAAATGCCGCATTAGGCTTAATATAGATTCAAAGCAGATATTTAATGAATTGTGTGGTATATATGGATCTCAGACCATTTCAATGAGCACAGTTTTTAGGTGGGTTAAAAAACTTTTAAAGCTGGGAAATTTTCTGTTGATACCCGTCCCGGAAGGCCTAAAACTTCTGTTACCACGGCTAACAGCGCTGCTGTAAAAATTGTGGTCGAATAGGATGCGCGATTGTCTGTCAAAGATATAGCTAGTTGTACTGGCATATCAGAAGGCAGTGTGCAAACTATTCTCTAAAAAGCGTTTGGACCTGAGAAAGGTTTGCGCTAGGTGGGTACCTCATTTGCTCATTGAGGAGCAAAAGACACAACGCCTTAAATGTGCCCCGGAACTTTTGAAAACATACAAAGGCTGTAATAGTCGGGTTATTTCTAACTTGCTAACAGGTGATGAAACCTGGGTGCACATGTTTGAGCCACAAAGAAGGACTGATAATAAACAATGGAAGCGAAAAGATAAAAAACGCCCATGTATTGCCAAGAGAACCATAAGTTCAAAAAAATATGTTGTACGCAATTTTCTTTAATTCAAGTGGGCAAGTCATTCAAGTGCCTTGTCCATCTGGTCATATAGTCACTGGCCGATGCTACAAAAATTCTATACTGAAGAAAGTGAAAAAGTTTTACAATAAGAAACGACCAAGCAAAGGATGGTCAGGAGTTCACCTTTTTACTTGACAACGCCTCCTCTCATGTGTGAGGTTGTTAAGTCTTTTTTGGCTTCTGAAAAGGTGAAAGTTTTAAACTATCCACCTTATTCACCTGACCTGAGTCCCTGTGACTTCTTTTTATTTCCAAGGCTTAAGAAAATGCTTTCTGGAAATAAGTATACGTCTGGAAGTTCTCTTTTCAGCGCTATTTATCAGTGTCCCCAACAGATACCAAAAGAAGACTATTTATCTGCTTTTCGCGACTGGGTAAAAAGGTTACAAAGGTGTGTTTCAGTACAGGTGGAATAATTTGAAGGTTTGTGATGAAAATATGTTTGATAAAACGTAGCACTGAAGTAATCCCAACACAGTGGTGAAACTTTTTGCAGGACCCTCGTATCTGAAACAGATTTAAGTGGGACAAATCTATGCATTGTTCCCATGTTTCCCGATATCATACATTACGAAAACACGCCTATTCAAATATATTGAAAATTTCACAACAAAAAAAAACAAAAAAAAACTGAAAGTTTTCAGAAAAAAAAAAGTCTGATATTTTTTTTAACATAGATTGTGAGTACTCTTTAGAACCGCCTTGCTGAGGCAGTTCTAACGAGTACCCACAATCTAAGTTTTTGAGCAGAAATAAGAAAAATAATATATATCCCTGTAAACCCCAGTTTTGCTATATAAAAGTGGGTTTTAAGGAGGGTAAAAATTATATAGGCATGTTTTCGTGATGTAGTAAACAGAGGTATGCAGTGGTCACATTATTAGGTGGAGTTTCAGAATTTTTTTAAAAGCAGCTTTTCCATGTGTTTTTTTTTTTTCTTCTAGTAACAACATGTTATACTGCATAAATCTGTCTTAGTGTGATTTGTGTACGGAGAGCAAAGATGAAGTCACAAAAGTTTTCTCCCTTGTAAAGAATGGAGGAAAATCGACCTAGTTTATCCATTTTTTCCTAACCCATGTAAGCCGCACCACGAAAACAGGCCTGTTTAGTTTTGACCCACTTAAACCCCACTTTATACAGTAAAACTGTGGTTTACAGGAATATACATTAATTTCTTATTTCTTCTCAAAAACATAGATTGTGGGTACTTGTTAGAACCGCCTTGCTGAGGCGGTTCTAACAAGTACCCACAATCTATATTTTGAGCAGATATATGAAAAGCACCAGATTTTTTTATCTGAAATTTTTAATTTTTTGTCGGTAAAATTCTCAATATATTTGAATAGGCGTGTTTTCGTAATGTAGCGTCCCGTTAAAGGGATATTGGCAGAACGCGGCGACTGATCAGGTTCTACACGGCTTGCATTAAATACAGAAATTTCTGTTAAAGATTAATTAAAAAAAGCTAACCAGACACTCCTTATATAGGAAATGGGTTTATCCGAAGACGTGTGGTAGAAGAGTCCACTCGGCATCAATGGGTTAAGATGTGAAATGTAATAATTTCTGTACATACCTGCAGCAAAACAATACTTAGTTGTCGTTTCATTGCCCTTTTGGATTACAAACGTATCATTTCCTATACCAATAAGTTGTAGATCTTCACATGACTTGGCTGGTAGACGCCCGCCCACTGTAACATAAATTGGTAACCTAAACCCTTGTCATGCTGAATAAATTAAGATGCCGCGCCCACTTCTAACTGTCAGCCAATCAGATCACTTGATCCAAATTGTGGATAAAAATTCACATACTGAATGACAAACAGTGCAGATCCAGAACAGATGGCAACTGATCTGGAGCTACACTCTTTGCAAAGGAGGGTCATATAAACGGGTTCTGCAGGACCAGGGTTAAAATACTAGCAAAAACATCGAATGTGTGTTTTGTTAGTCTTTCTTGTGAAAAATATTGGAGATTACAAGTTCACACAAACTGTCAAATACAGAGACTATTTGTATAAAATTCAAATCCTATCCTGGTCCTTTGGAGGTCGTTCGTTCTTTCTTTTTTTTTTTATTTCATCAGGCATCTACTGCCTAATGTGTTTCCTCGGGCATCTACTGCCTAATGTCTGGAGACACTGCGTTTCGCGGAACACGGTTAATGTGAACTCGATGTGGATGTGCAATGTTTGTCAACATCTGCACTTCAGCAGTGCACTTTCAACTTTTGGATCTATTGCTACTAGTACTAATTTACAAATATTGGATCGATGCAGCTGTGGACGGACTGCGGTCCCTGAGGGTATAATTTGCCCTATAATCAGTGCTTCACTGCCAGTTACAATAACAGGGTACTGATTTGCAATTAAAATTATCCTATGAGGTTTCTAGGTCTTTCTAAAACTAAGATTGCAAAAGAGAAATTATTCTTTGCGGTGTTTTACTTCTCTTCTGATGCGCCTTTACTGCGGTGAATAAGGCGGGTCTACGAAGCATCAGTATTTTTGTTCTCTGCTTACAAAATAAACCGTGGTATTCGTACGGTAGGGTATAAAGAAGATGGGGTGGGACAGATTCTCAGCCAGATCGGGTTTCATCTGACGTTACATCCGGTCGTCAAGAGAAATAACGCCATGAGAAGGCAAACGATAATTATTTCCATTTGTATTATACCAAAATCATTCTAAAGATCAACTGAAGAAAGAAAACAGAGATGTTATTCATGCCCCAACGGTTTTAAACCATCTTCTAACATAAGAAATGAGTATTTTATATTTATGAATAAGTATCAGAAAGAAATCCCAATGTGGGGAGGGGTTTAAGCTATATATAAGGAAAAAATTCGGGTTGAACAAAACATAACTCTTATAAAGGATACAGTTTTAAAATTTAAACTACCATGGAAAAACGTAATAAACATATTTTGAGGAAACTAGCAAGAAAACCAAAATTAATGTAAAAGACATCTCTTTCTCTCTCTCTCTCTCTCTCTCTTAGATAATTTCCTTGCTATTTATAATACGAATTCTGTTTCATTCTAAATGCTGAATGTGATAGGATAGAGTATTTCATTACTGAAAGAATTGTTAACGTATTTGAAAATTGCTTTGTATGACATGTACCAAGAAATGACTAAATAAAAAATATACACCAGGGAAAAACCCGATTAAAAGAGCAATAAGTTTTCATTTACAGACCTGAGGAAACGAATTGTTTAAAGACGCGATATGTACATTTACATCAATTTTACGGCGACGTCAAAATTAACGTCATGGGGAAATTAGGTTTTCAGAAGTTTGAAATGTTTTCACTGCATGCTGTCCTAAAAAGAGACACAGACTACTGTTTTGTATATTTTCCTGATTAATTTTGTTTGAAACGGTGCAATCTTTTTATTAAAATCCAAGTTAAATGTAAGTTTTAGACTACACACGAAATACACTCATGCCAACGGGAATTTAAGTTGACTAATTTTCAGTACGGGAATGTTGCATACTAAAATGTTACCTTCAAGTAGTGTAAAATTTACTCCATTCCCACAGAACTGATATGGATTTCCCGGACAAGGTAAGTCGCAATGCCCCAATGGCAGATATTGTATTTTTGTAGCAGTAATTGCTTGTAGGCAATAGCAAAAAGTGCCGGAAACAGTACTATAGTTGCCACCTTGGCCGCGGCATATTTCCACACAATATGGCAGAGACATTGTTGGTTCATCTAGAACGTAAAATGCGTCTGTGGCTATATCATCGATACTCGCACATTTCTGGAGACCTGAAGTAAATAATAAAACTGAAACTCAACTGGAGAAATAATACATTCGGACATGTGCCCCCAGCGAAGGCTCTGATGAGCCTGCGAATGCACGCAGTCTGGTCTGAGCCTTAGCTGTACGCCTGAAGAGACCATGGATAAATGGCTATCGAAATGAGTGCCCGATTAAGATTGATGAGACAACGCGGATGCACAAACTAGTTCCATTGTAGTCTAAGATGGGAGATACAATTTCTTATGTTTAGACGCTATTTTATTTGCAATTATAGCATGATGACAAAATGATTCCTAGACACCAATAAATTTCTAATATCACACAGGAAAATAACAGTGAAATAATTGAAAATCTGCGCTACTGTATCCTCTTTTTCTTTTTTGTCGCCATGACAACTGACAGTTGAATGGACTTACAACTGGCCAACATTAATGCCTTGCATCTTCAGTAACCAAAATTGGCAAACTGAAGGCTATGATCTGACGCCGAGTCTGGTCTGGATCTACACAGTTTGCCAATTTCCCTTATGGGGTCTCCAGATTAAATGGGATAAAGATCCTGATCAGATGATGCTGATATGTAAATTAATCAGGAGCTTTGCTATTAGTGTTGAAGCGATGTGCAAGCAAGTTTGCGTCAGGTAATTCTCCCAAGTTGGGCAAATATTTTGTTCAACTGATTTAAAGGCTCCATATTCCTCAAAAATGGACATTTTATTATCCAAGAAAGGTTTAATGAATTGATATATAGTATTACTACAATCATAAAATACGGCACCTGACAGCCTGCAAGATATCACTTACTCTCATTTTTGAACTGAGTCAAAAATAAAATGCTTTCTTTTATCTTATCTCTGAGTAAATGTTGCCAACATTAATAGATTTTTCGCCATTTTAACCAAGGGAGACAGCGTTTTCTAATCCCTATTTGCTTTAATGCACACCAATCCCCTTCTGAAAAGGGATCTACTAAAACAGGAGCTTCTGAAAAGGGATCTACCCTAAAGGAAAGAATTTGCACCATGGGGAGCAAATTCTTTTCTTTTAGAGTAGACCCCTATTTAGAAGAGAAGTAAAACTAGTAACAGTGTTCAGAGAAAACAGATGTCCCCCACGCGTGATTGTTTCTACCTCTGTGACCTTGAAAATTAAATCAAGGTCACTAAAATCTAACCAGTTCTTTGGTATGTCCCAATTATATATCCATGAAACTTTGGTAAGAATCCAATCACTGGTTTACAGGATATTGTACAGTCAAGAAATTGTGACGCCGACGCCAACGCCAACGCTAACGCCGACGTCAACGGGATCCGCATCAAAATCAATATGCCCCCTTCCCCTTACGTGGTGTGGAGTGGGGACATTACACTTCCGAAAAATTGACTCCACCTGTACAGTAATCCGTTCGCCTGCAAATGCGTAGGATTATTAAGTAAAAAATCAAAGAAACAAAAAACAAACAAAAACCTACTTTTGGACTTTTTACATACTACATGCAACAATTCGGAGCAGTGGACTAGTGCCCAGGTGTAGCCTGGAGAGAAGTCTTTCACACAAACGATTATGTCTGACGGCTGACTGTGGACAAACTTCTGAAAACCAAACAAGTTCCCGTCGATCCATGTAAACAAGGAGGAGTTGTGTGAGTCTACCAACCCAAGGTACCATTTCGTCTCATTCATGTCAGAAAACGCTGAAACAGATAATTGCAAGAAATGAGGCTGTGTATACTC
This sequence comes from Anodontia alba, assembly GCA_964016985.1. Lineage (NCBI taxonomy): Eukaryota > Metazoa > Mollusca > Bivalvia > Lucinida > Lucinidae > Anodontia > Anodontia alba. The sequence continues at coordinate 71,876,725 of OZ024831.1, forward strand.
CATCCCCACACCCCTAGCACCACATAAGCTTGTGCTAGAGGCCGCATACAGAATCGCAAACTATATACCTGATAAAACCGAGTCTCCGATTTTCGTTCTTTTGTGTCTTCCATAACGAAAACGCCTATTCAAATATAAAGAAAATTTCACCACCAAAAACCGAAAATTTTCAGGTAAAAAACTCTGATATTTTTCATATTTCTGCTCAAAACATAGATTGTGGGTACTCGTTAGAATTGCCTCGGCGAGGCGGACTCGTTAGAACCGCCTCGGCGAGGCGGTTCTAACGAGTACCCACAATCTATGTTTTTAAGCAGAAATAAGAAAAATAATGTATACCCCTGTAAACCCCAGTTTTACTATATAAAAGTGGGGTTCAAGGGGGTCAATATTATATAGGCGTGTTTTCGTGATGTTTGTTTCCAAAGGCAGCCTTTTAGATTTTATTGTACAGGTGGGCCTCATGGGAGTGCCCATAGTCATTTTCTGAAACCTTTATCCCCAAATAAATCCACCAAAATGTCCCATAGCCGAAAATTGTAATCTGCAATACCCCTAAAAATTGTGATGTCCTATATCCCAAGTTTCAAAATATCCTATATTCCTAAATATAAAATAATCAAAATATCCCAATATCTCTAAATAAATAAAGCAAATACGCTCGTATTCCATATCCAAATCCCATCTACAAAAAAAATTGTGTCCATAGGACAGAGATTCCCCCGCTATATGACATGGGACACAGAAATGAGTGTTGTGTGACAGACATAATGTGAATACAATATTTTTTAACTTTGACCTCTAAGTGTGACCCTGACATTGGAGCTATGGGCCTGGGTTTTTTGCGCGACACATTGACTCGTGATGGTTAACATTTCTGCAAAGTAATTTCTAAATCCATCGGGGAATGACAAAGCTAGGGACCGGACACGAAAAATAAACCCTATTTTTGACCTTTGACTTCTTAGTGTAACCTTGACCTTGGAGCTATGGACATGGGTCTTGCGCGCGACACATCGTCTCATGATTCCTAATATTTCTGCAAAGTAATTTTTAAATCAATTCAGGAATGACAAAGTCATGGATAGAAAATGTAAAACTGACCCTATTTATGACCTTTGTCCTTGGAGCTACGGACCTAGGTCTTCCGCGTGACACATTGCCTCAGATTTCTACCCAAGTAATTTCAAAATTCATCAAAGAATAACAAAGTTATGGACCGGACACGATTTTGGTAACACACATTCATACATACATACATATATACATACATACATTGCCGGTCTCGGTGGCTCAGTTGGATGTGCCGTCCAACTGGAGACCAGGAGTTCGCGGGTTCAACCCCTTCCGAGGTCGGCAACATTCTTTCGTGGAGATTGTTCATGAAATATTTTCTACGGTCATTCTCTCCCTTCCGCTGATTCAAGAAGGGCAGTTGTCAGTTTATAGCGAAAGAATGTGCACAATACTGGTTAACCGCTTAGAGGACTAAGCCTGCCCAGTAAACGTGTGGTTAGGTAAACTGACCGCACTCGACATGACCCCACTGGGTTGACTGGGCCGTAAAATCTTAACACAAACAAACTTACATACATACATACATACATACATACGTACGTACGTACGTACGTACGTACGTACGTACGTACGTACGTACATACATACATACATTCACACGGAAAGGGTAAACACTATATGCTCGTTCGCCATAGGCGGGGACATAAAAACAAAGTGCATTTTATGTTGTAAATTTCAGTTCAAACACTCTAAATGAGCTTCTAAATTATAAACCGGACTTGCCTCTCGCCATCAATAAGCATGCAAATGAATACATATATTGTAAATAGTTTATGATAGATCAAGCTTATAACTCTGAATACAATTAAATCTAGATATATTTTCGTGCGCCGGATTTGTCGACGTATGATTTGTCTTCGTTTTGTACAACACTGTCACAAACAAACAGTTCAAAACATACATTTCTTGATCTTATTTAAGAATCTTTCAAACGGGAGGATTTTCTAAAGTAAGGTTTGATGCTAAATTATACGGGCAAAGTGTAGGTGTTCCGATGAATGCATCTCGTACTCTGTTTTATTACGAGAGAGACTTTATGTTGTATCTTTTTGAAGAAAAACAGCCCAGTATTAATACAATGAATTAGAATAAATGGATATTTAGATGACTTGCTAAACATTGCATATTTTGAACAAATGGTTAAAACCTTTCTCCTAGAGAACCGCTGTTCTAAATATAGCAAATTCGTCTGATACAGAAGTTCCATTTCTGGATTAAAATTTATTTATCAGTTTCTTATCGTATAATTTCGACTAAAATTTATAACAAACAAGATTACGTTCATTTTGACGTTGCATAGTTTACTAATTTTAGACGACGACGTCAGACGTGCAAAGTTATACTAGCCAGCGCACGACAACACCAACAAAATGGCATGTGCGCCCAGCGAAGACTCAGATCAACCTAGGCATACGCCCAGTCTGATCAGTCTTCGCTCTGCGCTCAATGGGTAGCTAATGACCTACGCTTTCTTCATGCAGATGCCCAGTCTGATCTGAGCCTTCGCTGGGCGCACATGCCATTTTGTTGGCTTTGTTGTGCGCTGGCTTACCAGTGTTAACCTAAATATATTTGGACATCTAAGCTCCTTATCATACATGTCCTAACATTATGAACATGTCTATTGGCTATCTGTTGGTATGTCTAAAAATAATGGACGAGCGGCAAACAGTGTCGACCCTGATCCGACGTAAAAACAGTATGGATACTGATTCTGTGGTGTCTGATCTGGGTCTGCACTTTTTGTCAAGACCAGCCTGTCGGAATATTAAGGCTAAATGCAGTATTCTCGAGAACAAATATGGATGCTAATCAAAACAACAGAATAAAAAACAAAAAATAAATAAAAAAAATAAATAAAAATAGAATAATAATAATGATGACTTACAGCTTCTGGCTTCTTTGAGAAAAGTATGTTCTCCTTCGTCAAGGATTGATAGCATCTCAGCTTCATTTGAGATACAGAAATCACGGGCACTTGTGAAGTTCATTTTGTTTTCAGTGTAAAACAGGTAACAATTACCATTGTAACCAATCCATCCTTGGTCACAAATTGTACCATCTGAAATGAGAATAAAAACGTGATACGAAAATACCTCGGCGCTGTCATGTGACAGGAAGATAACTCTGTCAAAAAATGACGAAATTCGCGCATTAGCATATCCAAACCAGATCTCCACAATATCAATGTACACAAAGTTTGGCGAAATTCCATTGACATTTACTCACGTTATCGTCCGGAAATGAAAATACAGACATGTAGCGGACAGATAATCCTATCAAAAATTAACGAAATTTGCCCATTAGCGATTCCAAACCAGACATCCACGATACAAATGCATATAGCAGGTTTGGTGACAATCCATTTCTCAAGTTATCGTCCGGAAACAGAAATATAGACATGTGGTGGGCAGATAACTCCACAATATTAATGCACATATCAAGTTTGATGAATATCCATTGACATTTGCTCAAGTTATCGTCTGGAAGCAAAAATACGGACGGACGAACGTATGACAGACGGACGGACGGACACACGGACGTCTAACGTGAAACCATAATAGCCTGCCACTCTCATGTGGCGAGATATGAAAATGAGTCGTTGTAACTAATACATCATGATTACAAATCGTACTATCTGAAATCAGGGCAAATCAGTTTCGAACAAAAGTGAAGCTCTTTTGATTTTTGTTACTTCTAAGAAGCACAGATATCAGCCTTTAAGAATATGTTAACAGCAAAGGCACAGATCGGGTTTAGCATATGTATCCGTTAATTCACTTGGTATCAGCCTTTAAAGTCTGCTGATATAGATGCATAGCATTTATATCAGCAGACTTTATAGGCTGATACCGGAACTACTTTAGATGTTACGAAAATCATAGGAGCTGCACGTTTTTTTTCAAACTGATTTACCCAGACTGCTGTTTTGATAATCATATTGTCCGTGAAATTAATTAGAATAAGTTTTCTGCTACTCTAAGTTTCATGAAAATAGTTTATATTCTCATTTAGGTCCTGAAGAATCTGCAACTCAATATGAAAGAAATATACATGCTTATCATAAAAATACATAAAACACAAATACACCAAAAAGCTTTCTAAAGTAATGAGATTATAATCACTATCTAATTAATAACATTATTACATCCCTTGACCTAATTTGGCTACGTAGCCTAATTAAAAAAGAATCCGCACGCTCAGTGTGGAAGAAATGTACATGCTTATCATAATAATACATAAAAATACAAATACACGGAAACCTTTTTAAAGTAATTAGATTATGATCACGATCTAATAAATAATAATAAATAACATGATTACATCCCTTGACCTAACTTGGCTACGTAGCTTAATTAAAATACGTACTTAGACAATATTTTCTCCTATAATACTTTATTGCACAGTCCTCAGAAGTAGTTTATAGCAGACCAGGGGCAAAATAAGCTCCGGTATCAACTTTTAATACATACACTGTCAAGGCAGATAAAAAAATACCTAAAAGTATCTGTCTCCCTTCTTGAAGGTAGACTACACTTAAAGGAAAGAATTTGTTACGCTATCGAATTCTTTTCTGTCGGAGTGATCTTCTGTTCCAAAAGGATGCAAATACGTTTAGACTGCAATGCTTCAAGTCATCCGGTACTTAAACAATAGTTCTGCTGAAACCGGACATGCCCTGCCTTGGCAAACAATGTAGATCCAGATCGGTTGGAAGAAGCCAACTGATCTGGATCTGCACTGTTTTCATTCAGTTTTATATACATAGTGATAATGAAAAAAGTCGGGTAAACCTACCTTTGAGCAAGTCTGTAGATGTGGTACGAGTTATATAGAGATATTCTATAAAGCACCTGCCGGCGTTTTACAGACGGCTGGCTGTTTTATTCCTTTCATCGCTTTGAAGCTGGACATGTCCATTGTTGCAAATAGGGGTTTTAGTTTATAATCAGAACATACTAGTAAACACTATAGATCCTAAGGATAGGGCTCATTATGAGAGTTGGTCTGCAGGGCTGCTGGTGGTTCTGGCATTATTATTGCTTTGTGACCTCTACCTGTGGAGCTATTTTGTTCTGTTCTGTTTAGTGCCTTCGTCTTGTGTTTGTTCTTAGTTGGCTTTGTGATCATCTCATTTGCGGTAGCGACATTACAGGGAAACGTATAATCACAAACACTTTGATTAGACAAAGCAAAGGGCTTACTGGCGTTATAAAACTGTTTTCATGCTCAACTCAGCTGAGCATGAAATTTGTCCTGCTTATAAACGTCAAATTACTAACAATCGCAAATTCTTTCTTGCTAAACATAGCTGAGCATGAAAAAAGTTTTATAACTATAAACAGGACCACGACGGACCCGGCCACAGACATTGATAGCCAGGTGCCAGACATAGACAAAATTCAACAAAATATGCATCTGTATCGTTTGCAACACTCCATTTTAGGACCATTCAGTATTAACAGGTTGTCTTACCTCTAAAATGACATTCTGTCTTTGATCCGTTCTTCAACAAGTACGTTCCATGCATTCGGATTCCAGAATTGTACAGATCAGAGCAACTTTCGGCAGAAACAGGTGTTTTTGCTGTTAAACAAAGAACAAGAACAAGAGATGTATAATTATGTAAAACCTAAAACATCCTTCATTAATTTATCTGTCTGTTATTCAGAAACAAAGAAATATAATCGTGCTAGATAAGCGTGGATATCAAGTTAAATATTTCTATGATTTCTCTCATCATTACGAATATACACCTATTCAAATATATTGAAAATTTCAACACCAAAGACTGAAAGTTTTCAGAGAAAAAGTCTGATATGTTTCAAATTTCTGCTCAAAACATAGATTGTGGGTACTCGTTAGTGCCGAGGCGGTTCTAACGAGTACCCACAATCTATGTTTTGGAGCAGAAATAAGAAAAATAATGTTTACCCTTATAAACCCCAGTTTAACCATATAAATGTTGGGTCAAAATTATATCGGCATGTTTTCGTGATGTGTTTGTATTCTTGCGCACCAAGGCCCTTCAGAAAAAGAGTTTACTCTAAAAGGACAGAATTTGCTCCAATGGGGAGCAAATTCTTTCCTTTAACAGTAGACCACTTTTCAGAAGGGATGCAAAATGATTTGAACGGAGTTACTTCCCAGAAAATGCCTCCTATCCCCTTATGTGCTGAAGATGATTAAATATAAAATATCAAGTTTTATATATGTAAAGAAGTAAAATGGAAAGAAAATCACATCACGAAAACATACCTATATAATGTTTGAACCCGTTAAACCCCATTTTTATTTAGTAAAACTGGGGTTTACAGGGGTCTACATTAATTTTCTTATTTCTGCTCAAAAATCGAGACGATTCTAACGAGTACATACAATCTATGTTTTGAGTAGGAATATGAAAATTATCCGAATTTTTATCTGAACATTTTCATTTTTGGGTAGTAAAATTTTCAGTATACTTGAATAGGCTTGTTTTCGTAATGAGATCGTTGTTGTTCTATGCATATTTACTTAATGCTTTACGGTACGTAAAAAAAGGCTTTATTTTAAAAAAAGGTAGTCTAGGTACGCTCGTATGTTACCAATATGCATTCCTGCTTTCTTTAGATAGAACCAATTAACATTTTACAATAATATACGGGACTATTTAAAAAAAATTGACCGTTTCTTCATTATTTTAGTTAATAAAGAAATCAGCATCGATCCTAAATCATTCTTATCATGTAGCTCTAATGACCTTCATAAATCAGTAAAACAATATCTCAAACACTGATGGCTCGTTTACTGTGGATGATTCAAGCTCGATTCTGAGTCTCTAGATAATTCTTCTGATATCTCAAGAAAAAGTATCTTGTGTGTACTCATAAGAATCGCCTCACCGAGACGATTCTAATGAGTTCACTCAACATACCATTTTTTTTTTTTATAGAAGATCAAAAATAAATCCCTAAATTATCCTACTAGCCCCCTGATTAACCCTCAATGACTCAAACTGCCCATGTCTAGAACAAATTTTCATGGTCCTAAAATTACTCGAGCCAATGAAGTTCCATTGTACTTAAAATTCGCATTACGAAAACACGCCTATTCAAATATATTAAGAAATTTTACCACCAAAAAAAATGAAAACTTTCAGATGAAAAATTCTGGTATTTTTCATATTTCTGCTCTAAACATGGATTGTGGGTACTCGTTATAACCGCATCGGGGAGGCAGTTCTAACGAGTAACCACAATCAATGTTTTGAACAGAAATAAGAAAATTAATGTATACCCCTGTAAACCCCAGTTTTACTGTATAAAAATGGGGTCTAAGGGGGTCAAACCTATATATGTGTTTTCGTGTTGAACTGTGCTGAACTAAGAAATTGTTAATCTTACCTAAATCACGTATGTTTAAATACTCGGGATCATTTTCGCAGTGCAAACTATCAACCTCATCCCCGTGCACGTGTGACGTATTGACACAATAGCACGTTTCGTTTAAAACTGCCGTATGTGAGAAATCTTTGGCACGACAGCGCTCCTTGCACGTGACTTCTACCTCTGTTGTAACTTGCTCAGAAACAACGCCCCCAGTTCCATTAACGTTTCCATAGCATCCATCTGTAATTATAACGCATGCAGTTTATGACAAGGAAGAAAACTTTTGGGGATTCCTATTTGTCTTTCTGCACCATAAGCTCCTTCTGAAATGGGTTAAGTCCAAAATGTAAAGAAAAGCGCCTTTCATTACGAAAACACGCCTATTCAAATATATAGAAAATTTCACCTCCAAAAACTGAAAATTTTCAGATAAAACCTCTGATGTATTTCATATTTCTGCTCAAAACATAGTTTGTGGATATTCATTAGAACCACCTCGGCGAGGCGGTTCTAACGAGTATCCACAATCTCCTTTTTTAGCACAAATAAGAAAAAATAATGTATACCCCTGTAAACCCCAGTTTTGCTATATAAACTGAAGTGGGGTTTAAGGGAATCAAAATTGTATTGGCATGTTTTCGTGATGTAGAGGAAAACCCTTTTCAAAAGGAAAGCAAAATCAATTTTGATAGAGTTCTTTGTAGGACCTTATGGCTAATCGCTCCTGGGATTATTCGTGTTTTGTCGTCCTGTTCAATATCTAACAACTGAGTGTAGTGGATCCTATCCGACATTGTTATAACCTCGCTGGGGACTGTTTACTTTTTTCGTTGGTTTATACATATGTGCGGTCCGTCGTAGTTCGGAGGCGGATTCAGAGGAGGTTCGTGGGAATGGGGTCGAGGGGAGGGGTTCAATCGAACCTCCTCTGACTCAAAATTTCATTTTCATAGGAAATTTTGGATAATCAGATACATTTAGGATACCGTATTTACCATAAATATTCACACCCCTTGACTCTTTACTATTTACTTCTCTTCAACAAGTCCATTTTACTGTCTGTGAATGTGTGGAATTGCTGTGGGTGGCATACAGCGCAGCCCCTGATCAGACGCCGCGATCTGCAGCGTCTGATCTGGGTCTACACTGATTGTCCAGGCCTGTCTGTCCGAATACGTAGAGCAAGTAAGTACTGCAAGCTGATCAATACGACCCTCCTCAGAAATCAAACTGAATCCGCCCCTATAGTTTGTTTGCTCCTTGTGTCAATGGTGGGCTATGTTCTGTGATTGTGTCTTCTACACTATTCTACTTCATTTTTTCCGTTTATCGTGAAAAAGAACAGCAGCTCGATATACCGTTGAATTTATACAATTATATTCGAGGTATCTAAGACAATTTCCTAACCATGACAACTTTAAGGCTCCATGTTCCTCAAAAATAGACATTTTTATCCAAGAAAGGTTAAATAAATTGATATATAGTATTAATACGATCATAAAATGTGGCATCTGACAGCCTGTAAAATTTAAGTTAGTCTCTCGTTTTTGCACTGGATCAAAAATGAAATGATTTTTATCATATCTCTGAATTAATGTTGGCAACATTAATTTTGAGATACGATTAAAATCATTTCATTTCAAGAACGAGATACTAACCGAAATTTTACAGGCTGTCAGTTGCCACATTTTATAAATGTATTAACACTATATATCACTTTACTAAACCTTTCTTGGATAATAAAATGCCTATTTTGAGGAATATGGAGCCTTTAAAAGTGAAGATTCCCAGGAAATATCACAATTACGAAGCACTTGCTTCCCAAGACGCTAAAAGAAGGAGAGATGAGGAAAACAATGAGAAACAAAGGTCACATATGAAATCACCGACACACATAAAAGAACTGCAACTGAAGAACAATCTTGGAACGGTCAGTAGAAAAAAAAAAAACAAAAAAAAAACACACACACACACAAAAAAAAAACAACAACAACAAAAAAAAAAAAAAAAAAAACAACACTAGGGGTGGGGGAATAAACCAATTTTACTGGCGCGAAACCTTACCCTTTAGTCTGACGCAGCTCCAAGTTACAAACAAATGTTCAAGCCGCACAGGGATTCTCCACTTTATTAGTGAAGCTTCACAGTAAAAAACAAACAAAAAATGTTAAAAAAAATGTTTTGAAGCTATTGTATCTAAACAATTTGCTACCATTTCAATGCGAAAACGGTAGGAATATTTTTTTTACTTTATCTTGGCAAAAGTTATACTGCACAGGACACTCATATCACCTAAAGTATCGCGCTGTTTGGCACAGCGAAAAACCTCCACATAAAGACGGATTATTGAATATTACATGATACAATTAAATTTTTAGAACACTTGCAGAAATACAGAATGACATCCACAGATTGAAGACCCGTGCAGGGCTTTTGTTCTTAAGGGGACTAGATATGCTTGGTAGATTATCCGCCATATTTGACATGAAATACAACATTGGTGATTTCATGTTTGCTTTCCAGTGCGTGAAACTCCCTCTGAAAATTAATCTATTCTAAAAGGAAAGAATTTGCTCCCACGGGGAGCAAATTCTTTCCTTTTAGTGTAGATCTATTTTAGAAGGGAGGCAAAACCAATCTGACAGAATTGCTTCCCATAAAAGCGTATCCATTCCTCTTAAGCGTATTATGGTTTCCAGTATAAGACATTGCACGACCCTCAGAAAAGTCAACCGATTCGACCAGTTGAAAGGCTGACTTTCGAACAGTGCCCTATAATCACCTTGTGAGTCCGTTTGTCTGTGGCCAGTAAGAAAAATAGCCATAGCGCTTAATTTGGATAATATTGGCATACTGATCGATACCGATAAGGTATCCAAATGTAAATTTTTATTGACAGAGGCTAAGCTGAAGCAAAACATGTCATCACATATGGGCTATTTTGATTTTTTTTCACGTACTGATTGATACCGACTAAATCTAGCCCAAGGACTTGCCTAATGCCTTGTGTCGATCATAAATACAGCTTTCACTACTTTTGCACTTTCAACATGTATGGTATGTACGAAAATGAAATCAAATCATTTAATGACCAGAGTGACTTGCCTCTGAACAGAAATGCAAACACGTGATATGGCATATACAGAAAATTTGGTCCCGATCTAAAGTTTAGTCAGTCCCGGGCTGGTCGAATATTGAAGAAAAAAAAACAAAAAAAAAAAAAAAAAAAAAAAAAAAAAAAAAAAAACAACAACAAAAAAAAAAAAAAAAAAAAAAAAAAAAAGAAAAAACAGTTCTATGATAAAAGTTTACCATTTTTCACGACTTCTAAATGTTCAGTGCTGTCGGAACACAGCATAACATAGCGATTTCATACTTAAACGACATGCCATATAAAGTTTATTTTTGCCCATTATTCTATCTAACACAGATATTTGTTAATGCAATTGTAAGGTAATTCATACATTTCTTAGTGCAATTGTGAAGTGGTTAATACATTCTAAGAACGATTGCAATGTGGTTTATACATTTTTAGTGCAATTGTAAGGTAGTTTGTACTTTTTGAATGTTATTGTAAGGTGGTTTATACATTTCTAAGTGCAAGTGTAAGGTAGTTTATACATTTTAGTGCATTTTAAGGTGACTAATACACTTCTTAGTGCAACTGAATGAGGTTAATACATTTTAGTGCAAATTTATAAAGTGGTTTGTACATTTCTTAGTGCGACTGTAAGATGGTTTATGCATTTTGTAATGTAATTGTAAGGTGGTTTATACACATATCTTAGTGCTACTTTAAGTTGTTTGTACATTTCTTAGTGCAACTGTTAGGTGATTTATACATTTCTTAGTGCAACTGTAAGGTGGTTTATACATTTCTGACTGCAATTGTAAGGTGGTTTATACATTTTTATTGCATCTGTAATGTGGTTTATACATTTGTTAGTGCAACTGTAAGGTAGTTTATATATATTTCTTAGTGCAATTGTAAGTTGGTTTATACATAATTTAGTGTAATTTGAAGGTGGTTTATACATTTCTTCGTGCTACTGTAAGATGGTTTATACATTTCTTCGTGCTACTGTAAAATGGTTTATACATTTTTAGTGCAATTGTAAGGTGGTTTATACATTTCTTAATGCAACTGAAAGGTGGTTTATACATTTCTTAATGCAACTGTAAGGTGGTTTATACATATTAGCGAAACTGTTAGGTGGTTTAAACATTTCTTAGTGCAAATGTTAGGTGTTTTATACATTTTTTGTGCAATTGTAAGGTGGTTTATACATTTCTTAGTGCAACTGTTTAATGGTTTATACATTTCTTAGTGCATCTGTTAGGTGGTTTATGCATTTTCTAGTGCAACTGTAAGGTGGTTCAAATTTTTCTTAATGCAAATGTTAGGTGGTTTATACAATTTTTGTACAATCCTAAGGTGGTGTGTGCATTTCTTAGTGCAATTGTTAGGTGGTTTATACATTTCTTAGTGCAACTTAAAGGTGGTTTACACATTTCTTAGTGCAACTGTTAGGTGGTTTAAACATTTGTTAGTGCAACTGTTAGGTGGTTTATACATTTCTTAGTGAAACTGTAAGGTGGTTTATACATATCTTTGTGCAACTGTAAAGTGGTTTAGACTTTTCTTAGTACAAATTTTAGGTGGTTATACATTTCTTAATGCAACTGTAATCTGGTTGATACATTTCTTTCTGCAAATGTAAGGTGGTTTATACGTATTTCTTAGTACAATTGTAAGGTGGTTTATACTTTTCTTAGTGCAATTGTAAGGTGGTTTATACATTTTTATTGCAACTGTAAGATGATTTATGCATTTCTTAGTTCAACTGTAAGGTGGGTTTATACAATTTTGTATAATTGTAACATAATTTGTATAATTTGTATACATTTTAGTGCAATTGTAAGGTGGTTTATATATTTCATATTGCAACTGTAAGGTGGTTTATATATTTCTTATTGTAATTGTAAGGTGGTTTATACATTTCTTTCTTCAACTGTAAGGTAGTGTATACATTTCTTAGTGCTATTTTAAGGAGGGTTGGACATTTCTTAGTGCAACTGCAAGGTGGTGTATACATTTCTTAGTACAATTGTGTTAAGCGGTAAAAATATGGTATTTTTGTCAAAACACTGTATTTGTCTATTTTTTTTTATTCTTTCTTCATTTTTTCTACACTTCCTTTATTTTAGCGTTTGCTTAGCAACAAATCTGACAGAGAAAACTGTTAAGCTTTGAAATAATCTCTTTAGATACTTTATGGTTTTTACCTAAAACAACATTTTAAGTCATTTTGTTTGTAATAGTAATTACTATGACAACAAGTATTCACAAGTATACGTGTTTGAGGCTATTTGATACCTAACATCACACTTCTTTTGTTAGGCCATTTAAGAAGTATATGAGTTTTGGTTTTAATAGGTGTACCTCAGACATTCTAGTTTCCTTTAAAAAGGGATATAGCTATTTTATTGATTATTTGTTGTATTAGCAAATATGGCCTTATTATGGTTTTCTGTCTTTGTTCCCTGGCATGTCTGAGGGTGTGGCTTACTGATTTTAAGTAGTATTTTTGAATTTGGTGACTTTGGTAAGGAAAAAAGATGAGTTAGTTAGGAATTACCTACGCAACTGTACACTTCCATGCTTGGCTATACCAGCATACATTTTTCTTATAGTTTGGACTATTCCAACTAAAATCTCAGCCATACTTAAAATTTAATCTGTGTGTTAGACATTGTAATTTGGAAACCAATTACATGTTTATATTAATGAATTTATACTTAATATGTACATTGAAATCTAGAAATTGAACTTTAATTAAACTTGTTGAACTTTAATACTGTCCCCTGTGTTTTCCTGTATGAACTTCTTAAATACTGCAAGACCAGACGTTAATAATTGTAAGGTAGTTTATATATTTATATTACATAAACAGAAGAGAACCCCGGTCTACAGTAAGTCTGAGCATATGACCAATGGTTGCCCAAAACATACTCGTTTTTTATTATAAACACATATGACGCAGATCTCATTTTTGGAATCAAGAATTATTAATTCAGTCAAATTGTCTTCTCCAGAGACGAAATGAATGACACCTCAAACACTGTTTTCAATAACACCAATTAGAAAATTATTCAAGCATTTTTCGTATGCTGTTGTTGCCAATGGCATGCTAAAATTAGATATTCTGATAATGAAATGTATTCAATTACGTTTACATTTGATTCTTTTAAATGCAAATTTGATTTCGAATTGAAAAAAAAAATGTTTATTTTGCATGAGGCAAGCTTAACCTTTACCACTCTTTGGGCTCATTCAACAGATGGCAAATTGATATTTATCATATATTTCCAAGAAAGCAGGATTTAACATTTCATGCAAATTGTCTCCACTGGAGACTTAAATAAAATTTAAAACCTTTTTTTTTTGTGTGTGTGTTTTGTTTTTCTGGGAAATATTAAGTAAATTATTTCAAAATGTCATCTATTGAAATTTATACCCAGAATATTAAGCGTTGAATAACAAAACCAGAGAACGCAAGATAAATATCAGGATATTTGAGTGCAAACATAGTTTGTATCGTTTCTATCACGACATTATCTGGGTGTTACAAAGAACTCGTTACATAATGCTGCTTCAGTGCAATATTACACTAAATAAATTTATCTCCAGAGGGAAATAACTCTTGACTAAACACATTTTGCTTCTTTCACAAATGAGGCAGTTGTGAAAGGATTGCTTATCCACTGGGTGCAAACTAATTATTTGAGTTGATGGGAGCGGGAAGGTCATATACCAGAAAAAAAAATACAAATTTGGGATCCCATCAGGGAACCCCCAATTCACGGAATAAGATAAGACTGATACGAAACGAAATCACAGAGCAACATTCTGACGAAAACAGAACGAATAAAACGAAAACGAGCTGTAACGGAAACCGCACTGAAACGGTCAATTGTAAAATTGTCGAAAGGGGATGGAAAGGGTGAGGGTGTTGCTTTAACCCTTGGCCTTAACTCTTTCAACCCTGCAGACAAAAACAGACTTCTGTGCAAACAGTGTTGATCCAGATGAGATGGCTCGTAACGAACCGTCTAATCAGTATCTACACTATTGGCCATTTGATTTTGATTTTTGACTGAAGCCCTTATTTGTAACAGTGAACATGTCCAAATTCAAACGATGAAAGCGTCCATTTCAAAAAGTCAGGTGTGAAATGGTTAATCCGGATAAAATTTCAGCTACACATACAATGTAGTTGCTCGGTCCTCTTATGTGTTGACTGACGCATCTGTGGGTAAACACAGAAAGCTAATGCTTGTTTTGATGGAGTGGTCTCCCTTTCAACAAGGGAGTAAAGCATTCGGCATATAGTGCTCTCCCTTTGTGATGCAGATATTAACTTAAACCCATTTATGCCGAGTGGACTCTTCTACATTAATTATTTGGACAGGTTCATTTCCAATATTAGGAGTGTCTGGTTAGTTTCTAATGTTACCAGGTTTTATAGTAACCCCTGTCGTAAATGCAAACTGCAGACCCTGATCAGACGCCGCGTTCTGCGGCGTCTGATATGGGTCTACATTGTTTGCCAATATCCTTTTTAAGGGACGTTAGGCATAAACGGGATAGTTAGACATATCCCAGATAGCCAGCTTACATCAGACTCAGTTTAGTAAACACGTCATTATCCACTATATGTACCGTTATATTCCGCTATGAAGACCAGTCAAAGATAAGACCACTCCACTGTCAGACTAGCTTTTGCCAATCCATTTTCTCTCCTTATTATTCTATAGTCAATATTTAGAATGCACTACTAAGAAAACCACATTTAGGTAATGCCAAAGGTGATTTTACTGTATTTGAAATATGTTAGTAATTTTCAATGGGTTGCAATATAGAAATTGAGTAACCGCTAGCATGTCGAAATACTCGTATATCTTGCGGTTTGGTGAAGGGAATTAAGCGTGTCGTGTCTGTAAAATAAGCCAAATTCTTGCTTGCAGTTATTTTCCCATTGACCACCGTGAGATTTTTGATAAAATTACCTGCAACAGACGCATTAATATATGCTTTTCTCAAGGCCAGTATAGTCTGTCCCATCTGAATGCGCACGTGATAAAGATAAATCGTCTATTTGCAAGAAAAGAAAAGAAAAGAAAAAGAAAAAGAAAGAAAGAAAGAAAGAAAGAAAGAAAGAAAGGAAAGAAAGAAAGAATGAATGAATGAATGAATGGATGGATGGATGGATGGATAAAATTATTTTTCTTACGCGGACATATCTAAACAACTGTGCCGTTTGTTTTTCGCATCAAATGTTTAAACAATTTTGCAAAATAATTAAATGCTGCAATTACTGGCGGGTGGAAAATAAACATTCAAAAGATGTATGTGTTTATTTTAATGTCCTAAATGTCCTTAAGTATACAAACCTATTTTTTTTATTTATTATATTAAAGAAACTTTAACTTAAGGTCATTAAGAATCGAAATAATATGATTAGACATGATTAGGACAGTGCCGTTTGTTGAAATAAAAATAAACAAATAAAAAACATAACGATAGTTCTTTCGAGAAATATTCTTCTCGCCTGCATGAGTATAATATTGAATTCAAAATTCCTGATAATTATAATAAAACATAAAATGTCTTCGATGCCTTTTGACTATCAAAATATTATAAAAGCCATATGTGCATTCGGACTTAGAAAACTCAGCTGCTACTTCGTTCACACTGATAAAGAGTCCAATCCCGATTTTCGGGAATCTCGGGAAGCAAAAAGACCGAAATGAATATATACAAATTATATGCCATTGTAAAGTTCAGAAAACAAGGAAGGTATTCATAACAGGAAAAGTATAGCATTTGAAATGAAAATAAGTTTATAGTTGTTTAAAATGTGAAAATTCGCGTTTCTGATAGCTTTTTCTCTATATAGTAAGCCATTTGCATACCAGACTCCTTTTCCAATCTCGGGAAGCACAAAGACATCAAAATATTTTAATAAATTTATATCATTATAAAGGTAATAAGATTGTCAAGTCTTATTTTCTCAGAAACAAAACAAAATCGAAAATATCGTCTGCTGTGGTTGTGATTAGTACATTGTGTGTTAACTGGAATGCTAATCCATTTAATGTTTACATTCATGCTAAACTAAAAATTATCAATTGATTCATGTTATTAGACAACAGACATCAATTACCTGAGACAAACAAGTTGTGTATTTAACCTTTAGAACTCTTAAAAATCAGCTCGACAAACTGATTATATGTTTTCTTATTGCTCCCAGAAATATGTTTGACATACAGGTGCTAAATGTTTCCTAAGGAAACAATTTACATGAAATTGTCATGCCTTATTTTCTGGCAAAAATAATAAAGGTTTTCAACAAGTTGTCTGCTGATATTTTACTCATTATGGTAAGCGTTTAAAGACATGTCTTTAACCATATGTAAACAAAGCAAGCGCAGACGAGACTGCAAACAAGGATGAAGCAAACAAGCATCTCTCAAAGTTTGTTTAACGCTTAGCCTGCTGGGTAAAATTTTCAGCAGAGGACGTATTGAAATATTTTTTCCTAGAAATCAGGGCCCAGTTGTTCAAAGCATCGTTAGCTTAACGAGCTCGTAAAGGGTCATTTCGTTAACTGTTATAGCAGATTCAATATTCAATATTCTGATATTTTTTGCTGATGAACATTTTTTTCAGCCAAACATTTCAGTATATTTGCGTATCACTCAATGTAAATTTTAACGAATCGTTTAACGATGTTGTTAGCTTTGAACAACTAGCCCTGGTTTTGATATTTCATGCAAACTGTCTCCAATGGAGACATTTGCAATGTCAAGTCTTTTTTTTCTGGGAAAACTAAGAAAATATCATCAATTTATCATCTGCTGAATTAGCTCAGAGGTTGGCAAGGGTTAAAGTTTGAATGTAAAATACCTAAAAGATATATCTAGATCACTGCATGCCTTGATTAGATTGTCGGGATTAGTCCTGGTTGTGCACCTGTATTTGGCTTACGACAGGTTTATCATTAAAATATACATGCATCAACTAAACTGACCTGTAGCACACTAATTTTTAACATTTAGTAGCAATCTCTGTGCAAATTCGGGCAGATAACAAATTGGGGATGTTTATTATTTTCTCCCCTGTAGAATAGGGTTTTGATATTTCAGACTAAAAAAATCAGGCAAATCCTTAGCATATGTGTTAAATGTCAAAACCTTTGAACTAATTTTGCCATTCACATATTGGTAGAACATCTTGTGACCATAGGAGATGACTTTCATATAAGCGTATCGCTTACTGTCAAATCCTATATATCCTTGTATGAATCATGTTCTATGTATGTACTTTATTGGAAATCAATAAATATTGTTTAAATCAAATGTCAAAACCCGTTTTCAGAGGTTGATATATAGGTCACACTGACGTTATTCTGGCATGCTATACGCCTAGATGTACATACAGACGTGATTTGATCACTGACCGGCGCGGGAATTGCGCCGGTCTCTTAATATAGCTTTGGATTTTTATGTATGGAAGACTTTCGATCAGCTCTGTAAGGACTTTTTATATTTGCCGGGATCGTCGGTTTATGACGATTCCGGCAAACATAAAAAATCTTATTACAAACTGTGTTATAAACAGATTAATGTCCATTTTATTTTCATTTCAATCAAGAAATTTCATAAAGCTTAATAAAAGCAAATATAAACTCTTTCGGTGTCAAATTTAATACGACATTTGTCGCCTGCTTTTTTTTTTAACAAACTATCGCTTGAAAAGAAGTTTATAAGTAAAGTTTGAAAGACTCAATGTCAAACAGCATAGATCCAAATGAGACGGCTCATCTGGGTCTATGCTGCTTGCAAAAGCCTATTATTATTGCCTGTGGCAGTGAAAGTAAAAGAATCACATTGTTGTTCGATTTTACCTGTTACATTGAAATTTATTAAACTTTAGTATACCCTTGTCCCGTATCTCTCTGTAAACATGAACAAAATTTGCGCAGGTACTTAGACGTTTACGTCTAAATATTTTGTCTTGTAACCAAATTTTATACAGCTTTCGCACATCCGTAATTCACTAGTGATCCAAGTCATGTGGCGCTATGTCATACAGTGTATGACTTAATCAGCCAATCGATCTGGGAATAAGAAACACCGTGGACACTTCAGCTTCAATAACCAACTGCCACTGCCGACAGACTACATCAGCTTTCCAAGGCATATGGAAAAAACTAATATTATTTCCTTTAATTTTGAAGGCTTTTGCAACCCTTTACACGGCACAGGTAGGCATCATCGCTGAAAAACACTTCGCTTCCGCAAGAGTTCTCTCAAATACTGGACGCGGCCATTTTCACATATAACGTATAAGCCCAAAAGTCCCAAAAAACGACCAGAAAGTTAAACGATATAACCGAGCGACGTTTTAAAACCTACAAACAAACACTTATCGACCGCGATCACAAAATATTCCAAAATAGGTATCCTTCGGAGATACAGAACAAATAAAAAAGAAAACAGAACATCAAATATTGATAAATATTGACAGTAGCCTTTTTCCACTATAAATGTTGATAGTAGCCGTTTTGGTGATGTTGCCAAGACATGGTAAAAAAAATATCATTTATCGTCATTATATTTGTGCTGTTTGCGTATATCACAATAGTGCAGGTTATATTTTCTGGTCTTTCGTGATAATCTAGCCCATTCTGAAATTTCTGAAAATTTATATGAAGGTCACTGATGAGCACTAATTGGACGAGAATCGCGTTCCGGGTCAAGGAAACGTCGGCAGTTCACAGTTCAGTTTATTTTTATTTTATTTTATTTTATTTTTTGTGTCTGTTCATTGCTGTCAAAAGTCATTCCTTTAATAATCGATTTAACCAGAAAATGTCTTAAAATGTTGGTATAACAGACACCAGTAACAAATCTTTTACTTTTATTGTTTCGAGCACTCACCTGCCTATCTGTATCATTGAAACGTCACACATCTTACATCTGCGAGGGTCAGCAATGATATAATGGCGTGTGTGAAGTTGGCTTGGGATTCGCAACTTGGATTATCGATTTTGCCCAACCATAACCAGTACTTTACTATACTTTACTACAACGGAATAAATCGAATACCAAAATACATACTTCAAGCCAACGTCATACACTTGATCTTGTGTGAAACAAAGTGATGAAAAAAAAAATCGTATGAGCCAGGTCATGGGAAAAGGCCGTTATATCGTATGCGAACAGCAAAGATTCAAGCGAGCTTACGCATTTGCGCAGTCTCGTCAGAACCTATGCTGTTCGCGTTCGTAAGCGGTAGGACAGTGAGAAGAGAAACTTCACTTTAAGAAGTAGACATGTGACCTCGCTAAAGGACTGGGCATGCGCACTGAAAGGTCGACTCGGCGGAAAGTCCGAAGAGCCGTTTTCTCACGACGCGGCTCATATATATAAAATAACATTTCTTCTCTTGTCGTCCTACAGCTGAAAACTGATATTCCAATGTCCAAGAGCAACACTCAGCTGGCCAGGAGAGAACCAGATTCCGACTGACAGACACACATAATATGACATACTGGAGTGGGCAAATCTAAAGTAAACAAAGTTTTTCTATCTTTAGAATCAAACAAAATGTTTGTTCCATTTTAATCAAAGGGTCTTTTCATTACGAAAACATGCCTATTCAAATATATTGAAAATTTACCACCAAAAAATGAAAACTTTCAGATACAAAATTCTGGTAGTTTTCATATATCTGCTCGAAACATGGATTGTGGGTACTCGTTAGAACCGCCTCGGCGAGGCGGTTCTAACGAGTACCCACAATCTATGTTTTTGAGCAGATATAAGCAAATTAATGTATACCTATGTAAACCTCAGTTTCACTGTATAAAGGTGGGGTTTAATGGGGTCAAAGCTATATAGGTGTGCTTTCGTGATGAATACCATATTTAGAATATCGGCATAGTTTTTATGGACCTTCTAGTAATGATGCAAAATGATTTGTAGATCAGCTGTAGATTCAAAAACTAAATTAAAACGCAAAAAAGCACTTGTTTATTATTCATTTTGTAAACTTTTATATCTTGTCTTCAGGATCTTCTATGTTCAGTTCTGGAGAAACTTACCTACAGTGACGAAGACGGATGATAACGAACCGCGCCCACCACAAAACACGGTGTGTCTAGTTTCACGCTCATCATAACCGGAACAAATGACGTCACACAGCTCGTCATTTTTCCGTTCAAAGTTGTTTTCGATACCATCGCCACACGAACATGTATCATTGTAGACAGAAGCAAAACGGTAGGAGGAGGACTGGCAGTAGGCTCTACAGTCTCCAGCATCCAATACGGCAGACGCATATTGGTCTTGTACGAGTAGGTTCACAGTGTCTATACAGCCAACATACTTGGAAATTCCTGAATTAAAACACAGTCGACTCTCGTTATCTCGACTTCACTTATCTCGAATAACCACTTATCTTGAAGTGAAAATCTGGTCCCTGCCTTAACATGGAAATCTAACATCAGCAAACAAAATATTGTGTAAAAGAGGGAATTTCTCCCCTTTTTTCACAATATTTTCTGTTATCTCATTCTTCAGGAGTCCTATTACATATTCATTTGTAAAATGTGGTTGCTCGATATAGTTTTTCCTCAATTTTGCAAATCTAATATGTCGAGGTACGGATATCTCGAAGTATTTCAAAGAATCCACTGAACTTCGAGATAAGCTAGAGCCGACTGTAATTAGAAACAGAAAGAAATACGGTTAGCGATGCATACAAAAAAGTCTCCTTCCTGTAATTGTTCTCATATGAAATAAACCTTTCTGTTATGCTTGCATTTATATGTGCACTTACCCATTGTTGCTGTTGCTCTCTCTGTCATTCTTGTCTTATTAATCATTGTCCTGCTGAGCCCGGATATGCCCTGCCTTTGCAAACAGTGTAGATCCAGATCAGTTGGCTTCTGAAGAAGCCAACTGATCTGCTTCTTCACTGTTTGCCATTAAGTATGTGAATTAAAAGCACCTATCCGTATCAAGTAGTCCGATTGGCTGAAAATTAGAAGTGGGCGTGGCATCTTAATTTATTCAGCAGGACAAGGGTTAATATCTCTAAAAGTTGCCCTTGGAAACGCCGAACACATAAAAAAAACTCTTTTATATAATCGTGGTTTAAATTGCTGTGTGGCGGCCGTAAGACGTTTCCCCGTACTTCATCATTGTGCAGGTCATACTTCATTTCCTCTGGGATCATTGAGCCCTTTTTGGTTACTTTAAAAACCGATGCTAGGGGTCGTATATAGTCTCGCAAACTACACTGCTCTATATGAACAGACTTAATAAAACTTAGTCTCCAATTTTCGTCAGTTTGTGTGTTCTTCGTTTCCAAATGCAACCATTTTTATTTTACTTTACTGCAGCTGCATGGTGTTAAGTGCTGTGTGGCGACCGTAAAACGTCTCCCCTTGCTTCGTCATAGTGTAAATTATTTTTAATTCCTTTGGGATCTTTGAATCCATTCTGGCTACTCGTACTTTGAAAATCGAATACCGCTTAAGCCAGTGCTGGGGGGATGGGGTGGGGGGTTGGGGCGGCTGGGTAGAAGTAGGGCGTATGCAGATCGCAAACTACGCTGTACAACTAACCAAGGCCGAATAGAGCAGCTCCCGATCTATTGATGCTAAATCATCGAAAGCATTCATAATTCATGAAAAGATTCACTTTCGCCATTTGTAAGAACAAACAACTGGCAAGATACATACTGTTACATCCGACAGCTAGGTTTTCTACGTTCACACCCGCAATCTCCCAAGTGGCGTAGTCGTTACATGTGGCTGTTAGTGTGTACTGGTTGTTGAATATATAACCCGAGAAACAGCGGTACTCAACAGTAGAAAGGTACGTTATGGTACTATAATTCATCCTTACAGCATTGTTAACAGCATGTGGTGTGGCACATTCAATCTCTGAAATAAACGAAAAGCAATAACAACAACAACAACAACAACAACAACAACAATAATAATAATAATAATAATAATAATAATAATGATGATGATGATGATGATGATGATGATGAACTAAATAATAATAATAATAATAATTACTACTAATAATAGTTATAATGATTACTACTACTACTACTGCCACTACTACTACTGCTAATTATTATTATTACTAGTATTATTATTATTATTATTATTATTATTATTATTATTATTATTATTATTATTATTATTATTATTCCCTTTTGAATCATCTTATAAAATTATCCAGCTGAGACAGAAAAAAATATAACATTAATTTAACTCAGTTAATCTGAGTTTTATTATTATGTCTTTTTCTTTTTAATATTACCACATGTATTAGTATTATTATTATAGGAATGGCACTATGTTTATCTAATAAAAGAGCTTGGCATTTCATTCTAATTCTCACCAAAGAATATTCTTCTTATTTCAGCACGAAAACATATGTTATGAGGTGCTTCTGATGAATACCACACCATATGTTTTCGTGCAGAAAAGCATCAACTATTTTTGGTTGAAAATAATAATAATAATAAAAAAAAACTCTTTTTAATGACAGATTTTATCTGTCATTCTTCGTTGCCATGCGTGGTTTTGGAGAAAGTGGCTTTGACTTCTACTGAAGCTTTTTATTTATCCGCGCAAAAACGTAGACCATGTGTGTACGCCAATGAGACATCAACAAAAAGTAGTGCGACTTGTGCTTGATCCATGGTTCAAGTCTTCATATAAACCACTGAGAAAACTCTCTTTAATACATGTGCAAACAACAAAGGCGCAGATCAGCCTGCGCGTCCGCGCAGACTGATCAGCGCCTTTGTTTTTCGCTGTAGCTTGTTTTGTTTTCTTCTTTTTCGAAGGAGAAGCTTCATATAAGCTTACATAGAAGGCAAAATGATTTTCTGGACTGTATAAGTTTCTCGTAGACTCTGTCATTACAGGGCTATTCATCCCTTTGATTTTTATCAGGAGCTGTGCATATATTAAGGGGAAAGAGGCGGTATGCATTATTAACGCAGCGCAGGGTGGTCATGGTTTTCTCTGTATTTTACAAAAAATACAAATCGAAAAGTGAAGAACCATGAATGCGCATGTTAACATGCATTTATGTTAGCTCGACACCACTTGTAAATACGCTGTATGCTTGGCGTTTTGTTTAAAATAAAACTGACTTGTTCTGACTGACTTGTCAGAGACCATTTGTTTTTTCAGTTTCTGTATTTTTCCCAAATATTTACTCTAAATTGAATTTACGACCAAATAATGGACAGACCATGCACTTTCTATTGGAAATTGATTTTTGCTTTAATTTTTATCTACGAAAGTATTTTTACTTTTCTTTGCTAGTTTTGAATTATTCATGTCATGACAATATTATAATAAAAAGATCAGAAAATTTTAAGACGTGGAAAGTAGTCATCACGAAACATGCCTATATAATTTTGACCCCCTTAAACCCCATTTTTAAAAGTAAAACTGGGGTTTACAGGAGTATATATCATTTTTCTTGTTTCTGCTCTAAAACATAGAATGTAGATATTCGTTAGAATCGCCTCATAGAAGCGGTTCTAACGAGTACCCACAATCTATGTTTTGAGAAGACATATGAAAAATATCAGAAATTTTCATCTGAAAGTTTTCATTTTTCGGTGGTAAAATTCTCAATATATTTGAATAGGCGTGTTTTCGTAATGGTGAACGCCTGCCTTCAATTTATCTGCCCTGCTGATTTCTGTATAATATGCAGCTATTCTATTATGGGAAAAATCAATATATATATATATATATATATATATATATATATATATATATATATATATATATATATATATATATATAAACCATTGACTAGAATAAAACTTTTATGTGCACATGTAGTTATGACAAATAATTTTTCATTAAACCTTGACATAAGTTTGCAAATTTTCTTCAAGCGACTTTCGGAAGACGTCAAAACCAGAGTAGAGTTTTCTGTTACATTAGGGTAGATTTTCTGCCATTATTACAAGGGAGTCAAATTTTGTGACACGTCTTGTTTGCTTTCCTACACACCAGTCGCCTTCTAAAAAGACATATGTTTTAAAAGGAACGAATCTGATTTACTTCCTTTTAAAAAAGAACCTCTTTCAGAAGGAAAACAAAAGATATTTTGACAGGGTAGCCTCCCATAAAAGTTTAACAATTCCTCTTAAATGTTTGGATGCGATGAACGTCAGGAGGCTTTGAAACCTACTCTGTTTCCTTTTAGAACCCTTTACAGATAGGAAACATAAAACAATTTTTACCAAGTTGCCTCCCCTGAAACTATATCTATTCTCCTTACATTTAAATGCGATGAACTTCAGTATGTTTAAATGTAAGTACAGTAAGTACCTGTACAGTTCCCTAATTCCTCATCCCAACGTCCATCAACATCAAATGGATCATCCGTACACGTCACTATCTTTAATGACGTCACCCTCTCCGAGATATTTTGGGACAGGTCGATATGGAAAGCATAGCCGACATTGCACTCGACATAGACGGTATCTCCGATATAATATTTACTACTGCTGCTGACTGATGACGTCATGTTTTCTTTCAAAGCCAGCGCTTTACACTCCTTTGCTGCAACATGAAGAGTATAACAATAATTAATACACAACGAAAGAGAAGGACCTTATGCCATATGCGGATAGGAATGTCCAGATCAGCCTGCACGAATCGTTACCCCTTTTAATTAAATAGAGCACATCGATGTCTCTGATCACATTGCGTACTTGCTCAGACCGATCTGGGCTTTCATTGTTCCCATAGGCATAATAACTTTATTATTGCGCTGCACATCCTTTTGTTATAGTTTTGTCTTAGGATATATACACTGTAATGCTTTTTAGCTATAACAGAAATGAAGACATTGAAGAAATCAGCGTAAATAGCGTTTTGATATCCTCCGTCATTCATGCTTCATTGACTATTTCTCATCTGCCGGTAAATATTTCAGGTGTCTGTAGCAGATGTTCTCTCTCTCTCTCTCTCTCTCTCTCTCTCTCTCTCTCTCTCTCTCTCTCTCTTACGTACCTAGGCCCGTTCTGCTTGCCGACTTTGTGACGGTTGCCAGTTAGATAGAATTGTATGACAAGGTTTACATACATACTTTTGCAATCTTCCACTTTACAATTATACATTTTGTTCCATTATCTACCGCTAAAAGGGAGAATTCTAATACCGCAGATTCCATTTTAAAATAGTGATACTGTCTGCTTTGTTTCTTTGAAACATGGGATTAGATACTGTAGGGTATATCAACAAACAGAGATGCCCTGGCTTATACTGCATAGCAGTGCAAATTGATCTGAGCCAAAGGTCTACATGTCATAGACCTATCAAAGATGGAGATACCTCGGAAAGGCCTTAATCACAGAAATATTCCTCCCAAGGCACTTGATAAGAGTTAAAGGGTATGAAACGACAACGCCAAATAGAATTTAAACAAAAACAGAACGCCGAGAAACTGCGACAGAAATAGCGCCATGGAACAATCCGAAAATAAAACTGGGGGATATTAAACATGGCTTTATAGGCCTGAAACTTGCCTCCAATGGAAACAGTTTGAATGAATGTCAAACCATCTTTCTAGTGATAGTATAGATTTGTTTCACTAAAATGGCATCAGCAATGTACCTAAAGTATGTTGACACTTAGCATGCTGGGAAAAAAAATAAAGTCACATTTTGAAATACTTTTGTTTCTTATTTTCGGAGAAAAAAGAATTTTGGTGCAAGGGTGCGTGAATTTGGAATAGTTTATAATTTTTTATTTTTGGAGTTGTCAAAACAGATGTTGCTTATTCATATGTTGTAACCAATATGCACATACCCCTTTGCTGTTGCGAGATACTTTGCTTCAAAAATGGTCCATTCTGTAAGTTTGTAAAATTGGTTTCTAGCAAATATTTTTGTTGCTTAACAACAAAACGAGAATGGGTTATCTTCTTTGTTTTTTATTTCAAAACTGCCCAAGCACTTCTTCCAACAAGAGGATTAATTGATATGTAATATAATTATACGTATGTTATTAGCCAGTCTGAAGTGTGACAGTTTTCATTTCTCTCATAATTAAATGTTAACCAGTCTCAATGAAACCTTTACGTCTGTTTCCATGCCAACCACTGTCTGAAAAAGCGGAATTCTTTATTGTTTTTTCTTCATTGTTTTTTCACAGGATCTGATTAAATGGAGGTAAACGTAAAACGCAACGATCTCTGTTTCATGTCACCATCTGCCTGATTCTTAGAGAGAATGCTTATTAATGCAAATTGTCTCCTTCTGGCTCTTGAAATGGCAACCCTTGTTTTCGGAAAAAGGGATACATCATCAATTGGCAATCTGCTTAATTGCACCGAGTATGGTAAAGGCTGAAGATTGATTATTAAGGAAACAACTGTTGAGTTGTTTACAAAACAGATCGATTCCGAATATGGTCCCCGTGCCATCATTTAAACACGACAATGTCGCTGTCAAATTAGACAAGGATGAAATTAATAACAAATCTCTGTCTTCAATAAATGTCATCAAGCGTTAACAAGCAAAAATCGGATTCCATTACCGAAAGCCAAATATACTCGTGAGACTAAGACTTGTTTGGTCAGCTATTCATCGCTGCAACTAGTGAATACAATGCATTCTCTTAAATGATTATACCGGACATGGGTAAATGCTTAGCACGCGGGGTAAAATTTCAGCAGACGACATATTGAAATATGTTTCTACTTTTTTTTTCTCCAGACAACAGGTTTTGACATTTCATGCAAATTGTCTCCATTGGAGACAATTTGTATGAATAGTCAAATCCTGTTTGTTTGGAAAAATAAGAAAACTGTGTCGTCTGTTGTAAAAACCTAGAAAGTGCCAAAGGTTAATGATGTACCAATACCAGATTTAATCTAAATATTCTGAGGCCTCTACTCCTTACAATACTTGTTCTAAAATTTGAACAAGTCTATTTCATTATCTGGTAATGCGTCTACAAACTGCTATAGATGAGTGACGTTCAGAGGCATTTGATCTGGGTCTATAATTTTGCGCAGGTCTATCTGCCAGAATAGTTCGGGTATATACGGTATTTCAAACGTTTATAGAAGGTCAACTGATGCGTGGAAAGTGCGATGTTTTGGTTTTTTATGATCTGACATTCGGACAATGAAAAGTAATTTACGTCGCTGACCGAAAGAATAACAGGCTTTTTTGAATAGGAAAGAAAATTTACCATAGAATGAATACCAAAACATCTATCGATTTCGATAAGAGTATTAGCGACCTTTTGTTTAAAACATTTTGTGATAGTAAACAGCTTAATAATAAAGAATTTCCTGGTAAAAATTATAAACCGTCTTTACAATAGTGTGGGAGAAACATCTGAGCTAACAGCGCCGCTATTTTGAATATTCAATGGGGTTCGTTTCTGACACAAAACAGTGTGGTCTTCGAGCCTAACCAATAAATGCCTGGAGAAGAATCTATGTACAAAACTATAGAGGTTAAATATTGTCACAAGTATTATTTATTTAAGTTGTGCATATTTAATTAGGGCTTTATGACGTCATAAATAGATTCTAGCAGGATTGAAGACTCATAATATCACATTTAATATTCAAAATGGTGACGCCAATAAGAACAATTTTGATATCTTCGAACCTTGATAAATTTCTTATTTTGCATCAGATTTACATCAAATTGCACAGCTTTTCATGATCTTGCTACTCAGATACATTCATTACCAACCATACTTGTTCCTTTAAACCACCTTACAGGTAGCCTAAAACACTTACGTATACATTCACCGACCGTGTCATTCCATTCCGGAGTGCTGGAACCATTGACACAATGGATGTCTTTAACTAAAGAACCAACATCCAGTTTGTATCCTGGGTCACATGACACCTGTGTGGATTCACCAACATAAACTTCCAAATCTGTAATGGTTTGGTTTTCTGCTGGAACCAGCGGCGAACACTTCGTGGCGGCTGAAAGCAGAATCATTTTGCATCATGGGAAGCCTCTTCGTGTAATTGATAAGTTTCTAACACCCAATCGCTGGTATTTTTTTTCTTTTAAGAGTAGGCCATATTTTGAAAGTGAAAGTAGGGAGGGTTTTCTAGATTTTTCTCAAGTGTGCGTAAAAAAAAATCATTTCTGGTTACGCCCTTGAGTCACAAGGACCACCGCCTTAGAACGGTCAGTAAAACCCGTCGCGAGGTTTAAATCGAAGATGCGTGTACACAAGAATGATAATTTTTTTACCATTATTTGAGTCGCAACATGACAAAACACGCCTTCTGACAGGTTCGCCCACCAAAACAATTTGTGGGCGAACACAATTTTTCAAAATGAAATTCCTCTAATGACGTCATAAATACTTGTAAGAAAACATCATTTTACAAATACCGGGAAAAATATTGGAAACATAAAACCCGGTTCCCGAGTAGAAAAGAATCAGTTCCTATCAGGGCTATAGCCTATAAGTAGAAAAGTCAGAAAGATTTTTTTTTCTCTTAATATCGGAACCAAGCAAACACCCAGTGTTGGGCGCATATGTCCGAGATAGTTTTCTGACGTAGAGGATCATTTTAATCTTGGCGCCCTATAACCTTATAAGACCACGCTGGTATTGGAAACCTGGAACTTCCCGTAAGTACTGTACCGGAAATGTATTTTAGAACTTTATGTCAATATTGTCACTGCTAATTTGAGACTAGTGGTATTTAAAGGGTTTCCGTGTAGGATATGATAATATTTATAACAACAACAATCAAAAATAAAGGCCAAAACATTCTAATTGAATTCCATAACGCGCCAGCTAGAATTGATGCTTTCAATTGTTATACTTTCATATAAATGAATATGGAGGGGAATGTGAAAAAGAGGACTTATGCCGAACAAACGAAAACTAAGTTCAGCCTGCGCATCTGCACAGTCTGATCAGGCATCTCAATTTGCCGATGTACTCTACAGTGTCCAAGGGGTCTTAAAAGGACTGATCTAGACACTGAGTTGCCCGCATTTGCAATAACCCAGCTAGCATTCTGCATAAATCTATATCGGACCGTTATCGGC
Source organism: Anodontia alba (assembly GCA_964016985.1). NCBI lineage: Eukaryota > Metazoa > Mollusca > Bivalvia > Lucinida > Lucinidae > Anodontia > Anodontia alba. Next base: position 71,906,350 of record OZ024831.1, read on the forward strand.
CCGACAAGATTCCTGTCGGACCGATAACGATCCGATATAGATTTAAGTAGAATGCTGCACGGTTAAGTACCCACGAAAGTGCTGGATTACAAGTTTGGATTAAAATGAGCAAAACGCAGTACCGAATTTACCTAATTATTCGTACAGACAGGTCTGAACAAACAGTGTAGACCCGGATCAGACACTGCAGTATGCTGTGACTGATTTATGCCTGCACAAGTGGCCACTCATCCCAGCAGCTTCCCGATACATTAATGGAACTGATATTGTTCCAAATGTTTGGACAAATGTGGTAGGGAATCAAGGTATCCGAAAATTTAGGGTAAGTGTGGTAAGATGTGCAATGCCCTAGCAGGCACACAACGTTTAAGTAATGTCGAGTCAACGTTGATTGACTAAACGTCTTAACGCAGTTGCAACAACGACGATTCAACGTCAAGACGTTGAATCAACGTTGAATCGGCATTGTTTCAACATTTTGAGCCCGCTGAGGTGGCTAAAAAGAAGAAATGAACACATGCCCACGGAAATGTATAAATATTACTCATGCCATATTATCTTGGACCGAAGATATTATTGTGGTCACCGCCTTTAACCACTGTCTCCTAAGTTTTCTGGTTCATTCAGACTGTGTTTACGTTTTGTTTTTAGGGTCGATATTTCACGTCTTCTCAGGTTGTGGCTCATTTGCCAGATTTGCTCTTAACCTCATTCTTGTCTATTATTGGGTTGATTGTTTACAATCGAGCCATAGTATACAAACGCCAAAATTTCCTCAAGGTATTTGTCCACGTGATTATTATTGACCAATGTAATCAAACCGCGCGTTATACGAAATCCATGCGACAGTTATTTATAGCCGCGCTATTCTTGTCGCTGTGACGTCAGAGTACTGTTGTATAACCTGGACTTGGACATTTGGAACATTGGCAAACACTACAGACCCAGATCAGACGCCGCAGAACGCGATGTCTGATCAGGGTCTGCACTGTTTGCTTAAATTACAGAAAGTTAACGATTAAACTAGAGGCCCAAATGGGCCAAAAATCGTTCACCTGGATTAGGCTGATCATGATATGTTACATTGTGCCATGGTGGCCATCTTGCCTATCAGATCAGATTGTCTTTAGAAATTCAGAATCTAATATTATTTGAGGAGTTTCAAGATAGCCGCCATGACCGCAATATTTGATATTGGAACCAAACGATTTTAACAATGCTGAAACTCCACGTCTCCCCCATGCCTCCCATCAAGTTTCGACTCAATCTGACTTGCGGTTTGGCAGGAGATGTGGTTTGAAGAATTTCAAGATGGCCGCCATCTTGGATATCGGAACGGAACGATTTTAGCAATTCTGAATCTCCATAAACCCCAATGCCTCCCATCAAGTTTATGCTCAATCCAACTTACCGTTTGGGAGCTGATGTGATTTTAAGATTTTCAAGACGGCTGCCTTGGTGCCATCTTGGATATCAGAACATAATCATTTTAGCAATTCTAAACATCTCTGTTGTCCCAAAGCCTTCCAATAAGTTTCGGCTCAATCCGCTTCATCGTTCGGAAGCAGCTAACAATTGAAGATTCTAAGATAGCCGCCGTAAAAATGATTATAGTAATTCTGGATCTCCATGTCGCCCCAATGCCTCCAACCAAAATTTTCCTCATTCCGACTTAACAATCGGGAGCAGATGTGGTTTGAAGATTGTCAAGATGACCGCCTTGGATATTTTAACAGACCGATTTTTGCAATTATGACCCTCTATGTTGCTCTGATTGCTACCATCAAGTTTCAGCTCAATCCAACTTACGGTTTAGGAGTAGATGTCGTTTGAGCGGAACGATTTTAGCAATTCTGAGTTTTTATATCTCCCAAGTACCTCCCACCAAGTTTCGGCTAAATCCAATAAACTCTTCTGGATCAGATGTTATTTTAAGATTTTCAAGATAGTCGCCATTACGGCCATCTTAGATATCGGAACAAACGATTTTAGCAGTTCTGAATTTCCATGTCACTCCGATGGCTCCCAACAAGTTTCAGGTCAAACTCACTTATGGTTTGGCAGATGTGGTTTAAAGACTTTCAAAATGACAACTATGACGATTATTTTGGATATCTGAACCAAACGATTAAGCTAAATCTCCATGTAGCCCCAATGCGTCCCACCAAGTTTGGGTTCAATTCGACATCGTTCGGGAGCAGATGTGGTTTGAAGAATTTCAAAATGGCCATTATGGCGGCCACCTTGGATATCGGAAAGAAACGGTTTTGACAATTATGAATCTCCATGTCGCCTCGATGCCTACCACTAAATTTGGGTTCAATCCGACATAGCGTCCGGGAGTAGGTGTTGTTTGAAGATTTTCAAGATGGCTGTCGTGGCGGCCTCATGGATATTGGAAAGCAACGATTTTAGCAATTCTGAATCTCCATGCAGCCCCAATGCTTCCCACCAAGTTTTCAGCTCAATCCGACTTACGATTCTGGAGAACATGTCAAAAATGTGAAAAGTTTCGGCTCAATCTGACTTGCCATTTGGGAGCAGATGAGGTTTGAAGGTTTTCAAGATGGCAACCGTGGTTGCCATCTTTGATATCGGAACAGAACGATTTTAGCAACTCTGAATCTCTATGTCACTCCGAAGCTTCCCATCAAGTTTCGGCATTATCCAACTTACGATTTGGGAGATGTCGTTTGAAGAATTTCAAGATTGCTGCCGTGGCGGCCATCTAGGCTATCGAACAAAACGATCTTAGCAATTCTGAATTTTTATGTTGTTCCGATGCCTCTCAAGTTTCGGCTCAATCCGACTTACGGTTTGGGACGAGATGTCGTTTAAAGATCTTCAAGATGGCCACTTTGATTTGCTTCCTACATCCGGAGCAGCCTCGCTAAAGTACACGTTGCATTTAGGCCGAATGCCAACAAAAGGTATTTGTGACATCAAAGCAGTCTGGTTAGGGTCCTTCCTGCTAGCTGTTTACACTTTGTACGGCCAAGTTACGAGGAGAAATAGTTACTAGGCGAACCGTACAGTTTATATTACTTTGATAAGCGTTTTACGTACTTTGATATGCAGTTCACATACTGTGCACTTCGCATTTGCATATAAATTGCGCTACCTTTTTTTCTGCATCCGGTGCACTTTAACTAAAAATTAAACGCATGTTTGTTTGCAAGAGAGATCAAGTTACCAATACTCTAACGGAAACGTGTCTTATAGAATTACTTAAATGCTAATTTGAGAATAACAACATTTAAGGTGTTTCTGCGGGCGGTATGATAATATTTGTAAAACGACATAATGCAAAATAAAGACTATGGTATTTGACGCTTAGCACTCTAGATGAAAATACAGCAAGCGACATTTTGAAATATATTTTTCGGATTTCTTTTCCCCAGAAAATACGCTTTAGCACTTTATGCAAATTGTCTCTGATAATCAAATCCTATTTTCTGGGAAAATAAGAAAAATATCAATTTATTGTCTGTTGAATTTGCACAGAGAGCGGCAAAGGCTAATCTAAATTCAATTACAGTATTTACCCTGAATATCGGGGCACTTTAACTCCTTATCATAGTTGTCCTAAAAGTTGAACAAATCCATTTTACTACTGTCGATGTGTCTAAAATACCGCTAGATTTGTAGCAGAAAGTGTAGTCACCGATCAGACGCCGCGTTCAGCGGTGTCTGATTTGGGGCTACACTGTTTGCTAAGATCTGTCAGTTCGAATACTTAGAGTAAAAATATGGTAATGCTCTTTAATCCAACTTCAGTTGCACTTAAACTATTAATGATAAATGACGTGCAGTAGACATTAATGGTAATGTTTTAACTGCAACGCAAGAAAAAGGCCCTTGTCAATAGCCTACAATAAAGGTCCAGATCATCCTGTACATTCGCCGCGCAGCCTGATCAGGGTCTAAATCGCCATCTTACTGAATCATAGATAATGTAGAATGCATTGCTGATTAGAGAAAACCTTTATAAGATTGCACTGAGTTCAGGTTGGGAGCAGGCCTTTCAAAAGCACAGCGGAAAGCCGATTGGCAGATGCAATTCCATGTTTTCAAATGCCATTCTATGAGACTGACAAGGCATCTCCCACACAAGCAAATAAATTTAAATTATACACTATTTAATCAAACTTTGGAGCAAATTTAGTCCATCAGTTACCTTGGTTTTGCAATCACAAACAATTCATGTATCAGATATCACTTCGAAGGCAACATGTGCTCTTGGTTTTCATCGCCGGACTTTGGCTCTGGTACCAAAAGAAACAAACAAACTCTGTTACAAAACATTGGTGTGTCCCCAGTTGGACTATGCAGCATCTGCCTGGCATCCTCATTCAAATACGCAGACCTCTCAAACAGCCTTCTTAAGAGAAGTTTAAGACCCTTCTTTGGGCCCTTAAATCAGAGATATGCTTCAGCATATATTTGATGTACTGCTTCTAAATATTCTAATGGTCCGAGTTTTTTTTTTCTGTTTCAATTCTAAACTTAGCCACTCACCCACCTGAGGTAATGGCCAGAAACTGACCGAGTTAGTATCGTATAAAGATATAGACAAGTAAATGGTGACTAATACCTGAGAATTAAATCCAGAAACGGCCACATTTTAGGGAGCGACAAAATGGTGACACTTTGATTTTTGATAACCTTCTGACAAATGTCGGGTAGTCAGCAACTTTTCACTCGACAAAGCATTGATACTGTTTGCCAGTCGTCCAGGAACAGGTAGTATTGTATTTGTTCAAATTTAAGAAAGAGTGTGTTAAGAAGTTAAGGTGTCCGAATACTTTGGGTGAATACGGTATTATAAGAAAAAGAACAGTAGAAGGGTTTATGTAAATAAATATATATCCATGTAAGTGTATCGTTGCCTTTGACAAGCATTGTAGTGGGTGAAAATTAACCAAGTGGTTCCAGAGGACAAATCGTTTAGAGATCACACAATTTTACACATGTATATAGCCCAGGGACAAAGACAGATAACCACTGGGGGACACACGTTTAATTGTAACTAAAAGGTTTTGCTACTCTAGTCATACATTGTAAGTTTCAACTATGTCTTTGATACGATTTGAGAAAATAATTTTCAACATTTTCTCCTTACAAATGTATTGGGACTCAAACTTGTCTCAGCCCTTAAATGACCAAAGGTCAACTTAGGATTACTATTTGAACAAACCTGGTAGATCTTGAGTCTCCAATGCATTATACCAAGATTCAACCTCAAAGCTTTTTGGTTCTGTAGCAGAAAATTTTTAAGCATTTTACCATATATGGGCATGGCGGCCATCTTGTTCAAGGGTGCATAACCATTTGAACAAATTGTCAATAAAACTTGAATGGAAAGCCCTTTATGTAATTTAGTCAAGCAGTTTCAGAGGAGAAAACGGTTAATGATCACACATTTGTATACATGTATATATCACAGTGACAAGAGAAGATACCCAAGGACCACAAAATTTTGATTGTGACAAAAACTTTTGCCATTTTGTCATAAACTGTAAGGTTCAAATATCTAAAATACATTTTAAAATAATGATTTTTCAACATATATCCCATGCAACAGTATAGGGACACAAATTTGACCTTGCCATAAAATGTCAAAGGTCAACCTAGAATCATCATTTGAAAAATTGGTAGACCTTAAGACCCCGAGAGAGAGAGACGTTATCTTCAGGGTTTCGGGATGGCCACAAGCTCTGGAAAACGGGAAATTCAAGGAAAAATCAAGGAATTTTATAATATCTGTCTTAGTAATATCAAAATGTTGAAATTAAATGGTTGTTCAGCTGTGGCTGCTTGTTGTTTGTTCCTGCAATATGCTAAAACACCTATAGATATGGTGTAGCTTGACAGTGGAGAAATTATTTGTGTGAATTTTGTTTTTTCTTTTTCTATTATTTTGTCATTGGTGATCACTGGTGAAAGCCAACTAATTAACTGGGACGGCTAATTAATTTGGACATTAGTGACTAATTAAGTATTACATATAGACTTACACTTCTGTATTAAAACAAAGCAAATGTTTATCAAATATTGTCTTACATACTTATGTGGTCTTGTAAATAATTTGGTAGGTGTTGATGGTTTCCATACTTTAGTAGCCTTAAATTAGTGTTGATCGGATAATATGTAAATATTTTGCTAAGTAGGGAAAGTAGGTCGATATTTTTTTTACTTTAAGATTAGAAAAGAGTACCAGTTCTGTCACACAACAGGGTTTTTCATCCAAACAATATTTATCTAAACTTTTAAGCAATTAATAGAAATCTTTCTCAAAGTATTATCCTAAAATGAAATTGAATACTTAAAATCCCTAAAAAATTTAAAATCAATGGATGGAGGAATTGTATCTTACCCCTCACCCTATCCCATGGTGGTTACATTTCTCAATTTTTTCGGTTTGCAAGAGTATCAAGTTATTTGGCTGACTTCAATGTTTTTAACAAAACTGACAGCCAAACTTCTCCGACAGGGGTATCTGTATCATTAACTAAGGAAACTTTTTTCTCTAAGTTTTATTGTCGAAACTACGAATTGATCTCAAAATACAATACCGGACTAAAACCACTGCTGCTACAAGGCCTATCGGAAACTAAATTTTTTGGTAATTACAAAAAAAAATGTAGGAAAACCTGAATTTTCTGATCATTTTAGCAAAATTGTCATGTTAAAAACGAAAGGGGTATAACATTGATGTCATAAAACAGTCTGCTTGCTTAGCGGTTAATTGAATCACGGTTGACAACTTTGCTACCGCTTTAATTTCTCTCCGATGGGTCGGGGTTCACACTATTATTGCCCGGATTAAAAACTATTCATTAGATGATCTGGACCGGAACTTTTTATGTGTGTTTCTCAGCTCATTGGGATTTAACTGGTGTTTTTCTTTTGCTCCAGTATTCCAGTGGTGTTGTTTGACAACCCAGGATTCTCCAAATGTCTCAACACATTGTTCCTATTGAGTCCTTATATTTGCTTCATTATAGGCTTTATCTGTGATTTATCTTCTGCCCGTTATCGTTCATGGATGAGTTAGAAGATCTACCGAACAAATATATGTATTTATCAATATGGAAGCCATGGGCGAGAGCGTGGGCGAAGCCTTTAAAGCTTTAGCTAATTCATTACTGACCATTCCAAGGCGGCACTTTCATTGTGGTACTTTTTGTTAATTGTTATGAAGTGTTTCACCTTCTTATGTTTTTCTTTTAATAATTATGTAAGTTGGTTATATATTCGGTTTAGTTTGGGTAACAGAGTTTCGACTTTTTGGGAAAGAGTTGCCAGCTCTGCTTGTCGTCTGTTCATTTTGTGGCTGCTTTATTATATTTGTTTGCTTTTCCCTTTGGTGTTGGGATTTGCTGTAGATCAGGGCCCAGTTGTTCAAAGCTAACGATGTCGTTAGTTAACGATTCGTTAAAATTTACATTGAGTGATATGCAAATATGTTGAAATTTTTTGCTGAAAAAATGTGAGTAGCTTTTGCAGTGCAAAAGCTACTCACATTTTTTCAGCAAAAAATATCAGAATAATGTATATTGAATCTGCTAAAACAGTTAACGAAATGACCCTTAACGAGCTCGTTAAGCTAACGACGCTTTGAACAACTGGGCCCTGATTGTATCAGTTCCTGAGTTCTCTTATTTACTTTGTACATCATAGTTAGATGAAGTTTCAGTTAGACTGCTAGACTGAATTAAATGAGAGTACTATGTATAAGCATGTCACTTGACAGCATTTGGATCATAATGTTTCTTCTAAATGAAAAGGCTGTCGCGATACTGGAAAATTAAATTAGGCCAGGGGAATTGAGAGAATCTGATGTCTCCTTTACACTCATGTGAGGTGCAGTAAAACCTATACTCTGCTACGGTCAGATCCTTGACGCTAGCTTTTCGTTTCATTCTTCAGTCCAAAGTGTTCGTCGTTGTATGTAGAGAGAATGGCTGATCAGATTGTAAACACATACCGGTATCTGAAATACTCAATTTACCCTCAGTATTTGAATAACTTTCCTTACCCCACTGGTCTTAACATTTAAGCCAGTACATTATTCTACACTTTGACATGCCTAAAATTGTTTGATGAGTGACGAGCGTTCTGTGGTGTCTGATCTGGATCAACACTGCTTGTTCAGGCCAGTAAATACATATGCTCGGCTATGCTTATTCGTACACAAACAAAAAAAAACAAACAACTACATATGTACTTACGCAAGCTCCCATAAGTAAAAATAGTGTTCAGACAGCCTGAAAAGAAATAAAACTCATTTAAGAAGTTTTGTTGTTTTTTTTTTTATCAAACTAGACGTTGATTTCACTCTCACAGAATCTGGATTTTTGCTCCGGCTGTTACAGAACCAATTATGGTCCCGGTGATTCTGATCGTGTGTCTACAACTTCTTACTCATACTTCATCGGATTGATTTGAAAGTATTCATCACGAAACATGCTTATATAGTTTTGACCCCTTTAACCCCACTAATATGTGGTAAAACTTGGCTTTACAGGGGTATACATTAGTTTTCTTTTTTCTGCTCAAAAACATAGATTGTGGATACTTGTTAGAACCATCTTGCCAAGGCGGTTCTAACGAGTAACAACAGTCTCTGTTTTGAGCAGAAATATGAACTCTACCAGAATTTTTCATCTGAAAAAATAGAAACTATTTTTTGGTGGTAAAATTTTCAGTTTATTTGAATAGGTTTATTTTCATAATGCATAATATTTTACCTTTGTATGAAGCTATGTAAATGGTATTTGTATTATGATATACTAGTATTTCTTGTAGTCGATCGCTTCTGGCTTTAGATCCTTTTATATCTTTCATAGATTATACAGTAAAATTTAACTATTTGATTATCTTTTGGACTGCCTAAAACTGTTCTTATTACTGGGGCGTCTTAATTTTCAATATTAGATAATGAAAAGAAAACCATTTTTGACTGACAAAACCTAGTCTTAAACTGTGTGTCGAACGGGAATTGCAAAACAGTTCACCGATCCACCGTGTGCTAGGCGTAAACATCAATAAACTTGTCGTGTAACCAATGGTAGGTGTAACCGAAATGAAATGGTTTCATAAACGCTTTTTGATTCGGTGCTTATGCAGAATGCAAGCGTTTCCGTGATTTGATAGGCGGCTACTGATACGGCTGTCCATTATTTGACGAGTAAATTGATTAGTTAAAGTAAATTTTGGTTATATAAAAAAAGGAAATTTTGTTGGTGATTGAGTTTTGCTATCCTACATACACGTATGAAGCAAATAATGATAATTTGGACGCACAAAAATAAGTAGTATCTATTAAATTATTATTAGCTGGCTGGTCTTTATTTCGAGAGGTCTTATATATATAGCTATTTCAGTAAATTACTCTTTTCAAAAAGACTCCTATTTTTTCTATGTTTCCAAAGGCAAACTTTTAAATTTGTATTTTACTTAACTGCAGCTCGTGTTGACTGCCGTGTGGCGGCGGTAGAATGTCTCCCCGTGTTTTATCATAGTGCAGTTTAATTTTTTACTTCCTTCGGCATCATTGCGTCCATTGTGGTATTTTTGAAAGTGAAGTTCTACCCATATGTACGCTAGAGGGCATAAACAGTTTTGTAAAATCCATTACTGCTTATGAAGAGTCTCAATAAAACCAATAAAACCGAGACTCCCATTTTCTAACTGTAGTGTGTTCCTTTTTTTTCCAAAGACAAACCAACAAAAGGATTTTTATCGTGTATAGCTCAATCAGAATGCTAAACTAACCCTATGAGGTGTCTCAGTTTTGTAAAATGTCTTGGTTATACATCAATAATCCTGGTTTCGAAACCTCTAGATTTATTAGTAGTCTGCGGAACCACTAATGTTAAAGAAATCTTTTAGTCTATGTATAAAATACACATTGCACCAAATTGGACAACTTTAATTAGGAAATATCAAGATAAATTGATGAAATTGTTGGAATGCCTAGCTACCTTAAAGATCTGCTACCAGTACCAGCATTAGTCCAGTCTACAGGTGGGTCTTTGCCTGTCCGCCGAAACAACCGGGGAACAATTTAGACGTTTGCTATATAGTGAACAGTGAGAATAGAAAGGCTGTCAAGGAGTTTAGTTGTTCTATACTGAAAACTTGTATCGTTCCTCAGTGCTGAATCAGTTTAAAATGTTTTTTTTTTTTTTTTTTGTTTTTTTTTTTGTTGTTGTTTAACTGAACACAGTAGTTTCCAATGTAATTATTTAGAAATATTAAGCTTGAACGAAAGACACTCGCGATAGAACAGGTAGGTAGGTAGTTAGGTATGTAGGTAAACATCCCAGCAGACACATGACGTCTATACAACGTCGCCTCAACGTCGATGCAACGTCATGACGTTGCATCGACGTTGAGACGACGTTGTATAAACGTTATGTGCCCGCTGGGATGTAATATTAATTGATACACATACTTACCCTGTAGTACAAATGTCACAAATATCACGTGATATCCTCGCCTGGTAATATGAGATATTCTATCCATTTCTGAACCGAAAGCACATTTTTTCTTTTATTTTTAGCTTGAGTGTTACTTTAAAGTTTAACTCGTTTAATCTGTTACCAATAATCCGATGTGCTGCAACTGAAGCATTCAAATAAATAAATAAATAAATAAATAAATAAAACTAAGAGCAAATGATTCATTAATATAAAAACTAAGACCAAAAATATCTCAACCAGTACATAATACCATGTTTTCATATACACAAAAATTCTGTCAAGTCCAGTAAACCAAAAATGATAAATAAATAAAGAAAAATAAATGAATGAATAAATACAATAAGCCGCGGTATCTTCGTTCTCAAGTTGAGTGAGCAATTAGAGCTAGTAGTCAATTGTCATGCACGCGGCAGATTGCAGAATGAAATTCCATTAACGTTTAGCATGACATTAAATATCAACCGACGAAATATGAATTACTGCTTTTATTTCTTCGAAATGAAAATGAGGCTTGATTTCAGTTGAAGCTTGTTTTCAGTTTGTGCGTGTGTTCATTGCTCTCAAGGGTCAACCCTTTTATGACCTATTGATTTTCATTTACATCGTCCGTTAGACGATCTGAATACAGGATTATCGTATTTATCTTAAGTACTGGGACAGATACGCGGCGTCGAATCCGGGTCTATACTGTTTGCCACTCATCCAGCACATTAGCAGACGACAAACGAGTGATTGTAATCTTTTTTTCATCGAATTGTGATGCGATTTTTTAGCAAATTGTCTCCAAAGAGACAACTAAAATGAAACAGTAAGCCGTACTTTAGAGGAATAATATTTTCAAATATTTCCATCTACTAGTATATAATATTAAATTGTAAATTCAGCAGTCTAACGGTTAATTCTCAAGATAAAAGTTGATTCCAACAAAAATAAAAATAAATGATTTCAAGTGTAAATTAAACAGATTCAGCAGTTTATCTAATACCGTGATCTTTAAAAACTCGAAAAATTCCTATTTGACCAATATAACTAAGCTCCGTGAACTGTCTAAAACCAATACGCCAACTCGCGTGGCATTGCAGTGGGCTATTTCAGCGTGAAACAAAAGCATACTTTGGCCACTTCAAGGAAAAAGTGCCCGTGGAGAACATGCGGACGCGCAGTCTGATCAGGACCTTCGTTGTCCACTAACAGGGCACTATAGAATGTATCAAATGTAGCGCAAATGCCCGTTTGAGACCTTGCGCATGCGCATGATGATCTGAATGAGCATTTTCGAAGGCACTTTTTTGCATGAGGCGGCTCAATATTAATGTATCTGATGCAAAATGGTCGAAAAGGGCCGTGATACCATAATCTACTACCCCGTCACAATACCATGTCAGCTGGCGTACTAGTCTGATAAGGGGGTGACAAAAAGAACACACACACACACACACACACACACACACACACACACACACACACACACACACACACACACACACACACACAGAGCTCTTTTTCTTTATAAGCATCTCAATGAAAAGAAAAAGAAGAAATTTCATAGTTTTACTCAAGCTGGCTCCATTTTTTTTATGTTCCCATTGATGGCCCCCAAGTTATGCTCGCGTGACGTCTCCTGTAAGTCCTAACTGATAACAGAATAGTTCCGTATTAAAGAAAGGTGCATAAAATTGGAAGATATAAATATTTCAAACAGAAAAAAAAAAATAATTCACTTGCTTATACAGATTTTAAAAGATAAAAACTGTGAGGGTACAAAAGTCGTAATTTCACTTCGCGAACGCGCAGGCTGATCTGGGCCTTCGCTGTATGCATATGCCCGAAGACACGTTTTCGCATGGCGCTGCTCATCTGAAAGCGTTAAAAGATAATCTGAAAACGCTGACAGAAGATGAAACAGAATCTGAAAGAAAGGAATGATATGTTAATATATATTGACTTAAAAATACAGGAAATAATTCCTTCTAGACTTGCAAAACCTATAAACAAAATGATGCAATTGCACTCGTAGATTTCCTACTCTCACGACAATACGTCCTGTATTTTAAACATTTGTTCAACTGACATCACTCGGAAAGACGATTATTCCCTTGGCGTTTTATTTCAAATAAAAATATTTTGTTCTGACTGACCATACCAGAAACTATGTGTCTTTTCTGTTTCTGTGTTTTGTTCTCAAATATTTTCTCCCAAATTAAATTTAGGGCCAAAAGTTGGTCTGACCTGTGCAATTTCTATAGAAAAGTGATTTTTTAAATCTTTATATCAGAAAAAAATAGTATATGCCTTTGCTGCTTTTTAATTATTAATATTTTATGATAACGCTGTGAAAAAGTTTCAGAAACTTATTGAAAACCCGCTTCCAGTTTATCTACCATTCTAGTTTCTTGATAATTTGTAACCGGTTCTTATATTATATAAGAAAAAATGAAAATATTCATTTATTATAAACCAGTGAATAGAACAGACCACATGCACAAGTCTTAATGATTGAATCATACAAATGTTTTAAAACAGTTTCCCTCATATTTATGAAGGAATATCTGAAATATGTCTGGTTCCTTTCCTACATACAAAATTCTACACAAGAAGTCATTGTGGATATATAGTCTCTGAAAGTATTGTTACGACCTATTTTTTCTGTCATTGCTGAGCCACTGAATAATTTACTTAGCAAACGAAAGAGTTTTAAGTGGACCAGTGACTGCCAGAATGACTTCTCCATCCTCACCTGTTGTTGTTTTTAGCAATCACAATCCACTAACTTTCATCCATAAGATGACAAACAAAAATCAGAGGTTGCTCAGATGAAGCCTGTTGTTACAGGAATACAATCTTGACATCAGGCATATCAGAGAAAAAGACAATTTTATTTCTGATGTCTTGTCCAGAGCATGATGTCTGGATATATGGTTTCCTGTAACTTGCTGTAGATAAGATAACTGCCTATATCAGTATTTTGCTTCATGATCATTTTATGGCAAAGAAAGCTTTATTACATAAACCTTTCTTTTCCTTGAAGGGGGGAAGTGTTATATATAAGATGTTTAATTATTTTAAATATCATCGTTTTCTTGTTTACTGCAAGTTTCTATAGAACTTTCCGAAAAATCGTGTCTACAATAACAAGTTGTTTATGTTCTTTTTAGAACTTTCCAGAAGGAATGTTCTGGAGTGAGCTATTTTTGGTATGTCATGGAACATTTAGAATATTCTCTTGACTAAAACTAGAAAATGAGTGATGCCTCTAGCAAATTCTTTCTCTAGAATGTTCTTTTATAATATATAAGGGGAAAATATTTTCATATGGGCATCTTTGTGTACTTTCATCGGAAATTATTCTGTACTGGGTTACTTTAATATTTTAATCATTCTGGAATTAAACTCTGAATTCAGGGACTTTCAAATTGTTAGATCAGAAACTGTTATTCAAAGGATTTGTTTTATAAATTATTGTGGATTATTCCTGAGAGACTTTCGGACAATAAAACTCGAAATGTACTGTTTACTCATATTTTCTGTTTTGCACATTGTATTGTTTTTTTTTTAAATCAATTAATATTGGAAAGTAATTTTAAATTTTGTTGCTGGTTTCACTTTCATTTCTTTCTCGTTATGCCTGGCTCGTAACAGTATGACCAATAAGAGATAATACAATTACACAGCCCACTTATCACTTTCCATGATGGCTGTTCCTCTTTTTCAACCCATACAAGAACTAACTTAATTTGATGGCTCTTTTATTTGATCTTCCTTCAATATTGTTTTTTAACATGTCTCTTCATTTCGGGTATGCGTTGTTCTAACAGATCATTTCGTTTTCTCCTTCTTTATTCTGTTTAATGCAACGTCATTAGCGCATCTTTTGTCAGAACGACATTGAATTTCAAAATGAAACAAAGCAAGTACTTCTGTTTATCTTGCAGTTTGGCCTTCCTGTTCTTTTGTCTTCATAAGTGATTTTAAAGCATTAAGTTAAAGTTAAGTTCTTATTATACATGCAATATTTATGTATTTATTTTCTTTCACAATATTTATATTTAATACCTCAGAGTGCATAATTTCATTCTACTGTTATTTATCATTAAACTTGCATACTCTGTATGGGATAAGTGCAATAACCCTATTCCTGTTATTACCATTGTATAATCACCGGCAGTTGTACCAATTATAGCAGTTGTGCCTTAAGCTTGCATAGACAACAACTATGCTTGTGCAGTTAAAAGCGTTTCATGCTTATATTGCTAACTGGCCTTGAGGAGGAATTAAGGTTTGAGTGAGTGTTATTTAAAATTGAATAGCTGGACATAAGATTAAACCATTTTAATCTGGAGACCCCCGCAGAACGTGGCATCTGATCAGGGTCTACATTTCACCGAATAGGTTCATCAGGACAGAATATCACATTAATCCAAAGAATTGTTTTATCATGTCCCAAGAAACATTTTTAACAGTGACATTACTGTGACAGTTTTGGTTCTCATCGAGAACCATCATCAAAGTGTGACATAGACCTCTTGATGTCACGGGACTTGGACTGGTTACCACTAGACTGGTTATATTCTCGCGGGTTCCGGCTCATGACATATGTAGACTTACCGATCCTGATATCTTCTTTGACTTGTCTGAGTCCCTGCTTATTTTGCCTGTCAACTACTTTTCCCCCTCCCATTAACTGACAGTGCTACAAAGCAGAGGTTATACAGGGTGTCATGAATGCAGGTAAAAAAAAAACAAAACAAAAAACCCAAAAAAAACAACGACTTGCCCAACAATTCAATTTGACCTACAGATATATAGTTGATGTATTATATCTTTGAATAAATCAAAGTTTTTAGAGTACGAGTAAAATCCTTCTGTTCCAATGTTCAAGATGGCAGCCGTCATGAAATTTAGAATTGCTAAACTCCTTCTGTTCCAATGTCCAAAATGGCTGCCGTCATGAAATTCTTCAAATCACATCTCCTCCCAAACAGTAAGTCAGGTTGAGCCGAAACTTGATGGGAGGCATCGGGGTGAAATGGAGATTCAGAATTGCTGAATCATTCAGTTCCAGTATCCAAGCTGACGGCCATGGTAGCAATCTTGAAACTGTTCAAACAACATCCATTACGAAAACACGCCTATTCAAATACACTGAAAATTTTACCACCAAAAAAATGGCAATTTTTCAGATAAAAAATTCTGATATTTTTCATATTTCTGCTCAAAACATAGATTGTGGGTACTCGTTAGAACCGCCTCGTCGAGGCGGTTCTAACGGGTACCCACAATCTATGTTTTTGAGCAGAAATAACAAAAAATAACGTATACCCCTGTAAAACCCAGTTTTACTATATAAAAGTGGGGTTTAAGGGGGTCAAAATTATATAGATATGTTTTCGTGATGAGATTCTGAATTGCTAAAGGCAATCTGATCTGATAGCCAAGATGGCCACCATGGCACAATGTAACATATCATGATCAGCCTAAACCAGGTGAGCGATTTCTGGTCCACTTGGGCCTCTAGTTTGATAAATGCCATCATGTATTATATGTCTGTTTTATGAATTATGACAATAAACCAGCTAAAACTTTATTAGAATTTCAAAACAATTATGTCAGTTCGCCCGTGCATACATAAACCAGTGACCGTACTATACGCTGGTTGACATTTTTTCACAAAACATTAAGGAAATAGCGATTACATGGCAAGAGGAGTCAAGTAAGATATATCTTGAGCCTGCTTGTATGACTGTATGGCTGGATTATCATTTCGAATGTATTAATTTTCACGCACTGAGACCATAAGTCAGACATTGAACTCTCTGCTTATATATGAGTACCTACAATAAGCCTGGTGCGACCAGCGAAAATTTGGATCAGCCTGCGAATCCGCACAAATTGATCAGAGACCTTGCTGATTGCTTGTGCCTTTCACAGCCTCCAGGCTATCCAAAGAGGGATAAGCGAGAACCGTTCTCATACTGGGTGGATGTAGAGACCGATCTGAGTCTTTGCTGTTTACATAGGTATTATTGTAGTTTTTTTCATGCGCTGACTCATATATGCCATAGATACATTTTTTTTTCATGGTGCATCTTATATTTTGAAACTTTCCATATACATTTGTGGATATTGGCTTAATAGAAGGAACACTCAGCCTTTTTTTTTTTCAACGAAGACTAATCCAGAAGAAACAAATCGTGTCACAACATGAGAAAGCATACCTTCGGACATGTGCGCCCAGAAAATACTCAGTAAAATTATTGTATAATCAAGTTATGTGATGTGTAAGGGTAAATGATTTTAACACGAATTGGTTTACAGAAAAGTGTTGTCTGAAGCAAATTTAGTCTTCTACCTTGGGCTCACGTGATAAACTCAATTGAAAAACATCGAATGATAAAGTTGTTTGCAGTGGTTAGGTAAATAGATAAATCACGGACTGGTTTACAGTAAAGTGTTGTCTAAAGCAAATGTGGTCTTTCATTTTTGGGCCTACGTGTCAAAATCATCTATAAAACAATTGTACGATAAAGTTGTGTGCAGAGTCAGGGTTAATTGTTTTACATGGACTGGTTTTCAGTTAAGTATGGTCTGATGCAAAATGTGGTCGGAAGCATTGTCAAACATTCTGTTCAGCTTTTTCATTAATTATGTTGCTTTAAAAATAAATAAATAAATAAATAAATAAATAAATAAATGAATATCTATTACACATCACGGAAACATGCCTATTTAATTGTGACCCCCTTAAACCCCACTTTTATATTGTAAAACTAGGGTTTACAGGGGTGTACATTAATTTTCTTATTTCTGCTCAAAAATATAGATTGTGGGTACTCGTTAGAACCGCCTCCAAGATGCGGTTCTAACGAATACCCACAATCTATGTTTTGAGCAGAATTATGTAAAATATCAGAAATTTTTATCTGAAAATTGTCTTTTTTGGTGGTAAAATTTCCAGTATATTTGAATAGGTATGTTTTCGTAATGAACAAAAGAATGTTGGAGTCATCTTTTGCGATGGCGTTGTAACTAGTTATTTACGGATGATTGTCTACTTATAGTGGAACGTCTTGTCGCTGGATGATTTTAAAAATTGCTGTGACATGAACAGGGTGGTGATAAATATAACAAAGTCGAATATTGTGCATTTTCGAACGCTGTCAATTCTTTGCACAGACATGGCATTCACTATTCGCAACTATATACTGGGAATTATTCAACCCCATAAATCACGTGGCAAACTGCGTGCATGGTTGTTAGCCCAATTGTGATTGATACCTTTGCTTCAATCTTTAATTAAACGACGGTGGGTTGGTCCTCAGACTAAATGTCGGCTTCTTTGTTTCAGACGTTTGATGCTTGGCTGTCAATGTCAGTAGTCGGGCCCATCGAGGTCATCTTTATGGCTTTCTTACAATCTGGCTTTAGATCGCAATTGTAACCTTTGCTTGTCTCATCACAGTAGTTTTGATTTCATGTACTTCACTGGGGCATTTCATAGATAAGGTAGAGGACCCTTATACGGACCGAGCATATCTTTGTATCAGCTGCAGCAGAATTAGGTGTGAAGTTTCGTGCTAGTTAAACTGGTTTGAGCCCGAGAATAGTTTCTTATTGACCGTTCCAAGGTGATTATTTTGTTGTATTGTTCTTTGTTTGTGCGTCGGTGGTTTCATATCGGGCGTTTTCATGCCCCAGCCACGAAATGGAGAAGGGCATATAGTTTTACCTTCCGTCATACGTCTGTCTGTCTGTCCGTCCGTCCGTCCGTCCGTCACATTTTACAGTATTGTTGTCATCGCAACTCTTCCTACAGTTTTCAAGGTAAAAGCTTTGAAACTTGCACCGTAGTAAGGATATAAACTGAGTATGTGCTTAAAAAGTCACAGAAGTTTGATCGAATTATGTTGTGAAAGTTAAATAGCATTAATTAACTTAGAAAATTTGGCATAGTAGGGCTTGTGTCTCCGCAACTTCTACTGTTTTCGAGATAATGACTTGAAACTTGTAGCAAAGTAAGAATGTAGGCTGGACATATGTATAAGGTTCACAGAACTTTGGTCAAAATTGTATTGCTGGAGTTACATATCCTTGATTTACTTAGAAATATAGCCTTGTACACTTTAATAGTACGGCTCGAGTCTCCGCAACTTCGACTACAGTTTTCAAGATAACGATTCGAAATAGCAGCAAAGTAAAAACATAGGCTGCAAATATGCATAAAGGTGACAAAACGCTGATTATTTTTTAATTGCTTGAGTTTCATGATCTGGCAATTTTGCCTCATACACATGGCATAATAGGGTTAATAGTTTCACAACTTCTGTTTTCAAGATAATGATTTTAAACTTGCTGCAAAGCAAGAATATAGGCAGGGCATGTGCAAGAATGTTATAACTGATCAAATTTTATTACTAGTGTTACATACTATGGCGTGAAAAACGTTGCAATATTGCATATGGTAATATACTTGTTCCATCTTCTATATTTCAGATATTTATAATCAATAAAAAAAAGAAGAACCCAGAGGTATTTCTTAAATGTTGGTAAATATACACCAGTTGCAACTGTAAATGGTGATACTGCTTGGTGTCCAAGGAATACAAATTGTTGAAGCCTGTTCTGAATCACTAGTGCCGTTTGTAAATACTCGTATATATGCAAGTAGATTAAATAGACGAATTCGGTGTAATGAAAGAATGGGAAAACATACAGTCGACTCTCGTTATCTCGAATTCCAAGGGACTCTCTGAAATACTTCGAGATATCCGTACTTAGACATATCAGATTTGCAGAATTGCCGAAAAACTAATTCGATTAACCACATTTAACAAATATACGTGTAATTGGACTCTTCAAGTTAGAGATATATTGAAAATATTGTGAAAAAGAGGAGAAATTGCTCCTTAAGAGCAATTTCTCCTCTTTTCCACAATATTTTTTACATGTTATTAGATTTTCATGTTTAAGAAGGGACCAGATTTACACTTCGAGATAAGCGGTTATTCGAGATAAGCGAGGTCGAGATAGCGAGAGTCAACTGTATAAAACTGGCACTTCCGAGATTTTGAAGATGATTTTCAAGTTGATTACCCGGTTAGGCCAGGATTTATAGGCTCTCATATTGTGAATAATCTAAAGGGGGAGTTTATTCAAAAACTAGATCATCACGAAAACATACCTATATAATTTCGACTCCATTAAACCCCACTTTATACAGTAAAACTGGGGTTTACAGGGGTATACATTATTTTTCTTATTTTTGCTAAAAAATGTAGATTGTGGGTACTCGTTAGAGGCGCCTCACCGAGGCAGTTCTAAAGAGTACCCACAATCTATGTTTTGAGCAGAAATATGAAAAAAAAAATAAGTTTTTTTTTTTTTCTGGAAATTTTCAGTTTTTGGAGGTAAAGTTTTCTATATATATTTGTATAGGCGTGTTTTCGTAATGATAGACTGGACATTCGCAAGACAAGGTATAGGTGGAAAGAAGCTTTGTACATACAGACAAATAAAATCAGATTTTCTACTGTAGAGAATATTTTCTAGACAACAAAGTTTGTCATTAGCTGAGTGATACGTATCAGGAATTGTCCCGATGAAACAAATCGGTATTAAACTCTTGATTTGAATCAGCCTATCTGTTTTGTTTTTTTTTTTGTTTTTTTTTGTTTTTGTTTTTTTTTTCAGTTCCCCGATTGAGGATGCACAGCACGTTTTACTTTTTTTTGTCCATGTACGAAGATCTGCGTCCCAGTCTTGTACATAAAGCTGAAATAGTATGGTGCCATTTAGAAAATGTGCTTTCTTCTCTTTGACTCCAAAATAAAATCTAGTGGGAAAGTCTGTGCTCTGATCCTGGAATGAAGGATACACCTTCTTTGCCAATCAATATAATTGAGCCGCGCCAAGCGAAAATGTGCCTTCGGGACATGCGTGAGTCTGATCAGGACCTTTGCCGACCGCTGCCAGAACCATTGGATGCTATAAAATGTATCAATGGACAGCAAAGTCCCAGATATGACCTTGTGCCTGCACTTGATGATGTAAATCCGCAAATTACTTGACGCGGCCCAATTGGTTGCCACAGGAGTTGACAGTGCATGTCGGTTGACAAGCTGCTGCAGTTTCTGGCATGTTATCTGTATTTTGGAAGTGACCGGTCTTTGCCTGTGTGAGAGATTGTTAAGGCTTAACCCATTTATGAGGAGTGTGCATGTTGGTTGAACAGCTGCTGCAGTTTCTGGCATGTTGGCTGTATTTTGGAAGTGACCGATTTTGCCTGTGTGAGAGATTGTAAACGATTGACTCATTTATGTCTAGTGTCCCCATAAAAGGACATTGGCAAGTAGTTTAGGCCCGGGTCAGACGCCGCAGAAAGCGGTGTCTGTTCAGGGTCTACACTGTTTGCATTAAATACAGGGATTTTTAAAAAAACATGATACTAATAACATCTACCTATATTTCTGTTGGAAATGTTCCCTCGACATAAATGGGCTAATTGTAGCAGTTTTCTCATGCAGATGGAAACTGTTGACTGGTATGATTTGGCTGGGTTATATGAACAGCTGCAGTTGTGTTATCGCTGAACCCGGGGATTAACCACCTGACCATCCGTAGGCAGAACTGTGTCCCTTTCGAGGCTCGAACCACAGCGGTGAGAAACCTAATGGATTAAGAGTCAACTCTCTTATCCACTAGGCTACGGGGGCCCGCGCAGTTGGTCAGCTGCTCCTAGGGACACATGAATAAAAGTTGCATTTTAAGTTGAATAATAGCCAAAACCCTTCCTCGTCCGTGCGTGCGTGCACGTGCATGCGTGCGTGCGTGTGTGTATGAGAGAAGCTCAGTTGATAAGAAAATAACAGTATGATTGTTATTACGCCTTTTTTGGGTCGACTGTTTACAATCGAGCCATAGAATACAAACGCCAACATTTCCTTAAGGTAGTTGTCCACATGATATCATTGACCAATGTCATCAAACCGACGAAATCCAGGTACCGCGCTATTCTTGTCGCTGTGACGTCAGAATGTTGTTGTCAAGGGGTTATCTGTAAATCCTTGACAGGGGTATTTGGGGCATTGGCAAACAGTGCAGACTCAGATCATATACTGTAGAACGCGGCGTCTTATCAGGATCTGCACTGTTTGCTCAAATTACAGGAAGTTAAGAGTTGACTGAAACAGTCTTAACCCTGTTTAGGATCATTTGTCCAGCCTTCAGTCAGAGACAATAGGCCCACTAGTGCTGTCAGTGCTTTGATTGTTTATTTTTCTTTTATTTGCATTTTTTTATTATAGGGATCAAACATGGTTTTTCATGCATTAACATTCGCCAGGTCCCGTGGGAGATGTAAAAAACCGAGGCCGAATTTTGTTTCGCCTTTTCCCCGATGTCGCTATTTGCACGGACTATGCCCGTTCTAGGGCAGGGCAGTACATATCTCGTACGGCAGCAATTCTGTGGCCCCGGTACGAGCATATTGAAAGTTGCGTAGCCGCGCATTAACAGCGCGGGAATTGCCTTGTTAATACACGGCTTTTCGCCGGTTAATGCACGGCTGTTAATAACATGCGACACTGCTTTTTATGCAATAATACATTTTCAATACTGAATTATCATTGAGCAAAACTATTTATTGCATGTTTTTACTGGCAACAATTTCTCATTAACCCTTAAACCGTCAAGCAAAAATTGTAGCAGACGATCTTTTTTAATTTCCCAGAGAAAAAAGTCGACAGTTCGTGTAAATCGTCTGCTTGGCAGACGATTTATATGAAATGTCAAGACAATTCTTTTGAAAAAAAAAATAAAAAAAAATATAGATGTCGTCTGCTGCAGTTACGATTGGGGTTTAAGGTTTAACTATGCTTTTTAAGCTATACCCACTTATTCTGACCAGCAAATCTTCTTGCCAAGTAGCTGACAAGGTCTGCCTTTAACTTAAAATCTAAACGAACTCTCTTCATAACCCGGTAATGTGTCTTAGTTACTAAACAGCCAACAATATAGACCTGACTTTGATAATCTCCAAGGAAGAGTTTGATCTGAGTCTACACTTTTTGCTTTGGTTCCTCTGGGTAAATAATTAAAATACCGTAATAATAGATCATTTATTGAAACATACAGCAGAATTTATCATAAAGGATAGCATTATCTTAACCTTTGTCATGCTGAATAATTTGAGATGCCACGCCCACTTTTAACTGTCAACAAATCAGATTACTTAATCCAGATTTATGTAAATTCACATACTGAATAACAAGCAATGCAGATCCAGATTAGAAGGCAGCTGTTCTGGCCTATACTGTTTGCAAAGGCGGGACATATCGGGGTTCAGCATAACCAGGTTTAGTAGTTTTGTAGTTTTATACTGTTTGTTAGAGTTTAGCAAGGAAAGTCATATTATATATGTTTGGTAGAATTTATATAAAAAAAGAACAAGAAGTTAACGCTTGGCATGCTTGGTAAAAAATTCAGCAGACGAAACTGTAAAATACTTTTCTTAAATTGCCCAGAAAACAGGCTTTTGCATTTTATGCAAATTGTCTCCTGAGGAGACAATTTGTAAAAAAATGTCAAACCTATATTCAGGTTGGGAAAATAAGTTTTGATATTTCATGCAAATTGCGTGACATTTCATGCAACTTGGCCCCTTAAGAGACAACTTGCATGAAATGTCAAAGCCTATTTTCTAGGAAAAAAATAAGAAAGATATCAGCAAATTGTCGTCTGATGAATTCTCTTATAGAATGTAAAGAATAAAACTGAAGAGATGTGTCTTCTTAAAAGAAAGTAGATTTAAGAAGAGAAGATGGATTCTCGGTGTTTGTCTCTCTGTTCCAACTCGCTCCTGCAAAATACAAATGAACAAAATACTAGTAAATAGATTGTATTACCCTAAAAGTCCTAAGCAAAATTGATCATACGACAGTACATTATTATTTATTATTTCCAGAAAAAATAAGGCTCGACATTTCATAAAAGTCGTCTACATAGACGATCCAATAAAATATCAAGCCTTACTTCATTTGAATTATAATAAAAAATCAAAATCTCGTCTGCTGCAGTGCTGGTCAAAGGGTTGATGAGGCCTAACTGACCGAAGCTAGCTGCATGTATGCGTGCGTGCGTGCGTGCGCGCGTGTGTGTGTTAATTTCTCTCTAGGCTGATTCCCATCACGAAAACATACCTATATAATTTTGACCCCCTTAAACCCCACTTTTATATAGTAAAACTGGGGTATACATTATTTTCATTATTTCTGTTCAAAAATAGATTGTGGGTACTCGTTAGAACCGCCTCGCCGAGGCGGTTCTAGCGAGTACCCACAATCTATGTTTTGAGCAGAAATATGAAAAAATATCAGAATTTTTATCTGAAAATTTTCATTTTTTTTTTTTGTGATAAAATTTTCAATATATTTGAATAGGCGTGTTTTCGTAATGCTTTTTGGATATATTTATTTATACTACAGATGGTCATAGTGCCATGCGACAGCCGTAAAACATTTCTTCATTATTGTTTAGTTTATAAGCTAAGAAAAACATTTGGAGGATATAAATGTTATTTCAATTTTTTTTGGCATCCAAAAAGATAGACCAATAAAAAATATTCATTCATTTGATAGAACTGGGCATGTGTAATAAATTAATTCACGTTTCGTTGGTTAGTGTACTGTACCTCAACAAATGCTATGGCTCTTTACAACTACAGTTAACAAACAAATAATTATATTAAAAGGCGGTTTTCATGATTGAATGCCTGAAAGACTGATTACATCATTATTTCAAGGCACAATATTCCATGAGTTTTCTGATGGATTTCTACCTGTTATATCCTATTGGTAACCTCATGGCTGTCTATTGATTTCTTTCTAATGGTTGCCTTAGAGAAATGTATTTTTCTCTTGGTTGGGCATTTCCAGAACATTACCCTTTTTGCCTGCTAACTTATCAAGAGAAAACCTAAGGATGTCTAAACTATACTGGTCATCTTATTTCGGCTAATGAAAAGCTGCAATATACAAAGCTGAAATCCTACGATTTCAAGCTCTACCCATATAACCTCATCCTCAGATTTTAGCTGAGGCATGTTTTGGTTACCAAGACGTAAACACCCCCGATATGGGTGGTTCTTGTCACACTATTTGCTCTAAAAGGTATAACCAGAGGGAAAAACCCCATTGTCCTTTATATCTACTGACAAGTATGGATTCTGTACTAGACTGGCTCCAGTCGTTTTTGTTTTATATCTATTTCTCTCTTTCTCTACATTATTTTTTTATCATGATCCTCTTTAATCCAACTTCAAGTTACCTATGGCTGAACAAAAACCTTTCTTTCTAGCCAAGGGACTGAAGTAAACAAAAATTCTACAAGCTATACAAGTGTTGTGTCCCCTCAAAAAAAAAAAAAAAAAAAAAAAAAAAAAGAAGAAAAAGAAAGAAAAGAAAAATAAAGAAAGGGTCTGGGGCCAGACTAGATTCTGTACCTATGATAATATCTGGTCTTACCATATCAACCAAGCAATGAAAATCTGGTACATTATTGACTACCGACTGAAAATTAACATGCACAGTTGCACTGCTGATTTTGTTTTGTAAGAGTTGATGTAGTTAGATATGAGGCTTCAGGATTTAAAGAACTAAAATTGTTGCACGTGCGAAAGACTGAAAAAGTGTCATCAAAGAATCCGGTGCTAATTTTCGGTAGTCCGCAGTTGAGGCACACCAACTTATGATTCACCTGTTCATCCAAAATTTGGAAAATCTTGAAGCTTAAACCTTCGCACTCAATGTGGAACCAGTTTTCGCAGCCGTCGCACTGAATGCGTTTTGAGCATTTTCATCACTGCTTTGTCACAGTTACCACATGGTATTATTGTTTTACGTTTTAATTTATATGTAGTTTTTACAGCAGCCCATTATCAATACAAAAAAAAAAAACAAAAAAAAAAAAAAAAAACAAAAAAAACAAAAAAAAAAAAAAAAAAAAACAACAGATTTCCACAATATCAATGCACATACAAAGGTTGGTAAAATCCATTGATATTTACTTAAGTTATCATCCGGAAACGAAAATACGGACGGATGGACGGATAGACTGATGTTCGGACGGGCACACGGACGGACACACGGACGATCAACGAGATACCATAATATCCCGCCACTATCGGTTGGAGAGGTATAAAAATTCATCACGTTCATTGAATTTCAGAGGGTTATATAATAATTATTATCATTCATTACGAAAACATACCTATATAATTTTGACCCCCTTGAACCCCACTTTTATATAGTAAAACTGGGGTTTACAAGGGTATACATTATTTTTCTTATTTCCGCTCAAAAACATAGATTGTGGGTACTCGTTAGAACCGTCTCGCCGAAGCGGTTCTAACGAGTACCCACAATCTATGTTTTGAACAGAAATATGAAAGATATCTGAATTTTTTATAAAAAAATATTTCCTTTTTTGCTTGTAAAATATTCAATATATTTGAATAGGCGTGTTTCCGTAATGATTACCATTTTAATATATATTGTGTTTACCGTAAATATCGGACGCTTTAATTTCTAACCATACTTCTAAAAATTAATATATTTTTAATGACTGATTTCTATCTGTCATTCCTTGCTGGTATAAGCCTGCATCCGGCTGTCACTACCACTGAAATATGTGTCCGCTCAAAATATAGTCCGATGCTATTGATATCTTTATAGCGCCGTGCATTGTTTAAAGTAGACGACATTCAGAATTCTCTTTATTTTACAGAGAAAACCAGACTAAGCATTTCATATGAATTATTTGTCAGCGGATGAATCGCATAAAATTCTCTGATAAAATAAGACAAAAAATGAAAATTGACATCTGCTACAGTCGTAGTATGCAGTCTAAGGGTTAACATATCAAAATACTTGTGTATCAATACGCCTGCGCTGGAATAAAGACGTGGCGCGAGAAACTAGACCTTAAGCCACTGTTACCGGCAATATGCATTTTAACACTGCTGTCCCCTTTTGCTCGCTTTTTAACCAGTCTATTGAGACAGGTGTCTTTCCACAATGTTGGAAAGTAGCTCATGTATGTCCGATATACAAAAACGGAGATCGATCACTTCCGTCAAACTACCGCCCTGTTTCTCTCTTGTGTACTCCAGCAAAAGTTATGGAAAGAGTTGTCTTTAAACATTTATATAACCACTTTTATGATAATAATATTATAACGCCATTGCAATCCGGTTTTATACCGGGTGATTCAACAACAAATCAGTTAACTTTCTTATATGACACCTTTTGTCAAGCACTTGATGCAGGAAAAGAAGTTCGAGTTGTGTTCTGTGATATTAGCAAGGCGTTCGATCGAGTATGGCACACAGGTCTTTTGCATAAACTTCAGGCGGCTGGTGTTCTCGGTAATCTACTTAGATGGTTTAATTCATACCTTACCAATCGAAAACAATGTGTAGTACTACCGGGCGTCCAGTCAAAATGGAATTATGTTCGGGCTGGTGTCCCGCAAGGATCAATACTGGGGCCACTTTTGTTTTTATTATATATAAATGATATTGTGAAGGATATCGGTTCGAATATTCGTCTTTTCGCAGATGATACTAGTGTGTATATAATAGTTGACGATCCTGTCGCAGCCGCTGAACTTCTGAACTTAGATCTTGACAAAATCACGAAATGGGCAAAACAATGGCTTGTTAAATTTAACCCTAACAAAACTGAAAGTCTCCTGATCTCACGTAAAACTAACCGCCTCATTCACCCTCCTCTTTCTATGCTCGATCAACAAATAACTGATGTTGAGTCACACAAACATCTTGGGATCTATCTATCAAATGATTGCACATGGCATAAACACATCGAATATATCAAAGAAAAGGCATGGACCAGGATCAATGTAATGCGAAAATTAAAGTATGAATTAGACCGGCAATCTCTAGAAACAATTTATCTAACCTTTATTCGACCGGTTTTGGAATATGCAAATGTGGCATGGGACAACTGTACGCATTATGAAAAAGAAGAACTAGAGAAAATACAGAATGAGGCAGCAAGAATTGTTACAGGCACTACCAAACTTGTTTCTATACACGCTCTTTATGAAGAAATTGGTTGGGATACTCTGGACTCGAGACGCAGAAAGCACAAACACACTATTTTATAAGATGTACACCAACCAAACACCTCCTTATCTATCAACACTAGTCCCCCCTTCTGTTAATACTTACTCTGAATATAGTTTACGGAATTCGAATGATACTCAAACAGTTCATGCGCGTACGACTCTGTACTACAATTCTTTTTTACCCTCAACTGTCAGAGAATGGAATAATTTATCATTAGAATGCAGAAATAGCGAGTCTGTTAGTTCTTTTAAACACTCTATTAATGAAAGCTCAGTTATTGTGCCAAAATATTATAACTCCGGAAATAGACGTTTCCAGATCCTCCATACCCGTTTGAGAACAAATTGTAGTGCTTTGAACAATGATTTATTTCTGAAACGCATATGTGACTCTCCATACTGCCGGTGTGGTGCCATTGAAAATGCCTTTCATTTCTTCTTAAATTGTCCACAGTACGCCCGTCAACGTGCAGATCTCATACACAATGTCTCTCAACATATCGATTGATTGTGTTGGGGTTTAACGACACGTCAACCCTTGAGGGTCATTTTGTGTCGTCTCCCAGAGAAAGGGAGAAAAGAGACAGAAGAGAGAGTAGAGGAGATGAAAGAGAGGGACAGGGAAGAAAGAGGAACAGGAATGAAAGTGAAGAAACAGAAGAAATAAAAACATTCCCCCTCTACCCTTACCCACTACAAGGATAGCAGGCCTTGCCCAACTGTAAGCCAATATCAGTTGGACACCCCAGTGATGTAAGATACACAGCACCTTCGCACCACCCGACCACCCCCCTCTCAACATATCACCGTAAGTCTTCGTGTTCTCTTATTTGGGGACAGTACACTCTCCAACCAAACAAACACAACCATATTTGAGGCAGTACATAAATATATTCGGGACTCAAAGAGATTTTAAGTCATTACTATGATATTTAGCAACTTTTCCTTCTTGCATTTTCAAATTTGGAGAGAAATCATAGACATACACTCTTTATTTACACATAGTCTTTATCCAGAAACGAAACGATTGCTCCACCTCTCTCTCTCTCTCTCTCTCTCTCTCTCTCTCTCTCTCTCTCTCTCTCTCTCTCTTTCCTTATTGTTTCGATTATGTATATTGCTTTCTTTCGACTACCATTTCAATTGGCAACTATAACATATATTATGACATTTCAATGCTTGATCATACAGTTGTTTTCCGCCATACTGTACACTGAATATTGTTATCAAGGAGAGGAACCAAACAAGCAGATTGCTTTCGTTCCAATCCTATAAAGTGTGTTATGTGTTTTATGTACTAATGAAAGTATTGAAATAAATTATGTTTAAACCAACACTGTCTAATCGGCTATTACTGTCCAAATCTAATATAGATTCTGAAGATTTTTTTTATGCTTGATAATATAAAAGAAAAAAAGGCTGTGTTCATAATTATGGTGCAAAGTGTTTTCTTCGATATTATTTGAGTGCATTAGAGAGGTTGTAAGGTTGATCTGCGCAATTTGTTGTTAGCTATTAATAGAACAGGCGCTGTCTCATGACCCGCGTGTCAAAAATTAGCAGATATTTTTACCGTAAAACATAATTTGACATTTCATGCAAATTGTCTCAGGTGAGGAATCATTTAGCATGAAATGTCAAACGCTGTCTCTTTGGGAAAATAAAAAAAATATTTCAAAAATATGGTATGATAAAACTTTTATACAGAGCACTTGCCCATTTGTTTGACGTGTGTAAAAAATTCAATACTGTCGGATTAAAGGGACAGGGCTTTAGTCAAACATTACAAGATGCATTCTCGCTGTTGTTGATTTGCTTAACATTAAAATATTTTATCTGCGGCATTTCAATAACAAGAGGCCCACGGGCCACGGTTCGCTCACCTGAGTGACACAGCCACTGCAGACATGCAGATGTTCCCAATAATATATGCAACGATTCAGCCATAAGGCATCCTCGGTTCTGGAGAATTAAGATTTTTAAATGTTTTTTCCCATACAAATGCATAGGGAAGCAAACTTGTACGACCATTATTTTAGCAACTTTGGTAGACCCCCTGTCCCCGAGGATTTAAGCAAAGATTCAGCCCCAAGGTGTCCTCGGTCCTGGAGGAGAAGATTTTTAAAGGTTTTTACCATATATGTGCATGGCGGCCATCTTGGTCAATGAACTGCGACCATTTTAGCTATGTTTCATTCCCCCAACCTAAGGAGGCTCCATATGAAATTTGTGCAAAATTGGCCCAGAGGCTCCAGAGGAGAAGTCGTTTGAAATTCTGAATATTTTTCCCATACAAATGCATAAGGAAGCAAAATTAACCTCACAGTAAAATGGTCAAATGTCAATATACGACCATTATTTTAATAACTTTGGTAGACCTCCAGTTTCCGATGATATATGTAAAGATTCAGCCACAAGGAATCCTCGGTTTTGAAGAACAAGATTTTTAAAGGTTTTTCCCATACAAATGCATAGGGAAGCAAACTTGACCTTGCCGTAAAAAGGTCAAATGTCAATATACAACATTTATTTTATCAATTTTGGTAGACCTCTCGTCCCCAATTACATATGCAAAGATTCAGCCCCAAGGCTTCCTCAGTTTGGAGAAGAAGACTTTTAAAGGTTTTTACCATATATGGGCATGGCGGCCATCTTGGTCAACTAACCGCGACCATTTTAGCAATCTTTCATTACCCCAACCTAAGAAGGCTCCATATGAAATTTGAGCAAAATTGGCCCAGAGGCTCCAGAGAAGAAGTCGCTTGAAATTCTGAACATTTTTCCCATACAAATGCATAAGGAAGCAAAATTGACCTTACCGCAAAAAGGTCAAATGTCAATGTACGACCATTATATTAGCAACTTTGGTAGACCTCCAGTTTTTGATGATATATGTAAAGGTTCAGCCACAAGGCATCCTCGGTTTTGGAGAACAAGATGTTTAAAGGTTTTTCCCATACAAATGCATAGGGAAGCAAACTTGACCTTGCCGTAAAAAGGTCAAATGTCAATATACGACATGTATTTTAGCAATTTTGGTAGACCTCTCGTCCCCGATGGCTTATGCAAAGATTCAGCCCCAAGGTATCCTCGGTTCTGGAGAAGAAGATTTTTAAAGGTTTTTATCATATATGGGCATGGCGGCCATCTTGGTCAATGGACCGCGACCATTTTAGCAATTTTTCGTTCCCCCAACCTAAGGAGGCTCCATATGAAATTTGAGCAAGATTGGCTCAGGGGCTTCAGAGGAGAAGTCGTTTGAAAATGTTAACGGACGGACGCACGGGCGGACGCACGGACGGACGGACGACGAACGAAAAGTGATCACAATAGCTCATCCTAAGCATAGCTCAGGTGAGCTAAAAAGGGATGTTTGGTTTTAAAGTGTAACTATTTGTCAGAAAAAAAGGAAAGTGTTGAAAATCTCTATTGCTGTCTGCAGCGCAACGTTAACTACTAAAGATACTTCGGTTATTTCCTATTATTGAATGCTCGATTGTGAAAGTGAAAGCAGACAACAAGTTGGCTTCTTTAAAAAGAAACCAACGAAAGGTCCGCATCTTGATTTAAATTTGCAGGTTTGCACAGCAAATTTAATGACGTCATTTGCAACCAATCAATTTTTAAGTACAGGTATTAAGTTACTGAAGAAAATTTATCACAATTTTAGCTCTATATTGCATGTTGATCATTGTGATAAATGGCTTTTTGCAACATTTTGAGACAAAATATTTCTTTTGAAACTTCAAACCATCAAGTGGAACTTCATAGCACTATATTTATATACATCTGCAAGCATTTGATGACTGAATTTGTAGTACTACATTTTTAAACAAATCTGAGACCTTTTTATTGGACGGGTTTTCAAAAATCCGTCCTTTGAAATAGCGAACCCCGGCAGGTTTACCTTTTTGTTAACCTTTCTGATAAGCCCGACCATAATGCCGTTAGGCATTCTTCTTGTAAAGGTTTTATACAAATTAAATTTTTTTTGATGAATTTTCTGATAGAATCTGTCATTTCAGTGCTTTTGGCGCTTTGATTATCATCTGTTGCTGTGTCCAAAAACCGTTGGCTGAATAGCAAACAGTGTAGACCCTGATCAGACGCCGCGTTGTGCGGCGTCTGATCTGGGTCTACACTGTTTTCTCATGTCTGTCTGTCCTAATACTTTAACAAATATATTACCTGATATTGCTATTATTCACAGCAGAATCCATCAAAACATATTCCAGATTGGCATTCGCTACCATAGGTACAAGGCGTACTGGATTGGACCATATTATAGTCTTCGCAAGTCGGGTCAAGACCTGTAAAACAACAGAATTACCCGTAACAATCAAATGGTACACAGGTGGTATTCTGTACCAAAATAATATCATCTCCCACAAAACTCCTAAATAGGACCCCATAGCAATGACACAACAGGTCTGCACCAAGTAACTCAACGGAACGAGGCAATTAGTGGACAAGTTACAAAACAATTTGACCAAGTTCCGTTGTAAAATTTGACCTGTTGAGTTCCGTTGTACAATCTGACCTGTTAAGTTTGGGCGTCAACGAGTCCTTAGAGCTGTTCTACCGATGTTTATTTTACTGTTTTATTTTTTGGAATCACATAATGTCTCAGAAAATATCTCGGTTTTGGGGGCGGTTCTGCGCCAACAGATTTAACATACCGCATTTTGAAAATCCGTTTAGCTGATGCGACCTATCTTATAACTACCTAAAAACGCCCTCAAAATAGTTCTCTGCTAACGCTGATGAACATGAAATTCTGCATTTAAACATATAAGCTTTAAACACTCTAATGCTTATAAATAGCAAATAAATAAATAAAACC
The DNA here is from genome assembly GCA_964016985.1 of Anodontia alba. Taxonomy (NCBI): domain Eukaryota; kingdom Metazoa; phylum Mollusca; class Bivalvia; order Lucinida; family Lucinidae; genus Anodontia; species Anodontia alba. The sequence goes on from OZ024831.1 coordinate 71,938,822, forward strand.
AGTGAAAACGTCAAACTTTTGACGAATTAAGATTTCGATCATACTGAGTACAATGTCGGCTGACAAATATGAATACTCCAATAAAACATGCCAAATCTACAGCTTTGGGTAACACATATATATATATGCGCAGTAGAGGGGGAGCTTCCCCAGTGACACACAAAGTGGGGTCCCACAAGGCGTGAGGCTATAACTAACTCATCTAACAATTAAATATTCTGCGTATCTTATTTTATGTCCTAGTAAAACGCTGAGCGAGAGGTATTGCTCGAATTGATCCAGCTCGCATATATTTTCGTCAATGTGGACAGGACGTTTCGCAGCGGCTCATTTCGTACAGTAACAGCAGTTCGCCTAAGTTCTGCTTCAGGACATGTAAACACTAACAATATAATTCATCGAATACTTACTTTCTGTGAATAGTATAATTAAAAAATATACCAGCGTAATGATAAATAAAGTGTGCTCAGAACAAAGCTCCAAAGTACTGCTATCTGTTTTGTTTGTGTTGTTTTCCTCGTATATCCTTATAACGTATAAGCTGAATTGTTTGTCTTGCATAGCCTCAGTAACGTGTAACTAACAGATGAGTGATATCATTGAATTTTTACCAATACATTTTATATCGTGCTTTCATGTTAGGGAAAATGATCGAACAAACTTTTTTTTAATACTTTTAAATCCGGTAAATATGAAATTCGCGCAGCATGCATTTTTCATTGCGGAAAATTTAGTTTATCTATTTATTGTTGCTGAAGCACTCCCCGATCCAGTCTTAAAATGTGAGAGGCCATCAGAATTCGTCCAAAATCCCGCGCTCTATATTTGTCTCTGAAAAAGAGTTATTACCCTACCCCCGCAGTCCTTCTTACCGCCAAAAAAGGGCAGAAAGGAGGCTATCGAGTATTGCTTATGTGTTTTTGTTTTTTTTTTAATTTCAACGTAAATCCAAATCAGTTCAAGATTTTAAGCATCTGCGCCCCGTATTGAACGGACCATAACTGGAGGTAGTTTAGCCATGATTGGAGGTAATTAATTTCATATTGTTGAAAGAGGAAGAAGTAGAAGAAGAAGAAATTCACAACTCTCAAGCTTTGTCATCGATTTTGCTAGTAGCAAGCAGTCAATAGAGACAGTTTTGGACCTTTAACGTATTGTTTCACTTCCTTTGTTTTACTACGGAAAATTCTGATATTGCGCGCTGTACAGCGACAAAAGTTTATGCAGCGGTCGATTTGTCGAAGATGCGGAATAGTTGACTAAACAAAATAAATAACATTCCTCATTTCGGCTATTTGACTCGAGAAATTAAATTATACTAATGACGAGCTTAAGAGACCTGCTTCGCAGGTCGCCACCTACGTACGGGTGCAGAAGCTTAAGCCCGTACTATAGGCATCGTGAGTCTCTCACATACCATGCAGAATAATTCTCATGTGGCGGCTGACTGGTTTCCCAAATCTACAGCGGAGTGTATCGGCTTAATGTTGAACCCGAAAACCAACGCTAATATATGTCCGTTGCCATCGGCCTGGTTTCCGAAAAAATGATAGGAAGAGATTATTTACAGTCAACTGTAAATAGCCAAAAAAAAGAAGAAGAAGAAAAAAAAAAAAAAAAAAAAAAAAAAAAAAAGAAAAATAAGAGCCAAAAAACGTTAAGTTGGCTATTTACAGTCAACTGTAAATAGCCAAAAAAACGTTAAATTGGCTATTTACAGTCAACTGTAAATAGCTAAAAACGTTAAATTGGCTGTTTACAGTATACTTATTAAAGATGTGTTCTCGAAGGAAGGGGGCTAGAAATAATATAATTTCATCTTGCATCTCCAGCAATTCGATCGTATCTGATCTGTCTTGATAATGGTGACAGATCGGTAAATCAAGGTGTCTTACTTGTAACATGTATTCCCCGTTAGTTTTCTTTTCTTTTTTTTTTTTTTTTTTTTTTTTTTTTTCTTTTTAATGTGACTCAAGATTTAGTAGCAAAAGGAGCTTTCGAGTATAAACAGAGCACAAGTAGCAATCGAATAAGATATTATTTGGACTTTTTTGTGTGTTACAAGCACAAGTAAGAAGTCTTGCTGTTGGTGTTTTCTGAAAGAAGCAACACCATTTATTCATATTTTGTTTTATTACTAGTACAAAAATGAAAAATGCTCATAAAGCATAGCAGCTATATATTCCAACTTTCGTCAGTATTAATTCAGACAAATCAATCAAATTCTTTATTCTCAGGTGATATTCAACGATACTGTTAGCGGACAGTGAAAATCCAGATTAGATTGCGCGGATGCACAGGCTGATATTGACTTTCGCTGTCCGCATAAGGCCGAGGACAGGTTTATCGCGTCGCGCAATCCTAATCAGGGTGAAAAACTGTGTGTGCATGGTTGTGTATATATCTGAAGGAACACAACGCCGAATCAACATCGTCGACCCAACGCCATCGCCCCGCCAATGCGATTATCGCCAAAATACATATGCGATCTGCGCCGACCAAGATCAGACACCTATGTCCAATGGAGGCCCGCTCCACTCGTAAAAATAAGTACACCACAACCTCTTTATAATACGGTTCGTTATAACACGGTTTTCACAACCTCTTTATAACACGGTTCGTTATAACACGGTTTTGTATGTAACACGGTTCAAAGATGGATCCCAAAAATGTATAGATTATGTTGAAAAATGACCATAAATGGTCATTTTTCAATATAATCTATACATTTTTGTTTGGATATAACACGGTTGTTTAACTAACACGGTTTATGGTATGGACCCCAACAAGAGTGTTATAAAGAGGTTGTGGTGTACATACATTTATTGAAAGTGTAGAAACTATTTGAAAGAAGTATAAGTAAATATTTATTTCCTTTATAATGCTTAGCATGCTGGGTTAATTTTTCAGCAGATGAAATTTTGAAATATTTTTCTTATTTTTCCCTGAAAACAGGAGTTGATATTTCATGCAAATTGTCTATCTCTGAGACGATTTCCAGGTAATGTCAATTCCTATTATCTTAGAATAATTAAGAAAACTATAATCAATCTCTTGTCTGCTGAATTTGTCCACAGCGCTGTAATAGCTTCACAATAGAACTAGTTTCGTTTAATTTAAAAAAAAAAGAAAGAAAAAAAAAAAACAAACAAAAAAAAAAACAAAAAAAAAAAAAAAAAAAAAAAAACATCACGAAAACAAACCTATATAATTTTGACCCCTAATACCCCACTTTTATATAGTAAATCTGGGGTTCACAACGAGGCGGTTCTAACGAGTAACCACATCTGCGCCCTCATTTTATGTTATTCGAAGATAAGTTTCGCGGGATTGAGACCGAAGCTTAAAGCCACAGCAAAGGCAATGGCGAACAATCTACAATCTGTTCGACCAACTTGACGCTTGACAGAAATGACATGAAATTTAACATGTTTACCGTTATGTTTCAATACGCTTAAGATTTGCGATTTACGGTCGACTCAAAGGCCGTAAAAAACCTTTCTGGAACTGTTGTTTTCAAGTTTACATTAACGATTAATCCTCCTTAAGAGGATATTTACTTTTTAATTTGATTTGATATTTAATCAATTCGGTTACAATTATGTTAGAAAGGAAGAAAGAAATTAGATAGAAAGAAAATTAAATTGAAGAAAATTTAAAGAAGACCTGGGTCTATTCAAATAAAAATTTGATCTAAACAGAAAGTACAGAAAGTATAAAGGAAGCACAAAGTATACAAAGCAATCGGCAAGAAAAGTCATGTGAAACCCTTAAATACAATTACTGATTTCAATCGCACTGAGTGTGAAAAATGCCAAAGTCACACCGAGTACAATATCCCACCGTTCATGCAAAATGAAATAATATTACATGTATTTCTAGTGCTCCGTCTTCGAGAATGTGTTATAATGAATATGACTGTAAATAACCAATTTAACATTTTCTGACTATCTACAGTCAACTGTAAATAGCAAATCTAACGCTTTTTGGTTATCTACAGTTGACTGTAAATAGCCAATTTAACGTTTTCTTAGCTATCTACAGTCAACTGTAAATAGACAATTTAACGGTTTTTTTTTTGTTTGTTTTGTTTTTGTGTGTGTGTGTGTGTGTGTGTGTGTGTGTGTGTGTGTGTGTGTGTGTTTGGCTATCTACAGTCAACTGTAAATAGCCAATTCAACGTTTTTTGCCTATTTACAGTTGACTGGTGTAAATAGCCACTCCGAAAATGATTTCCGCAAGCGATCTCATTGGCTGTAATGAATCGTATCGGCACTGAAATAGAAGGATACATTTTTACGTCACTGACACGGATGAACGCGTGACTGATCTGCGTTTTAGCCGCCATATTTAATCTGTGACTTCTCTCGCATTAAACAACATTTTTGCCTATTAAAGTATAAATACTGTTTGTTTGTTTTTTTGCGTAAAAAATGTATTGCATACCTACAGCACATAACAGGAACTATATATGGAAAAGAATTTATCGCTGACAACAACAACATGATAAAGGTAGGATATGCGGTGATTTCAGTTGACTGGCGATCAGCTGATCGTTCGTGGTAAAGCTAAAAAGAGAAATCAACTTGATTTCGCAGTTTTATCTATTTATTTATTTTTTTTTGACGAAATCAACCTATAAAAAAAAATTTTCGGGGCACATGCATAATTTCATTTTACTATAAGACTAAATATGTATTTATACACTAATGTGCAAAATTTCATAGAAAAAAATGTGTTTTAGGGTTGATATAAGCTAAATGTCGACTTTTTGCCAAGTCCGTATACCAACAAATCAATTTCTTTGAAGAAATAAGCCTATAAAAATAAAGTTTCTGGACACAGGCATCATTTCTTTTACTTTATTACTCAGTATGTATTTATATACTACTGAGGAAACTCTGGTTAAACTGATGTTAGCATAATGTTTGATGGTGTGCACTTTGCCTCGGACCTATTTAAATAAATTTTGCCTGGTCCGCGACTTTGCATACCTGAAAAAAAAAAAAAAAAAAAAAAAAAAAAAAAAAAAAAAAATCGCGATTTCGTACTTTTGCTCAAAGTAAGAATCGGTGCTTTTACAGAATTCTCCTACGCAAAGGAGGAATTCTTACCTTGCACAAGACAATTCCGGAATTGTCTCTGCGCAAACTGATAATCGGGACAAAATAAGAAAAAATCAGCATAGTGATCAACTGTTGAATATTATAGTATGATTTTTTTTTTACCCTGTTGTCTTTCTTCCTTTATTTTCCACGATGAAATTCTGCGTTAGATGTCAAAACCAATTAAATTCTATTAAACACATCTTCTACCGTTGCCAGAAAATGAGGAATGTACATGAGAGAAGATAGAGCATTGTGTCCCAGCAAGCACATGACGTTTATACAATGTCGTCTCAACGTCGATGCAACGTCATGTTGCATCGACGTTGAGACGACGTTGTATAGACGTCCTGTGTCTGCTGGGGTTATTGTTTCGGATTTGTTATGCATCTTTAATCTTATCGATGAGATAAAGGAAACGATGATTCTTCTGCTTGATAATTAAATACCATTGGATAAGAACAAATTGTTATAAGTAAGTTTAAGGCCAAAGAAGATGGGTTAGTACAGAAATTCAAACAGTTCTTATTCATCGGTGATCGGTAAAATGTTAGTCATATTAAAAATAACTGCAACTTTTTTTCTGGCCTTGTCAGCAATCCCTCTGCAGTAAAGTAATGTAATATATGATACAGATGCATCATGTAAAAATGTTTTATCGGAAATAGGCCAAAAAAAAAAAAAAAATAATAATAATAAAATAAAATAAAAATAAAAACCAGGCTCAGTTTGCATTTGCGCCTCATATCCTGCGTATCGCACAGTTTCACCAGGACAATTGCTGCCATTGACAAATTCTAAAGTATTTTTCTGGAAGTAGTTAGCACACTTTAATATCAAATCACACAGAAAATAGAAATATTAAGTAGCTGTTTCTAAAAAGGTATGATCTTTAATTTTTTCATAGAATGTGTGTTTCAACGTGTAATTAAAATTTATATATATGATATAACGGAATAAATTATCATAATGAGAGTAAATTCTTTTACAATCTTTACCACTGTCTGGGCTACAGACGGCACACTGACGATATTTTCTTAGAAAGTAATCTTTGACACTTCATGCAAATTGACTCAAAATGTCTCCTATACAATTTGCATGAAATGTCAAACCTTTTTTCTAGGAAAATGAAGAAAAAGAATTGTAAAATGTCGTCTGCTGATATTTTAACCAACAAGCTAAGTGTGTTTGTGTGTGTGTGTGTGTGTGTGTGTTTTCTTCGCAGGTAATTAAAAACTAACAGTCGATTTTTCATGTCAAATACGTTAGGTACCTGGAGAAAAACAACACCAATTGTAAGTGTCAGACGCCGGTACGAAGTCAATTCGTTCTCAAGTCAATTCGTACTTAAGTCCATTCGCTCTCATTTTGGTCAACCCGTACTCATTTTTATTCGTACTCATAGAATTTTTCTTCGGTCAATTTGTCCTCAGTTGGTCAATTTGTACTCATTTTGGTCAATTCGCTCTCATTTTAGTCACTAAAATCGACTACTTTCAAAGGAAATATAGAAAGGAAAACAAAAAGAAAACATTCAAATATAACAGAAAAGAAATATTACATGAGGAATTCGAATCAATTCACTTTTCTAGATTTTAATCATTGAAAGAAAGATAGAAAAACTTCAAAATATTACAAAACAAAACAACATAACTTAATAAACAAGCAGTTATTTTCATTAATCGCAAATTAAAGTTGTTTCCCTTGGTATCACGTTTAAATCGACTTGTTCCAAAGAAAAATAAGAAAGAACAAGAGCACCATGAGGACCTGAATTTCTCTACTGGCAAGTACAGTATCCGTTCCCCGCCCCCCACCCCGGTTTTCATTACCGGCACAATAACTTTCTTTGAAGGTAAAGTACTGTTTCCACATGAAAAACGCTTAGAATAATCTCTTATGCGATTTTCATGATTCCCCAAAAATTAAGTAGGAACCATTGATAATAATCTGAATATCATTTTGTGTCTTATACTGCACAGCAAACAAATTTCACAAATTAGAAAATCGCTAATTATAAACAAATTTTACAATACTTATGTTGTTATGAATTGCCTGCTAACCATGTCCTAATAAACACTTAATATCTTATCAATCAATACAAAATGTGTCTGCCGCAGAGTTCTGTTTAATAAAATAAGAAACTGCTAAAGATAAAAATTTCTCCTTATCTGACGTTGTTTTCTACCCTATCTGTGAACTACTGACTTTTAGTTTTAAAAATTTTGTTGTCAGCACAATCTTTGTTAGATTAACGTATTTCCTGCATCGGGAATAAATGGTATAATGAGGTACAGATAACAGGAGCAAAGACGGATGGGTGCACGGACAAATGGGAACATCGCCATAACATAAGGTCATCTGGCCAGTTTTCCAAGAAAAATCTTGCCGCCAGTGAGAATTGAACACAACCATAATTTTATAAAAACCCTAAGTAGTCATATTCATCCTATATCCTTAGCACTATTTAGAAGTATTTTAGCGATAAAAAATGATATAGTGATGTAATAAAAAAATTTTTCATGGATCCACCGGGATTTGAACCCATGACCCTCAAGTTGTAAATGATTATGTTGTCTACATGTATAAAAGAAAAACTTCCAAAAAATAACGGAAAATAAAGAAATGAAATATTCTAATAAATTCACTTTTAATCAATTAATCTAACAAACATATTTACTTCCATTAACTCGTACCAACTCAATTAGCTTTCCTTTGATTTGCGTTACATGGTTATCTTGTGCATAGAAGTGTAACAAAAGTACATGTTTTTGAATATATACAATGGATTAACACAGTGATCTTTGATTGCAGAATTTGTAGATTATCAGAAATATAACAGTCTGGACCAATTTTATAGTCTTTAATTAATCGCCATTACAGATTAGTAAACGATGGATTATTGACAGGATGAAACGATAATAAATCTTTTCAAGAGAGAGAGAGAGAGAGAGAGAGAGAGAGAGAGAGAGAGAGAGAGAGAGAGAGAGAGAGAGAGAGAGAGAGAGAGAGAGAGAGAGAGAGAGAGAGAGAGAGAGAGAGAGAGAGAGAGAGTGAGAGTTCATTTGAAATTTAAATGTCCATATAAACTATCGTTCTGTATTACATACTAAAAACAGGGTGGTCTTATAAAAATTAGAATTTTGTTATTTTTGTCAGTTAAACCAGAATATTTCTGGCACTGATCAGCAATTGTCATGTGACCTACAGACAAACCTTAATACACGTGGATTTCAACTGCCTTGCATTTAATGGGATCTGAAATAGTGGCCTTTTCAGAGAGACTGAATATGAGTTACAATTCGCATCGCAAGTTTCTGTTGTCTGAAAACTCTCACGACGAATTTCTTATTATATGCTTAGATGGACTAAAAATTGCCTTTATACAAAATACACAATGTACTTTTATTATTTTTATTCTCACTTCTTAATCGTGAAATGATTGGAAAGATGGACGGACGAACACTCAACTACTGTATTCTAAACGGAATTAACCTCAAAATCTTGTCCAAATTAGCCTTTCTAATTCTAAATGTTCGCCCAAACGGACGACCTCATGGATTGGTGGGATCATTATTCACGTACCTCCCCCGCACCCCACTCCCCACCCCTATTTTGTATGCGGAGACATATAAATGTCGTGCGGAAAAGCTTGTGGATGTCAACTATTGACATTTGTCACTTCTTATTGCATCATTTAATGCACCATTAACACTCACCAATGGATATATATCCCAAAGCAGAGTTCTCAAAATGAGGACGAATTGACCAAAATGAGTACGAACTTACCGAACAGTGAGTACGAACTGACCAAATCGATGAGTACGAATCGACCAAATCGATGAGTACGAATTGACCAAAATGAGAACGAGTTGACTTGAGTATGAGCTGACTGGGAACCTCAGACGCCATGCCCATTCAACAAGATTAACACATTAAAATAGGATTAACCTATATGCGTTCCCTGTTGACATATTCAACAGACGCGTTTTCACAGACGTTGCATTTGGCAAGATTATTCTCATATAAACCACGCCCATTGAAAAGGAGCCAGGACAAAAACGCACGTTTTTCTGTAATTTGGAAGTACTAATGACATTGCTTTACAACTACTACTGGTTCTTATTATTATTGCTGTCTTGGACACAGTATTATATTTGTCCAAGTTATTATACCACAACCAAAGAAACTTAGTTCTAGAATTCTGAATAAAACATTGCGACCAAATAATTGACACCTTCGAAAGTTGCAGGATTTCAACTATTTTTGATGACATTAGAGATAATAAAATGAGCTTACGGCAGTCTAATTTGTTTCCTTTTATGAGCATCCGTCCTCTAATGGGTATCCATTTTTTAGCATCCGTCCCCTAATATGTATCCTTTTATTAGACAAAAAAACAAAAAAAAAAAAAAAAAACAAAAAAAAAAAAAACAAAAAAAAAAAAACAGAACTCTTTTTCTCTCAAATTGTATAATACAATACATGAGGAATTAAACTCTAATCGAAGTAAGACATACAGTCAATCCTCTTTATAACGACACTCGATACATCGACAAAATTCGTTATAATGACAATTTGAAGGTCACGAAACCTTCGCTCAAGTATTGAAATGTAATGAGAAATCATGCAAGAACACTGCATTAAAATTTCAAGCAACATATGTTTTGATGCGATTCTAACAAATCTCCAAAACATATCTTCTATAGGAAAATAAGAATAAAACAAGGTTTTTCTCGCATATCAGTCTGTCCATGAAGATTTCTTTACAACAGCAAATTCATTTCATTTTGATGGCAACATCTTTGGGAACAACTTGATGCTGTCGTTGTAACGAGGGTTCACTGTAATAGAACGTTACGTATGGTGCGTGCGTATTTACTGGGACTGAAATATGCTTACAACAAAAGATCCAAGCGGGCACATGACGTAAATACAACGTCGCCTCAACGTCGATGCAACGTCATGACGTTGCATCGACGTTGAGCCGACGTTGTATAAACGTCATCATCCTCGGTAACCCAGGTGTGATCCATTACGTTACACTTCATTCATCACCCCTGGGACAACTGACTGACGAAACGTCGTTTTCTATGAATATTCATAACACCGGGGAATACCTCAATAGCTAATCAAAATGTCGCTAACATAGCGCTACTCTCTTCTGCGGAAGATTCATTTGTTCTTCTTCCGTTACTAAAAATAACTCAGGAAAACCCGATAAACGTTTTCGTCAGCAATTAATACCATGCCGGGACTGCAACGAACGATATGATTGGATATTCGCAAAACAAACATAGAACGATGACGTTATTTGCGGAGTACGCCAGATAAAAAATAGATTAAAATTTCTCAAGGAAATACTGAGATCACCAATCAGATGCCCTCATTAATAATTCATGAGGACGAAGAAACGTAAGCGAGTTGTCCCAGGGGTGATGAATGAAGTGTAACGTAATGGGTCACACCTGGGTTACCGAGGATGAAACGTCATGTGTCCGCTGGGATCTGAGCTTACTGAGCCGCTGTAGTAATTTAACATTCCTCAGGGACAGTAATTGTTGACATTGTATTAGGATGTCATTATGAAAACATGCCTATTCAAATATATTGAAAATTTCATCTCCAAAACCTGAAAATTTTCAGATAAAAACTCCGATATTTTTCCTATTTCTGCTCAAAACATAGATTGTTGGTACTCGTTAGAACCGCCACACCGAGGCGTTTCTAACGAGTACCCACAATCTATGTTTTTGAGCAGAAATAAGACAAATAATGTATACCCCTGTAAACCCCAGTTTTACTATATAAAAGTGTGGTTTAAGGGGGTCAAAATTATATAGGCATGTTTTCGTGATGTTATAGATAGTACATTTAAAATAGGTTTTTCGACTTTCTTTTGAAAGATTAATTTTCAGGTAATATTCTCTTTCGTTGAGTGTGCAAACATTTTTGTTCAATTATTTTGTTTCATTTAGACAAAACAAAATTTGACTACAATAAAATATATTATTAATTTATTTTTTAATTTATAACAATAAATGGATATTTATTTTTGACTTGATCAAATAACATTTCGATGCGTACAACGGGTGCCCAGATAGGTTTAATCAGAACCGTTATCGACCTACAGAATCACTGGCGTTTTTATGTATGATAAAACCAGTCGAATCCCTTACATAACTGTAGAGCTGTATCATAACAATTCTGGAGGCAGTTGTCATTTTCTAGTGAAAGAATGTGCACAAAACTGGTTATCTGCTAAGAGGACTTAGCTTGCCCCCTAAAAGTGTAGTTTGGCTCGACATGACCCAGTTGAGTTGACTGGGACGTTAAACCTCAGCACAAACAAATAAACAAACAAACAATAATTACGGAATTGTGCAACAAAGTGCGTATTCCTAGTTTGCGCAAGACAATTCTGGAATTGTTCCGACTCTTTCTTTGCCCAGAATACACATACAAGCACACATATTATATATCTTAAAGGAATGATAGGTAAATTCTACATCATTTTATACAGGGGAGGCAACATTTGTGACACCCTGTTTATTTTACTATACACCAGACGGTTTTGTAAAGGGATGTTCTCTAAAAGGACAGAAGTGGTCCAAAATTTAGAGCAGACTCCTTTGTCAAGTCATCAGGAAAACATGCCTATATAATTTTGACCCCCTTAAACCCCACTTTTGTAAAACTGGGGTTTACAGGGATATACATTATTTGTCTTATTTCTGCTCAAAAACATAGATTGTGGGTACTGTTATGGGCCACAGTCACAGACCATATATCAAGGTAGAAAATTTTACTTTTCAAATCCTTAAATGCCTCGAATGTAATGTCTTTCTGAATGAGCGACATTCTGGAATCAAACCATCTGACATCTTGAAAGAACACGTACGGTCCTTTTAAGAAAACGCTTGCATCCGGCTTTGCTTTAAGCAACACTCTTATGGCACTTGCAAGACGTCTCATTTTAAAGCGAAAAAGGTCCGGGGAAAACGCTTGCAGATGTGGGCAGTAAGTAACAATAACAACAAGGTCTTGGCCGAGGATGTCACATTTGGCCAATTTAATTATTTCTGTTGGGACCGATGTCACGCCATATGCTGGAACATTAAATCCATACAATGGCATTTCGTGGCTTTTGAAAGACAGTCGGATTCCAAAGTTTGTAAATTCTGCCGGCGGATGAAATTTCCAGTTCTTACTTTTGAAATGCTTCCAATCTACTTTAGGTAACTGAAGCACTTCTGTCATGAAATAGTCGGTGTATGCCCGTATTGTGGAGTCTCCAAACAGGGAAATGCTTTTATTTTGCAGACAACTGCGGTATGAGTGGGCGTCAAATGTTATTGTATGTTTACAGTTTGAATTATGCCAGATTTTGTTCATATAATACCCATTAGGAGGATTGTATGACCATGACATTTCTCTGGATATTTTATTGCACGGGACGCCTTCTTGGACATACGAGTATGTTTCAACGTAAGATCGCACTATGACTTTTTGTTTAAGTTCACCGTGACCCATTATCTTCACGAATCCCGTATTCTCGGTGGTAGGCATAAACTCACTTTTATTAAACTGATACATAGTAAAATAGTGGATATCCGAACATTGGAGTTTTGGATGTTTAGGGGCTCCGCAATACCAAGGGCTGTTGTCATTCAGTTGGCTGAAGTTGCAAATGTCTTCATATCCATACAAAGTATGTTCATTTCCGCATCTAGCTCTTTCCAGTGATGGTTTAATATAAAATGTCCCGATGATCGCCAATGGCTGCAACATCGCAAACGCGGAATCACCGTATCTAATTAGGGCATTTCTTCGAATACAGAAATTTTCTACTGTTGATATCAGTTTAGCTCTGATTCTAGTAGCTCCTTTCCAGTATGACTTGATTATGCCAAAATATGTACCATTTTTGTTATCGATCACCTCCCCTGCCACACATCCGTCACCTTGTGTCTGTTCTGCCCAGACTATAAACACATCACCCCCTGTTCCTTTTGATACGTTCAATCCACTGAACGCCGTTATTTGGACTTTTAATAGGCAATTTTTATTACTGATCAGTTTAACAGTAGAATACAGATGGCTTGTCATATTTAAATCGCTTTTGTAGGGCACATTATAACAACTCTCATGCCCAGTCCAGTAAAGTATATTTTCTTTTTCCCTGTTAATAAAGTTGAATTGGTTTTCGCTTGAATTCATGCCATCGTTATATTCTAATTTTAGTCTGTGTTGATAAAAAAGTATAATAAATTCTGTAATAAGACCAGTTATCAGTAATACCAGGATCCAAAAATATAACTTCCGAACAAAACGCACCATCCTGATAGATTTCCCCTTATCTATGCACGTGTGTGTTTAATTAAATCAGGCTATGAGACTAGAAAACATTTTTTTCTGCTAAAATCAGCTTGACATGAAAATCTCTCTGCGAATAAATATGAAAATGTTGTTGCCAGTTGCATCTTTATTAGGAGAGAAAATTTCATGCTCAACTTAGTTGAGCATATAAAATGTTTAAAAACCTTGGGGTCTGATGTCGAATGTACTATTTGTTCCAAAACTGTTCAAATAATTGTTCCGACATTTGAACTACAATCCCGATCGGTTGTATTTATTTAGCAGCTTTCCATTAATGCCCGAATAGTTTGTCCTTCTGATTATTATCACTCAGCAGCCAAAGTGCAAAATGCAATCTGCAAGAAAATAATTCAGCTTCACTATGAGAAAAGGGATGCCAGCTAAAAAACAAAGACACAGTGGTAAATGGATACTAGCATTTGATCAGTCCATTACCTATGATAAAATACTTCCGCAGCAGACATACACTATGATTATTTATGCAAAAGTTCGCCCATGGGCGTGTTTTATTTGAATAATAATGATAATAATAATTGTTATTATTATTATTATTATCGCAGTAGCAGTAGTAGTAGTAGAAGCAATAAACTTACCTGCCAGATCATCGTCTCCAGAGCCCATTCCAAAGAATAGAGCTACCAAAAGAAATTGGAGGAAAATAATTTTAGCAAGCTTCATCTTCTTGTTGAATTGATTTAATGATTAAAGGAAGTGGTGAATGTCTGCACCCATATCATTATTAGCATGCTGATCATGTGATTAAAAAAGTGCAGTCGCCTAAAACGCTGCGCAGTTATAACGTTTGGCGGGAAAAGACACCTGCAAAGAGAAACCCTTTGAATTTCGGGAATTTTGCAAGAGTTGCAAAATATAAACCAAGGCCATCATAGAATCACAGGAACAGAATTTCCTCCTCCGACCATTTGAAGAAAGTATTTCCAGGGATACCTCTGACAGCTTACAGACGACTCAAGAATCTGCGCAACATTCTAGTCAGAGCAAACCTAAAATATTTAGTGGCCTCCGGATGTATTCTACTCAGGGCCACATGGAAAAAAAAGTATGCAAGACGTGCAAACATATGACTAACACAACTTTGATACAAGACAGTAAATCGCACCTTAATCAGAGCATCACCAAAATATACCTATGTAATTTTGATCCCCTTAAACCCCACTTTTATATAGTAAAACTGGGGTTTACAGGGGTACACATTATTTTTCTTATTTCTGCTCAAAAACATAGATTGTGGGTACTCGTTAGAACCGCCTCGGCGAGGCGGTTCTAACGGATACCCACAATCTATGTTTTGAGCAGAAATCTGAAAAATATTAGATTTTTTATCTGAAAACTTTCAGTTTTTAGTGGTGAAATTTTCAATATATTTGAATAGGGGTGGTTTCGTAATGGTGCCACATGTCGCCGATGTCGCCTTTCAGTAAGACGCCAAGTAGTTTGGGTAAACATATGCAGAAAAGTAGGGGTAAATGTGCTGTGCTGCAGGACAAATGAAACAGACAGTTCCGTGCATATTTTATTATCCAAAATTCAATGTTTTTTGTTTTGTTTTTTTAATTTTTTTTTTGTTTTTTTTTTTTTGCTGCACGCGTCTTTTCCAGTCATGTTTTTTCAGTCGCACACTGTCTTACAATTCAGCTGAACTTAGTTCACCATATGGGCCTTCTGACATGTACTCTTAATGAAAACTCAGATAAGCCTGCGCATCCGCGTAGTCTGATCAGTCTTCTTTGTCCACAAGAAGAAACTTTTTGCATTTTCGGCTATCCAATAAGCATCCAGTGAAGATTCTGATCAGACTGCGTAGCAAATGCGCTGTCCGAAGATACGACATTACGAAAATATACCTATATAATTTTGACCCCACGAAAATATACCTATATAATTTTGACCCCCTTCAACCCCACTTCTATATAGTAAAACTGGGGTTTACAGGGGTATATATTATTTTTCTTATTTCTGCTCAAAACATAGATTGTGGGTACTCGTTAGAACCGCCTCGCTGAGGCGGTTCTAACGAGTACCCACAATCTATGTTTTGAGCAGAAATATGAAAAATATTTGAATTTTTTATCTGAAAATTTGCCAGTTTTTGGTTGTAAAAATTTCAATATATTTGAATAGGCAGTGTTTTCGTAATGATTTCTGACGTTGCGGCCCTGTTGGGCCATGCAATGAAGAAAAGAGACTTTCGGAGCTACTGCGGCTAGCAAAGGAGAATATCAGGTTGTGCATTTCCACGACTTGATTGACATTAGCTGCGCGTTTACAGAAGCATTGGATAGTTTTGTTCCGGCTATATTGATATGCAGCGAAGATCCTGATCAAAATGTGGCAATGCACAGGCTGAGTGAGCGTGCAATGTTTACATATATACTGAAACCCATTTGAATATTCTGTAAATCTATTCAAGCATAAAGTATAAATGTTGCAGTCACAGACAATATCTCCCTGAAGTTATATCATATGACTTGGACGTCTTATATATCTTTTTGTACTCTTCTAAACCCAGAGTTTTCCATGCCTAAATGACTTTTGTCTCGTTGGCAGTCAATAATTCGTAGATCAGCCTGTGAATTTGCATATTCTCATCAGAGGTTAAATTTTGTTGCCCACTTACATAATCACTGAACACTGTAGAATATATCAGCAGACAGATACTGCATCAATGCGCAGACTGGTCTGGGCCTTTGCATTTGGCCTAAGGGCCCTTTTCTCCCGTTGCAGTTGAGAAGACACCAACGTACACATTCCCACGACAACTTTCTGCGCCTTAGGTTTATGGATCAAATATTTTGTATGCGAATACGGTCACTGCATGATAAATTTGTAAAATCATCTCCTAGATTGTTTACACCAATGGGCTTAGACAATCTTAGTCCGGAAGCACGTTATGAAAGGTCATGTAAATTATAGCATCTGAAAAAAACTGAATTGGGGGAAAAAAAACTAGAATGCGCAGTCGATGGCGTGCCATTGCAAATCCCCACGCTCGTTGCTAATGTTGCTAATAGCATGACTGACGGACGGCTGGACGGCCTTGCTCTCGTACACCCTTACCATAAGGGGAGGTCGTGTAGCAAGTTTGGTTAGATTCCGTCTCGGGGTTTAGGAGATAGCGTAACGGACAAATGTATGGATGTCGAACGCACGGATGCACGGAAAAATAATGTTGCTCTCGCATATCCTTACTATAAGGGAAAGTCATGTAGCAAGACTGGTTGAAGACGGCGTGACGGACAGATGGACGGACGACGAATGCACGGGCGCACGAATAAAAAATGTTGCCCACACGCCTAGTGGTTTAGGAGGAGATAGCCTGACGGACAGATGGACAGACGACGACTGATAGACGTACAGAAAAAAAAAAAAAAAAAAAAAAAAAAAAAAGACGTTGCCCTCGCACACTATTACCATAAGGGGAATTGATGTAGGAAGTTTGGTCAGATTCCGCCAAGTGGTTTAGGACGTAGCGTGACGGACAGATGGACGGACGACGGACGCAAGGAAGGACGGACGCACGGGAAAATAATGTTGCTCTCGCACACCTTACCGTGAGGGGAAATGATGTTGCAAGTTTGTTTAAAGTCCGCTCAGTTGTTTAGGAGGCGATAACGTGACGGACAGGCGGACGAAGGCATGGACTAATAGACGCACGGTAAAATCATGTTGCTCTCGCACACCCTTGCCATGAGGGGGAGTGATGTAGCAAGTTCGGTTGAATCATGCCAAGTGGCTAGGAGATAGCGTGACGGACAGATGGACGGACGCACCGGACGGAAAAATAATGTTGCTCTTGCACACCCTTAAATTGAGGGAAAGTGATGCAGCAAGTTAGGTTGAATTCCATCCTGTGCCTTAGGAGAAGATGGCGGTACAGACAGACGGGTTGTCGCTAGCTGCGTACATTTCGTCCTCTGACGTAGTATTCACTTATTTATAGTCAAAAAAGTTTCCTCGGACTCGTACAATCTAACCTTATTGAATCGTCGGTAAAAAAGGTACCTACTACGAGAACATTACTTCGGAAAGGTGAAAAACTATGCAAAAATAAAATAATCTGTTCTGTATGGTAACACATGTAATAGATGGATTCCATGGACACCTATCCGTTAGCCATTTGTAGCGTTGTGCCGAATAATTAAAGTCAGAATACTTTTTTAATTTCACTGACCCATACTTTGCTGTTCTGTCCTCGTCTTCGAAAATGGTTCAAAAAGGTATGGATTGCTGAAGCTGATTGCTGATGGTGATGAGGCCTGTTACAATTTTCGCCGACCCTTTCTACTCTTGTTCTACCCCTCAAATCTTGAAATCAAAATCAAACTGAAAATCAATATCGGGTGTGCCCCCCTCTTGCTGCCGTTGCTGCCCTAATTCTCCTTTGGATAGAGTTAACCAAAGCTAAGTTCACTCTCTATCGCGCAGATGGTCGACGTCGTGTGTACCGACGTCGCGGAGAACGCTTTGCCGACGCCTGTGTTGTCGAACGGGATCGGTTTGGGGGTGGCTCCGTTATGGTCTCGGGAGGCATTGCTCACGGGATAAAATCACAGTTGATTATTGTTGCGGGCAATATGAGCGCAATAAGGTATAGGGATGAGATCTTGCGTCCTGTTGCAGTCCCGCTTGTGCAACTACGTAATCTGATTCTGCAGCAGGACAATGCCCGACCACATGTTGCCCGAGTTTGTCAGGATTTCCTGGCAAACAATAACATCGCACCACTAGCATGGCCACCGTACAGTCCAGATTTGACCCCAATAGAGCACATGTGGGATGAGCTAGACAGAAGGGTTAGGAAGCGCCGAAATCCCCCCGCAACTCTTGCACAACTAAGGAATGCGTTGATCGATGAATGGAATAACATCCCGATGCGAACTGTCAAATCTTTGGTTAACTCTATCCAAAGGAGAATTACGGCAGCAACGGCAGCAAGAGGGGGACACACCCGATATTGATTTTCAGATAGATTTTGATTTCAAGATTTGGGGGGTAGCTACCAATTAACTTCAATAACTCGAGACTTGTTGATCACAAACCAATGAAATCTGGAACTTTTATTCCATACATGTACCGTTTTGTAATCATAGTAAAATATTTAACAAACTTTTTCAAACTTGAATGAAATTTAGGAATAAAATTTACCCTGCGTTTCTTTTTCCTTTCAGTATAGATTGTGGGTACTAGTTAGAACCGCCTCGACGAGGCGGTTCTAACGAGTAACCACAATCTATGTTTAGAGAAGAAATATGAAAAAATATCGGATTTTTTTATCGGAAAATTTACATTTTTTGGTTGTAAAATTTTCAATATATTTGAATAGGCGTGTTTTCGTAATGTAGGTCTTCAAACTCCGTAAGCACCTGAGAGTAACCAAATAAAACCTTGCTGCTGGATTTTATTTGTACACGGTCTTTTTTTTCTTCTATTTTTTCCGTCTATTTTTTCTACCATTACGAAAACACGCCTATGCAAATATGAAGAAAATTTCACCTCCACAAACTGAAAATTTCCAGATAAAAACCTCTGATATTTTTCACATTTCTGCTCAAAACATAGATTGTAGGTACTCGTTAGAACCGCCTCGGCGAGGCGGTTCTAACAAGTACCCAGAATCTATGTTTTTGTGCAGAAATAAGAAAAATAATATACACCCCTATAAACCCAAGTTTTACTATATAAAAGTGGGGTTTAAGGGGGTCAAAATTATATAGGCATGTTTTCGTGATGTTTCTCTCTGCACAGGGAATTTACTGTCAATATTTTCAAAGAAACTCTCTAGGCAGGTGCAACAAATAGTGGTACCTTAGTTTACTTTTGTAATTTAAATCTATGTGCTGAAGTGCTTGCTAATCACTATTCTTTTCTCCAGTATTTAGCAATTTATAAAAGAACATATACATTGACCAGAGCAGATGCAGACACTCAAAGATCTTTTATGCCACGGTTATAAAAGAAACTTTGAAAACGTTAAACATTATGTATATAATTTATTCACACACACACACACACACACACACACACACACACACACACACACACACACACACACACACACACACACACACACAAATATATATTTTGTAAATATTTAGATTATTTGTGTGTTTCTATTAGTTCAATTGTGATAACCTTGATAAGGAGGATGCCCTAAAACAATCCTTTAGTTATTTCAAGGTGGCAAGATGTTCATGTAAATTAAAGCCAGTGGCCAGTCAGCTGGACAGATCAGCCATATGCTGTAAAAATGGCTTCTCAGTGAAGTATTTATCACCCTCACAAGTAATTAATGCCAATCAATGAAAAGTTCTCCAGGACTACCAAGTTTGACCTTTAATCCGACTTACCATTTGGCAGCAGATATCATTTGAAGATTTTCAAAATACCGGTAGCTGCCATTTGGGACAACGGAATGCAATGAGTTTAGCAGTTCTGAATCTCCATGTCACCCCAAAGCCTCCCACCAAGTTTCTGCTCAAGAGAGGAGATGTGGTTTGAAGAATTTCAAGATGGCCACGATGATAGCCATCCTGGATATCAGAATGGAAGAGTTTTAGCAATTCTGAATCTCAATGCCTCCCACCCAAGTTTCGGCTCAATCCTACTTAGCGTTTAGGAACAGATGTGGTTTGAAGATTTTCAAGATGGCCATCTTAGATATCAGAATGAAAGGCATTTAGAAATTCTGAATCTCTGTGTCCCCGCAATGCCTCTCATCAAGCTTCAGCTCAATCCAACTTAAGGTTCGGGAGGAGAGTGGTTTGAACAATTTAAAGATGGCCACCACGACTGGCATCTTGGATATCAGAACATAACAATGTTAGCAATTCTGAATCTCCATGTAGCCCTTATGTTCCCCACCAAGTTTCAGCTTAATCCAACTTATTATGATGGAGGACATGTTGAAAATGTGAAAAGTTGACAGACAGATGGATGGACAACAGGCTACGGCATTAGCTGACCTAGAGCAAAGCTCTCGGTGAGCTAATAACCACACACAGAGATAAAAACAAACACACACACACACATATGCACACACACACAAACACACACAAACAAGAGTTCTTAACTGACCGAATTGAAAAACAAAATTATTTGTTCCCCCTGACTGAAGATGCTAGATGTGAAATATGGTATAAATCTGTTTCCGGTCTTAAGAGAACAAATCGTTAGAAAATATTGATGGACGACATATGCTGGATGGATACATGCCTATACTATTTGCTAACCTATGAGCCTAATTGTCTCAGGTGAGCTAAAAAAGGCTGATTTTCATTTTTCCCACTATTAGCCTAAGGAAACTTCAAGTTGCCACAGAAGCAATGGCAATAAAAACACAATTTTTGTAGAGGCAAGTGTTATGAACATTTCTTGAAAGTTTCAGCTTTGTCCTCCTTATGGCTTCTAAGGCGAATATTTTTTTAATAATTTTTCCCAAATTTAACATTTTGATTGCCATGGCAACAAACGAAATTCTGCTTTTGGACAATTTATTTATTCATTTATAATAATTAAACAACTAACATATACGTTATAACATCAAATCACTTTATTAAGGCAAGTATCTGAAATTCAAAATGACAATTTTTCAGCTTTTTACAAAAAAAAAAGCATTTGGCATGATCAGAGCACTCAATAAGTATAAGTATTTAACTATAATTCTGGGATTTTTTTTTTCTTCCATTCTCTTACATTACGAAAACTCGCCTATTCAAATATATAGAAAATTTCATCTCCAAAAACTGAAAATTTTCAGATAAAAAAACTTTGATATTTTTCATATTTCTGCTCAAAATAGAGGTTGTGGGTACTCGTTAGAACCACCTCAGTGAGGCGGTTCTAATGAGTACCCACAATCTATGTTTTTGAGCAGAAATAAGAAAAATAATGTATACACCTGTAAACCCAAGTTTTACTGTATAAAAGTGGAGTTTAAGGGGGTCAAAATTATACAGGCATGTTTTTGTGATGCATAAAGAGCTTTGTTGAAGTTTATGCTGCACCTGCAAACTAAAATGAGAAAACAAGCACCAGAAAGGTGGGAGTTGTTATCCTCATCACGAAAACATACCTATATAATTTTGACCCCCTTAAACCCCACTTTTATATAGTAAAACTGAGGTTTACAGGGGTATACATTATTTTTCTTATTTCTGCTCAAAAACATAGATTGTGGGTACTTGTTAGAACTGCCTCGGTGAGGCGGTTCTAGCAAGTACCCACAATCTATGTTTTAAGCATAAATATGAAAAATATCAGAAGTTTTTATTGGAAAATTTTCAGTTTTTGGTGACGAAATTTTCAATATATTTGAATAGGCGTGTTTTCGTAATGTTGTTTAGCTCAGTGAATTAAAACAATCAGTGAAGTAACCATCTATAAAGTTAAACAGTTTTTAGACTTCAATTAGGGTGGACACTAGGGTGAAAACTTGGGTAGATGCTAGGGTCGACATAAATACACGGATGAATGAATGCACAAATATATGGATGGAAACTTGCACACTTAAGTCGCCCATGCTAACTCAGGTGCGACAGAAACCCGATGTTGTAAGTATTCATTAGAAGTGCCTTTCAAATAGAATTGTAAATATTTATGCCAAATACTCTTCCCTAAAAATCATTTGATGATACCCACCCCCCAACCCCTACACACACAAACACACAAAAAATAAAAAATGAAATAAGCTGACAACAATTGCATGAGCTTATTTCTTCTTATTTTAATATGAAATAAAAATGTAAAATGATAATACCGGTATCCCATCACTACTGTGTAGTGGGCAGATAACTCTATCAAAAATTGACGAAATTTTCCCATCAATAATCCCAAACCATATCTACACAATATCAATGCATATATCATGTGTGGTGAAAAACACTGATGTTTAATTTACTCAAGTTATCGTCTGGAAACAAAACTACAGACGGCTCGAAACCAATGTGAAACCATAATAACCCTCCACTATTGTTTAGTGGGGTGTAAGAAGTAAGGCTTTGCATTCATTATGAAAACATGCCTATTCAAATATACTGAAAATCTTACCATCAAAAAATAAAAATTTTCAGATAAAAAAATCGGATATTTTTCATATTTCTGCTCAAAACATAGAATGAGGGTACTCCTTAGAACCTCCTGGTTGGTACTTGTTAGAACTGCCTTGATGAGGTGGTTCTAACGAGTACCCACAATCTATGTTTTTGAGCAGAAATAAGAAAAATAATGCATACCCCTGTAAACCCCAGTAATACTATATAAAAGTGGGGTTTAAGGGGGTCAAAATAATATAGGCATGTTTTCGTGATGTCAGTTTTGAAATATAGATTTTGAAAGGAATGCTGAGCTTAACATTTAGGTTAAATAATACAAATGCAATATAACATTATATGACTGTTGAATGTTAATAATTAAATTCACCACAGCAAAGGTTAAATTCATGGAATCAATGCAAATACCATCATAGTATTTGGGCAAACAAGCCAGGGCAAACCAGTTTAGACCCAGATTTGAAGTTGTAGAATGCAGCATCTGATGATCATCTACATTGGTTGCTGCTAAGCCATTTTTAGATACATCAACAATGGACGTAGAAATTTCAGGACAATGGTAAGGTCTTGGAGTGTCCCAATATTTAGGACCATACTATAGGCAGTATTTCCAGCAGGCAACCTTGAAACAACATTGATTCAACATCTTGACACTGAATCAACATTGAATTGACCTTGTTTCAATGTTGTGTGCCTGTTAGAAATACTTTGCATGCTTGTGGTGAATCTAGCAGAAAACAAGTGATACGTGTTGTTTTACTTTTTATCAGAGTTTGACACTTCAAGTGATGTGTATTTTCAAGCCCTATTCTGGAAAAAAATAATAAAATCAGAATGTTCTCTATTGATATTTTTCATTCAACATGCAAACTATTAACCCTTAAAATGCTCATCACAAACAGATTTTTTTTTTTTTTTTTGTATTTTTCAGAGAAAAAAAAGACTTGAAAAATATAAAAAACAAAACAAAATACAACAAAAAAACAGAATGTTGTCTGCATCAATTTTGCTCAGCACTTTAAGGGTTAATGCAAATGTAAAGAATAAAAGACCAGTCCAATGCAAAAGACATCCAGAGGTCCAGATAAACCAGGGTGTCCATATTTATAGATTTTTTTTTTATTTCTCCATGAAAACCTATGTTGCAGGTACCCATTAGAAGTGTCTCATTGAAGCACTTCTAATGTGTACCCAAAACATGTTTTCAATGTTTTTCAATACTTTTAGGATAAAAAAAAGACTTATCTGGAGCTGTGTACATCCGCAGTGTACTACCAAAGCCAACACAATCCCACAAGGTGTTCTGCTTCATCTAAAAGCCAACACAATCCCACAAGGTGTTCTGCTGTCCTCTAATGATTCTGTTTGCAAACACGTAGCTTTATTCTTCTTATTCCATGAAAAAGGAAGTTGTGGTACTCATTAAAAGCACATTGGCCAGGCATTTCTAATAAGTACCCACTATGCATGTTTTCATGGAGACAAGACATCTCAACAAAAACATATGTTGTGGGTACTCAGACAAATGAGAAAAATATTCATCTGATTACACCTCTTACCTAGAGTTATATGTCAAAATATTTAGGGTAAACACTTTCATCCCTAGAGACCAATACAAATATCTTTGTAAACAGTGTAGATGCAGATGAGATGGTTCGTAACAAGCCGTCTCATTAGGATATGCACTGTTTGCCACTCTGTTATTGAATTTTGGCTGAAAACCCTATTTTCAACAATGGATGTGTCCAAATTCAGAGATGGAAGAGTCCATTTCAGAAACTCAGGGGTGAAAGGGTAGTTACTGCAAACAGAAGATTATTCAGAATCATGATACAAGAATGAGCCTATGCTGTAGCCAGCTGTGGTCCACCTGAATCCCCATCCCCTCCTGTCTTCTGAACTGTCTCTTCTTTTTTTACAGCAACTTCTTTGTCTTCAGGTACAGCTGGCAAAATTTGTTTTGGTTTCCTAATTGTCGTAATGAGCGGTTCCCTAACAGGTAACCATGTTGGAATTATTTTAGAGTGAACTCGCCAACGTCCATATTCATTCACAATGTGTTTTTCAAATACAATATACTCTAGTACATCTTTAATTAAGTGTTCACTGCCAAACATTAATCTTCCGAATCTATCGTATATAGCAAGTTTCTGAAAAGAGACAAAGAAAAAACACAGGCAAGTTTTTTATAATAAGGCTGAGATCTACCAGCATCTATGTTATTTATACTAAACAGTAGGATAGATGTGAGTAGTGCAAAGGACTTGTCAAGGAGCAATATTTGATGATAATTCTGAGAGATCTTTTTCTTATTTCTCCATAAAAACATGCTGTTGGTACTTAGAGGCCCCTCACCAAGGCTCTTCTACTGGGTATCCACAGCATATGATTTTACGCAGAAATTGAGAAAATCATCCCATGAATTATCATGGAAAATCTCACTTTAATAAGTCCTATGGCAGTCACTACTGTTCAAAATTATTCCTTTTTCCATCTCTGATATACTATCAAGTTTTAGCAGTTTTGCTAACTCAGCAGATGAAAATTAGCCATATTTTTCACAGATTATAAGATGATATCTGAATTAAATGTTAGTTTTCTTCTTCAAAAAAAAAAAATAAAATAAAAAAATAAGAAAAGTAAATGCTGTCGGCTTTGTTTTATAATCAGCAGGTTAAATTTAAAACTTCAACTCTAGAACCTCTCCAATGTGCTGGCACCAAGTTAGGTTTCACCCCATTTCCGTGAGCAGTTGAATAAACAAAAAGGTTTCATTCAATTTTTGAGGCTTTAAACATATTGTCATAACTGTAAAAAGAAATTATTCCACGTTCAGGCAAAAACCACTTTATTCATCATTTTATATATTAAAAAGAATGGGGAGGGTGAGGGGTGGGATCAAGAAATTATGATTAAGGTCACTTGACATGCAGTCTGATTAAGATTCAACCAGACCTTTCTACCTGCTGGAAAAATGCACTCACTCAAACATTAGGAGAAGTATCATAAAGAATAAAGTGTCCTAATAGTCTGGTTGTTTATTTAGCAACCTGGGCCCAGTTGTTCAAAGCATCATTAGCTTAACGAACTCCTTAGTGGTCAAAATGTCAACTGTTCTAATAGGTACAATATCTAATTCACAGTTATTTTTGCTGAAAAAATGTGAGTAGTTTTTGCAAATGCAAAAACTACTCACATTTTTTCAGCAAAAATATTTGCACATACGCCATATTTAATGATCAAAGTTTTAACATGTTAACTAACGACATCGTTAGTTTTGAACTGGGCCCTGTAAATAACAGGTCATGGTAAATGTCCTTAAACTTCAAACACTTTATTCCATACTTTTTTCGTAATTTTACTTTTTATGCATTTGGTCCTGAAAATACTCAGTGGAATGGCTAACTGTGTAGACCCTGGTGAGACTGCTCCTTCAGGAGCATTCTGATCTGGGTCTGCACTGTTTGCATATGCTATTTTGTCAGAAACTTTGTTTGTTTGTGTTGAAGTTTTACGGCCCAGTCAACCAAATGGGGTCATGGGGTCAAGTCAAGCGAGGTCAGTTTACCTAACCACACATTTCCTGGGCAGGCTTAGTCCTATAAGTGGTTAACCAGTACATATTCTTTCGCCAGAAACTGACAACTGCCCTTCTTGAATCAGTGGAAGGGAGAAAATGACTATAGAAAATATTTCATGAACAATCTCCACGAAAGAATGTTGCCGACCTCGTCAAACCCGTGACCTCCTGGTCTCCAGTTGGATATGCATCCAACTGAGCCACCGAGGCCAGCTCAGAAACTTTGGTGTACAAACATTAGGGCATTTACCAGATGCTTTGTAAATAAATATCCCAAAACAACAGACAGAGCTCTAGATAAGAGGAGTACTCAGATAATTATTTTTTCTTGTATCTCCACATAAACAGAAGTTGTGGTTACTCATAAGAAGTATCTCACTGAGTGCTTCTGATTAGTATTTACAATAAATATTCAGTTGCTTCTAGGAATTTTCAAAATGGGGCCAATGCCCGCATCACTTCTCTGAAAATGCGCCAATTCATTTCCGATGTGCAGACAGACAGGTTTTTGCCTTCAAAAAATCACCAAACTTGTAAAAGAATGAGAAGTCACAAAAACTGATTACACCAAAGAGCACATTTTTTTTTTATACACTCATTAAGTCACTTAGCATATATCTATGCTTATTTTACTTTCCAAATAGCCCTGATATTTGTACAACTCCTGATAGCTATAATGATGTATTTATCTTTGACTGCAAAGTAAGTCTGCAAATATCGCCTTTTCTTTGCTATTATTCTAATGTTTATGTCGTAAGGTATTCTCGATACCATTCTCATGAGAGTTCAGCGAGAATATGAGGTAAATGTTCTCGGTACTAATCATCTTCCAAACAACTGGCTTTCTTGCATCATAAATGGTCAAGAAAAGACAGAATTTCGTTGCTATTTAACAAATGAGAAAGCCTATCATTGGAAGTTTTACAAACTGAAATACACATTAAATGAACCGAAATGCGCCATATTTTGGCAGAACTCTTATCCTATTATGCATTGGAATGCAGATTTAGCGCCAAGGCCTTAAAAAACGCAAAAATCCTGCAATCCCGCACCCTAGAATCAACTTTGATATTTATGTGGAGAAATAAGAAAAATATCAAAACTTGGCTGAAAAAAAGGCTTCTTATCTAGAACTACGAATAATTTGTTTGGTTTGTTTTATGGCCAAATCAAACCTGGGGTCATGTCGAGTGCAGTCAGTTTACTTAACCACACTTTTTCCTGGGCAGGCTTAGTTCTCTTAGTGGTTAACCAGCACTTGTGTATATTCTTTCAGCAGAAACTGACAACTGCCCTCCTCTCCTTGAATCAACAGAAGGAAGAGAATGACCACAAAAAATATTTCATAATCTCCATGAAAAAATGTTGCCGGCCCTGGCGGGGATCGAACCCGCAATCTCCTGATCTCCAGCCAGCAGAACTATGAATAAAGTAACAGTAAAATTCAATATGTCACCTGAATTATCATACTAGTTATCATTCAGTACCATGTTCTTGCAGATGTGGCTTTTACTCAACACTCTCCAACATTAACTCTAAAACAACTGCATCAGACGACATTTTGAGTTTTTAAATTATTTTTCAGGGAAAAAAGGCTTAACATTTCATGTGAATTCTCTGCCTAGCTGAAATACATCTCCAAGGGACATTACCCTGACAATGGAAATGTTTACTTCCTTCTTATTTTCTCATTGTGCTGTGTGGGGTAGGGGAAGGTTGAGGTGTGTGTGTGTGTGGGGGGGGGGGGGGGGGGGGAGCCTTTAAGGAAAGAATTTGCTCCCTTTAGGAGCAAATTCTTTCCTTTAATAGTAGCCCCATTTTTGAACAGTTTCAATACTAGGGAGGCAACTTGTCTGCATAAGTTGTTCCCCTTTGCAAAATGGCAACCAATGCCCAGTTGTTCAAAGGTAACGACGTCGTTAGTTAACGATTTGTTAAAATTTATATTGAGTGATACGCAAATATGCTGAAATTTTTTGCTGAAAAAATGTGCGTAGCTTTTGCAGTGCAAAAGCTACTCACATTTTTTCAGCAAAAAATATCAGAATACTGTAAATTGAATCCGCTAAAACAGTTAACAAAATGACCCTTAACAAGCTCGTTAAGCTAACGACGCTTTGAACAACTGGGCCCAAATCTTTCAGGTGTATTCATCCATGCACCATAACTGTATTATTCGAACTTACCTGTTTTGAATGCATCCGTAGAGTAAGCTGACAAAAGTAATTTTCCTTTGCTATGGCACTTTGCACCCTTACTTGCACTATCTGTGGAGGTTCTATAGACTCTATGAATTCCCATCGGAGGGTCTTAGTGTTCAGGCCATAGGTCATATCCTAAAAATACACATAAAATCATATACTAAAAGTGTCCGAAACCAATTGCATTATAGATTTTGGGGATTGGATACACATGATTGTTTTTTTTTTTCTGCCATTTTTAAAGGGACACAACTACTGTGACTTCTTATTTGTTTTCCTGCGAAGGGCTCTACTCTACAAGGAAAGAATTAGCTCCCCGTAAAAAGGGGAGAAAATGCTTCCCGTTAGTATAGACCAAATTTCAGAAGGGAGGCAAAAAATTTTGATAGAGTTATCTACCCCTGATATATATGCAAATTGAGGAAAAAACCCTGTTCGTCTAAAAATCCACTGGATTTTCATCTCTATATGGGCTGTATAAAATTTTTTAGCTGTAGATAGTACTCTTTTTCACTCCTGGAGCCTCTGTGGGCTACTTTTTAAAGACCACTGGATTTTTTGTCCCAGGAGGCCTATATAAAATTTTTTGGTATCTAAAAACCACTAGATTTTTTTGTCCCATGCGGCCTGTATAAAATTTTTTGGTGTCTAAAGACCACTGGATTTTTTTGTCCCATGCGGCCTGTATAAAATTTTTCAGCTTATTTGGATTTCTAATTTAACAAAAGAAAATCCATATATATAAAAAAATACCAAAGCAACTACCATTTTCCGCTTTTATAGAGATAAAATCTGGGGGCCTATCTAAAAGACAAGCAATTGAAAAATACAAAATTTCCCAGGCACGGTTTGTGAAAATCCGGGGTCCTATTAATCCTACCCTTGAGGAAGTAATTTGGAGTGCTTTAGAGCGGCGCTCATTAACAGATAAAAAAAAAAAAAAAAAATCTTAGAGCCATCCAGATATACATTCTACGAAAGGCACCAAATTCCAAAGCAATTTCTTGACCTATATACCATATGCCTTACCAAAACCATAGAGAAAGTATTAGATTTTGTATATCTTTTCCAACCAGGCCAAGAAAAAGGGGCATCTGGAGATTTAAGAATAATAGTGCCAGAATACACAAAACCCCAACCACACACAGGCAAGTGTGTTGATTGTATAGCATGTTGCAGTAATATACCACTTTTCTATGATGACCTCTCCACCTGTAAATGCGGTTCTAGAAACCACTGCCCAAATAGTAGACAATGTATTCTATGGAAAAATGATAAAGATATTGACATTACAATACAAAGAGTTCTATTACAGACCCCTGAAAAGATTGAATATGACCATTACATGCTAAATATGGATAATTTGCATGATGACAACTGTATAAGTATTTGCATATTTAGAAGGCTAGCAGGAACTGATATATGTAAAAGTTTAGGGTTTGACAAACCCCTAAAAGAAGAAAAGGGGCTTCCTTTAGTATGTAATACTGAAACAAGAGGTCTATTAGAAACGACCTCTATACCACCTTTTAACACATGGAAAAAAATTACATCCCTACCAGAAGGCAGATATACATGTAAAAAGTTTGCAATTTCTAAACTAGGAAATAAAACCATAGTAATATTACTTTTAGGAGATGTGCCTGTTTACAGTTATCGAATACAGGAAGTCATAAAAAATATACGAGGGATAGAAAAGTTGAAAACGTTAAAAAAAAGAGTTTATATGTGAACTAGGAAATCTATACGCCAACAAGACCAAGTTTGTTTAAGAAAAACCCAGACCCATTTGAAATGAAATAGCTGTTTATCTTATTAGGGCACTAAAATACAGAGCCAAAAAGAAGCACTAAATATTTCTTTTACTTTAAATTAAATCTATTACTCTTACAGACACTGACATATGCTTTTGTGATGTAGTCTTATTGCCAAGACAAACAATCTTACTTTTACACATTTTATCTGTCTTGCTATACTGTTTTTGCAACCAATGGTGTGGGTGAAAAAAACAAACTTATACCCAATGCAATCTAACCTCTCTATCTCCATCCTTCTTCTTAGTGGTGGGGGAATAGCATAGATTACCTAGTTCACATATAAACTCTTTTTTTAACGTTTTCAACTTTTCTATCCCTCCTATATTTTTTATGACTTCCTGTATTCGATAACTGTAAACGGGCACATCTCCTAAAAGTAATATTACTATGGTTTTATTTCCTAGTTTAGAAATTGCAAACTTTTTACAAGTATATCTGCCTTCTGGTAGGGATGTAATTTTTTTCCATGTGTTAAAAGGTGGTATAGAGGTCGTTTCTAATAGACCTCTTGTTTCAGTATTACATACTAAAGGAAGCCCCTATTTCTTCTTTTAGGGGTGTTTAGGTTTGTCAAACCCTGAACATTTACATATATCAGTTCCTGCTAGCCTTCTAAATATGCAAGTACTTTTACCACATGGACAATTTGCTGCTAAGCATGAAATTAAATTAGTATATCTTCTAATCCAAGCAAGACAGTTGTCATCATGCAAATTATCCATATTTAGCATGTAAGGGTCATATTCAATCTTTTCAGGGGTCTGTAATGGAACTCTTTGTTTTGTAATGTCAATATCTTTATCATTTTACCATAGAATACATTGTCTACTATCTGGGCAGTGGTTTCTAGAACAGCATTTACAGGTGGAGAGGTCATCATAGAAAAGTGGTATATTACTGCAACATGCTATACAATCAACACACTTGCCTGTGTGTGGTTGGGGTTTTGTGTATTCTGGCACTATTATTCTTATATCTCCAGATGCCCCTTTTTCTTGGCCTGGTTGGAAAAGATATACAATATCTAATACTTTCTCTATGATTTTGGTAAGGCATATGGCATATAGGTCAAGAAATTGCTTTGGAATCTGGTGCCTTTCGTAGAATGTATATCCGGATAGCTCTAAGATTTTTTTTTCTTTATCTGTTAATGAGCGTCGCTCTAAAGCACTCCAAATTACTTCCTCGGGGGTAGGATTAATCGGACCACGGATTTTCATAAACCGTGCCTGGGAAATTTTGTATTTTTCAATTGCTTGTCTCTTAGATAGGCCCCCAGATTTTACAGGCCGCATGGGACAAAAAAAATCCAGTGGTCTTTAGACACCAAGAAATTTTATACAGGCCGCATGGGACAAAAAATCCAGTGGTCTTTAGACACCAAAAAATTTTATACAGGCCGCATGGGACAAAAAATCCAGTGGTCTTTAGACACCAAAAAATTTTATACAGGCCTCATGGGACAAAAAATCCAGTGGTCTTTAGACACCAAAAAAAGTAGCCCACAGAGGCACCAGGAGTGAAAAAGAGTACTACATGTATCTACAGCTAAAAAATTTTATACAGCCCATATAGAGATGAAAATCCAGTGGATTTTTAGACAAACAGGGTTTTTTCCTCAATTTGCATATATATCCTGAAAGTCAAAGTATATCAATTCCCTTTAAAAGTAACTTTAAAAGGAACTATTTCATAAGAGGCTGACAGGCTATGGTTCACTCACCTGAGTGAAATAGCCACTACAAATATGCAGATGTTATGCAGCATTTTTCCAATCCTGTCATGGCAACAAATGAAAAGATCATCCTTTGTGCGATTCTTGGTTTTCAGGAAGAATGTGTTTTTATTATTATTTTTCTACCATATATGGGAAAAACAGTCAATGGAACATAATCATTCCAATAAACTCTCAATCCCATATCAACAGTAGTAATGACATGAAATTTGGTGAATATTGGCCAAGTGATTTCAGAAGAGTTGTTTAACAATATCTTAATTTTATATATGTATATAGCACAGGAGCAGGGGAAGATAACCATAGCAGAATAAAATTTTGATTGTAACAAAGCTTTTGCTACTTCAATCATATATCGTAAGATGACACGGAAGCAGCTGACAGACAGCGATCGCAGAGAGTGGAAGCTCTCGGCTATCGACCCTCAAAATAGACACACCTGGAGAATGGGTTTGCAGCATGCTACCTGGAAAGAGGCCCACTCATCTGGATATTGTCCCTGTACCTGATGTTAATAAAAAAAAAACTAGGCCCAGTTGTTCAAAGCATCGTGAGCTTAACGAGCTTGTTAGTTTCAACGATACTTTAACTAACGACTTCATTAGTTTCGAACAATTGGGCCCTGATGGTGATGATGTGTGTGTTCATTGCTCTCAGTGGTCATTCTTTCTATGATCTATTTATCTTCTCCAGAAAGCAGGGACTTGCCAAAAGCTCATTTTCATTGAACAAGTACAGAAATGATGGGAGAAGAGGTATTTTGATGGCATGTTGCCACCCCCACCAATGCTACACCTCCTATGTCTCTTTACAAGGCCAGACAAAAGACAAGTTCAATAAGGAATTCTTTCCTTGCTGGTGCGCAACAAGGTCTTCTTTCCCTGCTGCTGTGACATGTCATTATCAAATATCTTACTTTAAAAATTTTGCCATGTCAACCAAAGAAAATGGCAATTGGTCATAAAACACATAAGCTGGGTAGACAATCATCAAATGATCATAACTGCCAAATATCGTTCACATCACTTTACGTCTTATGGAGAAAATATAATTTAACCATTTTCCCATTTGAAGTCCATGAGACCTTTTCAGTTGCCATAACAATGAAACAAAAAGGCAGATCACCATGATTTTAGCAATTTTTAGATCCCCCTATCCAAGCAACATTCCTACCTAATTAGGGACAAATCACTTCAGCGGCCTTGAAGGAGTTGCCATTTTAAAGTGTTTATGGACGACTGATGGACGAACTGAGGACAACAAGAGGACCATGATGGTCCTGTATCGCTCACCTAAGCAAACAGATTTGCATACTTACTGTTGAAGTTTCAGCCAAGTTCACTGCTCTAGGATTTTTGTATAAATTTTATAGCACTAACCACCCCCCCCCCCCCCACCTCCTACCACACACACACCTAGCCCCCCACCCACCCCCCACCACACCCTCGTCCATGTTTTTTTAACGCATCTTGACGACTTGAACTGAATCTTAAAAGAGGGTCACCAAAGGAACATTTCTGCCAAGTTATATTGAAATTGGTCCAGTGGTTTAAAGTGTTTTATATAGCTATAAAGCCCTACCCCTAACGACCGTGTTTTTTGACGAATCATGACAGCTTGAACAAACTTGGTAGAGGGTCACCAAAGGAACATTCCTGCCAAGTTATATAGAAATCTGTTCAGTGATTTCTGACAAGAAGATTTTTAAAGTTTTCTATTTAGATATATAGGGAAAATAAGCCCCGCCCCCTGGCAGCCATGTTTTTTGACGAATCATGGTGGCATGAACAATCTTGGTAGAGGATCACCGAAGAAACATTTCTGGAAAAATTATATTGAAATCGGTTCGGTGGTTTCTGACAAGAAGATTTTTAAAGTTTTCTATATAAATATATAAGGAAAATAAGCCCCGTCCCCTGGCGGCCAAGTTTTTAGACGAATCCAAACGGCTTGAATAATCTTGGTAGAGGATCACCGAAGGAACATTTCTGCAAAATTATATTGAAATCGATCCAGTGGTTTCTGACAAGAAGATTTTTAAAGTTTTCTATATAGATACATAGGGAAAAAAGCCCCGCCCCCTGGCGGCCATGTTTTTTGACGAATCCAAATGGCTTGAATAATCTTAATAGAGGATCACCAAAGGAACATTTCTGAAAAAATTATATTGAAATCAGTCCAGTGATTTCTGACAAGAAAATTTTTAAAGTTTTCTATATAGATATATAGGGAAAATAAGCCCCGCCCCCTAGCGGCCATGTTTTTTTAATGAATCCAAATGGCTTGAACAATCTTGGTAGAGAATCACTGAAGGAACATTTCTGCAAAATTATATTGAAATCGATCCAGTGGTTTCTGACAAGAAGATTTTTAAAGTTTTCTATATAGATACATAGGGAAAAAAAGCCCCGCCCCCTGGCGGCCATGTTTTTTGACGAATCCAAATGGCTTGAATAATCTTAATAGAGGATCACCAAAGGAACATTTCTGAAAAAATTATATTGAAATCAGTCCAGTGATTTCTGACAAGAAGATTTTTAAAGTTTTCTATATAGATATATAGGGAAAATAAGCCCCGCCCCCTAGCGGCCATGTTTTTTTAATGAATCCAAATGGCTTGAACAATTTTGGTAGAGAATCACCAAAGGAACACTTCTGCAAAATTATTTTGAAATCGGTCCAGTGGTTTCTGACAAGAAGATTTTTAAAGTTTTCTATATAGATATATAGGGGAAATAAGCCCCGTCCCCTGGCGGCCATGTTTTTTGACCAATCCAAATGGCTTGAACAATCTTGGTAGAGAATCACGAAAGGAACATTGCTGTAAAATTATATTGAAATCAGTCCAGTGGTTTCTGACAAGAAGATTTTTAAAGTTTTCTATATAGATATACGGGGAAAATAAGCCCCACCCCCTGGCGGCCATGTTTTTTGACGAATCCAAATGGCTTGAACAATCTTGGTAGAGGATCACCAAAGGAACATTTCTGCAAAATTATATTGAAATCTGTCCAGAGGTTTCTGATAAGAAGATTTTTTAAGTTTTCTAAATAGATATATAGGGAAAATAAGCCCCGTCCCCTGGCGGCCATGTTTTTTGATGAATCCGAATGGCTTGAACAATCTTGGTAGAGGATCACCAAAGGAACATTTCTGTAAAATTATATTGAAATCAGTCCAGTGGTTTCTGACAAGAAGATTTTTAAAGTTTTCTATATAGATATATGGGGAAAATAAGTCCCGCCCCCTGGCGGCCATGTTTTTTGACGAATCCAAATGGCTTGAACAATCTTGGTAGAGGATCACCAAAGGAACAATTCTGCAAAATTATATTGAAATCTGTCCAGTGGTTTCTGACAAGAAGATTTTTAAAGTTTTCTATATAGATATATTGGGAAAATAAGCCCCGCCCCCTGGCAGCCCTGTTTTTAGACGAATCTGAATGGCTTGAACAATCTTGGTAGAGGATCACCAAAGGAACATTTCTGCAAAATTATATTGAAATCGGTCCAGTGGTTTCTGACAAGAAGATTTTTTAAGTTTTTAATTAAAAAATTTATTTTTAGCTCCTGTGACCTAGATATGCAATGGACTGGAACCATTTGAACAACTTTGAAAGAGGACCAACCTAGGATCATTCCTGTGAAATTTGGTCAAAATCCAATCAGTGGTTTAGGAGGAGATGTTGTTTAAAGATTGTGGACGGACGAGCATACGGACGACGACGACGGGCGCTGAGTGATCACAAAAGCTCACCTTGAGCCTTCAGCTCAGGTGAGCTAAAAATGATAATAAAAGGAAGAATACGAGCCAGATAATGATTTCAGATTTTCATCTGCTGTTGTTGTCACAGGCCCTTTAAGGGTTAAAAATCCAAGGGCTGACAAATCCATTACCCAGCTGCCTGGGACAAGTATAAATTTGGTCTGGGTAAGTATAATTTCATTCTCCTTGCCTAGAAATCTGTACAAAATATATGTTACAAGAAATACACTGACTGGCTGTCTCACAACTGCTGGTGGTGTTCAAGAAACAGAGCTAAAGGCACATACTAAACACTTTTCAGCTAAGCATGGTAAATATGTCAAGATATGAAACCGTCAGTGGCAGTGAGCAAGGTGGACCATGGCAGATGTGTGTATGATTTTTCATCAGCCTAGAAGCTTTGGTGTTTGAGAAACAAGAAGTAAACGCACAGACTTAAGAATGCTGACACCAACAACCACACCAACAGTGCCACCACGCCCCCCTCCACCCCACCCCCCACCCCACCCCCCCCCCCCCTCTGCCACCCGAGTGATCCCTGTGTCACTCCTTCTTGCAGTCAAGACAAAAATGATGATATCTTTTTTCAAGAACACACTACCTAACTTACTCTTACTATTAGGACACCTTAACATATTACCATACTTGTCCTGACATTTCAACAAGTCCATTTTACTCCAGTTGATGGGTCTAAAATATTGCTGGAATGAGAGGCAAACAGTGTAGGCCCTGATCAGATGTCACATCATGCGACATCTGATCTGGGTCTACACAGTTTGCATAGGCCTCTTTGTCTCAGTACTTCGGATTATTACAGTATTTACCAGACAAACTAATGAAATATGGATTTGTAAAGACTCTGCTGATGACATGTCAAGCTTTTTTTCTTTTTTTTTTCAAACAAGTAAACCTTTTCCAAAGTGGTGCAAATAATTCTATCGTGTAGCAGGTAGAAGCTGTTTCTCAATACACAGTAACTTCTTTATACGACGGTTCCCCATATACCCGGTAAGATCGTTTAAAGATGGCCCCCAAAGTTATTGTATCCAAACAAAAATGTATAGGTTATGGTCATTTTTCTGCATAATCCATACATTTGTTTGTTTGTGTTGAGGTTTTATGGCCCAGTCAACCCAATGGGGTCATGTCAAGCATGGTCAGTTTACCTAACCACACGTTTACTGGGCAGGCTTAGTCTTCTAGGCGGTAAACCAGTATTGTGCACATTCTTTCGCCAGAAACTGACCACTGCCATTCTTGAATCAGTGGAAGGGAGAGAATGACCGTAGAAAAGATTTCACAATTAATCTCCACGAAAGAATGTTGCCGACCTCGGCGGGGGTTGAACCCGCGACCTCCTGGTCTCCAGTTGGACGGCGCATCCAACTGAGCCACTGAGGCTGGCATAATCTATACATTTTTGTTTGAATACAACACAGTTGTTTAGCTAACATGGTTTTTGATTTGGGTCCCAGCAACAGTGTTATAAAGAGGTGAGCATTATAAAGAGGCATACTTACAGGAAAAGCAAAGTCTGTAATATAATCAAACAATTTCTCGATGTTATTCTTGTAACTGAAAACATAAAAAAAAGAATATGATAACAAGAAATTTAAGAGGATCCAATACACTTCCATGAGAGGAAACGTTTGAAACTGGTTTTGCCCCACTTCTGAAAAAGGTCTACCCCAAAAGGTAAGAATTTGCTCTCAATGGGAGCAAATTCTTTCCTTTTAGAGTATTCTTTTTTCAGAAGGGGCTTGGTGTGCATGAATGCAAACAGGAAGTCACAAAAATGGTCTTTCTATTAAATAAGAGGGCCAAGATGGCCCTGTATTGCTCACCTGCGTAACAGAAGTTTTGAGTCAACTGGCCTTTCAGGAGAAGTTCAGATTTTGAAGATGGCGGCTATGGCAGCCACCTAGGATTTAAAATCAGAACAATTTTTGCTACTTTTGATGTACAAGTCACCCTGATACTTCCTTCTCATTTTACCAGCTAATTAACTTTTTGGTTCAGACATTCAAAATAGATTTTTAAGATGGCAGCCATCTTGAATTTCTGACCAAAACAATTTTTGATCTACAAGTCACTCTGATACTTCCTACCAAGTATCAAGGAAACTAGTCTATCCATTCAGGAGAAGTTTAACATACATTTTCAAGATTGTGGTCATCTTGGATTTCTGATCGTAATCATTTTAGCTATTTTTCATCTACAAGTCACCTGACACTTCCTACCAAGTTTCAAATCAATTGGCCTTTTGGTTTTAGGCGTAGATAGATTTTCCAAGATGGGAGCCATGGTGCCATCTTTTATTTCTGATCTGAACTTTTTTAGCTATCTTTTAGCTACAAGTCACGTCGATTCTTCCAATGATGTTTCGAGTCAATTGGCATTTCGGTTAAGGAGACTTAATTTCGAAACACATTTTTAAGATGGCAGCCATGGTGCCCATTTTGGATTTCCAATCAGAATAATTTTAGCTATTTTTGATATACAAGTCACCCCAATACTTCCTATCATGTTTCAAGTCAATCTGCTTTTTGTCCAGGAGAGGAAGTTCAAAATAGACTTTCAAGATGGCAGCAATAGCGGCCATCTTGGATTTCCGATCGGAACAATTTTAGCCATTTTTGACCTACAAGTCTCCCTGATACTTCCTACCAAGTTTAAAGCCAATTGGCCTTTCAGTTTAGGGGTGGATTTTCGAAACAGATTTTCAAGATGACAACCATGGCGGACATCTTGGATTTCAAATCAGAACAATTTTAGCTATTTTTGATCTACAAGCACCCCAGTACTTCCTATCAAGTTTCGAGTCAACTGGCCTTTCCTTCAGGAGAAGTTAAAAATAGATTTTCAAGATGGAAGCAATGGTGGACATCTTGGATTTCTGATCAGAACAATTTTAGCTGGAAGTTGCCCTGATACTTCCTACCAAGTTTCGTGCTGATTGGCCTTTGCATTCAGGAGAAGAAGTTCAAAATACATTTTCAAGATGGTGGCCATGGCAGCCATCTTGGATTTCAAATCAGAATGATTTTAGCTATTTTTGTTTTAGCTAGTCTTGATACTTCCAACCAAGTTTCGAGTCAGTTAGCCTTTCACAGAAGAGGTTCAAAATAGACTTTTAGCTCTGGCAGCCATCTTGTTCAATGGAGCTAAATCATTTTGGCCATTTTGGTAGAAAGTCACCTTGGCAACATTCCTGTAAAGTTTGACTGAAATTAGCCCAGGGGTGTAGGAGGAGTTGTTCTTTAAAGCAAATTGTTGATGTTGCATGACAGATGATGCACAACAGACACTGACTGATCACAACAGCTCAGTATGAGCACAAAGCGCTCAGGCGAGATAAAAACAAATGTGTATAGATTATAAAGAAAAATGACCACAGTGAACAAATTTGGGCTTTAATGGCACTAAAGGGTAAATAACTCTGGCACGAATTGCCTCAAATCCCTGTAACTTTAAGTCAGTCTAGACTCTTAGCCTATACTGGCTGTTAGCAAATTTGATCAATTTTCAACCAAAAATAAAGTACATGTAATTATCAATCAGACAATAGTTTCATCATGAAAAGTCTATGGTCATGGGGGACGTATCTCTAAAAGGAATATTCAAATCTGACCCAAAGTCAAACTTAACCAAGATTTTCAGGCTGTCAACCAAGTTTTGATAAAAAAAAAAAAATGGAAAAAAATAGCCAAAAATATAGGAGTTTTAAGCTTTTTTTTTTGACAAAATAAAGGAATTTTACGGTTTAAAAAAAAGTCTTCATTACAAAACACTCAAGAGAGAATGTACCTACTTGTTAATTGAATAAAATCATTTAACTTGTGTTTACATAACCAAACATTCTTACAGCATCCCCATCAAGGTAAGTATCCCTGGTCAGTAATATGGACACCTTTTTCGAATTGAATTATTGAACATTCATCATCAAGGTGTCAACATGGATGAGTCATAGTGTAAAGCAGTGCTTCTGTAATGTGGGGATGCTTTAGATGACAAAAGTAAAGGATCCCTAAAGGGGATTACTGCCTCTGCTACTGCCAGTTTTTGTTTGTTTGTGTTGAGGTTTTATGGCCCAGTCAACCCAATGTGGTCATGTCGAGCATGGTCAGTTTACCTAACCACACGTTTACTGGGCAGGCTTAGTCCTCTAAG
Organism: Anodontia alba; assembly: GCA_964016985.1. NCBI lineage: Eukaryota > Metazoa > Mollusca > Bivalvia > Lucinida > Lucinidae > Anodontia > Anodontia alba. The sequence continues at coordinate 71,978,642 of OZ024831.1, forward strand.
CGGTTAACCAGTATTGTGCACATTCTTTCACCAGAAACTGACAACTGTCCTTCTTGAATCAGTGTATGGGACAGAATGACCATAGAGGGTGAAGACGAGGGGGCTCTTGGTACAGAAGAGCTCGATCACTCGCGTGGTTTTGCCGCTGCCCCCGCCGCTGGATCCCTGACGGGGTAGAGGCCATAGACAACTGCGGTGACAAGGTAGGCGTTCTGATAGAACACACTGTCGATTCCACTCAATACCCCAGGGCTTGTGTTCCGAGTGACCTCGACAACCCCTCGGCCCTTCTTTCGCTCAGCCCGGACTGGATCAAACTTGTCTTCAAGGACCCAATCATTTTCAGCTTTCTCCTGGAGAAACTTGATTCTCAGGAGAAACTCCGTGCCCCCCTGGGAGAGTCGCCAGAAGTTGGGTAGCCCTAACGTCAGCCATCCAAGCTTATAGTGCCAGCCTGCCGGCTTTGGCATGCATGCCGTTCTCCTTCAACCCTCCATGTAGAGAAGACCGTCTTTGGCGAATTCGTCTTTGGCGTCGTTAAGTACCTTGACCCAAGGCTCGTTAAGCCGGGAGTCTTACTGGGTGGGGGACACGATCATTCAGGTTGGTAAATGGCCACTGTGGTCGAAGTGGCCGGAGGGGAGGGGGGAGTCTTTCCTTAGCTTCTGGAATGGGCTCATTGAGGATGGGCCTTGGCTCGTTCTCTGCGAGTATTTCTTCGATCAGGTCATCCATTGTAGCCATGGCGTCAGATGGGTATATACCTTGTATCACCTTCCTCTAAATGGAAATCTCGATGGCGGCCAGACGCGCAAATTCCTTTCACGTCGCTCTTGTTGCACAACGCCATTTACTCCTATACCCGCACTGACAACAGAGCTGTTGCCTGTTAGTAACCCCTACCCAACAACCCCTGCAGGGCTGAGTGCATGAGCCTTTATGGAGTCTCACCAGATGAACTTTACAAAAGTCCGTAAGACAGCTTTTACCACAGAGCTCCGTTGAGCTCACCGTCAGCCATTTGCATGTGTTGTGTCCCTTGGGCATGTCGCTTGTAGTGGTATATCAGCAGTCACCCACTTCTTTAACAGATGAGCCCCAAGGCCGGCGAGGGTGGGGGCCGTCCCCAGGGCTCTCACTATGCTCACTTGGGGGCCGCGGGGGCACGGGCCTCAGGAAGAGCCGATGCACGGCCGCACGCCCGAGGAGGTTGTCTCGACTTGTTTGTCTACGTGGGAGCATCTCGACGTTGATACAAATTGTTGTCTACGCGGGAGCCCCTTTGGGCCCCCAAAAACTAAAGTCCATTCCCCCTCCCCCCACCCTGCTGCTTTAATTCTATATATTTCCACTTTATCTTCAGCTGATGCAAACCTTTACAAGAAGTGGACACCAAAGTTCTGGAAGTCCGATTTTTTGTTTTGTTCTGTGAATTAAAATGTTCGGGAAATAAATAAATACATTTATTAAATGTTTCATCTTGCCTTCTTTATTACTGAAAAGCAAGTCATACCAGACAACTTTGATAGTCTGTTCTTAAAATCATAAAGTCTATAATACTTTTAAAACTTACTTTGAATTCTTACTTAATGTTTTCAATTAGAACTATACAGTTGTTCTGGTATGTTTTGGCCCAGTATCACAGTATGTTTTGCCCCAGTATCAGAGTTTGTTAATTTATCATCTTCTGGTTTTACTTGATGTGATAAGTATGCCAATAACATTATTGAACAGTAGAAATTTGCGGCAATGATTAAGTTTCTAGCGTCTAAAGTTTACATTATGTCCAACATTTCACTTGTTCCAGCTTTTTTTTTTTTTTTTCAGCTTTTTAACTTTGACTGGAGTGTAAGAGTGGTATTAGTACTTAATAGTTTGCATCTCAGATCAGATGCGGAGTCCATCAGTCTCTCGAAATTTGATGAAAGACAAGATAAGTAGATATGAATGGAATATCAAGTCATGTTTAACATCCGTCACTTTTCTTTATTAGTCAATCGGTCAAGTGTGACGTCCAAACACATTTACATCAATAATAGTATAAATTGCAAAACATATTACAATTATTATACACTATCAGGCAGTCAAGCTCAAACAGTAGAAACCAGACTTTTACCAGAGTGATAATTAATGCCCTTTCCACAAAGCTGACTTGACGCAAATGTAAAATGCATTGGAAAAAGAAGTAACGTCCGTCACTTTAAAACAATCCACAAAAAGGAGAAACAGAAATCCCTCTTTTCCCAAATATTTGTTTAAAAGAAATACTAAACTTTTAACTCTTTAATGAAAAATATATTTATACAAATAACAAAATATAATATGTCATATATTCACATATATATTGACCAGGTAACATCCATCACATTTACTAGGTCAAAAATTATTGTCCATAATTTTTAAAGAAAATCATAAACTATCTTTTTTTCTGCCAATTTTTGAAACTTTAATTATCATTTTATCATTATAATACAAAAAAAATGGCTCAAATTAGATTTTGAATAATTCAGTGTGATGGAGGTTATTTTTTCCATTTACCTGAAATAGACCCAGAAGTGTCTACTCCCTCCTGGGAAAATAGGGAGAAGTTTGCTGCGTCTAGGGAGAAGTGCTTTCGGACAGAGGACACAAAACAGAAGCATGGCTATATTATAAGCTCATATAAGCCTTTGGCTGATTTGTTTTTCTTATACTTGAATATCGGACCAAACAATAACAAAACAAATATAACCAAAAGAAAAAAAAAAAACAGAATGCTGCAAGAAACTTTTTTGTAAACTTTTATCTTGTTTTATACTGATTTTTACTTTTGTTCATCAAGGGAGCCAACTCAGAAGAGTATTAAAAAAACAATCCAAAAGAATTATGTTTATAAGTTTTGATATTAGTCAAGCTTCTTAATTCAGTATCATTTAATAAATGTATAAAGATTTAATAATGGCAACATTTCCTTGCAAATCTAATACAAGAAGAAGTTTAAATAAATAAATAAATAAATAAACAAATAACTTGCCCATATGGCCATAACTTTAGTTATTTGCAAAAAATATACCTATTATAAAATAAAATTTGCACACTATTACTTCTAAAAAATATGCTGCCAAATGTTTACAAAAACTTTCAAAGAGGCACCAATATTTGGTGCACTGTAACAGCGAAATAATATGTGCTGCTCCACATCACTGTGTAACTATTTATGAAGTTTCAGCTTGACCATGTGTAAACTGTAGGAGGATTTAGCCGGAAACGAAAAATTAAAAGAAATTTTCAAAGACGTTTAATTCTGCTAATATTTGGTGGACTGTAAACTTGTAATAATATGCACTGCTCCACATCATGATCTAAATACAAATCAAGTTTCAGCTTGATCGGATGTAAACTGTAGGAGAAGTTAGCCGGAAATGAAAAGTTTACAGAAATTTTCAAAGAGGCTTAACTCTGCCAATATTTGGTGCACTGTAACCTCGAAATAATATGCGCTGCTCCACATTATTGTGTAACTATTTATTAGTTTCAGCTTGATCAGATGTAAACTAGGAGGAGTTGCCAGAAACAAAAAATAGAAATATTCAAACGAGTATAACTCTGCTAATATTTGGTGGACTGTAACCTTGAAACAATATGTGCTGCTCCACATCATAGTCTAACTACAAATCAAGTTTCAGCTTGATTAGATGTAAACTGTAGGAGGAATTAGTCGGAAACTAAAAGTTTACAGAAGTTTTCAAGGGGGCATTACTCTTTTAATATTTGGTGGACTGTAGGAGGAGTAAGCAGGAAACGAAAAGTTTACAGGAATTTTTAAAGGGGCATTACTCTGCTAATATTTGGTGGACTTTAACCTCGAAACAATATGCACTGCTCCACATCATGGTCTAACTATAAATGAAGTTTCAGCTTGATTAGATGTAAACTGTAGGAGGAATTAGCCGGAAACTAAAAGTTTACAGAAGTTTTCAAGGGGGCATTACTCTTTTAATATTTGGTGGACTGTAACCTCGAAATAATATGCGCTGCTCCACATCATGGTCTAACTATATATCGTTTCAGCTTGATCGGATGTAAACTGTAGGAGAAGTTAGCGTGAAACGAAAAGTTTACAGAAATTTTCAAAGGGGCATTACTCTGCTAATATTTTGTGGACTTTAACCTCGAAACAATATGCACTGCTCCACATCATGGTCTAACTATAAATGAAGTTTCAGCTTGATTAGATGTAAACTGTAGGAGGAATTAGCCGGAAACTAAAAGTTTACAGAAGTTTTCAAGGGGGCATTACTCTTTTAATATTTGGTGGACTGTAACCTCGAAATAGTATGTGCTGCTCCACATCATGGTCTAACTATATACCAAGTTTCAGCTTGAGCGGATGTAAACTGTAGGAGGAGTTAGCAGGAAACGAAAAGTTTACAGAAATTTTCAAAGGGGCATTACTCTGCTGATATTTGGTGGACTGTAACCGCGAAACAATATGTGCTGCTCCACATCATGGTCTAACTATAAATGAAGTTTCAGCTTGATCAGATGTAAAATGTAGGAGTTAACCGAAAATGAAAATTTTACAGAATTTTTAAAGGGGCATAACTCTGCAAACATTTGGTGGACTGTAACCCCGAAACAATATGCGCTGCTCCACATCTTGGTCTAACTATATACCACGTTTCAGCTTGATCGGATGTAATCTGTAAGAAAAGTTAGCTGGAAACGAAAAAGTTTACGGATGGACAGACAGACGGATGGATGGACGCCATACCTCGTAACATAATATGTCCCATTTTTCAAACGGGTGTATAAAAAGTAAAGTTGTGATCAGTCAGACAACACTTTCCCCATTATAAGTCTATAGACAAAGTGTTCTATTTTCAAAGGGACATTACTCTGAAGTGGTTCATTCGATCTAACCCAAAATCTGGATACCTGTAAGTAAGATGAAGAGTCAACAAAAACTAAACAAGTTATCGCCCGTACAAACATTTTCCCAATTATAAGTCTATAGGAGCTTTCTGTTGCTATAAAAACCACAGTTTTGATCCAATCTGCCCCCAAAAATTATGCAGTCAATCCCCAAACTCAAACAAACTACACATGAAATTTGATCACGATTGAAATACTGGTCTTAGAGATATTTAAATTTGAAATTGTGGACGAGGTACAATGCCAAAACTAAAAGCTGTTGGCTAAAGTGAGCTAAAAATGGCAGAAAATCTACTACCCATATCCAGTCCCCTTAACTGAACAAATTTTCTCATTATACCAGAGCCAAGTTGCTCAAAACTTAACAAAGTTGTTAGCTAATGTGACGTTAAAATTTCTATCTTGAAATACGGCAAACACATTGCTTTTTTTTTTTGCTGAAAAAATGTGAGCAAAAGCTACTCACATTTTTGCAGCAAAAATATCAATATATCTGAAAATACCTTAGCTACAGTAGTGAATGAGTTTGTCATTAATGAGTTTATTAAGCTATCCATACGTAAAACCACTGGGCCTAAGTGTATAATCAATAGTACAGAGAAAAGGGGCTTATGCCATATAAGGGAAACAAAGACCAAGGAAATATGATCTGCCTACATTAATTTTTGGATAAATACCTATGCCTATACCTGTTTGCAGCCATGCTCAATTGGGTAGATTCATGTGCTGTTTGAACATGGATTTCACTTAAAAATCCTCAAGAATGACCATAGTTTGTTTAATGGTGCCATCAGTCAGATGCGCACCCGACTGGTGATCAGAACATCCTGGGTTTGACCTCCTCCCCACCAGGTCAAAGAGAGGTTTGGTAAACTGACCAGCTCAATGTGACCTTAATAGTATTGACTGGGCTGTTTAACTCTAAACCAACCAATCAATAGTACTCACTCCATCAGCAGTTTCTGTGCTTCTATGTACACATCCTGAAGCTCCAAGGCCAGGGACTTCTTGTCATAGCCATTTTCCCACTTCTTCAAGAGCCTTGTATCTCTCAGAGTTCTAGCCTTTGATTTTGTCCATTCTTTTGATTTGTTCAACACCTTTAAAATATATTTGCAGCATTACTATACAACTCATACCTCCAGATAAGGCACCTTTTTCATCCAAAATGTCTGAACCCAGCTGTTTAAAACTAAGGATGTCGTTAGTTAAAGCTACTCACATTTTTGCAGCAAAAATACCTATGAAATAGATATTTTACTTACTAGAACAATTAACATTTTGACCACTAACAAGCTTGCTAAGCTAACAATGCTTTGAACAACTGGGCCCTGATATTTTTCTTATTTCTCCATGAAAACATGTTGTGGGTACTCATTAGAGGCACCTTGGGAGGGGAACTTTTAGTGAGTACCCACAATGTATGTTTTCATGGAGAATTTCTTATCTCTCCAAACAAAAAACATGTTGTGAGTACTCATCAGAAGTGCCTTGCCAAGGCCACAGTAAACATGTATGTTTTCATGGAGAAATAAGAAAAATATTCACTTGGTACCTGCTCCTATTTGGAGCTATGACAGCTAGTCTTCAAATATGCAAATTGTACTCACCTCTACTAGACTGACCTAGCATGTGTTCAATCTAGAGAAGGCGTGCAGTTTAATTTTTAAAACATCTAAACCATCCAAAGATAGGTCTGGGCAAACTGTTTGAGCTTGGAGCAGATATCAGTGCAGGAGATATGGCCTTAAGAAAATTTGTGGATGACTGGATATACTGACAGACAAACTTAGTGACTATTATATACAGGGCACCAATAAATGTGGCACCCTAATGATGGATTTACACTGTAAATGTGATTTGTGTGCCGATGGCATATGAGGCTCTCCGAATAGAAACTAGTAATGGTGTTTTCAGAGAACACAGAATGTCTCCCAACTGTGGATTTATACCGTATTCGACCTAATAAGCGCACTGTGCGCTTAAGTTTTTCAAAAATAACTAGAAAAACTTGTAGTAAAATCTCCTAATACGAAAGATCAGCAGAGAACTTCATGAGGGGCGTATTTGATGATACGTATGCAATATTTTTCTGACTTTCTTTATAAAATTATATGTTGTTGGTATTCATTTGAACTGCCTCGACTTGTCGACGCAATTCAAATGAGTACCAACAACATATGTTTTATATAGAAGTCGATAAAAGTACACTGGCTGTAATCTAAATGACTACTAATTGCTTGACTGTGCGCTTATAGGAGCATGTGCTGTAATTAGGTAGAATACGGTAGTTTTTCTACTGCTGTGACCTTGGATATTAGGTCGTCACCAAAACCTAATCAGTTCTCTGTTATGTTCCAATTATATACCCATTAAAATTTGGTAAGAATTCAACCACTGGTATGGAATGTAAAGTTACAGTATGATATGTGTATATTCTAAATATTGAAGAGTTCTGTCCAGCGGTTGCTGAGATATAAATGATCAAAAAACTGTATTATAAAACTTTAAAGTGAGGGTAACCTATTTTTTTACCCCAAAGACTCACTTTAGGGTCAAACCCTGGGGTATGGTGTTACAGAATGTAAGTTTATGCTTTGATATAATCATTTTCCAAATATGGAAGCATTCTGTACTGTCCAGTGGTAGTTGAGATCTGAATGATCAAAAAACTTCGTCGTAAAACTTTTAAGTGAGTCTGACATACTTTTTGACCCGTATGCCCCAACCCATGGTCTGTGTTATAGAACAGAAGGTATAATATTCCAAATAGGAAAGGTTTCTTGGCAGTTGTTGCTGAGATATAAATGTTAAAAAATTATGTCGTAAAACTTTACAGTCAGTTTGACCTAATTTTTTATCCTTTAGCCCCACCCCAGGGCCTCACTCTGGGGTATGATGTTACAGAATAGAAGGATATGCTATATTATGATTACAGTAGAAACTCGGTATTTCAAACATATATTTTTGAATCTACCAGATTTTTCGAAGATCGCTCACAGTCCCCAATGCTTAATGCTATTATTTATTGTAAAAATCTTACCATTTTTATGAACTTTGATTATTAAAAAAATTCTGTTTTTTGAATAAAATCATGGGTCCCAATCAACAAATTCCTACTCAAGCACTCCATTAAATTTGACGTCAAAGTTTGCACATCAAGGTCAGACATAATGACCTTGTTTTCTTTGCACGGTGCCGGTGCTGTGACATCAACTGCTACACACCCGAAAGACTGCAGGCAAATTGGTAACATGTAATTGATACTGGATTAACCATTTGCTTGAACAGGTGACTGTCCTGAATTGAGTAAATGGTGTCTTTAATACACATCATTGATAATAATACCCCTTTTTGATGTTCAAGTAATAGAAATTAAAAACATTAATAAGGTTAAATGGAAGATTTACATGTACCATGTAAATATGCTATACCTGTATAATGATTCTGACAACTGAATAGACTGTCTTTCCAAGAATTTAAAAACTGTGGAGAGTGAAAGTAGAAATAGCAAAATGTGACACAGATTTGGCTAAAACGTGTGATTGGCCCCTCTCAGATCTGTAGCAGCCTGTTCTTTTGCAGTTGGTTATAGATTCTCGCCAACTGCACCAAATTAGTATTGGTAAAGTAATTTGTCAGTAAAAAATTATTGTTTTACATTTAACTTTTGTTTTCACCGTTGTTGACTCTTTTGAATAAAACTGCAAGAGTTCTTTATAAGCTTGACGTAAATCTGTCAAGCATAAAGGAAGATGAGGTTGGATTTTAAAGTTGCTCATCATTTTTAATGCTTAAATAGACTTTATATATATGTCACTGAAATGCAGATCTCGTCAAACAATGGTGCCAAAGGCAAAATTCTGAACATCTCCAAAAATTGCCGGTTTCCAACATTCAAAGTACTGGTAATTCAAAGAAATCTTGGGATCCCTGCCAATTCTAATTATAGAGGTTTTACTGTATATTCCAAATATCAAAGGGTTCTAGTGATAGTTGAGATTTAAAGGTTAAAAAAAGTTTGTCCTAAAACTCAAAAGTGTGATGCCAATGCGGACACAGACATTGCAGTGACCACAATAGCTCCCTGTACTTTCATACAGGCTAGCTTAAAATGGAGGGCATTGAATTTTTAAGAAAGGAAATGTATGTAGGATCTGTCTATGGCTTGTTATCCAAATAAATGCATGCCTTGTTATCCAATCAAACGCCAGGAAATTTTTTGTAGTATAACAAACATAATGAGCTACTTGAGGGGCTTGGCTTGAGGATCTGGACCTCATTCTGAAAGAGAGAAGGCTCCGCAGGTATGGACATGTGAAACGCTCCAATGGTGCAGTCAAGACAGCCTTTGACATACAGGTTGATGGAAAGCGTGGGCTTGGGAGGCCCAAGAAGCAGCAGACAGAGTGGGATTGCAGAGAGTGGTAGTTCTCGGCTATCCACCCTCATGATAGATATATCTGGAGATCTGGTGTGAGATCTGCCATGCACGCAGCAAGCCAGCTAACTGGAAGGGGGCCCACTGATGTGGATGTTGCCCCTGTACCTGCACGTTAATCAAAAATCTGATGATGATGATGATGATAATGATGCTCTGTTGTCCAGTCAAATGCCAGGAAATTTCTTTGCAGTATAACAAATTCTTGTCATGGCATGTCCAAGCAAATGCCTGGAAATTTCTTTGCAATATAACAATCTCTTGTCATGGCATGTCCAAGCAAATGCCTGGAAATATCTTTGCAGTATAACAATCTCTCGTCATGGAATGTTCAAGCAAACATCTGGAAATTTCTTTGCAGTGTAACATGTTCTCCTGCCATGGCTCAATTATCCAGTCAAATGCCAGGAAATTTCTTTACAGTATAACAAACTCTCTTGTCACGGCTCAGTTAACCTTATGATACTTACTTTTTTGGACAATAATGATGACTTCCCATCCCCCTCTGGTGGTACATACTCATCAAGAACTTCCTCTGCAAATATATGAATACAGAAATTGATGCTATGGCCTTTATGCAGGCAAGAACCAAGATCAGCCTGCAGATTCATGCAGATTCTGCTTGTAGCTCCAGATCAAGTTTTGTTTTTTTCTTGAACATCTACTGATTTTTTTCTTATTTCTTCTCATAAAAACATACAGTGTGGGTACTCATTAGAAGTGCCCACATCATTCAAACTGATTTGATTTCGAGTTTTACAACCCAATCAACACGGTAAAGGTCATGTCAGGACAGTTAGTTAAACAACTAACACTTTTACTTAAATAGGCTTAGTCCTCTGTGGTTAACCAGAATTCTGTGCTTATACTTTTGCTCGTAACTGATAAATGCCTTGCTTGTCAGAGTCAGCAGAAGTGGGAGAATGACTTAAGAAAATATTTCAAGATCTGGGCACATTTGTTCAAAGCGTCATTAGCTTAACGAGCTCGTTAAGGGCCATTTCATTAACTATTTTAGCAGATTCAATATACAATTTTCTGAAATTTTTTGCTGAAAAAATGTGAGTAGCTTTTGCACTGCAAAAGCTACTCACATTTTTTCAGCAAAAATTTCAGCATATTTGCATATCACTTGATGTAAATTTTAACGTATCATTAGCTAACGACGTCGTTAGCTTTGAACAACTGGGCCCAGTATTTCATGATCATTCTCCATGGAAGTTATGTGGTTGAGCTGGGATTTGAACTTGCAACCCATGGATCTGTAGTCAGGTGCACCACCGACTGCCTATGGAGCCCGGCAAGAGGGTGCCTTCTGACCAAAGATATAAGATGAAGAAAAGAAAGATACCAAACTGCTAGAAGGCAGGCCCTGGGCTTCAGGTAAATGCCAATAACATAGTTCTAGCTAGATAAGAGTGGGTATCAGGTTAAAAGTTTTCTTATTTCTCGACAAAAACATGTTGTGGGTACACAATAAAGTGCCTCCCACTTCTAACTGTGTACCCACAACACGTTTTCGTCAAGAAATAAGAAAAATATAGATACTTTTTGGTTGAAAAAAAAAAAGCCTTATTGAGAGCTTTGCAATAAATACCAAGCAGTGCTCCAGCTAGCCCCATACAGAGGGATGGGTCACCTTTCTCGCCCTCTCCTGCCACCCCTCTGCCCTTCTGAAGCTGCCCTCTGCCATATTTCAACTCCTGACATAAAACCCTACATTTTGCTGAAAATTTCATGAAAATCGAACAAAAAATAAAAAAGTTATCAATGTGTAAATGTCAGTTTTATGTGTATTCTAGTCTTGAAGCATTTACTGTGGAATGGGATTATATTTTTTGACATGTCATGATACTTAGCATATCACGTGACACATGGTGCCCTCATTCTTGTATGACAGCGCAGGAAGTGCCCTACCTAGCACCCCTCTGCCCTAAAATCCTAGCTGGAGCACTGCCAAGTATTTAAAAAAATTCAACAACACATTCTGAAAAAAAAAAATGTTTTCTCACTGCAATCTAATTTAAAGATTCAATATGATACATGCAACTTTAAACAGAGGACTTGTTGACAAGGGATATTTTGTGATAACTCTGGATTAGTTTTTCTCATTTCTGAATAAAAACATACATGCATGCATGTTGTAGGAACAGGTTTGAAGTGCCTTGCCTAAATTTCCCTAAAATATCCCTAACTATTCATTTCCTTGAGCTATGGGAAGAATTTCCTAGGGACTCAAAATTAAGTTCTAATCAGCCATGGTAAATGAGCCATCAGTGTTCACATTACAAAAACATGCCTATTCAAATAAACTGAAAATTTCACCTCCAAAAACTGAAAATTTTCAGATAAAAAACCTCGATATTTTTCTTATTTCTGCTCAAAACATAGATTGTGGGTACTCGTTAGAATCACCTCAGTGAGGCAGTTCTAACGAGTACCCACAATCTATGTTTTTGAGCAAAAATAAGAAAAATAATGTATACCCCTGTAAACCCCAGTTTTACTACATTGTATATAAAAGTGGGGTTTAAGGGGATCAATATTATATAGGCATGTTTTCATGATGAAGTCACTGAAGTGTTTTTTATATATTGTGGGTGTTTTAAAAATCATTATCCCAAAAAATCATGAAGATGGTGGCAATGACGTGTGGAAAAACTAAAAGCAGTGCTGCTATTTAACTAGGAATAATTATTATTAATTCCACAAAAGTCAGTGTCGCACCTTTAGGTCCATGCTATTATTATAAATAAGTTATACATAGATAGCTCCAGATAAAAGATAGTATCAGGAAAATAATTTTTCTTATTTTTCCACCAAAATATGCTGTACATATTCATGAGAAGCTCCTCTAGATCTGTGAGGCACTTCTAATGAGTACCCAAAACATGTTGTTGTTTTTTTTTTTGTGGTTAAATATGAAAAATATCAACGATTTATCTTGAGTTATGTTTATACACTTCAACCTCTGTATAACACGGTTCGTTATAACACGGTTTTGGATAAAACACGGTTAAAAATGGATCCCAACAATATATAGATTATATTGAAAAATGACCATAAATGGTCATTTTTCAATATAATCTATACATTTTTGTTTGGATACATTCCGGTTGTTTAACTAACATGGTTTATGCTATGGACCCCAACAATAGTGTTATAAAGAGGTTGTGGTGTACTAGCAATATTATAAATAAGTTTAAATTCATGTAAAGAATGACAAGCTTTAATTTTAGTAAAAACCGCAAATACTAGTTTTGGAATCTGCCAGAATTTCACGGATGATCATCGGTTTTGTAAAACCGATGATCATCAGCTAATATTTGACTTACAGAAAATATATTCATTCTTATTTTAGCCCTATTCCAGGAAATTATTCACAGTGCCAGATCAACAAGTGGGGTATCCACATAATATTTTTCTTATTTCTCCACGAAAACATACGTTTTGGATACTCATTAGAAGCTTCTAATTGGTACAACATATGCTGTGGGTTCTCATTAGAAGTGTCTCACTAATGCTCTTCTAATAAATGCCAACATACAAGCATGTTTTCAAGGAGAAATAAGAAGAATAAAAGTACTTTTCATTGAAAAAAGTGTGTTACTTCAGGCTATTTTTACCAAATTTCTTCACCTTTATTAACCACAAATCTAAAATGACACAAATAGACCACTTAATTTCATTTTTTTTTACAACTTTTCTATTAAAATCAAAAGAAAAAAAAATATGTTCCTTATAACAGAATTTTCCAATCAGTGGACTATATTATTTTTTTTTTTCTGATCATCCCCATAAGAGTCAAAAGAGACTGATGATCGAGACAACACAAGCAAATACATGTACCACTAACAATTTACTAAGCAAAATGTGAAGATTCAGATCATCCAGGCCTATGATACTCCATTCATACATTCTGTAGTATCCCAAGATTCTGTTAGCGGACGATGAAGGCCCTTATCAAACTGTGCAGATGTGCAGGCCAATCTGGGCCTTCTCTGAATATACCCAAGACACATTTCCCCATGGTGCAGCCAATATTTTCTGGGCGACAACTTTATCAAAATTGTTTTGCCTCCCTTCTGAAAAAGGGGTCAAATCTGGATCAAATTCTTTTCTTATAAACCCTTTTACTGGAAGGACTTATTGTGCAGAAAAGTAAAGAGATAGTTGCAGGAAAAATCTTACCCAGTGTATACAGTTCCTTTAGGCTATGCTAAGCTTCAGGCATTATCCACAAACTTTTTAATCAGTGTTTGTTTGTGTTGAGCGGTTAACCATTATTGTGCACATTCTTTCGCCAGAAACTGACAACTGCCCGTCATGAATCAGTGGAAGGGAAAGACCGTAGAAAATATTTCATGATCAATCGCCACGAAAGAATGTTGCCAACCTCGGCATGGGTCGAACCCGTGACTTTTACAAAATAATGGTATGTTGAGTGTACTCATTAGAATTGCCTCAATGAGGCAATTCTAATGAGTACACACATGAGGCAATTCTAATGAGTACACACAACATACATTTCATGATAAAATACGAAAAATTTCCCTGAACTATCCATAAATATTTGCTTTCTTGGGCTTCCAAGAGAATTTCCTAGGGACTCAAAAATGAGTTTGAATTAACCATGGTAAACAAGTCATCGTAGTTTGAATTGCTGAGGTTTTCCTGTAATATTTTTCTTACTTCTCCACACAAAAACATATGTTGTGGGTACTCATTAGAAGAGCCTTGGTGAGGGGCTTCCAATAAGTATCACAATGTTTTCATCCAGAAATAAGAAAAATATTAGTACATGTATTTTCAGTTGAAAAAGGGCCTTATCTGATGCTATGGCATGCACAAACAACAAAATCAAGACTGGTAAAATATTACATTACACATCAGGGCCCAGTTGTTCAAAGCGTCGTTAGCTTAACGAGCTCATTAAGGGCCATTTCGTTAACTATTTTAGTGGATTCAATATACAATTTTCTGAAATTTTTTGCTGAAAAAATGTGAGTAGTATTCACATTTTTTCAGCAAAAAAATTTCGGCATATTTGCGTATCACTCGATGTAAATCGTTAGCTTTGAACAACTGGGCCCTGGTTCTTTTTCAACTTACTTGTAGAACTAATATCAATTTCATTTTCTTCAAATGTGGTAGGAGCCGCTTCACCCCGTTTCTTCATATAAATTCTGAATTCATCTGGTGTCATATTTTGCTGCTTTATATTCTTTTCATATTCATGAACCAAACGCTGCAACAAGAGAAATGAATTTATGATTTTAATCATCGCACCACATAAGAGTTGCTTCTACTGAGCACTCACAACATATGTTTTTGTGGAGATATAAGAACAATATTTCCTTGATACCCACTCTTATCTAGACTTATGTTTATTCATGAAAACATACACTGTGGGTAATCAGTAGATGCACCTCACCTGGTTCACTGGGCAGAGTTGCATGTTACACTACTGATAATGAACTGTGCGTCCAGAAGAGGACTCTAAGGGGGTTCTGGGCTTCAGCTGAATTCCAGAGTTAATTTATCTTCACTAAAGCTGGCATTAAGTGCTGTGTGGTAGCCATAAAATGTCTCTCTTTATCACATGACCGTCACGTTATTCAGTGAAATAACCCATGTCATAAAAATCATATAACCACACGTGTTATAACACCTGCAAGGCTTCCCATTGGTTAGCCTAATTACCCTAATTAATATTCGTATTACACCGCTTATTGATAGCAACCAAGATGGTGTCTGCGTTCGCCGATACAACCTTTACTTTTGAAACAGATCCTACCTTCAGTTTTGTGATGATTTTGAGATGAACGATTAATGTCAGACAAATGGAACGAGAAGACACAAAACAATCACAATTGAATAACACGACTACCAGAAATATTCATGGTGGTAAAAATTCGATGTTTTCCCGCAACATATTTGGAGGCACTCGAGATCTCAACATCGATATCGTCAAACCGTCAATGAAAACAAAATCACCTCCTCCAAAAAACATTGGAGGATGACTTGACTCAGATAGTCAATAAATGTGTCAAATTAAAATCCAAACTACAGTTAAATGTTTTATAGTTTTGAAATCTGTCGTTTACTTGAGTGTGTCAACCACGGCATAAAACTATATTGATCAAGGTCAGTGACCTTTAAATACGACAGCTGACTGTGGGGGATTTCCCTACTCATTCTCAGTGACGTATTGACTCGCTGAATGACGTTGTTCAAAGGAATATTTAGTTTTGAATTGATTTATTAAAATGAAATATTTATTAGCTCAAATAAAAAAATCATCATTAATTCCTTCAGTTTAACGAAGTAACAAATGGCATATTTATCTTGTTTCTGGTTATTTTCGGTACTTATGCGAACTATTTTTGTTGCGTAGTACTACTGAATTCTTGGTAGTGAGATGTTCCGCTTAGCTATGGAAAGCCGTTATCTTTAAAATATATTTTGTGCATTTTTTGTCATCGGAAGGGCCATGTGATAAACAGAATCTTACATTCGTGGTCATTTAATATGAAATTTATGAAACTCGTTGGGTAATTTCGGTATTTTGCTCGCTAAAGCTCGCAAAATACAGAAATTACCCAAACTCGTTTCATAAATTTCATATTAAATGACCACTCATGTAAGATCCTCTATATACTACACTATAGTGTAGTTTATGATAAGTGTCCTAAAATTTTGTATATTAACGTGTTTGACAAAATGGCATATGCAAACAGTGCAGACCTAGAGCAGTCTGATCAGGGTCTACACTGTTTGCTGTTCAATTATGTATTTTGGATTTCCTATCAGGAACTCTTTAGCTGTTTTGATCAACAAGTCACCCTGATCTTACTATCAAGTTTTTAGTCAATTGGCCTTTTGGTTCAGGAAAACAGTTCAAAATAGATTTTCAAATGAAGGCTGTGGCAGCCATCTTGGGTTTCCAATTGGAACGGTTTTACCCAGTGTCTATTTTTTGTCTACATTCACCCTGATACTTCCTAACCAGTTTTGAGTCATTTGGCCTTTTGGTTCAGGAGAATTCAAAATAGATTTTGAAGGCTGCAGCAATGCTGGCCATCTTATACATGTATTTCTGACCACAATGATTTTAACTGTTTTTGATCTATAAGTCATCTCGATACTTCAAATAAAGTTTCAAGTCAATTGGCCTTTCAGTTAAGAAGAGGAATTTCAAAATAGATTTTTAAGATGGCAGCCATGACGGCCATCCTAGATTTTCAATCGGAATGATTTTAGCTATTTTTGATTTACAAGTCACCTTGAACCATACTATCAAGTTGGACTTTCTGTTCAGGAGACAAAGTTCAAAACAGATTATCAAAATGGTGGCTGTTACCAGGTGGCCATTTTTGATTTCCAATCTGAACTTTTTTAGCTCCTTTTGTTCTAGAAGTCACTCCAATACTTCCCAATTTCGGATCAAATGGTTTTTCCATTTAGAGGATAAATTCAACAAATTTTCCAGAGGGTGGCCATCTTGGATTTTTTGATTGGAATGATTTTAGCTTTTTTGATCCAGATGTCACCCTGATAGTTCTTACAAAGTCTCGAGTCAATTGCATTTTCCTTTCAGGAGAAGTTTTAAATAGATTTTTCTAATTTTATCTCTGGTGGCCATCTTGTTAAATGGAGTAGAACCATTTAAGCTATCTTGGCAGAGAGTCACGACAACATGCCTTTAAAGTTTGGCTGAAATTGGCACAGGTGTGTAGAACCAGTTGTCATTTAAAGCAAAATTACTGATGTCACACACCGCATGACAGACATTAACTGATCACAATAGCTCACCATGAGCACTTCATGCTCGGGTAAGTTACTACCCTGACACTATCATGTGGTGGGATATAAAAAGGTGTTCAGGAAAAGCCATAATGTGCTGAATGTTTTCATTAGTGTCTTATATATTTACAAAAACCCATGATGTCTTACAGGACTTGTTAAGGATGAGGTTTTGGTGATAATTCTAGAATAATTTTCCTTATTTTACCTTAAAAACAGATGTTTTGAATGGTCATTAGAAGTAACTCACCTTGCCAAATACTATTCCTTAAGGATAATAGTCAGCCATTACTGCAAACTTTGTGAAATATGGAGAAGGCTAGAAACATTGTGAATATTCTAAAAGCATTTATGACAGTGAAGAAACATGTTATTCCATCACAAAACACATAAAATAAGGTCCAAGGATGTATTGTCAAACACGAAATTAAATGACACTGATTTTATTTTGCGGATAACTAGAATTCTATTTGCAAAAATTGCAAACAATTTATATAATAGTAATGCATACAAGATGCTGCAGGGGGAAGGTAGGTAAAAAATTCAAGATTTTCAATAGTAAGCCTGATAGAGGTAAACGTAGGAGAAAAAAATCAAAATAATTTAAGAATTTACCTCAGAAAACGCCAGTTTTATTTTGGGAATTACTCCATTTTTACACAAGCTATAAATTCTTTTCATCAACGTAAACTGTAACCTCTTCTTGGGGGAAAAGGTCAAAACACATGAAATTGATGTCTTTCATTCCAAAAACACCTTGTAAAAGTTAATATGTCAATATAAATTTTCTGCATATACAAAACACTTGTTGGATACAATCCTGAAGAAGTGCAATCTTTGTTCAAAAGTGTTCCTCCATGACATTCAGGTTCCCTTTGATAACTGCGCTCGTTTGCCCATAACATACATGTATACAGCTGCTGACGTAGCATTATTAACCCAAAAGAAGAGACGTCTAGCGAAGTTTATACATGTACGTCAGTTAATTATTCACGTATTAAAAAAGATTTCCAAACTTACGTTGAAATGTGTGACAAGGACATTTTATTTTGTTACCGCCTGTTATACCCTTTGAAAACGTATCACCAAAAGTGACCACGTGCACTTAGAAATCAACAACTTGGGGAGGATCTAGCATGCATATTTATTGAGCGCTGCCTGTTAATGAACAGGGTCATCCAGTTTTATGTAAGCTTTCCAAGTCACACGGAATAATGCTTTGGCTCTCACAGCTGTATTTACAATTGTACATCAAAGAATGACAATAAACTTCGCCAACACGTGAAACAGCACATGCTTCTGCCACTAGAAAAATGACCATTGCAGAGTTTTCGGTAACGCCAAATCCGGCGTATTTTTACGCCTATTTTTGCTTTTGTACGCGTAAAATTTCCTTCCGAGGATTCTCATTTACGCTCTATTGCCGCCGGACGTCCAAACTGAACTTCAAAGACGTACCGCGGACTTCCGAAATTTCTTTTGTCCGTCGAAATCGATACCCGAGATGTCCAAAAATTGTCAAAAAGCCCGCCCACTTTTAATGAGTTGTATGATGTTTGCCCCGCCTACTTATTGGAAATTCGCTACCTGTGTTGACTGAGCTTTAAGGACGTCCCACTTCCCGCTTGCGGGAGTTTTATTGACATCGGTGTCAAGCGTCGCGGCATCCTTCTGATGGCTGCGTGATCACTGTGTGTATTTGTCACGCGTGCTGAGTTGATTAATTGATGTTTGTATAATTAAACTTTCTTCTGCGACACCCGAAAATATTCGGTGAAATTATATGAAGTCATTCTTATTTTTAAATATTCACGTCTTAAAATCTTAAATTATTATTTTGTTAAGAACGTGTGTCATCTAAAAACACCTCAACACTTCAGGGAGTTACCGAGTGAAATTGAATAAGTAAATAAATGTACGAATATTTTCCCCAAAAGCTTTTGGATCCTTACCAGACACTCAGTGGTCAAGGTTAACTATGTTGAAAAATGAAGTTGTCCAGACAATGTCCTTAAATATTAAGTTTTCATATTTAGCCGAAAACTCCAAGTTTTCTAGGTCAAACTCCTATTTTTCAATTTTAACTCCAACTTTTCTCAGAGATAGATTCTTAAACTCCTGCTTTCAAAATCCTAGTGAGAACTCTGTTATTGGCTTTTGTTCAGCTAGATCCGTAATTGTCAGTTACATACTGATAATCATAAACTAAACAGAGATGTGGCCAGATCCCCCTTAACAAGTCTCTGAGTCCTAAGGCTATTTTTGCCTGCCAAATAGAAAACCCAATGGATAACTTACTAAAGCAGTGGCCAAGCAGACAGGACCTGACAGTCAGTGTAATATTTTTTTTTTTTTCATGCGAATGCAAAATATAATTTTGTTGAATAGGGGTTAACAGTGGATAGAGCAGTAAAGGACAAACTAGCAATATTTTACTTTTGGCCTTGCACTAGCGCATCTTAAACCATACCTCAAAATAAGAAGGGAATCAGCATATTCTTCTTATTTCTCCATGAAAACATATGTTGTGGGTACTCATTAGAAGCACCTCAGTGCTTCTAGTGAGTAGCCACAACATATGTTTTCACAAAGAAAGAAGAAAAATATCAGTATTTGTTTGGCTGAAAAAAAAAAGCACTTTAATCTGGAGGTATGGTACACTGGCTATTGAGTATTCTCACCAAATCAATTTTTAATTTTCTGTATTTCCTGAACCTTGGGTCATAGTGTTTCTTTTTCATTGTCATTGCTGGCACATAATTCACATAATTACCACTTGGTCTCAACAGCTGCGGCACTAAACACTGTACAACCTGAAATAAAAACCATACCAGATAAAAAGACTGTATCCTCTACCGTAAGACTACCACAATTCTAGATCAGGCAACCATGGCAACTGCAAAGTACCAATTTTTCTTACTTCTCCAAAATGGGGTACTCATCAGCTGGGCACTACTAATGAGTACCTATAATATATGATTTTATGGAGAATAAGAAAAATATTACATGGATACTCGGGGTTCATCCTAGAGCTTTCAGAGAGGGATGTTTCACGATCATTTCAGGATTTCAGGGAGAAGTTTTGGTCCAAATTTTGGATTTCCCTATACATTCTGTACATTTTCACTTCTCCCTCAGCTCAAAAGAGGTAGGTCAGCCAGCTGATGACCCCCAGGATCTACTCTTATCTGGTATTCTGTCAGACTGACAACTGACAAGTATCTTTTCTATGACCCCGCCATTCAAAGAATGGTGGAAAGGGCATATAGTGTTACCCTGTCCATCCCTCTGTCTCCGCCCATGTCCGGCATTAGCAATTTGCGTTTAAGTTTTCAGGCAGGGGCATCTGTGTTCTTTGGACGCATTTCTAGTTTTTTTTTTCCATATTTCTCCATGAAAACTAACAAGTTATCTATAATGAGTACTGATAATAATGATGATGATCTGGTTTTATATGTCTCTGTGCAAGAACTGTACAGTCATCAGCAGAATTCTATGTCTAGCAGGATTCAAAGACAGGACCTCATGATACAAAGTCAGAAGCGCTAACTGCTTTGCCACATGGATGCTTCTAACTGACAAACAAAAATGTATAGCTCCAGATAAGGCCTTCTTTTCATCTAAAAAGTAATGATATCTTTTCTTGTTTCTCCATGAAAACATGCTACGTGTACAATTAGAAGCACCCCACTGATAAGCTTCTGATTACCCACAATATATGTTTTCAATGAGATCTTATCTATAGCTTCAATGTACATGTATGCAAAAAGAACAGAACTAAGAAGATTTTTAAATGAAAATGTTCTGCATCTACCCATATGACATTTTTTCCCTTCTAACATTACCAGAAGGCATGCAACAAATTGCAAAGAGATTTTTTTATACTTTCTACTAGGACTGGCACCATTAATCACATAATTGATTAATTGGTCGAATAGCAGCACAAAAATGATTATCAATAATGCTTGCCTAATAATCTATTATTTGAATTTTCTGTTTATTACATCATTTTCATATCCAATGAGACATATACCTTTCTGTCTTGTTCATTTTGATTTGTATTTTTTTTAATCAATCATACAAAACATAAAAAGCTGGACAACTGATGGTTTTGAGCATCACAATAATGGTTTAGGCATAAAATATGCTAAGATTCATGCTCAGACAGTAAGCCAGAAAGGTAAGATAATGACCAAATATTAAGTGATTATGTACTAATCAATTATCAATCACAGTGACAGGACTGCTAATGGATTAATATTTTAGCTCTGATTAGCCAGCCCTACTTTCTACTTTGGCTGCATACAGCCATTATCTGACCAATAAGGCATGTGTTAGCCCATATGTCAATCCTTATCACCGCATGATGATTTGTGAAAAATGAAAATTATCAATAAGCAGCGCTTATTTGATACCCCCAGCATAAAGCATAAAACTCTTTTCTATCAAAGTTTAAGTTTCAAAGTGTCAGAGTGACCTTGAAAATAAAATCAAGGCCACCAAAATCTAATCACTTCTTTCCCCCTTCCTAATGATGTATTTGTACTAGTTTGGTCATATTCCAGCCACTGGTTAAAAAGAAAGTGTGCATACAAACTTTTTACTGAATTAAGAAATTTTACAAAAGGGCAATAACTCCAACATAATTGGCCCCTAGCCCTTACTTTTTCTTATATAGGTACATCTTATTAATATCAATGTGTCTGCAGAAATTGATGAATATCCATCAATGCATTTTCTAGATATTAGGAAAAAACAAAGAGTCACGGATGGACACAAAATTTTACAAAGGCAACAATTCCAAGAGAATTGGCCCCTAGCCCTTACTTTTTCTTATGTAGGTACACATTATTGATATCACTGTGTCTGCAGAAATTGATGAATATCCATTGCTGCGTTTTCAAGATATTAGGAAAAAAGAAAGGGTCTCACAAGGCCCATTTTTAGTGTCTTGTAGTGGCCTTGAAAATGAGGTCAAGGTCACAAAAATCGAATCAATTCTTTCCCATGTCCTAACAATGTATCTGTGCTAGTTTGTTCAAATTCTAGCCATTGGTTCAAGAAATAGTGTGCACACAGGGCTTCCGTTAAGCGGACGTACGACGTATATTACGCCCTGAGATTGCCACCGGACGTCCAAATTGAACTTCAAAGACGTACCGCGGACTTCCGAAATTTCTTTTGTCCGTCCGAAATCGATACCCGAGACGTCCAAAAATTGTCAAAAGGCCCGCCCACTTTTAACCAGTTGTATGATGTTTGCCCCGCCTACTTACCGGAAATTCGCTACCTGTGTTGACTGAGCTTTAAGGACGTCCCACTTTCCGCTTGCGGGAGTTTTATTGACAGCCGTGTCAAGCGTCACGGCACCCTTTTGATGGCTGCGTGATCACTGCGTGTATTTGTCACGCGTGCTGAGTTGATTAATTGATGTTTTTATTCTACTGCGACCCCGAAAATATTCGTTGAAATTATATGAAGTCATTATTATTTTTTAATAGTCAGGTCTTAAAACCTTAAATTATTATTTTGCTAATTATTATTTTGCTAAGAACGTGTGTCGTCTGCAACACTTCCGGGAATTGCCGAGTGAAATCTATA
The DNA here is from genome assembly GCA_964016985.1 of Anodontia alba. Taxonomy (NCBI): domain Eukaryota; kingdom Metazoa; phylum Mollusca; class Bivalvia; order Lucinida; family Lucinidae; genus Anodontia; species Anodontia alba. The sequence continues at coordinate 72,001,404 of OZ024831.1, forward strand.
AATAAATAACAATTATGCACAGAACGCAAATTGAAATCTATTCGAATTCAGAAGCTTACGTTTGTCATGACAACAAAAGCAATTTTTCAAATGAAAAGAAAACATATTTTCGTCAAAATTTTCGGAAAACCAGTTTCTAAATGCGTAGCCTTGTTCCGGTTGCGCTGTTTACCAGCGCGGAAAAGACGCAAAGTAAGTCTAAATATAGGCGATTTGCGATGGTTTTGCTTGCTTTTCTCCGCGAACGAACGTTTTGCTGTTGGTATTTCATCGAGAGCTGCCTTTAATTTGTTTGTTGTTGCACGAGTCGGCGCCATTTTCGCGCAATTTTTGTGAAGTAAGCAACTCGTTCGCTCGTGTTGATCAGCTTCAATCCGAACAAATATTTCATTAAATACTTTCTGCAAAATAATTTTAGCATAGTTTATTTTTAAGAAAACATGTTTTGGGTGTTTTCTCTCATGTATTTTCTTTTCTTTTTTCTTTCTCTGGGCTTTGAAACGAATGCGAAGTTGTACCAATGTTGATGCTTTCTCTAAGGTCCGACATACAAGTACAGGCTTTCCAAAAAGATGCGATCGAATTTTAATAAGCGATAAGGACATTTTTAAAACACATCTAAGAGAAGCGTATATCATGATGATACTGTGTGACACTGAAATAAGAACCTGTGTTCTACTAAAGAAAGGGCAGACCGCCGCAGCACGGAAAAAAAGTGGGACTTCCTAGATTTTCTGTGGGACTTCCAAATTTGAGGGGTAGGAAGTCTGGGACTTCCTGAGTCTGGAAGTTAATGGAAGCCCTGGCTTTTTTTCTATCAAAATTTGAGTTTCAAAGTGCCAGTGTGACCTTGAAAAAGAGATAGTCACCAAAATCTAATCACTTCTTTCCCCAATCCCAGTGATGCATCTATGCTAGTTTGGTCAAATTCCATCTATTGATTCAAGAGATAGAGTGCACACAAGGCTCACTTTTTGAGTATTTATAATGTAGTGACCTGGAAAATAAGGTCATGGTCACCAAAATCTAACGAAAATGAGGTCAAGGTCACAAAAATCTAATCACTTCTTTCCCATATCCTAACAAAGCATCTGTGCTAGTTTGTTAAAATTCCAGCCATTGGTTCAAGATATAGTTCCACACACGCTTTTTTCTATCAAAATTTGAGTTTCAAAGTGCGGGTGTGATCTTGATAATGAGATGAAAGTCACCAAAATCTAACACGTCTTTCCCCAATCCCAATAATGTATCTGTGCTAATTTGGTCAAATTCCATCTATTGATTCATGAGATAGAGAGCACACAAGGCTCACTTTTTGAATTTTTATAATGTAGTGACCTTTAAAATAAGGTCAAGGTCAATAAAATCTAATCAATTCTTATCCCCATCCTTAGGATGAATCTGTGCTAGTTTGGTCAAATCTTAGACATTGGTTAAAGAGATAATGTGCACACAAAATTTTTACTGCATTAAAAAGGGTCACTTTTTGAGTATTTATAAAGAAGTGACCTTGAAACTAAGGTCAAGGTCACCAAAATCTAATCACTTCTTTCACCCATCCTTATGATGTATATGTGCTAGTTTGGTCCAATTTTGGCCATTGGTTAAAGAGAAAGTGTGCACACAAACTTTTTACTGCATTAACAAGGCTCATTTTTCGTTTGAGTATTTATAATGTAGTGACCTTGAATTTTAGGTTAAGGTCACCAAAATCTAATCACTTTTTTCCTCCATCCTGATGATGTATCTGTGTAAGTTTGGTCAAATTCCAGCCATTGGTTAAAGAGATACATGTACATGTAGTGTGCACACAAACCTTTTACTGGGGTCACACGAATCACCGAAATACCGGAATACTACCGAAATACCGGAATACCTGTGAAAAATATAGGTATACCTGTGAAAGACACCTATTAAAGACACCAATATTGGCTTTAATTAATCAGTTAAGTAATATTATGTCAACCTTATGGAAAAGGAATAATACTTTAACCTAAAATAATTTGCAAATTGTCTTTGAAGTGTTTTTTTTTTTTTATTTTTTTTTTTTATTTGAAAACATTGTTGATAGTCCGCTAAATCAGAGCCGGAATACGACCGGAATACCCGTGAAAAACGTGAATTACCTACACTTCAAACGAAAAGTACATTCAGTACAGCTCAGGTAAAAGAACAAAAAAAAAAAAAAAAAAAAAAAAAAATAAAATAAAATAAAACTCTTTACCCCGAATATCGGCGTTTTGCGGACCTCCCAAACACTCAGAATCAAACCGAGTAAACGTAATATTCGGCGGACAACACTCGCAAGTCCGCGCAAAGTACATGTATGTCTTATGCAAAGTTGTGCAAAGCTACTCGGAATCGTAATGTTGTACCCGGAGATATTTTTCCACCATATAGAACAGTCTGCATGAAGGTTACATCGTCCACGCTCATGCGGATGCTCAGGTTGATCTGAGTCTGCGCTGGTCACAAAGGTCTTATTATCCCAAAAGTGTTTTCCAAATTCCCGCATTCCGATCCACAAAAAATTAGGTCAGTTCCCTTGTTTTCTTAAAATATTAACCAATGCTGCCTTGTTCCCTGAATATATTTGGGTGCTCCCTAGGTCCAAAGAAAACCCCGGTAGCCCCATTCACTGTTCGAGCACGTAACATGGGCCTCAACAACGCTCCATATGAAAAAGTACCGGATTCTTCGGCTTAGTCTACTCCGGCCACATAAGTGGGTCCGGCATTTTTACTTAATATGCTGTAGAAAACAGAACAAACACATGAAAATCACAAAAATCACAAAGAGAATCAAACATCTGCCCCCAATCGACGAATTACATATTTATATTTTGTATTCCTGTAACTGCCTTTTCCCATGCAACAACCGCACGCGCTCAATATAAATGACGTACTATGTAAAAGTCCGGGAAATTCTCACTCGGGTGCAGCAACCGCACGTGTCAATATTAATCAACTTAAAGGGGCGTTTCTGCTATCAAAGAGGCATTGAATCAATAAGACAGCCCATGTGAAAAGGGTGTCTGTCACACAAAAAACACACATTTTACGCACACAAGGGGCAAGAGAGGCTAATGACAATTCAAATGAGTGAGTGAGTTTTTTTACGTCCCAGTAACAGATAGGTCATAGGGAAATGTGGACCATGGTTTAAAGTCCCATATTAGAGGCTTGAGAAGCCTGGGATCGAACCCATGACCCTGAGAGACAAAGCGAGCAGCTTTACCACTGTAACACACCACCGAGGCACCATTTCCCAATATTTCATACTGTTTCAAGAAAATGTCTCAAATAGTTTTCAAGTTAGAGAGTGGATAAAAATATATTACAGAAATCACTAAAATATTTGCGGTGTTCAAAGGGCCATAACTCCAAAAGTAGGCTCTATCGTCAAAGTATATGAACTGGTGAAATGATTAATGGCTTATGAATAAGCACCCCCACTGCATTAACAAGGCTGACTTTTTGAGTATTTATAATGTAGTGATCTTTTAAAATAAGTTCAGTGTCACCAAAAGCTAATCACTTCATTCCCCCATCCTGATGATGTATCTGTGCTAGTTTGGTCAAATTCCATCCACTGGATAAAGAGATAGTCATCACGAAAACATGCCTATATAATTTTGACCCCCTTAAACCCTACTTTTATATAGTAAAACTGAGGTTTAAAGGGGTATACATTATTTTTCTTATTTTTGCTCAAAAACATAGATTGTGGTACTCGTTAGAAATGCCTTGCTTAGGCAGTTCTAACGAGCACCCTCAATCTATGTTTAGAGCAGAAATATGAAAAATATCAGTTTTTTATCTGAAAATTTTCCATTTCTAGAGGTAAATTTTCCTATACAACTGAATAGGCATGTTTGTAATGGTGCACACAAATTTTATTGCATTAAGAAAAATTTTTACAAAGCACAATAACTCCAACAGAACTGGCCCCTAGCCCTTACTTTCTCTTGTGTAGGTACATCTTATTGATATCATGTGTCTGCAGAAATTGATGAATATCCATCACTGCCTTTTCAAGATATTAGGAAAAAACCTGCATCAGGGACAGACACACGGACGGACAACAGTATACAGCTACAAAACTTTTCCAAAGATGGCCATCGATGTTTTGCTTTTGAAACGTGCATTTCTATTTGTTACTATTTCAATCAACCAATAGAAATGCACATTTCAAAAGCTCTCATAATCACAAACAGTGATGGCTGTCTCTGGAAAGTTTTCGAAGCCATCAAAATAATTTCGAAGCATACGAGCGCTTCTGTTGGGTGATGAACGTAGTAAGTGATATATTTGGGTGAGATATGATTTTTTTTTTTTTAATTGAGATGAGTATGGTTTTGCCCATTGCTTTTGTGACAGTCCTGTTTTAGTGATATGACATGCGTTTATCCGAATATGTCGCATTGTTTCCGAGTAATTGAGAGTATGGAAATCAATGTTTATTGTAGAAAAACGGGTTGGGTTGGGGTTCCCTTATACCTGTTTGGAAAGCTTAACCAGTCTGCTCTATGTTGGCAGTTGGTTTATGTTGAAAATAAAACCTGTCCAAATGTGGTTGGGGTAGCCTAGACTCATGGGTTTTGACGCACTTAAGCATTATTTGACATGTCATTAAATTCACAGACAACTCCCAGTACATTTGTTTTGTGTAAGACAGTCATGGACTTCTAGAACATTATTTAATATCATTAAAATAAGTTTGCATCAACTGCCTTCATAAAAATTCCAAGTGAAATAGGACCACCATGGTGATTGTCATTTTGGTTTACACTCATATGAAACGATGCATCTAAAAGGCTGCTATTTTTCTTGCAAGATAGTAATTTAAGTTTTACAATAATACCAGGACTATGTTCAGGCAGCATCATTTGTCTGTTAGAACAAAATAAAATGACAAGAATCACTGTTGAATGACACCTGTATATATTTTAAAAATCTGACCTCATTTTGCAAATCACCACCATTTTTATGTCTCAATTTTAAGGGGTAGGGCAGCTGAAGTGCTTGTTTCTCCTGCTTGCTGTACAAATTCGCCACATGTCTTAATAAAATATGTTCTAAATAGATTATTTATTGTCAACAAAAAATATTTTTCTTCAAATTATTCATGCTTGGCATCAAACAAATACACAGAAAACTACTTTATGAATTTCTCTTCTTCCAGTTGCAAAATATTTTCATATAAGACTTTACATTTTTTTGAAAAGTAATATTGTGTATGCAATAGCATTTCAACCATATATCATACAGGGCTTCCATTAACTTCCAGACTCAGGAAGTCCCAGACTTCCTACCCCTCAAATTTGGAAGTCCCACAGAAAATCTAGGAAGTCCCACTTTTTTTCCGTGCTGCGGCGGTCTGCCCTTTCTTTAGTAGAACACAGGTTCTTATTTCAGTGTCACACAGTATCATCATGATATACGCTTCTCTTAGATGTGTTTTAAAAATGTCCTTATCGCTTATTAAAATTCGATCGCATCTTTTTGGAAAGCCTGTACTTGTATGTCGGACCTTAGAGAAAGCATCAACATTGGTACAACTTCGCATTCGTTTCAAAGCCCAGAGAAAGAAAAAAGAAAAGAAAATACATGAGAGAAAACACCCAAAACATGTTTTCTTAAAAATAAACTATGCTAAAATTATTTTGCAGAAAGTATTTAATGAAATATTTGTTCGGATTGAAGCTGATCAACACGAGCGAACGAGTTGCTTACTTCACAAAAATTGCGGGAAAACGGCGCCGACTCGTGCAACAACAAACAAATTAAAGGCAGCTCTCGATGAAATACCAACAGCAAAACGTTCGTTCGCGGAGAAAAGCAAGCAAAACCATCGCAAATCGCCTATATTTAGACTTACTTTGCGTCTTTTCCGCGCTGGTAAACAGCGCAACCGGAACAAGGCTACGCATTTAGAAACGGGTTTTCCGAAAATTTTGACGAAAATATGTTTTCTTTTCATTTGAAAAATTGCTTTTGTTGTCATGACAAACGTAAGCTTCTGAATTCGAATAGATTTCAATTTGCGTTCTGTGCATAATTGTTATTTATTTATAGATTTCACTCGGCAATTCCCGGAAGTGTTGCAGACGACACACGTTCTTAGCAAAATAATAATTAGCAAATAATAATTTAAGGTTTTAAGACCTGACTATTAAAAAATAATAATGACTTCATATAATTTCAACGAATATTTTCGGGGTCGCAGTAGAATAAAAACATCAATTAATCAACTCAGCACGCGTGACAAATACACGCAGTGATCACACAACCATCAAAAGGGTGCCGTGACGCTTGACACGGCTGTCAATAAAACTCCCGCAAGCGGAAAGTGGGACGTCCTTAAAGCTCAGTCAACACAGGTAGCGAATTTCCGGTAAGTAGGCGGGGCAAACATCATACAACTGGTTAAAAGTGGGCGGGCCTTTTGACAATTTTTGGACGTCTCGGGTATCGATTTCGGACGGACAAAAGAAATTTCGGAAGTCCGCGGCAGTCTTTGAAGTTCAATTTGGACGTCCGGTGGCAATCTCAGGGCGTAATATACGTCGTACGTCCGCTTAACGGAAGCCCTGATCATACTTGTGAATAAATGCATCAGGTAACACTGTAACAGACAAGCATGTTTGATTCAGAAGTAGCTGACACATCTTAAAAATTTTGAGTTTCAATTCAAAGGAAAAATGTGGTTTAAGCATTTCTTTCAAAATGTTGACCATTTAAGGTTACATGGTTGTAATTTTCCAAGAAGATCCTAGAATTTCTACTTAAACACCTAGATGTAACCCTCTTATGTTGCTCTACCCCAATAACGATGAGGCATTACAAAAGAGTTTCTGCAAGTCCAAGAATAGGAAGAAACATGTAAATGCATCAAATTAGATGTGCGTCAAAATACATGACAGGACGATAGTTATTTTGTTTTTAAGTGAGCTACTTTGTCTCTGTTCTATATCTAGGGTAATAGATTTTTTTTTTTTTTTTTTTTTTTTTTTTTTTTTTTTAAGATTTATGCACATTTCAAAACAAAAGGCATACAGGGTGCTTTAAAAAAAAAAAAAAAGCAGGGTCCAACTTATGTAACTAACACCTATGGTGCAGGTCTGTAACTTGAAAGTCACAGGCACAGCTGAACTGGGTAAACTACAATTCCATGACTATAGCACAACTGATTTTGTAGATAATTTCCTGGCAAGGCACTTTAAGCGCAACCAAGTGTAATGCATTTTCAAACGCTGTAAATGATTACATTTTGTGGTAAACTTTGAGCACATCGCAGTCGGTTCAAGGAGGCTGCCATTTTGTCCGTAAGATTATCTCCCCTGTCGCAGTATAAAGCGTAATGCACTTCAACGAACCGTACGCTGTTGTTATCGGTTATTCCCTCCACTTATTGGAGAACCGCAAGTTGGAGTTATGTATAAAAAAAAATAAATCAAATGCACTGAATGTGCCCACTGGCCTATCGACATCACGCGAAAAGACGTTTTTTTTTTTGCTTGGCGTTTTATTTTAAATGAAAATATTTTGTTCTGATTGACCATATCTTATCAGAAACCATTTGTCTTTTCTGTTTCTGCGTTTTGTTCTCATGACAAAAATTTGTAAATCTTCTTCTTTTGTGTAAAGCGCCAAGCAAAATACGACTTTCTGAAAGATGTCGAAAGCACGGTAGCGGGCACATGACGTTTATACATAGAGGATATTCAAATGTTTGGAGTGAATATGACTTTTATTTCATCGAGTGAAGTGAAAAAATGTATATTTCATGAGTGCCGAAGGCACGAATGAAATATACATTTTTTCACTTCACGAGATGAAATAAAAGTCATATTCACCACAAACATTTGAATTTTCTTTTTATTATATACATCACTTTCGACAGAAAAGATGCAAGTCTTGCATTTGCAAGGGAAAGTCTGACACGCAATTTTTTCCCTTGGCGCCATGACGTTCATGTTTTGTTTTGTTTGGTGACGTTAGATATGACGTCAGAAACGCGCACTGACGTGTAAAAATAAAATAAAAAGAAAATTTACTCTTTTTCAGTGAATACCATAAACAATTTTCATCTCGTGTAATGAAAACATTAATGTAAATAAGAAAAAAGTAGATCCAGATCTTTTATTATATACAAAGTAATGAAATATAGAGAATTATTAATGAAATAAAATGCATATTTTCACTAGTGAAATATAAGTTTTATATTTTCACTAGTGAAAATATAAAACCTATATTTTCACTCCTCTGAGCAGTGAAAAATATAAGATTTGGATCTACTTTTTTCTTATTTACATTTATGTTTTCATTACACGAGATGAAAGTTTTTATGGTATTCACTGAAAAAGAGTAAATTTTCTTTTTTTTTATTTTTACACGCCAATGCGCGTTTCTGACGTCATGTCTAACGTCACCAAACAAAACAAAACGTCATGGCTCCAAGGGACAAAACTGCGTGTCAGACTTTCCCTTGCAAATGCAAGATTTGCATCTCTTCTATCGAAAGTGATGTATATAATAAAAAGAAAATTCAAATGTTTGTCGTGAATATGACTTTTATTTCATCTCGTGAAGTGAAAAAATGTATATTTCATTCGTGCCTTCGGCACTCATGAAATATACATTTTTTCACTTCACTCGATGAAATAAAAGTCATATTCACTCCAAACATTTGAATATCCTCTATATATTTTTCACTGCTCAGAGGAGTGAAAATATAAGTTTTATATTTTCACTAGTGAAAATATAAAACTTATATTTCACTAGTGAAAATATGCATTTTATTTCATTAATAATTCTTTATATTTCATTACTTTGTATATAATAAAATGTTGTACGACGTCGCTTAATGTCGATGCAACCGTCGACATTAAATCGACGTTGTACACTATTAATGTAATGTTCCCGCTGGGAGAGAACAATATTGTCACTTCCTTTTTCCAACACAAATGGTTAAGTTTACTGTAGTCTACAGACCCTCGGACAAAAATGCAAGGAATACATTTTATTATCAGTTTTATTTGATTTTACGGGATTCTAAATCTGACAATAAGCTGTGCTTATTTGAAACACATGTGACTGAGAAATCGGCCATTATATTGTACATGAATAGCCACAAGCCCCGATCTTCCCACATCTACAAATCAAGCTTCTTTCCAGCTACAGTTAGAGATGCCCCCCCCCCCCCCCCCCCCCCAGCTTCTACAATTAATGCCCTTAGCTGAAGCTTCTGAAGATTTCTAAAGTTTCCTGGCATTGGTCAGGTCTAGAGCTTCCTCTGGCACACCGTTTGGTGAATGAATGTCATTTGACGTAGCCAGCTCAGATTCAGATCAGACTATTCAACAACACAACCTGATTTGCTGTTCGACGATAATTCTACAGTATCCACTTATATTGTAAATGCCGGGTATAGAATGTTCTGAGTAGACTGTGAGGATGCATAGTCTGCTCTGGGCTTCGGAAATCCACATAATAAATGCATTCTAGAAGCAAGAAACACAACAATTAAACGAAAACAGAATACTTAGTTATACTAAGTCTGCACATGAACATTTACGTCATCAGTCTCAGGTCAGGCTATTTGCGGATGATACTGCAGTTTACCTCACTGTGAGATCAAAACGACAGTCGCATTCTCCAAAATGATCTTAATATCCTACAAGAATGGGAACGAACCTGAGACATGGAATTTAATCCAAGTAAATGTCAAGTTCTGCACACTGGCAGAGCTAGACAGCTTATCCACTCCAAGTATACCCTCCATGTTGAGATATTGGAGTCTGTTGATAGTGCACGCTACCTAGGGGTAAGTATTTCCAAAGACCTGACCTGGAATAAACATATTAATGAAATTGTCACTAAGTCTAATGAAACTTTAGGATTTGTTAAAAGAAATGTAAAAACCAAAAATTAGTCAGTCAAAGAATTAGCCTATAAAACATTTGTTAGACCCAAAGTTGAATATGCCTCCACCGTGTGGAGCCCTTATACCAAGAAAAATATAGACCAAATAGAAATGGTGCAAAGGAGGGCAGCACGGTGGGTTACAAACAGATACTCCTCCTATGATAGTGTTTCTGCGATGCTGGACAACCTCGGTTGGCGCTCCCTTGAAAACCGTTGCTATGACTCGCGCCTCGCGATATTTTACAAAATACAGTACGGCCTTGTTGCAGTGCCGATGCCTTCATATTTTGAGCGGCCCAAGAAGATCACTCGCCACAGCCTTAATAATCCCCTTAGTTTCCGCCAGGTATATGCCTCTGCAGATTACTACAGGTTTTTGTTCTTTCCCATGACTGTTGTTTTATGGAATAGACTTCCAGTAGATATTGTATTCTTAAGAGATCTTGACTCCTTCAAGAGAGAAGTGAGCAAGATCAATCACTTGAGGCCATAGAAAGTAAAAATATTTTTAATCTGCTTTTAAATCTCGTTCATACTAACACCTAAACACTATTATCTTTTTTCATTCTTCACTATCACTCTTTTAACCCTCACTATATTTTTTTATACTTTTTATTCTCACGCACGCATCCCTGCGCATAATACTCAGTAGTGAGGGTGACGCAGTATCGATAGATAGATAGATCAGGAGCACACAAAAGTTGTCTGCCTTGTAAAAAATAATAGAAAATCTGCAAAGTGCACCAAGTATAGTCCCCTTATAATGTGCGGATGAACAGGAAAACTCGCAGAACAGAAGAGAACGTATGGCTTATTGCACTACTATACCCAGTAAAATTTCAGGGCCAAGTTGTTCAAAACTAATGATGTCGTTATTTAACGTATCGTTAAAACTTTGATTATTAAATATGGCATATATGCTAATATTTTTGGTGAAAAAATGTGAGTAGATTTTGCATTTGCTGTGAATTAGATATTGTACTTACTAGAACAGTTAACATTTTGACCACTAACAAGCTCGTTAATCTAAAGACGCTTTGAACAACTGGGCCCAGGTGAATAGAGGCATGTATAACCAACAAATACAATACAGTCATAACAAGTACCTGCTCGTGCACACACACACAGACACACACACGACTTTGTCGGATCTGCAGTGTGCTTCAATTCTATTGAGAACATATGGTCGCAACGTGAGAAAACGTACTTTCGGACATGCGCGCAGTCTGATCAGAATCTTCACTGTGCACATTTGGATACATGGCTAGGATGCAAAGTTTCTTCATGCGGACAACGAAGACTCTGATCAGACTGCGTAGATTTGCAAACTGATCTGAGTTTTCGTTGGGCGCAAATGTCCGAAGTTAAGTTTTCTCACGTTGAAGCTGCTGTCATAAATCTGGAACAAATATCTTGGAGTGTAACATTAGGGACGGTGAGACTGTTCGCATGGGCAGGATGAACTGAATCTGCGCATTTTGCACGCGCGCAAAGATACATTTTCGCTTGTCGTGATTTCTATAATAAGTTTGTCATAAATAATAAGTATGGCAAATTTCGCTCCTCGCAATTACCTTTATCTGGTATATCGTATTTACCCTCAGTTTTCTGACACATTCACTTTCTTATCATACATGTCCTAAAGGTTCAACAAGTCTATTTTACGTCCTGTTCTTGTTTCTAAAATTGCTGGATGAGTGGCAGACAGTGCAGACCCCGATCGAACGCCGCGTTCTGTGGGTTAACACTGTTTGCTCAGACCTGTCTATCCGAATATTTAGGGTAAAATACAATACCGCGTCACACGGTACTGGAGTAGGAATTTATTTCAATCAATCGATCAACTTTCACGGTAAGTTCACCTTTAAAACAGACGACACGTTGTATTATTTTATTTTTCAGAGAAAATAAGACTTGACATTGTATGTGAATCGTCTGCCGAGCAGACGATTCACATTAAATGTCAGGTCTTATTTTCTCTGAAAAATAATAAAAATCAATTTTAGATTATCGTCTGCTACAAATGTGCATAGTGCTTTAAGGGTTAGCTTACACGGTATCTAACGAAGAAAAGGAACTTATAACTCATACGTGATCGGTCTGTTCGGACAATGCTGCCCGATCCCTACCCATATGTGGTCTAAATACTGGATTAGCAAGACATGCTGGTGCGAACCGCGAAGACCCTAATCAGTGTTGCACACGCACAGACTAATTTGAGCTTTTGCTTTTTTTTTGGCATTTTAATTGTTGTTAGCTCTTTTCACGTGGTTCGTATCAGTTGATATTGAAAATTGTCAATTTAATATACAAACGCGTATTGAAATCGTATTGAAGATATTGAATACAAGTACAGACTTTTTCATATTAACCTTTACCACTCTCTGAACAAAATCAGCAGACTATAAATGATATATAAATTTTTTTGTTAATTTTCCCAGAAAATAGGTTTTGACATTTCATGCAAATTGACAATTTGCATGAAATATCAAAACCTTTTTTCTAGGAAAAATCAGAAAAAAGTATTTCAAAATGTCGTCTACTTAAAATTTTACCCAACATGCTAAGCGTTAATGTTTGCAAATATAGGACAGTCTTGTTGTGGCGTTATTTCATTATCAATTCGACAATATAAATATACTCAAGACAGGTCGCTTTTAAAAGAATAAAGGAAATGATGTAAATATTTTATGAGAACTCGACTGTACTCTCTGTTGCAAAGTAATAACACACTGGTACACGGTCTGTTCTGGAATTATTGTAGTTTTAGATCGTAAAAAAGTAAGTTAGACTGTTTCTTGCTTTAAAGGAAATTCATCCCAGGCCACTTTTAAATAGTGTTCGTTCTTATTTAGTTAAAGATAAGTGGATGCATCTTGAAGGATAGTAACTGATCTGGTAAAAGGTATTTCCTTCCCTTCTCAAAGGGAACTACTCGTAATGGAAATAATTAATTCCAGCGTGTCGCTTCTAACGGAGAGAATTTGTTCCTATGGGAGCAAATCTTTCCTTTAAGAGTAGCCCCTTTGAGGAGACATTTTCTAATGAATAAAATACTCATTTCATTTTCTACTAGATCTTTTTCACTTTAAGAAGGGAGACAATAACTTTCAACACAGCGTGTCCTCTCTTTGAGATGTTTTTCCCATTAAAAGTACAGTCTCTACAGCCTACTAACTGATAAGATGTAAACTCATGGTAAATACTGTATACATTGATTTTGCCCAATTCTGAAAAAGAGTATGCTCTTACAACCGGAAGAATTTGCTCCCGAGGAGACGGTAGACCCTTTTTCATAAGGGACTTGGTGTGCAGGAGAGTAAAAAGGCTCAGAAAAAGTTGTCTCCCTCGTAAAAATGGCGGAAAATTTACCGTATGCATCAAGCCCCACCCAGCCCCTTAAATTTAAGAGGTATTGTGAGAAAATACATTTGTATATATATTTAACATATGCAGAAAACGAGACCCTACCGATCAGCCTGCAGATTCGCTCAGGCAACATTAAAGACATTGATCAGCCTTTGTGTGCTGATCTGAGCCGTTGTCCATAAGACTATTTTTTAATTGTGCACCTCATTTTGTACGGCAGAACAAATTGGCCGCGTCAAGCGAAAAAAGTGCCTTCAAACATTCGCAAAATGCGCAGATTCAGATCATCCCGCGCTTGCGCAAAGTATTAGTCTAACATTTGCACTCCATACATTATGTAATATCCAATGATTCTGTCAGCGGACAGTGAAGGCCCTGATCAGACTGCGAGGAAGCGCAGTCTGATCTGGGTCATCGCTGTCCGCATATGCCCGAAGACACGTTTTGTATGGCGCGGCTCAAATAATTTACGACATAATTTACAACATGAGAAAATGTATTTTCGGCCATGTGCACCCAGCAAAGACTCAGATCAGTTTGTGCATCTGCAGAGTCTTCCTTAAGCGCTTGATGGATAGCGAAGTACCTTATATTTCTTCAGACCAACAGCGAAGACAGCGATCAGTCTGCTTCAGATTCACAGCACATACTCTGATCAGACTACGCGCATGCGCAGGCTGATCTGAGTCCTCGCTCGCGCACATATCCCAAGGACCAATTTCTCACGTCGCAACACTTGAAGTCAAACAAGTGCTATCAAAGATAAAGTGTTGTTTTTTATATACTGACAGACCTTTAAGAAGCTATATAGCCTTTGACATGCACTTTAACGCTAAGCATGCTGGATAAAATTTTCAGCAGACTGCATATTGAAATATTTTTCTTATTATTCCGAGAAAACAGGTTTTGACATTCCTTGCGAATTGTCTCATGTGGAGATGATTTTCATGAAATGTAAAATCCTGTTTTCTCGGAAAAATGAGAAAAATGTCATATATAATATATATATTGGCGTCTGCGAATTAGCCCAGATAGTGGTAAAGATTAAAGCATTTAAAAAGATTTCTCGATGTGCAGTTATAATTTAAAAGGTAAGATTAAGTCGGGCTTGGCAAAAAATCAAATCAGATTTCATACCTAAGGTAAACCACACTTCTTTTTTCACAAATACATTTGGATTTATCAGGCTGGAGAATTGATCTCAATTATGATAATTAAAGAATATTCAACACCAAAAACGGTAAGATGTTTTTTTCTTTATCCCTCCAGTCGCTCGTTTCTTCATTCAAATTGTTTATTGGCTGTTAGTGTTTGTTGTTCAGCTACCATTTTTACCCAACATACTCAGACAGACACGCGTGACCAGACGGTGTAGACCTTAATCAAATTCATCTTCTAACAACAATTTGGATACGTCACAAAAATTTTACGACATAAGGCGACACTTTTTTTTTTCTTTTTTCAGAGAAAATATGGCTTGATATTTCATGTGCATAATTTGACTAGTCTACTAGTAGACGAATCACATGAAATATTAAGTCTTATTTTCTCTGAAAAATAACAAAATCAATAAAATTTTAGAATGTCTTCTACAAACTTGCATAAACTTTGTTAACGCATAACACTGTAGGCATATTCAGCAGACTGCAAATTCATAATATTTTTCTTACTTTTCCTAGAAAATAGCCTTTGACATTTCACGCAAATTTTCTCCAAAGCATGAAATGTCAAAACCTATTTTCTGGAAAAAAAATGTCGCCTGCTGAAATTTTTACCGAGAGAGCTAACTTTGTTAAAGTGTGGTAAAGAGTAAAGGTATTTAGGATAACTATGTTAGCTCTCTCGTGACTGCATAGACTGGCTCAAGTCTTCAGTGTCTAAATATTTATTCTTATAAACCTGTTTGATAATCCACTAAAATATATAGTAACGCTGGTGACTAGTGACCAGCCTTTATATGGCCGGTCTCGGTGGCTCAGTTGGATGCGCCGTCCGACTGGAGACCAGGAGGTTGCGGGTTCAACCCCCGCCGAGGTCGGCGACATTCTTTCGTGGAGTTTGATCATGAAATATTTTCTACGGTTATTCTTTCCCTTCCTGATTCAAGAAGGGCAGTTGTCAGTTTCTGGCGAAAGAATGTGCACAATACTGGTTAACCGCTTAGAGGACTAAGCCTGCCCAGTAAACGTATGGTTAGGTAAACTGACCGCGCTCGACATGACCCCATTGGGTTGACTGGGCCGTAAAACCTCAACACAAACAAAAACCAGCCTTTATAATCATGATATTATTTTGGTTTTATTTTATAATCATGATATTATTTAAAAGAAACTTATACTACATACATTTAAAAAAGATATACTACGTACAAAAAAAATCAAAAAAAAAAAAAAAAAAAAAAAAAAAAAAAAAAAATCAGCCGATGTAATGTCAAAGCCACACTATGTGATAAAGGACTTTTCTATACACCACATTACATTGTATCTGATAAGGGCTTTTTCTATACACCGATATACGAGGGATGTTCGAAATGCTTATTTCTATCTGGAGACTTCAAATTTCAAGTTAGCCCAAAAGTACTCATTTCATGCCCTCGAAGTACTCCCCGTGGCTAGAAATGCAAAGTTTCAGCCGATGTTTCCACTTCTTGAAGGCGTCACGGTACGCTGATTTGGGCATAGTAATAAGGTACTGATGAACGGCAGATCCAAGTGCCTGTCGGGACTGGTATTACCGCCCAGCAAGGAATGCTTTCAATTTCGGAAACAAAAAGAATTCACATGGGGCAAGGTCTGGGGAATACGGGGGGTGAGGCAAAACAGTTACTTTTTCTTTCTTCAAAAACGCCGTAACTATTGCGGAGGTATGAGCTGGGGCATTGTCATGTAGAAGACGGACATGTTTAAAACCAGTGGCAGGGCGTCGTTTCTGATAATACTTTTTCAGTTTCTTCAGTACTACGTCTTTGTAGTACTTTCCGGTGATACTTTTGCCCTTTTTCACTGGCACTTGTATTGCGACTCCTTCACCAGAGAAGAAGATTGCATACAAAACCTTCTTTGTACTCAAAGAACGTTTGGCAATTATTGGGCGTTTGCTGTGTTTAGTGGCCCAGATCTTATTGCTAACCTTTCTGACGGGCTCAAAATAATGGACCCAGGTTTCATCACCTGTGACGACATTGGCAAACTGCTTTTTGTCATATTTTGGAAACATTTGAAGCAGCTTTTGGCCACTTTAACCCGTTGCCTCTTTTGCTCGTCAGTCAACAGATGTGGCACCCATCTAGCAGAAATCTTTCTGACTTTCAAATGCTTCTTCAAAATAAGGTGAACCGTTGAAAGTGATATGCCTACCTTTCGTGCAATATCACAAACTGTAAATCTGGCATTTCCTTCAGTGATTTCCTTTATTTTGGAAACGATTTCTTTATGAGATGCAGATTTTGGCCTACCTGATTTCGGTGCATTTTTGATGGACTCTACACCAGACTCAAATTTCTTTTTCCACCGCCGAACTGTAAGACACACGAGAAGGTCCAAAAGCAGTAGAAATTTCAGTCATCAGCTTCTTCAAAGAACAACCAAGTTTTGAGCGAGCTTTGATGTAAGCCCGTATTTCATCTTTTTTGTCGACGCTTCTACCAACCATTTTTACTGCAGTGGTCAATGACTGCGTGTATTCAAATGGCAATTTTTATGTCTTACACTTAGTCTAATATGTGCATTTATACACCATTGTGTAGATATTGAATAACCCTATACAGGTATGTATTGGTTTTTATCGTGCCCCACGTGGATATCGAGCTAGAGGACAATAAGCAATTCATTTCGATTGATTGTGTTGGGGTTTAACGACACATCAACCCTTGTGGGTCATTTTGTGTCGTCTCCCAGAGACAGGGAGAAAAGAGATAGAAGAGATAGTAGAAGAGATGGAAGAGAGGACAGGGAAGAAAGAGGAACAGGAGTGAAAGTGAAGAAACAGAAGAAATAAAAACATTCCCCTTCTACCCTTACCTGCTACAAGGATAGCAGGCCTTGCCCAACTGTAAGCCAATATCAATTGGACGCCCCAGTGCCCTGAAATACAGGACACCTTTGCACCACCCGACCATCCCCCACAATTCATTTCGAACATCCCTCGTATACTACAGTTGCAGTGTTTCTGTACGTCAGGGCCAGGACCTGCGCTCTCCACATATGACTCCTTAGAACCCTTTTCTCATGGCGTGGTTCAGTAATTTTTCTGCTTGTGTCTCGTCTTTTATTTTCAATGTCTTAGCGATTTTAACCCTTAAAAAAGTCGTAGCAGAAATTAAGACTTGGTATTTCATGTGAATCGTTTTAAACGTTTAAAGACAATTCACATGAAATGTCACGTCTTTTTTCTCCGAAAACGCTGAAAATTAGACATGACATTTCATGTGAATCGTCTAAACAAGAAGTTTTTTTTTTGTAAAAAGAAAATAAAAACAAAAACAAAAAAAAAAAAAAAAAAAAAACAACATAGAATGTCGTCTTCTACAATTTGGCCTAGCGCTGGGTTAAGCTATTCCGCGAGACTTGTTTACAGTATATGTTTTACATAATCCACAATTGAAATACCATAACGGTAAGTATGGGTTGTTGCAGTGCTTAAATTTCGAGCCTGAAAGAAATATTTTAAATACAAAGAAAAATGAAATACCAAGCTCTTTGTTTAAAGTCAAAGCAAGAAAGACTTAAATGTCTGTTTCATTATAAAATTCAGCATGCTAAATGTCTTCCATCACCTATACTGTTTACATGCCCGTGTTATTTATCACTGCAGGAGGTCGATTATAATTGAATTAGGCTTGCACAGTTTCTAGTTGCTGCATTTCTGTCATGGAGATTTTCTGCTTTTTATTGGTTTAGTCTACCACACTCTTTTTCTGCACAAACAGCGACAAGAATTATTAAATATAATTCAAATTTAAGTAGCTGAATATAACATGTAACCTTTGGCATTATTTAGACAAAATTTCAACGGATGACAAAGTGGTGCCATTTTGCCAGCTTTCTTTGTTCACTTTGCATGAAATGTCAACCCTTTATCTCGGGTAAACAAGAAAATATTTTATAAAAAAAATACCTAGTTAAATTCATACACATTCATGACGAACATATTCAGTAAATGATCGTAAAAGCTAAACATGCTAAAAGGGCACATGAAATATACATGAGGAACCATTTCGGGTAACATAATCCGTTCACTTTCCTGTGACTTTCCAACAGATCCACGTGACTGTGCCAGAAAGAAAAAAAGTGTTCCCGTCTATAATGGTCTAGTTTTATTTTACTTCACTGCAGCTGTTTTTTTTTTTTTTTTTTTGTATTTTTTTGTTTGTTTGTTTTTTTGCCATTTGAGCGACGTAAAAGGTCTCCCCGTACTTCATCATAGTACAGTTTTTTTAGTTTCCTCGGGATCATTAGGTCCATCCTGGTAGAATCGAAAACTGAGTTCCGCATGAGCCGTTGCAAGAAGAAGCAGATGGGGAGGGGAGCGTATGAATTCCTGCAAACTACATATACAGTGTTTTAATATGAAGAATCTCAATAAAGCCAAGCCTCTAATTTTCGTTCTTTTACGGTTCTTTTGATCCCAAGGGCAAACCTTTATAGTTTTTATTTACTTCTTTCATAAAGATTTCATTATAATTACACGATTTTATCTTGTCTGCCTACTTTAAAGGAAACAGACTCATCAAAATCTGCAATGGAGGAAGAAAAAAAGGATGAAGAAAAAAGAACAGAAGAAGACAGTGAAAAAGAAAAGTCCTCCGTTCCAGACAAACCACCAATTATTCGTTTACCGTGTTGTCCGATGCGTAAGTTGCTCTACTGTTATCGGAATTTCAACTCTAAAACAAATGCACATTAAATGTAGTGTCATCTGGGCCCAGTTTCTCAGTCATATCTTTAAGTTAAGGTATAGGATCCAAATTTTAACATATGAAATGGGGCATTTTAAGCTCGTAAAAAACGAATAGTTTTATGTTTGTTCAGCAGATGATATAAGAATATACTTGATGGCTTTATATCGCTGAAAACAGATTTTATGTGAAAGTGCTAAATGTGCTTGGTAAATCTCATTCCTTAAATTTAGGGTGGACACTTAAGGTATGATTGTAAACATGGGCCCTAGAGTTGCCATGTTAATATACTGTTGTCTCCTGAGCACGAAATGTTCAAGGTGAACTAGCTGTTGTGATCTGTCAATGTTCGTCGCCCGTCATGCGTCTTCCGTCGTGCGTCGTAAGGCGTCGACAATTTGCTTTAAATGACTACGCCTCCTACACCCCTGGGCCAATTTCAGTCAAAAGTCACAGGAATGTTGCCTAGGTGACTAAAGAAAAAAACTATTGTGAGCTTCTTTTCCTGAACCGAAAGGCCATTTGACTCGAAACTTGGTAGGAAGTATCGGGGCGACTTTTGAAAACCGATCCTCCGGTTTTCGTTTTGTTTGGTGTGTTTGTGTTCTTTGTTTCCAGAGGAAACCTTTTAGATTTTTATTGTAGTTCAAAAATAAGCTAAATCGTTCCGATCGGAAATCCAAGATGGCCTCCGTGGCTGCCATCTTGAAAATCTATTTTAAATTTGGGCTTCTTCTCCTAAACCGATATGCCAACTTGACTTGAAATTTAGTAGGAAATATTTGATTGACTTGCAGATCAAACATAGTGAAGATCGTTTTGATCCGAAATCCAAGATGGCCGTCGTGGCGGCCGTCTTGAAAATCTATTTTGAACTTCTTCTCATGAACGGAAAGGCCAGTTGACTAGAAACTTGGTAGGAAATATTGGGGTCACTTGTAGATCAAATATATTTAAAATCGTTCCGATTGTAAATCCAAGATGGCTGCCATGGCCGCCATCTTGAAAATCTGTTCTGAAATTCTTCTCCTGAAGCGAAATGCCGGTTGACTCAAAACTTGGTACGAAGTATCGGGATGACTTGTTTATCAAAAATAGCTAAAATATTTCATGAGACTAAGTTTAAAATACATTCTCAAGATGGCCACGGAGGCCATCTTGAAAATGTATTTTAAACTTAGTCTCATGAACGGAAGGCCAGTTGACTTGAAACTTGGTAAGAAGTATCGGGGGTAACTTTTAGATCAAAAATAGCTAAAATCATTCCGATCGGAAATCCAAGATGGTCGCCGAGGTCTCCATTTTGAAAATGTATTTGAACGTCTTCTCCTGAACAGAAAGGCCAATTGACTCGAAACTCGGTAGGAAGTATTGGGGTCACTTATAGATAAAAAAAAGTGCTAAGGTCGCCCGGGCCGCCATCTTGAAAATCTATATTGAACTTCTACTCCTGAACCGAAATACCAACTGACTCGAAACTTGATAGGAAGTATCGGGTGACTTGTAGATTAAAAATAATTAAAATTGTCCCGATCGGAAACACAAGATGGTCACTACTTTGAAATCTTCTCCTGACTCGAAACTTGATAGGAAGTATCGGGGTAACTTATAGATCCAAAATGTCTAAAATCGTTTCGATCGGAAATCCAAGATAGTTGCCATAGCCGCCATGTTAAAAATCTATTATGGATGTTTTCTCCTGAACCGAAAGGCCAACTGACTCGTAACTTGATAAGAAGCATTAGGGTGACATGTAGATAAAAATAGCTAAAGTCGTTCTTATTGGAAATCTACGAAGGACTCCACGTCTGTCATTTTGAAAATCAATTTCGACAGTCTTCTCCTTAACTCAAAAGGGCCAACTGACTCGAAACTTGATAGGCTGACAGTTGCCTCAAATGAAAGTATATCTGTCCACCTTATTTGAACAGATTCTTTTATTGTGACCCTTCCGTCGTTCCAGTATAACCGAAATGGCCTTTTTTAGTAAAGCGGATCTGGATGGAAATGTTTGGATTTCTCTAAGTAGTGAAAAATAATTTATTATTCTCTTTCTTCAATAGTTTTGCATTCATTTATTATTTTTTTCTATTATTCTTTAAATTTGTTTTCAGTTTTCCTTGACAATTTTCTACTTTTCTTTATTGTTAGGGCTGTTTTTCTGCCTATTATTGTTTCACTCTAATCAGCTTTCTGTATTTTTCCCCATTTTCTATTACTATTTTTGATTTTCTTTTAAGTTTATGCCCTCGTTTTTTTCTAATCAGTAACATTTAGCCATTTATCTCAATTCATTATATATAAAAATAGCCATATTTCTCTAACCAAAATACAAAGCATCATCATCATCATTGATACCACAACGCGAATATTGTTCTCTTTTAAATTCTAGCGTACACAACGATTGAGTTGACACCAATGAGCAAGAACACGGAATACATCACGGAAACGAACCGCAGTTTACAAGTGATTGCGAGACTGGAACGCGAGATTTTGGTTGCCGTGGCTACGGAGGGTGTCAACATTGGTAAGGAGGGTCCGCTTACCTTACTCCAGATAGGAACATGTTCAGGAGCAGTGTACATATTTGATGTGCTACAAAACAGGGATTTGATTTCAAAAGGACGCTTGCGTGTGATTCTGGAAAGTGACAAGATTATTAAGGTAGAAATCAACCACAACAATTTAACCCTTAACCTACCCCTCCCCCATCCCACCCCCTGAGTTTCTGAAGTACTCTTCCGTCTTTGAATTTTGAAAATGTCCATTCTTTGTAAATAGCGGGTTTAGTCAATGGTCATTAACAAGATTCAAGCAGTGTAGATCCTGATGAGATGGCTTATTATGAGCCATCTCATCTAGATGTACTCTGTTTGCTTAGATATCTGTACCGGTCTACAGGGTTAAAAAGGTTACAGCGCTGAGCGAAATTGTAGCAGACGCCGTTCTAAAATTCATTTTGTTACTTTTCAAAGAAAATAAGACTTGAGATTTCATGTGAATCGTCTGCTAGGGCAGACGATTCACATGAAATCTCAAGTCTTATTTTCTCTAAAAAAATTAAACAAAAATAAAGTGTCGTCTGCTGCAGCTGTGATTGACACGTTAATAGTTAAACGACACCATATGTGAAATATACAGAGCCTAATCAGTTTGATAAAAGATTGTAAAAATGCAGTCTTCTGACTTGTCTGATCATGACTTTTCAGTGCTCTCTTACATATGACGCGGTTACTGTCGAATAGATACCATAATTACCCTAAGTATTCGAACATTCAGGCACGAGCAAACAGTGTAGACTCAGATGAGACGCAACAGAACGCATCGTCTGATCTGGGTCTACCCTGTTTGCCACTCATCCAGCAGAATTCAAACATATTAACTTGTAGGCAAACGGACTTGTTCAAAATTTAGGACAAGTATGGCAATTGCAAGGAGATGAATAATCCTAACATATAGGGCAAATACACAGAAAATACTGAATAAAGAATAGCATTGGAACTTGGAAAGCCATAATATGAGAAAAAGCCAAGACCTTACGTCGCATACTTACTACGAAGGCCTAGATCAGCCTGTGAATTCGCACACCGGCTTGATCAGGACCTTTGTTATTGTTGCTGTATTCTGTAGCACCCTGTAAGAGCACTGCCTAGGCCCGGTCGGACGCATAGATGTGCGATTGGTGAAGTAAGAGTGCAAGTTTGTTTGTGTTGAGGTTTTACGGCCCAGTCAACCCAATGGGGTCATGTCGAGCGCGGTCAGTTTACCTAACCACACGTTTACTGGGCAGGCTTAGTCCTCTAAGCGGTTAACTAGTATTGTGCACATTCTTTCGCCAGAAACTTACAACTGCCCTTCTTGAATCAGCGGAAGGGAGAGAATGACCGTAGAAAATATTTCATGATCAATCTCCATCAACAATATGTTACTGCATACTGCACATAGACAAATTGAAAAGTTTGCCATGGCGTAAATAAATCGCCTAGTTAGTTTTCTAGTGGAGCGCTGTGGTGCAATGATAAAGCGTCGGATTCAAAATAGAGGGTTAGCAGGCTCGACCGCAGCGAGCACCAAATGTTGTGTCCTTGAACAATAAACTTTATCCACATTGTTTAGTACTGGTTTCTACCCAGGAAGGCATGCTAAAACTTGCCCGCTTGGGCGTTGGCAGTATTCGAAGATAGGAAGAAAGATACGTAAATCTATAACGGGCCGTTATCGGCCCGTCAGGAACACTGACGGGCCGATAACGGCCCGATATAGATTAAGTAGAATGCTGACTGGGTCGGTCGGTCCTTTTTTGCATTATCATATACATGTAAGAATCCTAGGAATTTTTCGCAATGATGGAAAAAAAAAATCAGCAGACGTTTTATCTTATTTTTTTCCAGAAAATAAGGCTTGATCTTTCATGCAAATTGCATGAAACAATTTGCATGAAATTTTCTGGGGAAAACTAACAACAAATGTCAACAATTTGTCATCTGCTGAATTCGCCCAGAGATGGCTGAAGGTTAAACTGGTCCAGGAAACAATTGGCTCGTGGAGTAGACGTATGAGAGCCTTAAAACCTTAACAAATATAAATATGTAGGCTTATTTATATCTATTTTCCTCCATTTTATATATGTTTACGTTACAATGCATGTTTTATGCTTTTTTGTAGGTTATGAACGAATGTGGGAAGGTCAGTGCGGCCCTGAACTACCAGTTCGCTGTGACATTGAAAAACGTGTTCGATACACAGGTACATTTTGACATTTTATTGATTTTTCTGTATTTCTCTATAATTTATTTATATATTCTGTATATACCCTAAGTAATGGGACAGAAGTCCAAAGCAAACAGTGTGGGCCCAGATCAGATACCGCATACCAGGATCTAAATTTTTTGCACTTCATCTAGCAGTTTTGATAAGGCTTAACATTTCATGTGAATCTTCGCTAGGCAGGCGATTCACATGAAATGTCGTCTAAAAAAGCATTTAAGAATGTCGTCCGCTGTAGTTGTGCTCGGCACTTAAGGGTTAATACTTGCTTATATGTATATAAATCATACTTCATACTGTCTTTCTTTTATGTTCAGATCATGTGCTTGTAGCATAAGAATTAAAAAAAAAAAAAGCAGAAGAGAACTAAAAGAAGAAAGAAAAAAAAAAAAAAAAAAAAAACACATTGTGCAGAGTTTGCATTTTAGATTGCCAGCCAAATACAAACTGAATGGATCTTTGGCAAACATGGCTTATTCTAAATAAATAAATCTTTGTCAAACTTAATTTTTACATATACACCGAGTGCTAATATTATTCGTAAAATAATTCTTAACGCTTAGCACTCCGGACGAATTTTTCAGCAGACGACATTTTAAAATATTTTTCTTATTTTTCCCAGAAAACAGAGAAATACAGACGATTTGCATGAAATGTCAAAACCTGTTTTCTGGAGAAAATAAGAACTATATCATCAATATGTCGTCTGCTGAATTAGCACAGAGAGTGGTAAAGGTTAAAACATATCAGATATGCATGCAAAATTATAATTTTGCTATCTGGGATTTATATTAACAGCGAATTCCACACACTTGTCAAGATTAAAATAAAATTGGAATATTTTAGCGCATGTAATATATTTGATACAAAAGTAAAGGTTTTAACTCATCAAGATGTTTTAATTTCAGGTGGCCCATTTTGTTATGGAGGAACATAAAGGCCATCGATTACCCACGGGACTCAAAGTATCAGACATTTGTCTTCGATATGCTGACAATGTTGAGAAATTCTACAACTATGACTGGAGAACCGACTCGAAGGTAAATAATACGCAACGGTTCTAATGGCCCTTATGTAATATGAGAACAGCAAAGGCCCAGATCGGTCTGCTGATGCGCAGTCTGATCCGCGCTTTTTCTGTTCGTTGATATATTCTATAGTATCTATTGCAGATGCCGCTAACGCAGTCTGATCTGGGCCTTCCATTACGAAAACAAGCCTATTCAAATATACTGAAAATTTTACCACCAAAAATGAAAATTTTCAGATAAAACTTCTGATATTTTTCGTATTTCTGCTCAAAATATAGATTGTGGCTACTCGTTAAAACCGCCGCGGCGAGGCGGTTTTAACGAATACCCACAATCTACGTTTTTGAGTATATATATGAAAAATAAAATATACCCCTGTAAACCCTAGTTTTACTACATAAAGGGGTGAACATTTTATAGACAAAACTTCCATGACGGTTACCCGCATACGAGGTAAGGGTCGATTTTGTCTCTCTATGTACTAAATTAGTTTCCTTGCGGCTCTATCAACCAAACTGCAGGATTTCACTTTTCGGTATCTGGTCTATCCCTTGGTAAATAGTACGATTGCCGCCGGTGCGCAAGTCTTCGCAGTTTTAAATGTATTACAGTCAGATCATAACTCCTGTTTAAAAATCGGTTGTTACGCTCTTTCATCAATTCGTATTCAACTTAAAAGCTGGTCTTCTAAATGTCCTTGATATGTTTGGGTTACTTACCAAGTTCTGAAGTGAGAAAGTTATTTCAGAAACCTTGATGCAAATTTAAGTCACCCAACTGTTTTACTGTTGTCCATTTCAAAGCGGTTTTTCTGTGCAGCATCTTTTTATTTTGTTCGTTCTGGTTTTGTTAGAGTGCTGTTTTGTTTCGTTAAGAGTGCTATTTTGTTTCATTAGTGCTGTTTTGTTTCGTTAGCGTGCCTTTTTGTTTCATTAGAGGTTGTCTTGTTTCGTCAGAGCGCTGTTTTCTTTCGTTAGAAGAAGTTAGGAAGTCATTTCAGAAACCTTGATGCCAAATTTAAGTCACCCAACTGTTTTAGTATTGGCCATTTCAAAGCGGTTTTTCTGTGCAGCGCCTTTTTGTTTTGTTCGTTCTGGTTTTGTTAGAGTGCTGTTTTGTTTCATTAAGAGTGCTATTTTGTTTCATTAGAGTGTTGTTTTGTTTCGTCAGAGCGCTGTATTTTTTTTTTGTTTTTTGTTTGTTTTTTTTCGTTACAGCGCTGTTTTGTTTCGTTAGAACGCTTTTTTTGTTAGAGCGCTGTTTGGTTTCTTTAGAGCACAGTTTTGTTTCGTTAGAGTTCATCCGCGCAGTCTGAGCAGGGTCTTCACTGTCCGCAAACGGATTCATTGGAAACTATAGAATGTATCAATGGAGAGCAAATGCCCGGATGATACTTGGTGCATGCGAGGGATGAATCTGTATCTTTGAGTTTTGCGCATGTTCGAAGACACATTTTCCCTTGGATCGACCCTTATGATGTCGTTTTGTCTCAAACTTATTCGGCCCTTATGATGTCGTTTTGTCTCAAAAATATCCTGTGCCTTAGGAGAGCTGTGCACCGTGACCCTTTGTAACCCTTTCTGGGTATTCATATTTTCCTATTGTTTCAGTTACTTTGGACATCTACGATTGGAAACTTCTGGGCTCTTAGACCTTTGACAAATGAAATGATTGAATTCGCCGCCGCCGATGTTACAGTGCTTATCCCAGATATATATCGCCTTCAAAAAGAGTACGTATAAAAGTGTACGCCTTTTTCATTTGTTTTTTTTTTCTGTCGTCACGGCTGCTTACCAGGTGCGAAATAGGTGTCGGATTTTTCCCGTCCATTCACACTTTGCGTGAACACTAGTAGCGTTTCCCTTAGCATCTCACAAGCGTTATCAGGGTTGACCAAACTTGGTATACGTTTACTTTTGAACATAATCTCAAGCATTGCAACAGCACTACACAACGTTTCACTGTTTTTCGACTTGTTTATTTATTAATACATATTGCGTTAACCCTTGCGTTTGACTCTATTTCCTATGAACTCAATGACTGACAGTCGTCAAGTTTGTTATATACATATCTACTTCTTTCTTGAGGTGGAATCCCACTACTGCAGCCAGAATTTGCGACTTGACTAGCATTTTGATAGCAATAATAATAATTATAGCCAAGACCTACTAGAATATACGACTTAAGGGATAAAACTATTATTTAACCATGATCACACTCGTCAGAGAAACACGTGATTTATCAGGTCAATACTACAATCAAACTCTCTATAATACATGTAACATCTTGGAGCATGAGATGGTATTCATAACTGACCATATCAGAAATAGTGCATCAGGGCGAAGTATTTTCTGAAGTACCGGACTGTTTCTTTAAACTTATATACACCAGACAATTATACAAGCCATTAAAATATAATAAATCCAAGCAAATGCTATTTTCTAACTTCAGAAATGTTCATAAAACAAAAAGAAAGAAAACTTACAGACCTTGTATGGTGCAAGTCATCCCAAGGAAGATTTTAAAGGCTCCATATTCCTCAAAAGTAGACATTGTATTACACATGCAAGGTTATGGTATTAATACAATCATAAAATTTGGCAACTGACAGCCTGTAAAATTTCAGTTAGTCTCTCGTTCTTGAAATGAAATGATTTTTTTATCGTATCTCTGAATTAATGTTGGCAACATTAATTCAGAGATACGATAAAAATCATTTCATTTTTGATCAAGTTCAAAAACGAAAGACTAACTGAAATTTTCCAGGCTGTCAGATGCCTCACTTTATGATAGTATTAATACTATATATCAATTTATTAAACCTTTTTTGGATAAAAAATGTCCATTGTTTTAGGAATATGGAGCCTTTAATTGACAGGCTGGTATTTGTAATATATGAATGCCCAGGGTGCGTCAAGAATCTTAGAAGTGAAGTTACACAGGAATGTCACAATCACTCTTCACAATTTTCTGGAAGGCATTAAAACTGATACACTTTCAAATGAGGTAACTCTGTCAACATTGTTTTGCCTCTCTTTCTGAAAGGGGATCTGCTTTTAAAGGAAAATATTTGCTCCAGCAGGAGGTCTGCTCTAAAAGGAAAGAATTTGCTCCCCTTGGGAGCAAATTCTTTCCTTCTAGAGTAGACCCCTTTTCAGAAATGGATTGGTGTGCAGGAAAGCAAACAAGAAATCATCATAAGTTGTCTCCCTTGAACAAAATGTCAGATAATCTACTAAGTGTATTAAGCCCCTCATAAAGCAGATTTGACTGATCCTTCCCTGTGTTACCATCCCCTACCCAGTTTACGTCTACTATTGCCTATAATATGGTTTATAATGATACTGTGTGTATAGATGTTAAGTTGGCTTGATGCTTGACGATATGTCCTTGGCTTGGCCCGCCGTGGTTCAACAATTGGTTTTCATTTACTCGTCTTTATCATAGTGTTAAATTTCTGCTTTCCACCCTGTATGAGGGCTACATCCTTCTGGCCTTCATGCATCGACCAGAAAGCCTGTAGTTCTTGCTGACATTAGTCAGCCAAAAAAAAAACAAACAAAAAAACAAAAAAAAAAAAAACAAAAAAAAACAAAAAAAAAACAATACACCAATTGCTTTTGGGAAAAAGGAAAACCATATAATTGAAAATTTTCCACCAACATACAAAATCAAATCAACAAGAAAAAATCTGTTCTAAGAACTTTTCACATAACTTGAAAATTTTCAAATTATACCTCCAGTTCATGGTCATATGAGCAATGTTCATCACATTATCCAATGAGAAATGGGGTCATTCAAAAGTCTGTCTTCATATCTGTATGTATGTAACAACAGAATGTCTTCACTGATACACAAAACACAGTATATATTCCGGCTATATATATAGGATCCATGGTAGCCACTGACACCATGTGTCGCACGTTATATAGGCGTCCAAGAATGGCGGATGCCACAAGACATAATAAGTAGGTCTATGGCTGAGTGCACTTTAAAGTGTCAATAGCGTCCATTCATCGTGTCTTGAAGCATACATTGATAAACCACACTTAAGTGTACACATAAATCCACACAGATTACCACGAGATGCATAGCTCATGCAATGTTGAATCCCTGGCCGGTTATTTCATTCCTCATAGCGAGTCAACAAATGCAAACATTTGGCAACATATTCAAATCATATGGTTTTCAAACTACAACTAATATCTAAACTACATGTATTATATAAAGAATATAGAAAAAGGGTATGGGTGGGAGGGAGAAATTTCTTCATAGACCCGTTCAATTGGCGATTATTTCAAAACTGATGCCAATACCGGAGCAGGTATCGGAGATGTGCGTGATTTGATTTTATTGGTTTAAGGAAAAAGTAACAGGGGAGCTGAATGGCCAGTTACATTGGCAAGAGGCCAGAAACTAAGCGCCCTCTGCCTGCACCTACCGATTCCAAGCCAAAGCGCTATATTTGAAAAGCTTCAAAATGATTGGTCAGTTAAAACAAAGCAAAAGAGGCTCTCGGACTATATACCAAACCATAATCATTTAAAACTTTTAAATTAAAAATTAATCTAAGGGAACTATCTGTTAATGATAGCAAAGACCAGAGGCGGCCAACAAAATTTGACATAAAAATTTTATCCATGAAACGTTAAAAGAGCGTTAAAATGGCTCCCCGCAGTACACCACATCAACTCAAAGGAAAATGGAACAACATTACCCACTCATGCTGGGTAATGTTGATTGGCACAGTTCCAATTAGATATTTAAAACTAGATTAACAATTAATCTCTATAATTATTTTTTTTTATGTTTTCGCTTTGATACAGTGACTGAGTATGGAGCCTTTATGCGAACTGATTTCTTATGTATTTCTGTATTAAGATTAGCATCAGGACCCAGGGTGAAGTTGGTGGCCTAAAAATGCTTTAAACCACCCGGTGGTTTATTCTACTGACTGTTCTAAGGCGGTGGTCCCGGTGTTAGTCTTACTCTTTGTTGCTTTGTGGTTTATTCTACGAGGCGATTTGTTTTAAGTCTTGCCTTGTGTTATTTTGTTATTGTATTTTTCAGTCCTTTTAGCATTGCGATTACCTCGGGGAAGAGAGAACTAATTTTAATGTTTTTCGTATGTTTCTTCGATTTGCGTTTGTTTGGTTTTGTCTGTTTCCTCTTCCTCCTGGTGTCTGGGATGGGCTGCGGTTTGTGATTGTGGCACTCCTTGGACTTTTCTCTTACCTTTTTTGATACACTTGATAGATTTTCCGCCATTTCTGACAAAGGAGACAAATTTTCTAACTTCCTGATAGCTTTACTGCATACCAAGCCCCCTCTGAAAACGGCTCCGTTCCAGGAGGAAAGAATTTGCTCACAAGGGGAGCAGATTTGAGAAACATTTGAAAAAAAAAAAAACGCTTTCCAGAAGGGGAAACTATCAATCTGACAGAATAGTCGCTCATGCAAATATACTGAAAGGAAAAAGAAACGCAGGGTAAATTTAATTCCTAAATTTCATTCAAGTTTGAAAAAGTTTGTTAAATATTTTACTATGATTACAAAACAGTACATGTATGGAATAAAAGTTCCAAATTCCATTGGTTTGTGATCAACAAGTCTCGAGTTATTGAAGTTCATTGGTAGCTACCCCCCCAAATCTTGAAATCAAAATCAAACTGAAAATCAATATCGGGTGGGCCCCCCTCTTGCTGCCGTTGCTGCCCTAATTCTCCTTTGGATAGAGTTAACCAAAGCATTGACAGTTCGCATCGGGATCTTATTCCATTCATCGATCAACGCATTCCTTAGTTGTGCGAGAGTTGCGAGGGGATTTCGGCGCTTCCTAACCCTTCTGTCCAGCTCATCCCACATGTGCTCTATTGGGGTCAAATCTGGACTGTACGGTGGCCATGCTAGTGGTGCGATGTTATTGTTTGCCAGGAAATCCTGACAAACTCGGGCAACATGTGGTCGGGCATTGTCCTGCTGCAGAATCAGATTACGTTGTTGCACAAGCGGGACTGCAACAGGACGCAAGATCTCATCCCTATACCTTACTGCGGTCATATTGCCCGCAACAATAATCAACTGTGATTTTATCCCGTGAGCAATGCCTCCCCAGACCATAACGGAGCCACCCCCAAACCGATCCCGTTCGACAACACAGGCGTCGGCAAAGCGTTCTCCGCGACATCGGTACACACGACGTCGACCATCTGCGCGATAGAGAGTGAACCTAGACTCGTCCGTAAAAAGAACTCGTCTCCACTGCCTCATCGGAAATAACCTGGGCGCATGCGCCGTCAACCACGCCATACGACGCAACCTACGTGCCTGGGTCAGAGGCAGACCAACGTATGGACGACGAGCTCGAAGACCAATCTCACGCAATCGACTTCCAACAGTCTTCGAAGAAATTTGTTGATTATGCGTACCTACTGTATTAAGGGCAGTTTCGGTAGCAGTGTGATGACGATTCCGCAAATGTGCCAGACGGATTGTCCTGTCTTGACGTCGCGACGTCACGCGTTGACGCCCAGACAGCGGTCGGTCTGCTAAATGCCCTGTCTCCCTTAAACGTCTAACAAGACGTTCAAGTGTTGAGACGTTAACCCCAAAATGATTGGCAACTTGCTGTTGCCTGTGACCCTGCATCAGCAACGCAATTGCCCTACCCCTCTGAACATCAGTCAATCGTACCATGATTGAAAAAAAGTTCAAAGTAGCGTAAAAATGAAAAGAAAAATCGGTAAATTAATCGAAGAGCGTTGTGTATCTTTGAAGTGGACCAAATGGTGTGAGGAAATCTTGTGCTGAAGGTTTAAACATGCTTGTTTTGCACGAAATTTTGGCTTTCCGTATTGTCCGTGCAATGCACTGTGTAGTGCACGGTTGAATGATTTCACACACTGGGTAGATAGCACATCGACCAAAGACTCGTATACGCGCGGTTCACATTCACAGGGCAATCTGTAAAAGTGTATGGCTATAGTAAACACCGTAAAAATGGTTAAAATTAGAAGGAAAACCTCTACCCTGCGTTTCTTTTTCCTTTCAGTATATATCCATTTACCTTAACCCTTTCATCTCTATAGACCAATACAGATACCTTTGCAAACGGTGCAGATCTAGATTCGAGCCGTCTCATCAGGATCTGCATCGTTTGCCATTCTGTTATTGATTTTTGGCTGAAATCACTGTTTGCAACAATGGCTGTGTCAGAGATAGAAGAGTCCATATCAGAAACTCGGGGTGAAAGAGTCAAGCTGCATGCAAAGTAACTAAGACAACTCAGGATCTGATACAATCAGATCCACGTGGATCTGATACAATCAGATCCACGTCAACCCCCAAACTCCAAAGGGAAAGACAGCCAAATACAATAAAGCAGCCACAAAATGAATAGACGGCAATAAAAGTTGGCTTTTCCAAAAAGGTGAGACCTCTGTTACCCACACTTAACTGAATATGTAATCAACTTACATAATTATTAAAAGGAAAACATCAGAAAGTGAAAAACTACATTACAATCAACAAAAAGTACCACAGTAAAAGTACCGCCTTGGAACGGGCAGTTATTAATTACGGGGGTGGGTGCGTTTAAGCTAGCTATACGGGATCCCAAGCCTCGCCCTCAGCTTCCATAGTGGTAAAAGCATAATATATATTCGTTCGGTCCGTGTGGAGGTCTTCTAACTTACCCACAAGGGTTGACGTGTCGTTAAACACCGACACAACATTACGAAAACTCGCCTATATAAATATATTGAAAATTTCACCACCAAAAACTGAAAGTTTTCAGATAAAAATTCTGATATTAATCATATTTCTGCTCAAAACATAGATTGTGGGTACTTGTTAGGCGAGGCGATTCTAACGAGTACCCACAATCTATGTTTTTGAGCAGAAATAAGAAAAACATAATATATACCCCTGTAATCCCAGTTTTACTATATAAAAGTGGGGTTTATGGGGGTCAAAATTATATAGGCATGTTTTCGTGATCATCAATCAATCAATCATTACGGTCAACAGATAAATCACAGATAAAGCCTATAATTAAGCAAGGATTAAGACTCAACAGAAACAACGCGTTGAGCAACACCATTATAACATAAGCTTTCCAAATTTTTTTTCAGATATCTGGAGGAGAATGGCCTGTTATCAAAATTTAAAGATCGGGTAGAAGAAGAAATAAACATTGAAACAGACAATATTGTTAAAGAAAACAGGGGTAAGAGAGTAGCACTGGCAGTGGAACAGATTTTACATGAAATGGACAGAAAGTATGACGCCAGAATTCAATTATTTGGAGTACTTGAGGAAGATGAAGTGAACGCGCTTGTAATGGCGACTTACGAAGATGCAGGTGCAGTGTCGTCCAAAATACAGCGCTTGAAAAGTGAACACATATTAAAGGAACTTGAGGGACTCGAGATTCAGTTAAGGACTGGCCCGGAAGCCTGGGAACATAGCAGTAATTTGTTTTCCCTTTTGGTTTACTATCAACAAATTCCTAATCCTGATATATCGGCAAAGGCAAACAGTCTCATGAAACAGACTTTGGACGCCATTTTGGAACACGTGGAGGTGAAGTATCACGTGACTACGACCTCACAAATGTTGGCTCCTTGTGAAAAAGATGCAATAAAAGCGATTGACTACAAGGCAATGGTTTCAAACGTATTTGGAAATGTTGTGTCTAGTTTGTTTTGGAATATGGTTCAGGAAGAAATTCACGAGAAGATAAATTTCTTCAGACTCTATCCTAAGGACTTCGCACTCAGTGAAGATGATTACACCAAACTGGAATTCTTCCGCGAGAACACGTCATCAGTACCGGAAGAGGTTGTGAGTCTGAGTGCTGCATTGTTGGATACTGTGAGAGCTTACAATGCGGCAAACGGAAACTTTGTTGACCTGCAAAGAAGAAAAGCAAATAAAATATAGAAACATTTATGTTTATCGTATTTACCCTTAGTATTCGCAGACCTTAACTCCTTGTAGTACTTGTCCTAAAATGTGAACACGTCCGTTTTACTGCATATTGATGTGTTTAACCCTTAAAACGCCAAGAAAACCTGTATCTGAAAATGTCGTCTGTTTTTGTCGTCTGCTGAAATTTTCGTGCAAACATTTTTAAACCTATTTTTGCATACAGGCAAACAGTGTGGACCCAGATCAGACTGCTCCTAGAGGAGCAGTCTGATCTGGGTCCACACTGTTTGCAAAAATGACTTAAAATCACAAGCAGATGACAAAGCAGACGACAATTGTTGTGATTGGCAGTTTAAGGGTTAACACTTGCTAGATGAGTAGCAAACAGTGTAGACTCTGATCAGACGCCGCGTTTTGCGGCGTCTGATCTAGGTCTGCGCTGTTTACTCAGGCCTGTCTGTCCGAATACTTAGGGTAAATACAGCAGCTTTTATAACAGCGGAGGACAGCATTTGAAAACAAATCTAATGGAATTAGTCTTTGCATTATTTAGTGTAACCGTCAAAAGAAAAAAGAGAGTTTTGTTCTTTCTAGGAGAGTCAAGTATATTGTTTTAAGTATCAGAAATAAAATGAAAATCACATGCCTTTGGCTGCACCAAGCAAACAGGTGTCTTGGATTCCATTTGTGGACAAGGAAGGCCACGATCAGTCTGTGCATTCGCTTTACTATCTGCATAAAAAATTATTTAGTACTGTTCAATGGATCAGTGGATGATACTGATGATACTGTGCAGATACACAGGATGATCTGAATCTGTGCCTTTTAGTTGTTCCTTTTAGATATCTATGGCTGGTGTCAGTGCTATGTGGCGGCCGTAAAACGTCTCCCCGTACTTCACTATTGTGTAGTTTATATCTTCTGGTCCTGTGTGATCATTGAGGCCATTTCGGGATTTTTAAAAAAGTATATGTGGATTACTGATGAGGCCAAATTGGCCGAAACTAGATAGTCTGGCCCAGAAAATCTGACACTTCAACTGTTTTCAGTTTTGTGAGTTTGTTCATTGCTCTCAATGATTAATCCTTTTAGAATCTATTTTACACATGTCCGAAGACAGATTGTCGCTTGACGCGATCCATATAAGGTCAGGATGATAGTAACTAACCTGATGACTCAGCTATTTACCCTGCAGCCTGACTGGATAGACAGGCTTAAGAAAACATTTATACACAGCTCAGACTGCTCAAGGTCTGTACTGATCGCTATTCCGTCACAACACTGCAGACACCTCATCATGTACTCAAATGGACGTGTGAACTTTTTAGGGTGAACGGAAAGGAAAAAAAGTGTCCAAATGTTTAATGTACGGTAAATGTCCTACAATTTCGTACACCAAAAATGTCATAACTGGTATATGCAAACAGTGCAGATCTAGATCAGACTGCTGATCAGGGTCTACACTATTTGTCCTTTCATTGAGTATTTTATTAAACAAATACTTAAAAAGTCCGAAATTTTAGGACATTTACCGTAAATACGGTATGCAAATTTGACATTACTCGGAAAGACTTTTTTTTTTTTTTGTTTGCTTGGCGTGTTATTTTAAAGGAAAATATTTAATATTTTGTTCTGATTGACCATATCTTATCAGAACCTGTTTTTGTGTTTTGTTCTCTAATATGTACCCTAAAATTAAATTTACGGCAAAAAAATGGGACTGACTTTTACAATTTCTATGGTAAGTGATTTTTTTCGGAATTCTGTCTAACAAAATATTTTTACTTTTCTTTGCCAAATTGAATTATTGATGTTTCACAACAATACTGTGAAAATTTCAGAAAAATTGAACAAGCGGAACTTGTTGAAAATCTGCCTCCAAGTTACCTACCCTGCATATGTCTGTATAATTTGCATTCATGTTGACTATGAGAAAAAGTGAACATATTTGATATTTTTTAAACAAACAGTGACTGGAATAAAACATTTTACACATAGATAGTTACGACAACTGGTTTTGCATTAAATCATAACAAAAGTTTGCAAATTTGATTCTTCTGTGTAAAGCGCCAAGCAAAAAACGACTTTCTAAAAGAGTCGAAAGCACAGTAAACATCATGAAACACGTCCAAATAATTTTGACACCCTTAAACCCCACTTCTATATAGTAAAACTGGGGTTTACAGGTGTATACATTATTTTTCTTATTTTGCTAAAAAAACATAGATTGTGGGTACTTGTTAGAACCGCCTCGCCTCGCCGAGGCGGTTCTAACGAGTACCCACAACCTATGTTTTGAGTAAAAATATCAGAATTTTTTTATCTGAAAATTTTCCTTTTTCGGTTGTAAAATTTTCAAACCTTTTGAATGGGCATGTTTTCGTAATGAAGGGGAAAAGCCACAATCCAGAAAGCTACAATCAGAGAAAAAAAGCCTGTCAATGACACCAAGAGGAAATAAATAAATAAAAAAAAAACTACAACAAACATCACCCACATTACAAACCAACAAATAGTAAATCAACCAGCTCTTTCTTCCCCAACGACAGTGGCGGATTTAGAAGGGGTTCGGGGGTTCAGTCGACCCCCTAGAGTCCAAATGATTTCAGTTTCATGGGGATTCTTAAAAACATATTGGTAAAATGGTCAGATCGAAACACCCATCCCCCGGCACCCCCTCCGGCCCCCCCCCCACACACACACACACAGACACCTCAGTAAATTTAAAGCCTCTGTCCAAAAATCGTGGACCCGCCTTGGAGGAGGTGATCACAATGCCAAACAGGACCTACCAAATACAGAAATAAGACAGCAAATAGAACAAAACATGAAAGCCAAGCCCTTCTGCCTGCTCATATGGTTTGTTACATAGCTTATAAAAATCTAATAGATCATGTGCGAACAGCGAAGATTTTGGACACCCTAACTAATTACCATATGCCTCCTAAATTTGCTTTACTACCTATTGAAAAAGAAGTATTTTAAGAAGAAGAAGTTTGTTTACCTCGTGATAGGTCAATGAAGGTTGACGTCATCCTTCCTTAACCTCCTAGACCTTGATGTCATGTTTTATCACTCCTAACTATAAGCTGATACAAATTTATGTATGACATCTTGTATAGCCAGTCTCTAATAGTTGGTCTCTGATATCTCCAAGATTAGTTGCTGCTATCAAAGAGGTGAGGCAAGCAGTAAGGAGTAGATGGCCCTTAGTTCATTAAGTAAATTGATAATTATAATTGATTGATGAAAATAATATTGATATCCGACTAGTAGCTAGTCTATCCTTAACCTTACAGATACTTCAGATACTTTGTACAATAGGTCATACGTGACCCTTGAGCACATAGTCATAGATACAAAAATTGTTTAACCCATTGTAGTCTTGAGATCCCTAAACTGTAACTGGCAAACAGTGCGGACCCAGATCAGACGCCGCAGAACGCAGCTTCTGATCAGGGTCTCCACTGTTTGCAAAAAGTTTAAACATTTTTCTCTTACCTAAATTACATAGCCTGACATACCTAAATCTAAATCACATAGCCTGAATCTTCCAGTATATAGTGTTGGGGAGATCATTCAGTCTACAATGGGTTAAACTCTAGGATGGTGTACAGTGTGATTATGTATAACATATACAGCTATTTCACCAAACAACAGGTTACTGTATACATCATACATGTCTAATGAATATGCTCATATATGTAAAACATATACAGCTATCTCACCAAACAACAGGTTACTGTATACATTATACGTGTCTAATGAATTAGCACATATATGTAAAACATATACAGCTATCTCACCAAACAACAGGTTCCTGTATACATCATACATGTCTAATGAATTAGCTCATATATGTAAAACATATACAGCTATCTCACCAAACAACAGGTTCCTGTATACATCATACATGTCTAATGAATTAGCTCATATATGTAAAACATATACAGCTATCTCTCCAAACAACAAGTTACTGTATACATCATACATGTCTAATGAATTAGCTCATATATGTAAAACATATACAGCTATCTCACCAAACAACAGGTTCCCGTATACATCATACATGTCTAATGAATTAGCTCATATATGTAAAACATATACAGCTATCTCACCAAACAACCGGTTCCTGTATACATCATACATGTCTAATGAATTAGCTCATATATGTAAAACATATACAGCTATCTCACCAAGCAACAGGTTCCTGTATACATCATACATGTCTAATGAATTAGCTCATATATGTAAAACATATACAGCTATCTCACCAAACAACAGGTTACTGTATACATCATACATGTCTAATGAATTAGCTCATATATGTAAAACATATACAGCTATTTCACCAAACAACAGGTTCCTGTATACATCATACATGTCTTATGAATTAGCTCATATATGTAAAACATAAACAGCTATCTCACCAAACAACAGGTTCCTGTATACATCATACATGTCTAATGAATTAGCTCATATATTTAAAACATATGTAAATCTACTGAGTATCTTTAACATGTGCATGTATAATTATTCAGAACATACCTTCGCTATGTCAGCTGCTAATGAACGATTCTATATCTAGTGACTAGCTTTTATAGTAATGTCTCCCCTTGACAGGGATGGAGACATATTGTGTTTGCCTCGGTTGTCTGTCCGTCTGTCCGTCTGTCTGTCCGTCCGTCACGCAATCGTGTCCGCTCTATAACTTGAAAACCGTTCAAGATATTTTCATGAAACTTCATAGAATATAAAGCATCATCAGATGGCGTGCAGACCACAAGAACCATAACTCTTGTCTGTACATTTTTTGGAGTTATTCGTGTCCGCTGTATAAAACTTAAAAACTGCTCAAGATAACATCATGAAACTTCATAGATATACAAAGCATCATCAGACGACGTGAAGAACACAAGAACCGCAACTCTTGTCTAATCAGTTGTGTAATGATTCCCCTTTAAAATTTGACAATGGTCATTTCGTGTCCGCCCTATAACTTGAAAACCCTTCATGAAACTTCATAGAAATATAAAGCATTATCAGACGACATGCAGAATACAATAACCCTAACTCTTGTCTATACAGTTTTGTAGTTATTCCCCTTTGAACTTTGACAATGGTCATTTAGTGTCCGCTCTATACATGTAACTTGGAAACCCTTCAAGATATTTTCATGAAACTTCATAGAAACATAAAGCAACATCAGATAATGTACGCAACACAAGAACCGTAACTCTTGTCTATAGTTTTGTAGTTATTTGCCTTCGAAATTTGACAATGATCATTTCGTGTGTTTTTTTATTCGCTCTATAACGTAAAAACCCTTCAAGATATTGTAGTAAAACTGGGTCCACAACCCACACTCACTGACATACTACAGGGCAAGGGTTCTCGAAGCTCGCACTTCTACTCCTGGATCATTTAATTTTAAAATAACTCTGACACCACCAATTGATAAGCTCAATTGGATAAGCTTTAATATATTCCCAAGTAGGTAACTGTGTACGGAAATTGCTGTATTCTATTGCAGGATTAACACTCCCGCCAATCTGCAGACACGGAATGCAAATGTTCACTTCCCTATGTGAGATTAATGGGGTTTAAAGTCAGAGAAAGACTGTTCTGCTGATAATCTGAATTTATCCCTGATCAAAATATAATGACAATTTCATGCAGAATAACAAAATGTAATTTCTATATATGGCATTGCAGAAAAGTTGAAAACATACAAATATAGTCGTGCTTAACCAATAACTAATGCCAGCAGAGATAATCCTTATACTGAGGACCGAAAAGGGTATACAAGATATCTGGACACTGGGTCTAGATTACCCTTTAACTTCTATAGAACTCCAGAGCCCAAATTCATGAAAATGTATTCACATATTCAGAGCCTCTGTACTTTCAATTTATATACTATAAGAAGGAAAAGTAAGAAGATAGAATGGGATGTACTAGGTTCTTTCTCTACTTTGATTGTCCTTGATGCAAGATTATAAATATACTGTACAAAATTTGGAACAATTAGAGTCTGGAATAATATCAAAAGATATGCCTCAAACTTGGGTGTCACCTTATTGTGCACGTTGCAAGAACCTTGCTAATATTCCAAGCTTGATAGCACATTTATGAAGTACGCTTCAAAATAATTGTGAAGTTAAAACTATTCAGTTCTGCTTCACAAACAAAATATTACAAATTCCCAATAGGCTTCAGGACATTATGCAGTACCTTTACCTAAGTAAAAGTGCATACCTTTGCATGCACATAGTATGCAATTGCCCAAAAAACCTTCTTAGACAGCCCTAAAATTTAGACTCCAGATCTCTAAAAGACTTCCAGAATATTTTAAATTAAAATCACTAATTACTAAAATATTTGCAATTAAGCAACTAATTGCCATTAATAAATTTTATCATTGAAAATAATTTTCAAGATATTCAAAATAATTTCTTACTGTGAATTTAAGACTTCTTTCCAAAAGGCGAAAAAATAAACAAATTAATTTATATACGAAATGTTTAGAGTTTCCTCTTGAAAGATTTTGAGCAGAATCAGCTCTCCTGGCAATGCTATAGTTTTTATTCTCCAAAACAGCAAGTTACATCATGTGATCTAATCAAAGCTTTTCTGATTGGTCGAAAAATACTTCAGGAGTCTGCTATACATTAAAATCTCTAAAAATCTAGCAGTCTATAACTTTAGCCTTTTTGTCTTTCAATTACAGAAAACTAATAATAAATCACATTTGACACTTGCTGACCACTCTTTATATACTAACAAACAAAGTTAGTCTATTTCAATAATGTTCAGATTATGAGTTTACCAACTTACTATCGAAAAGTAAAGGAACACTCACAATCATTAAACAGAACTTTATAGGAAGTTTGGTAAGAAAGGTGTAAGACAGCACTACTTTCTCTTGAACTGCTAAGAAGTCTCTATTTATAGCTTCAAAAAATAGTTCCAATATCTACTCTTAATAAATCAATGAAAAAGATGGTAAATCAATATTTAAAGCTCACATTCAGTATTTGCTATCAAAATACAAAATTATTCTGCAATCTACAGCTCTGTTTATTCCATTTTCAAAAAGTTTCCAAACAATATGATAATTAGATTCCAAAATGGCAGACATAAAGTTTTTCCACAGTTCAAAGTATCTTGCAAAAGAATTCTACAAAATAAAAGCATTGTTTTGGATTTACCACATATCAAAACAGAATCAAAACAATTATACATCATATGAATGTGATATTACCTAAATTATACAACTTATAGGAACTTTTAAGTGGATTAATTCCAGTGTGGTCAAATCATGAGAAAAGGTAATTCTAGGAGCTTTCATTTTGATTTGCATGTACTTCATTTCAGTGGATAGATTTCATGAAAGTTTATAATGGTTTTCCCTCTGAGTGCATAAAACTACTTTACTCCATGTTGAAGAAAGATTTGCATAAACTAATTACACAAAATTATCAAAGCCACACCCTCTTGCCAAAATTCAGCCATATTGTTTAAAGAAATTTATATTGCAGATTCCTGTAGCTTCCCTTGTTTAATTTAATTGTCTAGTGTAAATAACACATTAAATTTCCACACT
Organism: Anodontia alba; assembly: GCA_964016985.1. Taxonomy (NCBI): domain Eukaryota; kingdom Metazoa; phylum Mollusca; class Bivalvia; order Lucinida; family Lucinidae; genus Anodontia; species Anodontia alba. The sequence continues at coordinate 72,042,933 of OZ024831.1, forward strand.
CTACAGTTTCCATTTAAATTCCAAGGCAATAAAAGTGATATTCTATGATTTTGATCCTAGCATGAATGTGGGTCAAGCATATTGACCTGCATCTCCATTTTCCATCAAAAACAGAAATTCTAAATGTGAATTTGAGAAAAAATTATCAGAATAATTCTGATTTTCTAAAACAGATCCAAATACACAAAAATGCATACCTGTTTTGACCAAATTAGTCACTTAAAACTAAATTCATTGGGTTTATTATTATAACATCAGGTACCTTTTCTAATGATCTTAGGTGTAGTAATATTCTGTTGATAAATTCTAAGAATAGGAAAACAGGGGTTTTCTCAAAATTTTCTAAGTCAGAACACCTGTAAGGAATTTGACCTTAGTAGGATATAGGTCAATTTAGCTAATTTGCATATAAAACAAAATAAATTTTACAATCTGTACCAATCAATAGATATCGGTTTTACGTGACTCCTGACAAAATTTGGTGTAAATCGGAGTTGATTTACAAACAAAATTTAAAGGTCAAATTATCAGCATTTTGACTAACACTAAAGAGCTATGTACATTAAAGAACTGCTGATCTTGGGATAATAATGTCATATTTCAGACCATTATCCATTTTATCACCCTCTGAAGTTCGATAACTATCAATTCTTAAGTCAATGAATGATTTTCACTGACAACATTAATCAAATTAAAAAAAAAATAAAATTTGTACCTCCAGAGAATAACCAAATCCTGATAATATACTCTCAATCAGCAGGACTTTTAACTAAAATATACACTCTCGAAAAATGATTGAAAAGTCAATTTCTCAACACTATTCCCCGTTTGGTAAGAAAAAATTTCAGAGCTTGAAATTTTTCGATTTCTCCTGAAATCAAATAAAAACAAAAACATCAAAATAAAATTTTGTATCATTTTTCGAGTTGTCTCTATCTCTACTATTTTCTAACTAAACAATATATAGTATACAAGCATGAAAACAAAACAAAAATTACAATGCTCAAACTTTGGCACACAAAGTAAATTTTTGTAAACTCTGTAATTATTTTTTTTTTCTTCAGTGGATTTATCAAAAATTAAAATCACTAATTCCAAAACTACTTTTAAAATCTAGCAGATTTTTGTATCCATATCCACTGCCTTATGTCAAATTATACACAGAAAAATTACGTACGTCCCATGCAATTTGCTCATGGTAAAATCAGGAAATTGATATTAAACAGCAGTTTAAACACAAAACTGCATAGCAAAAATACACAAGACTGTCTGTATTTTCTAGTTTTTAAAGCTTTTGACCAATACTAGTCATACTGGTATTCAATGAAAACTAAAATTAAACAATTACTTAGAAAAGAACAAAAAATTCCTTGACAAACAACATAAATTTCCAATTAAAGCATCAAATAATAATTTTGACCCCAGAATTGGAATGTTAAAGGTCATTATCTTAAATGATGAAGTTTGTCAGATTTCCGTAACTTCGCAAGCAATTAAACATGTCAATCAAAATTTAAAATCTCAAAATTTCTACTTTATGGAGCATGTAAGTGTATACGTTTATCAAAACATACAAATATTCTTTGGTCATATAAAGTTGAACACATGGGTATAAAAATGAACCTTAGGTTAACAACCACAAGTATCTTTATGAATTCAGATAGCACTGAATCAAAACAAATCTTGAATGAAACAATGTGAACGGGAGTGGCCTGGCCAGTACCTCTTCCCCCTCACCAAGATCATTCCTCAGTAATCTAAGGTGTTCAGGTTCACTCCTGAATCCGAACTTTACTAAGATTCATTACATGAATATTATGGATACATTTTAATAGCACCAATAAAATGTAAAATCATATAAAAATGTCGAGTACATTGTATAAAAATATATTTACCGTTTTTACATTTGCCTGAGAACCATGGAATTCCTGACCAACAACAGCTTTGGAAATGTGAACTCTAATTTATGCTCTAACATACTATAATGATGGCGATGGTAATGATTATGAAGGAATGCTTTGATATGGAGGTATTTGCTTTATAAGGAATGGTAGTATTTGATCCCATAACAGTATAATATATATTATGCAAAATGGTAAAATATTGACCTGGAAAAAAAAAAATAATGTGACCATTCAAAATGAACTTTAGTGTTCCCTTGACCACTCAAGCATTATATGAGTACCCATCTGAGGCAGCAATCCAGGGTACAGAGGAATGTCCCCGAGCCCCAAGCTAGGACGGCTATAGGATTATCAAGTAAGGGCAGGGACGGGGACTGGACGGACAGGAATGGGACGGGAAGCCTAGCGCTCAAAGCCAGTACAACATGCACCCAGAACCAGTGCCACAGATCAGCTCCCCCCTACAAGAGCAATCATTTGACCCCAAAAGTTCTTTCAGCATTGTTGCAGCCGATATACTCCACACTTAAAACTTACATGACAGACCAATAAGCCAAAATGCTACTTCACACTAATAGCATGTATGGACTACCCATAAAAACTCATCCCTTACAACAAAGCCATACAGCCAAGAAAGAAATGAATATGATGCTACAGCACTGAAGAACACTCATAGAAATGGTCAGTTTCTTACTATAAGATAAAACACTTTTTAGGAAAATGTGGAATATATTTGCTACAAACTCGACCCGTCACTGGAATCTTTCATCCTGCATACAGGGATTAGACTCTGTATCAACAATAACAACAATATTAACAATAACTCCATAGGGACGGCATCCATGGCCCCTATAATGCCACACCAGATTAACAAAAAATTGTCATGGCTTTATCCACTTGCCATATATTGACAAAAACATGTATATAAACTCTAAATTACATAACAATACGGGACTACGGTCCACTAATAACTGATTACTTGAAACCAGTGACAGATCACAAATAAAAACTAATACTCAGTCACATAACATATGTAACAGATCAACATAATGTAATAAACCCTTAGACTATTGTCGAATTATGTAAAAAAAAAACAACATAACTTAGAATTTATGTTTAAAGATTTACCTATGAATTTCTTCCTACTTAATGCCTTTCATTATATTTCCTAATGACAGCTTCACCACTCCGCCTCCACACCCTCTCATTTCTCGACAAATGCCGATTTGTATGAGGCACAACAACTGCGGACTGAACTCTTTGGGGAGGGTGGGGAAACAAAGTGTGACTGAGCTTCTGAATATATTCGTCATGAGCCTGTTCCGTCCAAGCAGCCTCAAACCCGGACAGAGCAGCCTCACGAGGAACTCCCACGGCTGGCTCCTCTAAATCTGTAGCCATAATATCGGCCGCTGTTTCTAGCTCTCCAATCCTTTGTCTCAATTTCTCATTCTCCTCCTCTGCTGTCTTCAATTTCTTATTGACCACCCCCCAACTCTCTTCTTCTGATGTCTCGGTTGATTCCCAATCTCTATAATCCAAAGTAAAACCCATGGGATCACCTGCAGAGGAGGCCCTCCTTTTTATCCATGCTTTCCTTTCTTTCTTGTGACGGTTTCTTTCATTCTGTGTTGCCTCCCTATACATGGTGTCATATGGGACAAGGTAGTCTGACATGATTCTCCCTTTATGATTTTTGTTCGTCTGATGCTTCACTAAGCTTGTTTCATCTTCGGAGATGAATCCGCACATGCACTGGAATTGCGCAGGCTGGTTACTGTGAATTTTGGACAAGTGTACAACCATTGCATGTTTATTGGAGGTGTATGCACACAGAAGGCAAATGTAGATTCTCATCTGCAAGTATAGATAGGTAAGTGCAGCTAGTAGTTAACCATTTGACATGGAGGCTCTGAATATGGGAAAAATTAGAGGTCAAAATGCTGGCAGTAGTTTTACAATTGATTACATGCATTAAAGTCTCAAATTTTTCTTTACTTTTTTGACCCATGCTGGCAGTCTATCAGTTTCGTATTTCTTTAACCTATCATGGTGAATGACCAATTTTTCCTTTTTTCCAAGTATCTCATAGACAGATGGGCTGAGACACTTTAGGATGATGTATGGTCCTTTGTACTTTGTATCTAGTTTCTTCCCAAAACCTTCTCTCTTGTATACAACATCACCCTTTTTATAATTGTATTCCACCATTCTGCTATCATAATCCTGTTTCTGCCTTTCTGCCGCACTCTTGAGATTTTTGCGCACTATGTGATAACATTCCTCCATTTTGTCACGCAAATCATGAACATACTCATGAATATTTTCAGGTTCTTCAGGTCTTGGAAATGGATAAAGGATATCACTCGGTATATTTACTTCTCTTCCAAACATCAGCATGTTTGGACTGTATCCAGTAGCTGGGTGAACTGCTGATCTGTAGGCTGCAAAAAGCAGATCCAAGTGTTTGTCCCAATTGTTCTTGTTATGATCAACAAACTTTTTGATCATTCTACCTAATGTAGCATTAAATCTCTCTATCAGGCCATTCGATTTTGGTCTGTAAGCTGTAGTTCTGGTTTTCTTTATTTGTAGAAGCTTCAAAACCTCCTTAAACAACACACTTTCAAAATTTCGCCCCTGGTCTGAATGTATTTCTAGTGGCGTGCCAAATCTAGAGATAAACTCGTGAACCAGTTTCTGTGCAACAACTTCTGCATGTTGTGTTGGTAAACTGTAAGCCTCCATCCAACGCGTAAAATAATCTCCAATCACGAGAATATAACGGTTTCCATCTTTGGTCAGCGGCATAGGACCCATAACATCAACGGCAATTCTGTCCATAGGATATCCCGCTAGGTATAATCCTAATCTGGCTTTAGGTTTCTTTCTTGGATCCTTGTCTTTATTACATTGTCTGCACTGTCGAATGTACAGCCTTATATCTTGATCCATCTGATACCAGTGATACTTTTTCTTAATTTTACTAGATGTTTTGTTCACACCAAAATGCCCTGACAAAAGTGTGTCATGATTATTTCTGATAATTTCTTGTCTCAGCGCTTTTGGAACTAAAAGCTGTAAAGTCTTGGTTTCTACAGGAGTGTATACCCATCTTTTCTGGTAAAGAACACCTCTTTTCCTCACTATATTCTCAGTATTTAGCCAATATTTTCTGACTGCTGGACTGTACTGAGCTATTTCATCTCTTGATGGAAGAAAATTCTTATCCAACCAGGAATGCAGTATACCTAGATCCTGATCTTCTCTTTGTAACATTTGTATGTCATTTGAAGTATAACTTGGCAAAAACATAGTTTCTGGAGTTACTTCCGCTGATCTTTGATCAGTTAAATTTTTAGGCTGTTGACCTGCCTGAACTATTTTCTTGGCTTGACCTCGAGTGAGTGCTCGCAATTTATGCTGCTTCAATGTGTCATCTTTAACTGCTAAATTTTCTACCGGAACACCCAGGTCAACCACATTGTCTACTTCGTTGAAAAAATCTTCCCATTCTTTCTTTTGACTCTGACACTCTGTACATTTGTCAGCATCGGTAGTAGCATGAGTACAACTGCTTTTCTCATAATCTCTTCTTGAAAGGCTATCAGCATTGCTGTGTTTATTTCCAGGCCTATGCTGTATATCAAAATCATATTGAGCTAGGATTTCTAACCATCTAGCAACTTGTCCTCTAGGGTCTTTGAATTCAAAAATCCATCTGAGACTACCATGGTCAGTTCTAAGCAGAAATTTTTGACCCAACAAAAAATGTCGAAAATGATTCATGAATGTTATGACTGCTAACAATTCACGTCGAGTTACACTGTACCTCTGCTGTTGAGCATTCAGTTTCTTTGATGCATAAGCTATAACTCTCTCTTTCCCGTCTTGAACTTGAGAAAGTACAGCACCAATTCCTACATCTGACGCATCTGTGTCAAGGATATATTTCAAACCTGGTTTTGGAAATGCTAAAATAGGAGCTGAGCAAAGCTTCTCCTTGAGAATCTCAAATGCAGCTTGACAAGACTGATCCCAGTTAAATTTGACATTTTTCTTTGTGAGCTGAGTTAATGGTGACGCAATATGACTGAAGCTAGAAATGTACTGCCTGTAGTATGAACATAAACCCACCAAACTTTGAATTTCTTTAACATTTACGGGTTGTTTCCAAGATGAGACAGCTTCAACTATCTGGGGATTGGGTTTTATTCCTTCTTGTGTGGCAACATGACCCAAAAATAACACTTCCTTTCTAATTAGTTTACATTTGGATGGTTTCATCTTCAAACCTGCTTTCGACAAGCGTTTGAATACTTCCTCAAGTCTTTCAATATGTTCGTCAAAATTTGATGACATGACAATAATGTCGTCGAGGTACACCAAAAGGATATTCTATTGTAGACCACGAAAAACCATTTCCATGCACCGTTGAAAAGTTGAAGGCGCATTGCACAAACCAAATGGCATCACCAAATATTCAAACAAACCGTACTTGGTGATGAAAGCGGTCTTGTGTCTGTCTTCCTCATCTACTTCCAACTGCATATATGCACTCTGTAAGTCAATAGTTGAAAATATCTTTGCTGATGAAAGACAATCTAAACACATGTCAATGCGAGGTAGAGGATACGCATCTTTTATTGTCCTCTCATTAAGTTTCCTGTAGTCAATACAGACTCTGACATCCCCCGTTTTCTTGTGTACCATCACTATGGGCGAGCTCCAAGCCGAGCTTGAAGGTTGTATCACACCAGCTTCCAACTGCTCTTGGATATATTTTTCCTCTTCTTTCTCAAATGCTTGTGGAGTTCTTCGTAAAGGCTGGCGCACTGGTGCAGCCTCTGCAGTATCAATTCTGTGTTTAAGCACTGAGCATTTTCCATATTCTGTTCTAGACTTTGCAAATGAGTCTTGATACTTGATGAACAAGTTGGCCAATTTAATCTTCTCTTTATGTACAAGATTTGGAGAACTTTCACTAAATAGATCTTTTAGATGTTTTGGCATTTCAGGCAATTGAATGTCATTCAGGTTGGTGACACAAGAAAAATCTGTGTCATCAATGATTAAGCTGTTTCTACTGTTTGCATTATTTTCTGTACTAGTAGGTTTTCTTTGATGTTGGCTATCAGGTGACTTCAACATACAAACTGAAAGTCCTTCCTTTTGCTTGGTGATATCGTACTGATCATTTGTATGGACTATACTCCCCACAATTTGCAATGTACCAAGTAAAAATCCCTTTTTCAATTTTAGTGGAGAAGGTCTTTGATTTATAACTTTCACTGGTACTTTTCCTGTCTTTGGATTTACAATACTTCTTGCTACAAGGAGATGTTGTCGAGCATTCTCACTAGCTTCAAAAAGGAACGTCTGCTCATCATCATATGGTTTCACACTACAGCTTCCAGTCATAATAAACTCTGATGCTGCAAGAACAGTTACAGCACGAGCAACTTTCACTGGTCCCTGAGTGTCATGAGAGCGGATAATTTCACATTCTACCCACTGGTCTTTAACTTGTATACCACGTTTAGTATTCACAGTGATGTCCATCTCATCTATAATGTCGCAACCTAACAACATGTCATCCCTAATAGGAGCAACATAAACTGGCCAGGTGAACTCAAAATCACCGAGTTTAAAATTTGCATCAATAGTACCACAAGTAGTCATCTCCTTTCCAGCTTCTGCAACAACCAAACCACGTTTTGCTTCTGTTAATTTTGGCCTTTTATCCTTGGGAAATAAATTGTAAAGTCTTTCACTGAGTACTGTTACCTCGGCACCAGTATCAACAATGGCTTTCGTAATAATACCTTGAATACTTATCAATGTACGTATAGTGACAGCTCGTACCCTGTCAATGACAACTTGTAAAATTGTACCATTTCTCTCACAAATTTGGCTTTCTTCACTGATTTGCTGATCATCATTTTCCGAGATTTCATTTTGTTTAGGATCAGTTATAGCAATACAAGGTTTGGTGGCCTTTTGACTTGGCTGGATTACTGGGCTGGAGTCCCGGCCATCTGGCTCAGCCCATTCCCGTTTTCCGGCTGTTTCTGTTCAGGAGCTACTTTCTTTTGCCTGTTTTCTTGGGTTTTCAATGGACAACGTGTGGAAATATGTCCTGGTTCATTACAGTTGTAGCATATGATATCACTGCCATCTCTTCTCCTTGGCATAGTTTCTTCAGCCTGATAGGATCCATTTGTCTTCTGAGTTAATCCATTCTCCTTCAGGAGTTTGTCAATGGAAGCCTTAAGTTCTCTCCCAAATTGGATTAATCGTTCCTCTGTGACAAATCTTTTTCCATTTATGCGCCTCACCTCCAGTGTGTGAAGGTCTTCTTTTTGAGATGTATGCCCCTCATTACCAAAAGTACTCAATTGTCTGATCCCAGACTTTTTTCTGGTGGTCTCCTTGCAACATTCATGCCAAGTAATCATGTCCACTGCCTCAGACAGTGTCCTTGGTTTCCTGATAAGCACTTCATATGCAATAGACTGATCTGGCAATCCTTGCAACAGGTGATGTATTGTCAACTGGTTAAATGTGTCTGACATACCAATATCTGGGTATGCTTTCGTCATCATGGCTCTAACCCTTGAAGCATACTCTTGAATTGACTCTTTGGAGCTTTTTCTTATGTTATTCAAACTGGCTCTAACAGTTTCTGCTGGAGATCTATGGGAAAACCTGTCCCTTAAAGCCATGCTAAACATAGTAAGATCATCCCTTATTTCAGGTCCTAAGGTTGCAGCAAAGTTCAATGCATCCTCCTTTAGACAAAACAGAAGTTGTTCCTGTTGTTTTTCTTCTGACCAATTATAGCGTCTTGCCATCAGTTGAAATTTCAGCCAAAAGGCTTCCCATTCATCATGTTTCCCAGAGAAAGTGGGAAAATAAGGACGTGGTTCATTAAACAGAAATTCTGGAATTCTATACTCCAAACGGGGTGTATCATAATGATACCCTGCAGGTCGATGTGCTGATGCTCTACCCCTAATACGAGATCCTTCGGGCAAAATTCTTTCATATCTAACATGACCTCCAGAAGCTCCTTGTTCGCCGATATGGTCTCCAGGCCGAGATTGTCCTGGGTTTTGCCTCATGTATGGTTCACGTTGCAAAGGAACATCAACAGGTATCCTTTCTTCATCATTCCTCACTATCGGAGTTACAAACTTAGCTCTCTCAGCTGGTCTCCCCCTTGGTGAGAACTCGTCCCGTTCTTGAGAACGCTCGGGCACTGTTTCCCTACGTGAAGGATATCTCTCTTCCTCCATGAATCTTCTCATTGGCGATTCAAAATCTCCAACAGGTTGAGGTCTTCGTGGCATAGGCCACCTAAACATAGGCGTTGATTCATCCCTTGAAGCTCCAGCCTGGGGTACAGGCTGTGGAACACTTTGAAATGTGTTGGTAATTCCCATATCAAGTGGAATGTTAAAATCATCATCATCATCCAGAATGACTGTAGGAGAACCATTTTGAGTATCTGCACTGGGTTGTTCGTCTCTGCGTTCATGAGAGTCATCACTGGACTCCTTATCATCAGCTGGTCGTTCAGGCAATGTCCTGGATCTCAGGTCCATCTCGAAGTTCACTTGACAGTTCTTTCTTAATTCCTCGTCAAGTTGTGCAAAGTTAAAAGTGACAAGCAACTATGACTGACTACTAAATAAGCCGCAAAGACACCTTTATGCCTTTATATCAAGTGCAAATCACTTTAACAGCAACTATGTCAATAACTAACAAACGTTTTATTATTTAATTTTCGCTTAAATTTTGAATTTTCTCAAATTTAAGTAACACATTTTTGAAAATCTAAACAGTTGTGTTTTTAAAATCTTTGAGACGTCCTAATGCACTAGCCTGATTCCTAACTGAATCGTATTAGACACCTTAGTATGTCTATATAGCAACGCAAAACTGACCTCTCAAAAATCAAAATTCCAAAATTTGATAGTGGATTTTTATTACTTATCCAACAATCTAAATATATTTGTTAAAAGCTTGAAAGGAAGCTTCGTATGCAGTACGTAACAATTAATTATGCCTGTGTTCACGATATCTTCTTGCTTCAAAATTATCTGAATTTAGAAATCAAAACAAAGTAAATGCAGTGAACCACAGGCCAACAACATAAGATCAGAAGATGAACACCACAGCATCTTCAAGACTTCAGACTGCAACCATGATGCTGAAGTGCAAATCCTCCAACCGATTCTGCCAAATTCCTAAGAATTGATTGAAAAGAAAGAGGATAGAGGGGAAGGGTGGATTACAACTGACATTAATTACAAGACAAAATAATAACAAATTCCATTTATTAATAAAAAACATTTACTGCTTATCCTGCTGAGCAGAAGAGTCTTCTCTCAAAAGTCTAGCCTCTAATCTAGATTTTTCTCTTGAAAGCTCTTCAATTTGATATTCTTGCTCTGTCAAGAGCAACCCCACTTTTTCAGCATAAGATTTGAATGTAACCGCATAATTATCTTCCTGAATTTTGAAATGCTCCAGAAGGTTACGCCTCTCAAACTGCAGCAGTTCGAGAGAAACTTTAAGTTCAGACATTTCTTGTCGAAGTGAACTCTGGGAACTCATTTTGAAATTGTACACGAATTTCAAATTTTGAAAACAACTTAGAGCAATCTAATGAATAATTTTACTGATGTGACCTAAATGCCACAAAGTTGCTGACCTAAATGTCTGCAAACAGTAAACATTCAAAAGACAGTCTCTAGAAAACTCAAACCCAAAGTATTTTAAACACCAGAATCCCACTTCTGACACCAAATTTAATTTTGTAGTAAAACTGGGTCCACAACCCACACTCACTGACATACTACAGGGCAAGGGTTCTCGAAGCTCGCACTTCTACTCCTGGATCATTTAATTTTAAAATAACTCTGACACCACCAATTGATAAGCTCAATTGGATAAGCTTTAATATATTCCCAAGTAGGTAACTGTGTACGGAAATTGCTGTATTCTATTGCAGGATTAACACTCCCGCCAATCTGCAGACACGGAATGCAAATGTTCACTTCCCTATGTGAGATTAATGGGGTTTAAAGTCAGAGAAAGACTGTTCTGCTGATAATCTGAATTTATCCCTGATCAAAATATAATGACAATTTCATGCAGAATAACAAAATGTAATTTCTATATATGGCATTGCAGAAAAGTTGAAAACATACAAATATAGTCGTGCTTAACCAATAACTAATGCCAGCAGAGATAATCCTTATACTGAGGACCGAAAAGGGTATACAAGATATTTGGACACTGGGTCTAGATTACCCTTTAACTTCTATAGAACTCCAGAGCCCAAATTCATGAAAATGTATTCACATATTCAGAGCCTCTGTACTTTCAATTTATATACTATAAGAAGGAAAAGTAAGAAGATAGAATGGGATGTACTAGGTTCTTTCTCTACTTTGATTGTCCTTGATGCAAGATTATAAATATACTGTACAAAATTTGGAACAATTAGAGTCTGGAATAATATCAAAAGATATGCCTCAAACTTGGGTGTCACCTTATTGTGCACGTTGCAAGAACCTTGCTAATATTCCAAGCTTGATAGCACATTTATGAAGTACGCTTCAAAATAATTGTGAAGTTAAAACTATTCAGTTCTGCTTCACAAACAAAATATTACAAATTCCCAATAGGCTTCTGGACATTATGCAGTACCTTTACCTAAGTAAAAGTGCATACCTTTGCATGCACATAGTATGCAATTGCCCAAAAAACCTTCTTAGACAGCCCTAAAATTTAGACTCCAGATCTCTAAAAGACTTCCAGAATATTTTAAATTAAAATCACTAATTACTAAAATATTTGCAATTAAGCAACTAATTGCCATTAATAAATTTTATCATTGAAAATAATTTTCAAGATATTCAAAATAATTTCTTACTGTGAATTTAAGACTTCTTTCCAAAAGGCGAAAAAATAAACAAATTAATTTATATACGAAATGTTTAGAGTTTCCTCTTGAAAGATTTTGAGCAGAATCAGCTCTCCTGGCAATGCTATAGTTTTTATTCTCCAAAACAGCAAGTTACATCATGTGATCTAATCAAAGCTTTTCTGATTGGTCGAAAAATACTTCAGGAGTCTGCTATACATTAAAATCTCTAAAAATCTAGCAGTCTATAACTTTAGCCTTTTTGTCTTTCAATTACAGAAAACTAATAATAAATCACATTTGACACTTGCTGACCACTCTTTATATACTAACAAACAAAGTTAGTCTATTTCAATAATGTTCAGATTATGAGTTTACCAACTTACTATCGAAAAGTAAAGGAACACTCACAATCATTAAACAGAACTTTATAGGAAGTTTGGTAAGAAAGGTGTAAGACAGCACTACTTTCTCTTGAACTGCTAAGAAGTCTCTATTTATAGCTTCAAAAAATAGTTCCAATATCTACTCTTAATAAATCAATGAAAAAGATGGTAAATCAATATTTAAAGCTCACATTCAGTATTTGCTATCAAAATACAAAATTATTCTGCAATCTACAGCTCTGTTTATTCCATTTTCAAAAAGTTTCCAAACAATATGATAATTAGATTCCAAAATGGCAGACATAAAGTTTTTCCACAGTTCAAAGTATCTTGCAAAAGAATTCTACAAAATAAAAGCATTGTTTTGGATTTACCACATATCAAAACAGAATCAAAACAATTATACATCATATGAATGTGATATTACCTAAATTATACAACTTATAGGAACTTTTAAGTGGATTAATTCCAGTGTGGTCAAATCATGAGAAAAGGTAATTCTAGGAGCTTTCATTTTGATTTGCATGTACTTCATTTCAGTGGATAGATTTCATGAAAGTTTATAATGGTTTTCCCTCTGAGTGCATAAAACTACTTTACTCCATGTTGAAGAAAGATTTGCATAAACTAATTACACAAAATTATCAAAGCCACACCCTCTTGCCAAAATTCAGCCATATTGTTTAAAGAAATTTATATTGCAGATTCCTGTAGCTTCCCTTGTTTAATTTAATTGTCTAGTGTAAATAACACATTAAATTTCCACACTCTACAGTTTCCATTTAAATTCCAAGGCAATAAAAGTGATATTCTATGATTTTGATCCTAGCATGAATGTGGGTCAAGCATATTGACCTGCATCTCCATTTTCCATCAAAAACAGAAATTCTAAATGTGAATTTGAGAAAAAATTATCAGAATAATTCTGATTTTCTAAAACAGATCCAAATACACAAAAATGCATACCTGTTTTGACCAAATTAGTCACTTAAAACTAAATTCATTGGGTTTATTATTATAACATCAGGTACCTTTTCTAATGATCTTAGGTGTAGTAATATTCTGTTGATAAATTCTAAGAATAGGAAAACAGGGGTTTTCTCAAAATTTTCTAAGTCAGAACACCTGTAAGGAATTTGACCTTAGTAGGATATAGGTCAATTTAGCTAATTTGCATATAAAACAAAATAAATTTTACAATCTGTACCAATCAATAGATATCGGTTTTACGTGACTCCTGACAAAATTTGGTGTAAATCGGAGTTGATTTACAAACAAAATTTAAAGGTCAAATTATCAGCATTTTGACTAACACTAAAGAGCTATGTACATTAAAGAACTGCTGATCTTGGGATAATAATGTCATATTTCAGACCATTATCCATTTTATCACCCTCTGAAGTTCGATAACTATCAATTCTTAAGTCAATGAATGATTTTCACTGACAACATTAATCAAATTAAAAAAAAAATAAAATTTGTACCTCCAGAGAATAACCAAATCCTGATAATATACTCTCAATCAGCAGGACTTTTAACTAAAATATACACTCTCGAAAAATGATTGAAAAGTCAATTTCTCAACAATATTTTCCTGAAACTTTATAGAAATATAACGCATCATCAGATGATGTGCACAACACAAGAACCGTAACTCTTGTCTATACATTTTTGGAGTTATTTCCCTTTGAAATTCGGCAATGGTAATTTCGTGTGAAAACCGTTCAAGATATTTTCATGAAACTTCAGAGAAATATAAAGCATCATCAGACGACATGCAGATCACAAGAACCATAAATCTTGTGTATATATTTTTGGAGTTATTTCCCTTAGAAAATTGACAATAGTAGTTGCGTGTCCGCTCTGTTAATCGAAAACCGGTCTGGGTATTTTCATAAAACTTCATAGAAACATAAATCATCATAAGGCAACGTGCAAACGACAAAACAGTAACTCTTGTCTATATAATTTTGGAAGTATTCTCCTTTGAAATTTGGTAGTTTCGTTGCCGTTGTACAAATTGAAAACCATTCAAGATATGTTCATGAAAAATTATAGAAATATAAAGCATCATCAGACGACATTCTAAATGTGAGTGGCATGAGGGGGGGAGACATTTTTTTTTTTTTTTTTGTTAAAAACAGCTCTGCTTATGAAATTATTTTGTTTTTGTTTTAGTGGGTTATCAAACAGGATTATAGGAATAAATATTTAGTCACTGGAGACTGGAGCCAGTCTACTCTAGATTAGCCTGCACATTCTTAAATCCCATCAGAGCCTGCGCCTTCCGCCTTCCGCTGAATCATTCTACAGAACCAAATATATCTGTCAGCTATCTGTGTGGGTCCTTGTCAGCGTGTGCTTATGCTTTTGCTGTCTGTATGTATCCGAAGATACCTGGGTGGGGCTCAAATGACCACAATTACTTGTTATTGTTCGTCCAACACAAAAAACTCGTTTGTATGTAGCAGGTAAAAGAATGAGGGGAAGTTTTCTTACGCATTTTCAGGGGAGACAATTCCGTCAAAATTGTTTTTGCTTCACTTCTGACAAAAAGTTTGCTCTAAAAGAAACAATGGCTCCCCATTAATAGCAAAATCTTTCCATTTAGTAGATCCTTTTACAAAATGGAGTTGGTGTGTAGGTAAGAAAACACAAAGGTACAAAATAAATACAAACGTACAAAATAAATATGTCTCCCTTGTGGAAAAAAGGGGAAATACATGTATCCAGTTCCATTGATGTTCATCGCAGTATAAAGCGAATCATTGCTTGCATTTTCAGCCGAAAAGTTTTAAAAAATAAAATTTATAGACACCCACAGATTTGACTAATATTCAAGAACGTGTGAGCTAATATTTTAAATTTTGCATATTCGTTCTCCGTCACATCAATAAAATGTTGCACTGCTGCGGTCCACAACTTCTTTGTCAAGCATGTTTCCGTACTTTTCCTTCTCTGTCTATATTGCGTTTATTTACCAGTTATATATCGAAGAAGTTTGTTTCCACCATTGTACATTTCGAAAACAGGCCTATTCGAATATATAGAAAATTTAACCTCCAAAAACTGAAAATTTTCATTGAAAAAATCTGATATTTTTCATATTTCTGCTCAAAACATAGATTGTGGGTACTCGTTAGAACCGCCTCGCCGAGGCGGTTCTAACGAGTACCACAATCTATGCTTTTGAGCAGAAATAAAAAAAAAAATAATGTATACCCCTGTAAACCCCAGTTTCACTATTTAAAAGTGGGGTTTAAGGGGGTCAAAATTATATAGGCATGTTTTCGTGATGATCTTAACTCATATTATAAGGCGAGGACTTTCTATAACTTGTGTTTGATCCCTTTGTTAATATCCAGTAAAACATGGTTAAATCTAAAATAATATACGCGGAAAGAATGTATCATTCTTCGCTGCTCATCCGGGCAGCCTGCTCAGAGCCTTCATTGTCCGCTTATAGAATAATATGATACCAGAATGTATCTGAGAGCAAATGTCTATTCGAATCTGCGCCATTTTTCATATATACTCAATGCCAACAATGGAAACGCGTCATCTATTTTAGATATACGTATTTACATATGGTATACATAGGGTATCTTTTGAATACAAATAAAGACAGCATTCAATAAATTTGGGATGTCGACATTTGTGTAACCATTGTTTAAACAATAGAAAGGAATAATATTTTGTTCATGAACAATCATAAAACTCGTTGATATCCGGCAGAATTTGACGGCACAACGTTTTACGTCTTTATTTGTATTCAAATGATATCCTACATGAAATATATATATATCAATAATAGATCTCGTTTTCAATGGCGTTGATTTTTGACAGAAATCCAAATTCGCAACAATGCATGTGTCCAAAGTCAGGGACTGAACAGCCCATTTCAGAAACTCCGGGGTGAAAGAGATAGTAGGTGCAAATTTCTTTAGTGCATCATTTTGGCTATGCCATGAGAAAAAGGCCTCGGGACATATGCGAACAGAGAAGGTCCAGATAAAAATATGCATCCGCGCAAGAAACTAGGTCCTTTAAAGTTCCCTGGCTACTATGGGCTACTTCAATACACGAACAGGGAGGGTCGTGATCAAGCCACGCGGATCTGCAGGCCGATTTGGCACTTGACTGCTCGCAACTGCCCATTTTTCTTATGGCTCAGTTACCTTCTATTTACTGTTGGCTGCTATTTATTAAAATATCAAAATCGTCTAGACCGCACTAGTCAGCTATAATCTACTTCCTGGTACATGTTTGTAAACGTCGAGCTCGTTCGCCTGAGGGAGGAGACGTTACGGCATATGACGAAAACTGCCGATGTGCACTTCCTTTGTGGTACTGGTATAAAACGTACGATGAACCTGGCTGAGATCACTCGCATTTCATCACTGCCAGTCCAAGACGGTAAGTTTTTCTTTTCTGTTCTTCTGTTTAGAGTTAAATTTCTTAATCGATCAGCAATATAGGGAAAAGGTCATTATTTCATATGCGGCCAGCGAAGGCCCTGATCAGTTTGCGCGTTTGCGCAAACTGATCAGGGCCTTCGTTGCCCACTCACAGAATAAATGGATACTGTAGTATACAGAAGGCCCTAATCAGACTGTGCAAATGAGCAGGCTGATATATATCTTCTCTATTTGAAAATGCTTTAATGGCCCCTTTTTCCCTCATTGCTCAGTACTTTACTTTTTTTTTAGTTTTGGCCGTATCGATAAAACAAACTTTAAGCGCACTCGAGTAGGAAGTGCTCAGACTAGCCTGCACGTACTATACATGCAGTCCGGGTAATAAGAACAGCTAAACCTGAGCCTAGACTATGCTGGCTGTTCTGTGTCTTAGCCATTTTACTATGGGATTAGACGGGTTTTTTCCATAGTTCAATACAGATGGCATGGACAGGACAAAAATAGCTAGATATACTGGTTAGTTTACTGTATTCTATATTTTACGTTAACTATTTCTGTCTGCATGTATTTGCATAAATTAAGTTTTAATGCTATATGTGTCTGAGAATATAATAATACCTGTAAACTGCTATATGAGAATAGTGAAGGCCCTGACTAGACTGCTTGGAGATGCAACCTAGGACAAGATCCACGCTGTTCGTGAAGTTGAAGGATTTACTTCATCTTGATTAATGTCTTTACTAGTTTGGTTGATTTAAAATGGTTTAATCTGACAGTTGACGAAATGTCCAATCATGTGCACTGAAAAAGAAAGAAAAAACAAAACAAAAAAAACAAACAAACAAAAAAAAAAACAAAAAAAAAAAAAAAACGGCCCGATATAATAGAATGCTAACTGGCCATCTGCAGGAGAAAGTATCCCAGGCAAGTTCAGAATGCATGCACTTCCTTCTGTCAGCTATATACATACAAATGAATTGTCAAAGCTTTCCGTTGCATGTATAGATGTATGCACCCTCGCAGTCTGATCTTGGCCTTCGCGTGTAGATTTTATTGGGCACTGTAGAATAAAACGGCATATAACAAAATCACTGATCAGACGTAATGGTTTCGCTGATTTTTTATGCTAGCATCACAAAAACATGCCTGTATGATTTTGACCTCTTTAAACCCCACTTTTATATAGTAAAACTGGGGTTTACAGGGGTATACATTATTTTTATTATTTCTGCTTAAAACATGGATTGTGGATACTCGTTAGAACCGCCTCGCCGAGGCGGTTCTAACGAGTACCCACAATCTATGTTTTGAGCAGAAATTTGAAAAAAATATCAGAGTTTTTAACTGAAAATTTTCAGTTTTTTGACGTGAATTTTTCTATATATTTGAATAGGCGTGTTTTCGTAATTGCATATGCCTGAAGACGCATTATTTCATGGCTTGTACATAAACACTTAGCGCTCTGGGTAAAATTTTGATCAGACGACATATTAAATTATTTTTCTTATTTTCCCAGAAAATATGTTTAGACATTTCATACAAATTGTATCTTACAATTTGCATGGAATGTCAAATCCTGTTTTCTGGAAAAAAAATAAATATCGTCAATTTGTCGTCTGCTGAGTTAGCCCAGAGAGTGGTAAAGGTTTATGAACGTTGTCTGTTATCACCAGTTGATTTTGTGCATTGGGAATCGTGCATTTGATTTCGCTCAGGTCTTGTTGTTTAGGCGACCTGCGCGAGCGGTAGAGAAAAGCAAGTCAGAAAAATGCAAAAAGCAACTTAACTGATCAGAGCATCAGTTGTTCGCGCTTATAATAATTATATACCTACCAAATAAGCCGGGGCACAGCATTTCCTACAAGACTGCATATGCGCCCAGCGAAGACTCAGATCAGTCTGCGCATCCGCGCTGACTAAGCAGAGTCTTCGCTGTCCTCTTGAAGACACTTTGGATCCTTGGCTATCCACAGATTGCCCTCCAAAGACTGATCAGACTGCACGGATGCGCAGGCTGATCTGAGTCTTCGCTGGGTAAACATGCAATCTTATAGACAATGCTGTGTTCCAGCTTCATTTTCCTGTCCAGGCTGTGTGGATTTATTATCCCGAAAACATGCCTATATAATTTTGACCCCCTTAAACCCCACTTTTTATATTAAAACTGGGGTTTACAGGGGTATACATTATTTTTCTTATTTTTGCTCGAAAACATAGATTGTGGATATTCGTTAGAACCGCCTCGCCAAGGCGGTTCTAACGATTACCCACAATCTATGTTTTGAGCATAAATATGAAAAATATCAGAGTTTTTTATCTAAAAATTTTCAGTTTTTGAAGGTGAAAGTTTCTATATATTTAAATAGGCGTGTTTTCGTAATGTTACTTTTCCTATCTAAATAAACGAATTCTATTTGTTTCAGAAAGGAATCATTATGAAGGCTATACATTGCGCAGTTCTCGCCCTTGTCTGCATCTTCGGCCTCGCTGTTGCCGACTTTGGCTATGGAGCAAGCTACGTTCCAGTTTATGGAGGATACGGTGGCGGTGCCGGTGGCGGTGCCGGCGCTGGAAGCGGCGGTTGTAAGTGTTTAGTTTTATTCGGATTTCTTCTAACTGGAAGGAGTAGAGGTTTCAATTATATAACATAATTGTACGGTAAATGTCCTAAAATTTCGAACGGTTTATTTCATACTTTTTTACCTAAATTTGCTTTTCATGCAAGTGTTTCTTAAATTAATTTGTGGGAAGGCAAACCGTGTAGAAGCAGCCTGTACTGTTTGCATAAGTCTCTTTGTCAGAAATTTTAGGACATTTACCATTATAATATCAATGTCTTAACAAAGGGATGGGATATTCTCGGTAGATTTTCTGCAATTTTACAAGGGAGAAGACCTTTGTGACCCCCTCTTTGCATCCCTATACGTCATCCCCATTCTGAAAACGAATATATTCTAAAATGAATTTGCTCTCATAGGGTAGAGAGGTAAATATTCTAACAGAGTTACCGCCCCTGAAAATATGTCCATTCGTAACGGAATGCATATTTATGTTAAGGCCAGAGAAAAATAATTATTAGATTCTCATCCCCACCCGCTTGTAAAAAATCTGACTAAATAAAAAAATGGGGTAGAAAACATTTTCAGAGATAGTTGGACTTTTGCTGAAAACAGATTTTATAACATTTGTAAGAATTACAAATGAATTATTTGTTATGAAGAGAGTATAAAAACAATACAGTCGAACTTCAATGGCTCGAACATCTTTGGGACCATAGAAAATTGTTCGAGACATGGGTAGTTCGAGCCACTGAGGGTTAATCATGGTGCCAGGCCAGGAAGCAAATAACGATAATTTAGGGATTTTTTTTTATTTCCTTCACAATAATTGTATGTTGAGTGTACTCATTAGAATCGCCGCGATGAGGCGATTCTAATGAGTACACACAGCATACAATTCCATGATAAAATAAGAAAATTTCCCTAAATATTTGTTTTCTTGAGCTATCGGAAGAATTTCGTAGGGACTCAAAAATGAGTTCGAATTAGCCATGGTAAACGAGCCATCGGTGTTCTAGCTATTGAGGTTCGACTGTATTTTCTTCTTTTAGCACATGATATTAAGTGGTAGTTTTCTCGTTTTGCTGTGATTTATCTCTTCACTGGATCACCCAGGAATAAAAAACAAAAAATTGAATCCACCCACCCATTCCATTTTTTTTTATACAATCTGGATGAGAATCTAATAATTAATTTTCTCTGACCTAAAGGCGAAGTTGAAGGTTTACTGTTTGTTTTACTTTAGTATACCTATTTACGTAACGTTTTTGGAGAACCGAAAATGATTTTGGGCGTATTCAGTAGTTGTCATCTCTAATTTTCTCTGGGATAATTTAGTAGACGACAAACAGATGTCATTTTTCTGATTATTTTTCCCAGAAACTAGGCTTTGATATTTCATGCAAATGGTCTCCTAAGCACATGTCCGAAGGTAAATTTCCTTGCGTATTAGCTCATAGTATTATACAAAGCCAAAATATGCATATGCGATCAAAGATCCGAAGGCTTCTGTGCTGCGCAGACTGGCACTCCTTTTCTTCCTTGGTTTTCTCTAATGCTTGCACAATTTTTTGTTTCATCACGAAAACATACTTTTATAATTTTGACCCCCTTAAAGCCCACTTTTATGTAGTAAAACTGGGGTTTACAGGGGTATGCATTTTTTTTTCATTTTTGCTCAAAAACATAGATTATGGGTACTCGTTAGAACCGCCTCGCCGAGGCGGTTCTAACGAGTACCCACAATCTATATTTTGTGAAGAAATGTGAAAAATATCAAAGTTTTTATCTGAAATTTTTCAGTTTTTGGAGGTGAAATTTCCTTTATATTTGAATAGGCGTATTTTCATAATGATATTTTGAATGTCATAAAACATTCGCAGTGATACATTTGGCTTAAACTTAACAATTTCTGAAAGTGCATCTTACCTATTTTTGAAATCTATTTACCGTGATAACCTTAAAGATTCGCTTTCATCTAAATAAAAAATATAAATAATTAAATTAATTGTTTCTTTATTTCAGTTCTTGCCTTGATTGGATTCCTCTTCCTCTTCCTGATCCTCTTTGGTGGTTTCAACAACACAGGATCCCAAGTCAACTTTGTCAACCTCACTAGTTAGATAGGTAAGTGTAAAACACATGCACACTGAGCGTACTGGAGGAGGGGTCGATCAAGTCTAAACGGATCAATAACTCCAGATTTTTTCAAACAGAAATTGTTAGAATTTTTTTTCTTATTTTACCATGAAAACATATGTTTTGAATACTAAAGGGAAGGGGGCTTAATGCATATGTATACTTTGTATTTTTCCGCCATATTTTACAAAAAGGGAGGCCATCTTTATGATTGCCTGTTTGCTTTCCTGCACACCAAATTCCTTCCAAAAGGGTTCTTTCTAAAACGGAAAGAATTTGCTCCCCATGGGAGTAAATTCTTTCCTTTAAGAAAGAACCCTTTTCTGAATAGCAGTAAAACCATTTTGATAGAGTAACCTCCCCTGAAAGTATATATATTCCCTTTAAGAAATTATGTGCCGAATGTCGCACAGAATTTACTTTGGCAGTGTAGACCCAGATCTGATCAAGGTGTGCACCATGCACCATTCATCTACACAGAAAACAGTAGTATTTAAAAAAAAAAAACAAAAAAAAACACTGATTATCGTATTTACCCTGAATGTCCAGACAGACAGGCCTGAGCAAACAGTAAACGTGGCGTCTGATCAGGTTCTACACTGTTTGAAACTAATACTGCAATTCTTCAAAAAAGCTTTTAAATGGACTTATTCAAAATTTAGGACAATTATGGTAAAATATAAGATACCCGAATACTTAAGGCAAATGTTGGGCCGGCCTCGCTGGCTCAATTGGATGGGCGTCCGACTGATGATCAGGAGGTTGCAGGTTCGACCCCCACCGAGTCGGCAACATTCTTTCGTGGAGATTGATCGTGAAATATTTTCTACGGTCATTCTCTCTCTTCAGCTGATTCAAGAAGGGGAGTTGTCAGCTTCTGGCGAAAGAATGTGCACAATACTGGTTAACCGTTAGAGGACTAAGCCTGACCAGTAAACGTGTGGTTAGGTAAACTGACCGCGCTCGATATGACCCCATTGGGTTGACTGGGCAGTAAAACCTCAAAACAAACAAAGAAACAAACAAATACGTTGGTCCAAATTCCAAGATGGAACAATTTATTTGACATAAATGGGTTAACGACGTCCTCCTGTAAAAACAAACAAGGAAGTCCGATCAATGCATTAACTATCAAGCTTTTGAAAAATATAACTATTAAATATATAGAGGATATTCAAATGTTTGGAGTGAATATGACTTTTATTTCATCGAGTGAAGTGAAAAAATGTATATTCCATGAGTGCCGAAGGCACCAATGAAATATACATTTTTTTCACTTCACGAGATGAAATAAAAGTCATATTCACGACGAACATTTGAATTTTCTTTTTATTATATACGTGATGTATAATATATTTCATGTCGATAGAAGAGATGCAAATCTTGCAAATCTTGCAAAATTTGAGTTGCTTCCCTTTGACCATTAATAAGAAAAAAAGTAGTTCCGGATCTTATATTTTTCACTGCTCAGAGGAGTGAAAATATAAGTTTTATATTTTCACTAGTGAAAATATAACTTTTTCGAAATATGCATTTTATTTCATAAATAATTCTCTATATTTCATTACTTTGTATATAATGAAAATTGCTTTATTGCTCCAGGTTGGTAACTTGTAGATAAAGATTACCATTTTTGTGACCCGTTACATGCATGTGGCGTGGTCAAATTAGCAAATGAACTTACAGATAAAAGAGCAAAGGCCCCCAACCAGACAGCGGAAATATATACTGCACTGGACATCGTTATGAACACTGGGAGAGTGTGTACATTTTTTCTGTATCCACCGTAATGTTCGTTTGTTTTTCTTTCAGAATTTGTTTTTGGCTGAGGATACGACTGGTTCTTCGAAAATGAGTTGGTGACGGATTTCTTCTCAAAATGCACAATCGGTTTATCGACGATTCTTGTAAGATTAATCGATTAATAGGACAGACAAAAGTGTCTTAGTACTTATCTAATTACACACATGCACAGACGTGCACGTGCAACAAGCTTCTAAATAATAAAAGACTAGATAGGGGGGTAGTTTGAGAGGAAGAAGTATCGGTTCATCTGGATCTACACTGGTTGTGAGGTATCTGTTTTGGTCTGCCAGACTAAAAGGGTTAAAACCAAAATTATTGGCTGGACATTTTATTTGAAGTTGATACCGGAACTACTTGTGATATAACTGTTTTTCTCTATTACACCAAAATTTCTTTATAGCACTATCGCTGGGATCTATAGCAAAACTGTGTTAGCTAACAACCAGCTTGTATTCAAACAAAATAGATAGATTATATAGAAAAAGTTGATACCTGAACTACTTTGATATAACTTTGTCTTTGTCCGTTACACCACAACCTCGTTATAACACTATCGCTGGGATCCAATGCAAAACCATATAAGCTAAAGACCCATGCTGTATCCAAACAAAAATGTACAGATTATATAGAAAAAGTTGATACCTGAACTACTTGTGGCTGTGTAACTTTTTTTTTTTTTTTTTTTTTGTTACACCACAACCCCTTTATAACACTATCGCTGGGACCCAAAGCAAAACCGTGTGAGATAAACAACCGTAAATAGTTTCTATATAACCTAAACGTTTTTTCATCACGAAAACACGCCTATATAATTTTGACCCCCTTAAACCCCACTTTTATATACAGGGGTTTTACAGGGTTATTTTTCTTATTTTGCTAAAAAAACATAGATTGTAGGTAGTCATTAGAACCGCCTCGCCGAGGCGGTTCTAACGAGTACCTGCAATCTATGTTTTGAGAAAAAATGTGAAAAATATCAGAGTTTTTTTATCTGAAAATTTTCCTTTTTTTGGTTGTAAAATTTTCAATATATTTGAATAGGCGTGTTTTCGTAATGTGTTTGGATACAACACTTTTAGGGTCTACCTTTAAGCCGTCTTATAATGAATCGTGTTATAAAGAGTTTCCAGTGCATTTCATTACACAGATCTGATGCTTCTACTTTGATAAAAAATCCTACTGAATCTGCTTTATCAATCTGTTACTAAAGAAAATGTCGACTACAGTTTGTTACTTAGGAATGTCAAGGGAAAGTAATAATTACGTCGTAAATTAAATAGAGATTATGATGTAAAAGCTAGTCTCGTGGTATATTTAGGAGAAAAGTGGGGGACGTGGCTTTCGGCGGTCTGTCATTTCGTAATATATTTTATTTTAGCTCATTCCAGCTGGTGTTAAGTGCCGTGTGGCGGCCGTAAAGTCTCCCTGTACTTTATTAAAGTGCAGTTTTTATTTTTTTCCCTGCAATCATTGAGTCTATTCTAGGCCCAGTTGTTCAAAGCATTGTTAGCTTACCGAGCCCGTTAGTGGTCAGACTGTTAACTGTTCTAGTAAGTAAAATATCTAAATCACAGGATTTTTTGTTGAAAAAATGTGAGTAGCTTTTGCAAATGCAAAAGCTACTTACATTTTTTCAGCAAAAATATTAGCAAATATGCCATATTTAATGATCAAAGTTTTAACGATACGTTAACTAACGACATCGTTAGTTTTGAACAACTGGGCCCTGATCTCTTGGAAAATCGAGAGCCACTTATGCCGGAACTAGGGGTGTATGTAGCCCTGCAAACGACATTGCTACCCTATGAAGAGTCCCAATTTTTTATGTTTAAGGTATTTCCAAGGACGACCATTATAGAATTTATTCCACACTATAGAGAGAGCACCTTGCAGCTCCTTGGGTTTTGGCACTTTGCCAATACTTTAGCCGTGATCTTGAGGTGTGCATGTGACATTGATGTGTAGATTGGATTATTTGTCAACTTTTTCGGGGTTTTCATTTTGCTTGTTACAGTAGATATTTTTCTTCAGTTTTGCAGGGTTTTCGAATTACTCTTTTACTTGGTGATTTTTGTGTCACGTAGTACCTAAAGTGCATACCTTGTGTGTATGCAAGCCCTCCAAGAGTGTTTGATTAATCGATTTGAAACTTTGTAAATGTTGTGTACATGCTCTCATGATATATATCTGATTGGATTTTTTTTCAGTTTTTCAAGGTTTTTGATTTTGGCATTTTCACCGGATTTTTTTTCATTGTTCAAGTTTTTCCTCTCTCTCTCACTCTCTCTCTCTCTCTCTCTCTCTCTCTCTCTCTAGGATTTTTGTGTTACTAAGTATCAGAGGTCCATACTTTCTGTGGGCAACTCCTCTTAGAGGTTTAAAACATTCGGATGTTTTGGACATGATCTGAACATGTTTGTACATTTTTGGCATTATCATCAGATTATTTTTGTCACTTAGTTAGTGTTTATGACTTCATCTGTCTTTTTTGAAGCTTTTTATGTCATTTAGTGTATAGGGTGCTCGTACTTTGCATAGCAGATATTACTAGAATTTTAGAACTTCCAAGTAACTGATTCATGCGCGCCTTCTTTTACAATTTAACTGGATGGTTTAAATGAAACAGGACCTAAGGATTTGCCCGAAGGCAGGGAACCACAATTTCTCAAATTTGCTTGTTTTTGATTGTTTTCACAGTAAAATATAACATTCTACTTGTATTTCACAAATACAGTCAGTCCGCTTTATACCAACACGCAATACAACGACAAAATTTGTTATAATGATAATTTGATTGCCACGAAACCTTTCCTCAGGAGGTGACAATTGTTGATAAATTATGCAAGAATATTTCATTTAAAACTTCAAGAAAAATATGTTTTAGATATTTGTTAGAATCGCCTCACTGAGGCGATTCTAACAAATATCGAAAACATATGTAATTTTAGGAGATAAGAATAAAGCAAAACGTTTCTTTATAAAACTGCAAATTCATACCAGTCGCAACATCTTTGGAAGCCTGCTGTCGTTGTAATGAGGGTTCGCTGTATTTCACAGATATTTTTCACATGTGACTAAGAGCATGATTGTACTTGGAATTACCGTATCTACTCTTAGTATTCAAACATCTTAAGCTTATCTTAAACTTTGAACACGTGCAGCTTTGTGTGTTTGAAACTCTGCTTAATGTGTGGGAAATAGTATAGACCCTGATCAGACGCAACGTTCTCCGGCGTCTGATCTGGGTCTACGCTGTTTGCTCAGGCCTATCTGTCCTAATAATTAAGGTAATTACGGTATTTTGAGAATCGGAATACCTTGTTTCTTTAATATTACAGAGAATATACTATCCAAAAGGTTAACGGGGTGATTTGGTGTGACAAAGGTGTCGTGTATCTTACGTCACCGGGGCGTCCAGCTGATATTGGCTTACATTTGGGCAAGGCCTGCTATCCTTCCACAGGTTAGGGCAGAGGGGGGATATTTTTATTTATTCTGTTTCTTCGTTGTCATTCATTTTCCTTTTTGCACTGTCCATCTCCTTCATCCGCTCTACTATTTCTATCTCTCTTCTCCTTTTCTTCGGGAGACGACACAAATGATCCACAAGGGTTGACATATCGTTATATAAAGCAAAAAGGTTAAAGAAAATTCCATTCGGAATAAAATGCTATTGTTCAGTGACATCAAAAGTAGTTCAGGTTTCAATGTGTTTGAGCAATACAGTCGAACTTCAATGGCTCGAACATCTTTGGGACCATAGAAAATTGTTCGAGACATGGGTAGTTCGAGCCACTGAGGGTTGCCAGGTCAGGAAGCAAATAACGATAATTTATGGATTTTTTTTATTTCCTTTACAATAATTGTATGTTGAGTGTACTCATTACAATCGCCTCGATGAGGCGATTCTAATTACACACAGCATACAATTTCATGATAAAATAAGAAAATTTCCCTAAATATTTGTTTTCTTGAGCTAGCAGAAGAATTTCTTAGGGACTCAAAAATGAGTTCGAATTAGCCATGGTAAACGAGCCATCTGTGTTCGAGCTATGGAGGTTCGACTGTATTTTCGAAATATACGGCGCTTGATCCATAACGTGAGAAATTGAACTTTGCCACATGTGTGCTCAGTAAAGACTCAGATTCACCTGTGCATCTGCGCACTGTCCAGAATCTGTGCTACCCGTGGGAAGAAACCTTGGAGTCTTGGCCATACAAAAGTCACCGTCAAATACGCCGAACAGACTGGGTAGATGTTCAAGTTGTTCCGGATTTTCGCGCACGTGTCTGTAGGCACATTTTTTTCACGTTGTAACTCATCCATTTGTCATGTGCTCCTTTCGTCTACAGCAGGCTAAATGTTAAAGTTATTTGTTATTCCAATTATTTATGATTGAAATAAAATATTTAACTCTATAACATTTGGTTGTCCTTTATATGCATATTTGTAATTATTGTGCAGAAGATGACATTTTAAAATGGTACTATTGAAAACTGAGGCTTGATATTTCGTTTTAATCGTGTGCGATTCACATTAAATGTCAAACCTCAATTTTCTCTGAAAAGAATATATACAGAATATTTAAAAATGTCGCCTACTATAATTTTGAACGACGCTTAAAGTAGTTTCAGGATGCATTGGACTCTTTACGAGTACTATTCCCAGCTAGCATTATTTATAAATCTACAGCGGGCCGTTATCGGCCCGTCAGCTACCCTGACGGGCTGGGCCGTTATCGGCCCGTCAGCTACCATGACGGGCCGATAACGGCCCGCTATAGATTTATGTCGAATGCTTACGTGCGTTTCAGTTTATCTGCATGAATCCGGCCCTTTCGCTCCTGTGTGGATTAGGTTCGTTCGTGGTCACTAAAATATTGTTTTGCATACTTACTGGTTAGCTATAGAAGTTATGTTTGTTCTCATGATATAAAAGCTTTCTCAAGGAGGAGACGATTCAGAACGCATTTTAGTCATATTTTCTGATAAAAAATGATTTCATGAAACGGCTGCTGTTTCCATATTCAGTTTGCAAAGTTTTAACCCTTAAAGCAGCATTAAAAATGTAGCTTGGGACATTCTAAAATAATTTAAAGTAGTTTTGTTTTAGTATTCAGAGGAAAGAAGGCTTGTCCTTAAGAAAATATGGCTATGGCTTGTCCTTTCATTATATTGTTCTTTGCTTCCAATGACAGCCTTTGTAGACTTTATTTGACATTTCAAGTGGATCGTCTGCCGGCACATGAAATGTCAAGGCTTATTTTCTTGGCAAAAGATAAAAAAATGTTTTTAGAGCGTCGCCTGTTGCTTCTGTGAGAATGATTTGGTCACATAAAACATTAACCCATCTAATTAGCGTCCCACAAACGAAACAGTGTAGATCCAAATCAGATTCCGCAAATGTGACGTCTGATTAGCATCTGTACTGACTGCATTTAATATAACGATGTTTGTAAAAGAAATAATAAAAAATAAACTGACCCACCTCCCTTGAAATTGAAAATGGACCTGTACAAGAATGATGTAGGAGAATCTTCTTGGCATTAAAGGGTTCGAAAATTTGTATAAGTGTCCTTGATGAGGCCTAATTGGCCGAAACTAGCTAGTCTAACCCAGAAAAGCTTGACTCCTGGCCGGTTTTAGTTTTGTGAGTGTGTTCATGTGTTCATTGCTCTCAATGGTTATTTCTTTTAGAATCTATAAAATCCATCAATCCTTAGTACTCTGTGTGAAAATTTCAGCAGGCTACATTTTGAAATATTTTTCTTATATCTCTTAGAAAACAGGCTTTGACATTTCATGCAAATCGGAGACAATTTGCATGATACGTCAAAACCTGTCTTCAGCGGTAAATTAGAAATATATCATCAATTTGTCGTCTGTTGAATTAGCCCAGAGAGTGGTAAAGGTTAAATATCTAAGACCGTATATTTCCAGAATTTATAGACATTTCATGATAATGATTAAAAGATGCGCGAATAACTGTAACCGAAATACAGGAAAATCTCAATGACTCGAAACACCATGGCTTATTCGAACTCGTTCTGAGTAAATTCTTCTGTTTTCAGGGCAGTTCAAGAAAACAAATATTTACGGATATTTAAGCATTTTTTCCTATTTTATCATGAAAATGTATGTTGTTTGTACTCATTAGAATCGCCTCTTCGAGGCGATTCTAATGAGTACTCTCAACATACATTTATTTTACAGAGATCGAAAAGACGCCCATATATTATTCCCATTTGTCTCCTAAACTGGCGCTATGATTAACCATCAGTGGCTCGAACTACCCATATCTAGAATAAATTTCCATGGTACCAAAGATGTTTGAGCCATTGAAGTTCGACTGCATACCAAACCCGTTCATCTGAGTTCCAAACTCGTTATCGTCAGTCTTGGTAGCCACTGGCAACCATTGGTGTCCACCGGCTTCTCTTATGGCTACCGACGGGAAAATTCTGAGTGCACTGATTGCTGTATTTGACCAAAACAAACAAAAGCGTATTTTATCAAATATAGGTCAGATCATCGAAAATGCGTCTTTGAACCTATACAGACATTAAAGATCCAGATGAGCCTGCGCAGCAGCACAGCCTGAAAAGTTGTTTGTTGTATGTCGACATGTACTACCGTATCCATTTCTCTTGTAAGCGGACAGCAAAAGTCCTGACTATACTGCGCAGTCTAATCAGGATCTTTGCTGTCCGCATTTACTCAGGAGGCACATTTTTCACATGACGTGGCTCGTATATCCACACCAAAGTCGCATCTGTATTGTCGGTCAACAACTTTTGCTACATAGATTCTTCGGAGACGAAATACATGTTATTTTGATTTTGAGTTTTCCAGGTAGATCTAGGGCTGTACCTATATATATTCTAGCGCACTTTTACGTTTGTGATTTTCTGGCGAAAGAATGTGCACAATACTGGTTAACCGCTTAGAGCACTAAGCCTGCCCAGTATAAGTGAGGTTAGGTAAACTGACCGCGCTCGACATGACCCTAATGGGTTGACTGGGCCGTAAAACCTCAACACAAACAAACGTTTGTGATAGCTCAGAGCCATATAAACTTAATTATACCAAATTTAGTCTGCATATTCCTGCATTTATCTTCATCAGTGGCACTAAACATAGTATAGAGGATATCCAAGAACAGCCTATATACCAATGACACCAAGAGGAAGAGCAAACAGACCATGACAGACATTACACAAGTCACAAATCAATAAAAAGCAAAACAACCAGCTCCCTCTTTGCCAACAAGGTGGTCACAATGCTAGACAGGATCCACTAAATATAACAGTAAGACAAAAATCAAGACAAATCACGAGAAAGAACTCCACACCGAGTGGTCAAAAGGCTACACAAAGAACATACAACACCAGAACTATCGCCTTAAATCAATCAATAGTAAAATCTACCAATTGTTTAACCCTTAAGATGCCAAACACAACAATTGTCGTCTGCTTTGTCTTCTGCCGAATACTTTAAAAGTCATTGTTGCAAACAGTGTGGACCCAGATCAGACTGCTCCTCTAGGAGCAGTCTGATCTGGGTCCACACTGTTTGCCTATATGCAAAATGTATGTTTGAAAAGTTTGCAAGAAGATGCAGCAGACGACATAAACAGACGACATTTTCAGATGTAGGTTTTCTTGGCGCTTTAACTGGTACAAAATATTCACCCAGTTCGTCTGCCATTACTGACAATGACCAATTTTAATCAAATGCGTAAAGTGCTACCGCTTGTGTGTTCTAAGATGGCTGATGAGATCAATATTAGCTCTAAACTGCCTGTTGCTGATAGACTAGAGAGGTCTGAGGAAGAAAGCTATGTGCTCTGTTGGTGATGCCTTAGCTCTGGCTTTCCGGTGAGCACGTTTCTGCTCGGCTTCGCTGGTTCTTTTGTTTCGTATTAACGAGAACCCCTTCTTATGAGGCCTCACCACTGCTCGATCCTGTGCAAGCTGTTCCCAAGACTCATTTGGTATGTTTAAGACTTTAAGGGAGGCTTTGAGGGTGTCCTTTTATCGCTTCTTCTAACCACCATGGGAGCGTTTTTCCACTTGTAGTCCTCTATAGAGGATTTTCTTTGGCAAACGTTAATCTGGCATTCTGGTAACATGGCCTGTCCATCTTAATTGTGTCATTTACAGAAGAGTATATACACTTTGCATCCATATTCTTTTCAGGACATCTGTGTCTGAATCCTGTCTTGCCTCTTAATCTTAAGAAGTTTTCTAAGGCATATCGTTGGTAAACTGTCTAATTTTCACATGCGTATAATAGAGGTGGCAGCATCACAGATCTGTAGACTTTCAGCTTTGTGTCAAGTCTGATTCCACTTCGTTTCCAAATGCTTACGCGTAGTCGGCCAAATGCTGCACTGGCTTTGGGAATCCTGGCATTGACTTCATCATCAATGTGCACGACTCTCGACAATGTGCTTCCAAGGAAGGTGAACTTGTCTACCACTTGCAATTGTTGACCTTTCACTGTGATGGTAGGCTCTATGTAAGGCATTCCAGGTGCTGGCTGATATACCATCTCAGATTTTTTTATGCTGACTGTGAGATCATAGACGTCACATGAGTCAGATATTAGATCTACACTCTTCTGTTGGAGCACCCTTTGCCATGTCATCAGCAAAGAGGAACTCGTCTAGCGCCTATGTCTGCGCCTTGGCTTTAGCTTGCAACCTTCTTAGGTTGAAAAGCTTCCATTCAAAGCGATACCTAATAGGTATACCATCCTGGAAAGCAGCATGCTTTGAGCATGGCAGAAAACATCAAGCTGAACAGCGTTGAAGTTAGTACACAGCCCTGCTTAACTCCATTTGTCACAGGGAATAGATCAGAAAACTCGCCATCATTTTGGACCCGTGCAAGCATACTATTATGGAACTGCCGCACCATTGCTATGAACTTGGCCGGACAGCCGAACTTTGTCACAATTTTCTAAAGTCCCTCAAGACTGACAGTGTCAAATGCTTTCGTAAGGTCGACAAATGTCATGCAGATGTCCACATCCTGTAGCTGTCACTTGAAGCTGTTGTGAAGATCACGTCAATTGTTCTTCTGTCCTTCCTAAATCCATATTGGCTTTCTGGTAGAAGACTTGACTGTTCAAGGTGTTCGTTCAATCGGTTCAGTAGGACTGAAGGAGCCTCCCAACAATTGACAGTAAAGGGATGTCCCGATGATTTTCACAGACTTTAGGATTCCATTTCCGTTTGAATAGGTGAATGCATCCTTGAATTCTTGAGGGATGGCTTCTTTTCTCCACATAATGTGAAATAACTCTGTCAGTTTCTCTGCATCTGGAGGGCCTCCTGAGTTTCTCTGCAACTGGAGGGCTTTCTGCTTTGTAGATCTCTGCGGGTATTGTATCTGATCCTGGAGCCTTGCCAGATTACAGGAGTTTAATTGCTTTCACTGTTTCAGGGACGGTTGGAAATTTATCAAGCAGTGGATTACATTCCACCTGTGATAGTCTGCTGATGGCTTCATCATTGATAGATGATGGCCGATTAAGGACACATCAAAATGTTCAGCCCATCTTTTCAAGATAGCTTCTTTGTCAGTCAGAAGACTAAGGAGCAGGGTGGTTCCTGAACTCTGGGGACCATATACTGTCTTAAGTGCATCAAAGTACTTCTTTATATCCTTTCTGTCTGCAAAGAATTGGATTTCATCAGTCTTTTTGCTCAAATGTAATCAAAGCACTGACAGCACTTGTGGGTTGCTTGTCTCTGAGTGTAAGCTGGGAAAATGGTTTTGAACTGGGACTTATGACTGTTTCATTTAACATTTAACTTCCTTTGATTTAAGCAAACAGTACAGCGGCATCTGATCTGGGTCTGCACTGTTTCCCAATGTCCCAAATGTCCATGTCCAGGTTTTACAGATAACCTTCTATCAACAGCACTCTGACGTGACAGCGGCAAAAATAGCGCGGCTACAAATAACCTTTACCTGGATTGATTACATTGGTCAATGATAATCACGTGGACAACTAAATTAAGGAAATTTTGGCGTTTGTATGTTCACTCCATGAATCTACCCAAAAATACAAAATGATTGCTTGGCTCGCGTAGAGGCTCCATAACTCGGTCAGTGAAACAGCACAGAAAATAAATCAAATAAAAACATTGCGATAAAACAAAGATGAGAGCTTGTGTCAATCAACTTAGACACTGCCCAGCTAGCATTCTTTATAAATCTATAGCGGGCTGTAGATTTATAAAGAATGCTTACTGGGTGGCAATCAGATCTGAAGAAACCACTAGTTGAACCACTGAGTGGCCCGAATAAGGACATAAAATCAGGCACCGACCTTCTAATGAAAGGGTAAGGTCGGCACTTTCATGGAGTCTGACATCCGACCCACCGCCGGGCAAATCCCCAAAGCAGTAAACTGTTGAAATGCAGACGTTGACAAGCACTGCATATCTCAAAACGAGCGCACACCAGCAATGATGATACGCGAATTAAGCTGTGTTCAGCCGGAGACATCAGACAGTAGATACCCGTTTCAAACCTGAAAACTAAATGTATAGACTACTATTTACGCATAGTGGCCTCAAGGACGCATTCGTGGAATGATGTGCATCTATGGGTTAACATAGGATTGCGCGCGTTATAAAAACAACACAGCTTGCATTTATATCGGGATGCTATCGGTCCAACAGGAATCCTGCCTGGCCAATAATAGTCCAATATAGATTTAAGTAGAAAGCTAACTGGAACGACTATAATACGGCAGTTTTCATTCTACTTCACCGTGATTGTACATTACACATTGTGCGCACAGTCATGGCGACGACACAAACCAGTGAGCAGCGACACGTTTGATTTTTGCATGATATTTTCTTGACAGGTGCTTTTTTTTTTTTGTTTTCGTACGGGTGGCACACGGGCATTTACTATTTGTAGATGACGGGACATAATGATTCATCTAAGGACGGTAACACGTATAAAATGCCGTATACGTAAATCCTATGAATATATCGATGAATAGAACAGGCCCTGATCAGACTGTGAGTATAGTGTAAGTTGATCAACGTCTTCACTATTCACTTATATCTCGTTTCAAATGGTTCAGATAAAACATTGGTTTGGCATTATGTGGCATTAATACATGTTGTTTGTATATACGAGTATATCCATTATAAGCATAATGTTAGTAAAGAAAAGCGCGTATATAATTATAGCCAGAGACACGAAGTGGCGAATCTTGGAAGAAAACCATTGTGCCTGGGCCTGAAATATATACAGCTGAAGTTTCGTATAAAGAATGACTAGTCATTGCTTTATACGAAAACACTGTATAGCAATTAAAAATGATTTGCGTTTCGACAAAATGCATTCAATTTGCAAGATACTATTTTTCACTCGTGACTAGCAACTGTATCCAGCGTAAGTGCACAATGACAGCTAGATACACCTGACTGACCATGCTCATATAACAATTAAAATACTCAAATACAGTTAATTTAAACCTCACGGTATGTTTTAAATTCTTTTTGGAGTGTTTACCGAAAAAAAAAAAGCAAAAAAAAAAAAAAAAAAAAAAAAAAAAAAGCATATACAGTCGACTCCCGTTATGTCGACGCTTAGTTTGAATAACCGCTTATCACGCAGTGAAAATCTGGTACACTAACAACAGGTAACAAAATATTGTGGAACAAAAGAGAAATTGCTCCTTAGGGAACAACTTCTCCCGTTTTCCACAATATTTTCAATATATGTCCATCTACAAGAGTCAAATTACATATTCATTTGTAAAATGTGGTTGTCCGATTTATTTTTTCCTCAATTTTGCAAGTCTGATTTGTCGAGGTACGGATACCTCGAAGTATTTCAGAGAGTTCTTTAGACTTTGAGATAACGAGGGTCGACTGTATTATGAAGAATTAGCATGATATGCAATGCTTGTGGAAACATTATTATTTATAAGGTTTGATCTTCTAATGTTCCTAACAAGTGTTCTCCTTCAAGAGCAATTTGGCAAAAATAAAGGCTTTGAGATACCAGTATGAACTCAGTATGTACATAATATATGGAAGGGCAGGCTGATCTGGGGATTCAGTAAATCCGTTTATGCCACCAAACTCTAGTTCGGACAGTGTGGCACATATTACCAGTATTAACACATTTATGCACAGTGGACTCTTCTGCCATGCTCTTTGTATAGGTCCATTTTCAGTTTAAGGGGTGTCTGTTGTAGACTCTTTTCTATTACTATTATATACAGAAACTCCTATATTTAATGCAAACATTGCAGACCCTGATCAGACAGGGCAGCCGATCTCCATTTGTGGGATACTGGGCCGTAATAGTTGTGCCTGATACCTAACATAATTTCTTGAAGAGAATAATTCTATGACAACAATGAGCACTCAGTACCCATGCATAAACGTCTTTGCATTATATACTAAACGGCTGAAATACTGTTGATGAGGTGTAAAAGTTCATCAATGTTACAATAAAGTAAAGCAATGCGACAGTTCGTTAACGTCTTACATCAAGTCTAAAATACTTAGTCCCCAAATTCTCAAATGTTTTTCGTTTCAACTCTTTGCATACTGGGTAATTTGCATTTTTTTTTTTTTTTTTTTTTTTTTTTGTCGTCTGTGGATTTTTTCAAAGAAAAAAAAAATAATAAAAAAATAATCCGGAATACCATCAGATCGTCTAACAGTTTGGCTCCATATCAGGCCCGTCCTGATCTGGGTCCAAACTGTTTGCAAAGGTTAACAGCAGACGACAAAAGTCGCTACTAGCACCCCGTAAAGCGCCAATCACAAAGCAGCAGACGACATTCTATAAATTTTTTTTCAATTTTCTCGAGAATATAAGATTTGATATTTTATGTGAATCGATTCACTTGAAATGTCAAACCTTTAATTTCTCAGAATTAGTAGAATATTTTAGAATATTCTATTTTCGTCGACTTCAGTTTTGAACTTAACACTTAGCAGACTGAATAAAAATCGCAGCAGACGTTTTATGAGAGTGATTTTACGAGAAAATAAGGCTTTCTGAATCATCTCCTCCCAGAGAAATCTCTTATTTCACGATAACACTGTCTTCTGTTAATATATAAATAAAGCATGCAAAATAATATTTTTAGTGGTGGTCACTAACGAACCAAAATCCACACCAGAACAAAAGGTCCGGATTCGTGATGATTAACTAATACATGTGGTATCGTAAACACAGCTAGCATTCTACTTAAATCTTCATCGAGTCGTTATCGGCCCGGCACGTCCAATATGATTTAAGGAGAATGCCAGCTGGGAAAACTCATACCCTTACGCTTTAACACAGTAAATGACCATCAAAATTGTAACAGACGACATTTTTAAATTTATGAAAATTTGGCTCGATGTTTCGTGCAAATTGCAAATCACCTGAAATTTCAAGCCCTATTTTCTCCAATAAACAAAAATAGTATATTTAAAAATGTCGTCTACTGAAATTGTCAACCACAAAAAATACAATGTGCATATAAGAGACAAACAAGATGTTACGAATTTTAATAATTTATTTCATTCATAAATAATTGGAATAACAAATAACTTTTACATCTTTCCCGCGACAGACGCAAGGAGAACATAAAAAGGTGAGTTACAACGTGAGAAAATCACCTTTAGACATGTGAGACCAGCTAGCACTAGGACCAGCCCGAATATCTACCCAGTCTGTTCAGCGTCCTTGTCAGGCAATTATAACCAAGGCGCCAACGTTCTTCAGGCAGGTAGAAAGGATTCTGCTCAGAGTGCGCACATGTGACGAGGTTCATTTTCTCACGTTGTGGATCAAGCGATATTTCGGAAATATTCAACCTCATTGAAACCTGTGTTACTTTTGATATGAGATATCACTGTACAACAGCATTTATTCCAAACAGAATTTTCTCTCACATTTCTGCAGTAAATTCTGTAATAGTAATGAGAAAAGGTGCTCCCAGTGGGCACACAACGTTGAAAGAACATCGACTCAACGTTGATTCAACGTCAAGACGTTGAATAAACATTGAATCGACGTTGTTTCAACGTTATGTGCCTGCCGGGCTGGGGCTTAATATACCACATTTACTCTACGTACTGGGACAAAGGCCTGAGCAAACAGTATAGACCCAGATGAGGCGCCACAGATCACGACGTCTGATCGGGGCCTACGCTGTTTCCAACTCATTCAGCAGAGTCTGAGACACAACAACAAGAACAAATGGACTTATTCAAGATTTAGGACAGGCCTCGAGGTTATAACACTTTTTTCATGCTTCATCTCTCCAGTAAGCATTCTTTATAAATCTACAGCGGGCCATTATCAGCTGAGCATGAAACTTTCTCTGCTATATAATAAATATGAAAATGCCAACTATATGAAAATGCCAACAATAGTTGGCATTTTCATGTTTATCAGCAGAGAAAGTTTCATATTCAGCTATGTTTAGCAAGAAAGAATTTGCAACTGTCAGTAATTTGAGATTTATTAGCGGGCCAAAAATCATGCTCAGCTCAGTTGAGCCTGAAAAAAGTTTTATTAACCTCAGTGGCAGGTATGGTAAGGAGATAAGATGTCTGAATACTTGGGTAAATGTTGTGACTTCATGTAAATAAATACGCTTAGTCACATTTCGAAGAATTTCCAAACTCATTTTTTAAAGTGAAATGTTACATTTTACTGTCGTAACATAAAAACAAGCAAGTTCGAGAAAGTGTGGGCATCTGACTGAGTAAATCTTAAGGACCTGCAAAGTTTCATTTAAAGTATCCGGTTATAGTGTACTGCTGTAGAAGTCACATATGAATCAATCACGTAAAAACTAAGGACAGTTGCGCCCCCAAAGCTCAAGCATTCCATGCACTATGTAACGTAAAACTCAAAAAAGAGAGACTAAATCGAAACCCCGAAAAAAGTGACAAAAATGTAATCTTATTAAATTACTGAAAGAATATGCACATGTTCAGGTTATGTCCAAAACATCTGCAAAGTTCAAATCAATAACCTATTTTCATCAATTCCCTCAGAAGTTATGCACCTCAGATACTAAACAAGAGGACCACGATGGTCCTATATCGCTCACCTGAGCTAACAGATTTGCATACTTAATTTTGAAGTTTCAAACAAGTAGATTGCTTCAAGATTTTTGTAAAAAAAAGAAATGTGCAAGAGTGGCGAGTGGCATGTTGGTCCTATAAAATGGAGTAACAATACCGTATATGGCAAGAAATGCCTGATTTTTTATCCGATGTTCGAACAACTTTCACAGAGGACCACCCAAGGATCATTCCATCCAAGCTTCGTCAAAACCAATACAATAAGGAAATTGTGATTGGGCGGACGACGAAAATGGATGGTGGTCGATCTCAATAGCTCATTGTGAGCACATTGTGCTCAGTTGAGATTACAAGTGACCCCTGGGATGTGGTCATTTTTGACATCAGGGCTGTAATCTAATCACTCTTGATAAAGGTTTACATGTACTAGATGAAGCTACATACCAAATACCAGACCCCTGGGATGGGGCCATTTTTTTACCCCAAGGTTGCAATTTGATTACCCTTGATAAAGATTTAAATGTACTAGATGAAGCTACATACCAGATACCAAAGTCCTGGGTCTTTTTGTTTCACACAAGAAATTTTCAACGTTATTCCCTATGTGAGTCTATGTAAAACAAGTGACTACCGGGCAGGGTCATTTTCACCCAAGGGCTATAATTTGAACAATTGTGGTAGAGGTCTACTAGATGACGCTAGATACAAAATGTCTAGTTTTAGACAAAAAAAGTATTAAATTTTTCCCATATAAATCTACGTAAAACAAATGATACCGGGATGAGGTCATTTGAACAATCTTAGTAGAGGTCAACTAGATGTAGCTAAATACAAAATTGAAAAGACCTTGGTCTTCTGATTTCGAACAAGAAGACGGTTTTAAGTGTTTCTCTATATGAGCCTACGTAAATGAAGAGACCCTCGGGACGGGACCATTTTGACCCCAGGGCTATAGTTTGAATAATCTTGGTAGAGGTCTACTACGAGATGAAACTTAATACCAAATATCAAAGGCCTGGGCCTTCTTGTTTCAGACAATAAGTTTTTTGGTTTGATTATATGAGTATGCAAAACAAGTGATCCTCGGGGCGAGATCATTTTTACCCCAGGGCTATTATTTGAAAAATCTTGGTAGAGGTCCACTAAATGAAGCTACATATCATATATCAAAGGTTTAGGCCTTCTAGTTTCAGACAAGAAGACTTTTAGATTTGCTTATACGAGTCTGTGTAAAACAAGTGATCCCCGAGGCGGGACCATAACTGACCCAGGGCTATAATTTGGACAATGTTTGTAGAGGTCTACCAGATGAAGCTACACACTAAATATCAAAGACCTATGCCGTCTAGTTTCAGAACAAAAAGAGTTTTAGACTTTTGCCTGTATGAGTCTATGTTAAATAAGTGATCCCCAAGGCGGCGCCATTTTTTGTATCCAGGGTCATAATTTGATCACTCTTGGCAGAGGTCTACTAGCTGAAGCTACGTACCAAATTTAAAAGACCACGGCCTTCTGGTTTTAGATTAGAAGGTTTAAAGATTTTTGTTATTTTCACTCTTTGTTGTCATGGCAACCAGAGTTCTGCATGGGATGTAATACTGTGAACAATTTTGAAAGAGGACCATCCAAAGATGACGTATGCCAAGTTTTGTTTAGAATCCATTCATGGTTTAGGAAGAGATGTTGTTTAAAGAAATTGTGGACGGACAGACGGACAAAAAACCGGAAAACTGGGAAAAATAATCTGATGAAAACACTAAAATTACATGTACACCTTTTGACAAAAATCGCGCATAATTGTTAGTCAAAAGCTTATAAAAATTAGAGAAAAATAAATAATCCGATGTGTAATCAAAAAAACACGCACGTGTTCAGACCATATCCAAAACATTAGCAAAGTTTCAAATCGATCGTTCAAAAACTCTAGGATTAGCTGCGCACAAACAAGATGTGCATTCCAGATACACATAAAAAAAAAACTTAAAAAAAGGACAAAGTCGAAAACCCCGGAAAATGTGAAGAAAAAAACGATGATAATACCAAAATCGTATCCACAACTTAAGATTACGTCAGACGCTTTTGCAAAGTTTAAGTTCTATCGGACAAAAACCCTATAAGATGCAAGCGCAAGATGCAATCACTATTGTGTGAAACCTCGGAACTGGCAAGTTTCAAATGGATCGGACAAAAACCCTATACGGTGCACGCACAAGATGCAACCTCTATCGTGTTAAACCAAAGGAACGACGGAAAGTCAAAAACCATGTTCCCCCTCCGAAAAGGCGGGGTCAATATGAATAGTTAACTAAACTGACAAAGCTTTTTTTCATTTGATTAAAACACAACTACTTATTTCCCTTGACCTGCCTAATTAGCAAACTACAAAGTGGGCACGCTATGTTGAGGCAAGGTCGCATCAATGTCGCATCAACGTCGATGCAACATCATGACGTTGCATCGACGCTAATGCGACATTTTATAAACGTCATGTGCTCGCTGGGTAGAGTCGATATTGTCTCCAGAAACAGATTGATAAAGGATTCCAGTAGC
Source organism: Anodontia alba (assembly GCA_964016985.1). NCBI lineage: Eukaryota > Metazoa > Mollusca > Bivalvia > Lucinida > Lucinidae > Anodontia > Anodontia alba. The sequence goes on from OZ024831.1 coordinate 72,083,707, forward strand.
ATTTAAAGACATGTTTGCATTGCATAGCAGAATAGGAAAATGTCACATTAAAAGTAGCCCAGGTATCGACTTCCAATGACATGTCAAGCCAGTATTTTAGTTTTTAAATATTTCAGCAGCGCCATGAGTAAATGTGTCTTGTGCCATATGTGGACATGAAATGCCCAGACCTGTCTGCGCATGCGCGCAGTTTGATCAAGATTTGCGTCACCTATTCCAGAATTTTTGAGTGCTGTAGACTATAATGAAATACGGGAAAGTCCGTGAACAGACTATCCCAGCGGACACACAACGTTGAAACAACGTCGATTCAACGTCAAGACGTTGATGCAACGTTGATTCGACGTTGATTCAACGTTGTGTGCCTGCTGGGATGCTGTTTTGCTGGATGACCTTTTCTCCTGGCGAGGTTCACTGTCTGTTAGTTGTCGTCTGCAGCAGTTACATATTTGGGCTCTAAATAAGCGGAGTATTGAGAAGATATATTTTTATCCATGAAAGGGTTTGTTGCATCTCATTAGACTTGTTGTTGAAAAAAACATATGTTTAGTATATGACTAGAGTCGTCTTGTTTTACTAATGGGACACAACATCGTATATATTTTGAGCAAAAAGAGATCATACCAGTATTTCTTCCTCCGAAATTAACAGCTTATTTATTTAGTCTTGCATTACTTAGAAACCGACTTCTCGCACGTGCCTACGTGTGTCTGTGTCATTTGGTAAATATTAAGATCAATTAAGACACCATTGATTTTTCCTATTAATCGATTAATCGTAAAAGAATCGTCGATACACCGATTGCGCATTTTGAGAAGAAATCCGTCACCAACTCATTTTCGAAGAACCATTTGTATCCTCAGCCAAAAACAAATTCTGAAAGAAAAATTAAACAATATGAATCTGGGCACAGGAAAATGTCAAAGCCTTATTTTCTCTGAAAAATTAAAAAGAAAGCAACTCAAAATGTCGTCTGCTGCAGTTGTGATTAGTGCTTTAATGATTAAATTCCTGGATATCGCTCATGAACAAGCTAGATAGGTTCATTACCTATTTAAAAGTTTAGTACATACGAGTAGAAATTGTCTTAACTGATTGTGTTGTGTAAATTGAAAATGTCTTGGCAAACAAGGTTCTGTGACGGCTGATCTGGATCTACGCTGTTTTCATATATCTTTGTGGGACGATAAACATTAAATTTGGTCTGCATTAGGAAGTATTTACATTCGACTCTCGTTATCTCGAATTCCAAGGGACTCACTGAAATACTTCGAGATATCCGTACCTCGACATATCAGAGTTGAGAGAGTGAGGAAAACAATAAATTGAACAATCACACTTAACAAATGAATATGTAATTTGACTCCTGAAGTTAGAAATATATACATAAATTAATGTGGAAAAGAGGAGAAATTGCTCCTTAGGAGCAATTTCTCCTCTTTTCCACATTATTTTGTTACATGTTGTCATAGTTTCATGTTAAAACAGGGACAGGATTTTTACTTCGAGATAAGCGGTAATTCGGAATAAGCGAGTTTGAGATAACGAGGTTCAACTGTATATGTGGATATCATTCGTGCAAACAGAGAAAGCCTAAACTAGCATGCGCATAATTGCAGTCATTCATATAACTTGTTGCTTGCAGAATCTATAGACAATATAAAAAATGGTTGAACAACGAGAAAAATGGTTGAACATCGAGGACTGTTCGCTGATCACAAATAGCAACATACAGTAAACTATCAATGACTCGGAACTCCGATAGCGCGTTTCTTTACGAAAACATGCCTAATCAAATATATTGAAAAGTTCACCACGAAACAATGAAAATCTTCAGATAAAAAATTCTGATATTTTTCATATTTCTGCTCAAAACATAGATTGTGGGTACTCGTTAGAACCGCCTCAGCGAGGCGGTTCTAACGAGTACCCACAATCTATGTTTTTGAGCAGAAATAATAAAAATAATGTATACCCCTGTAAACCCCAGTTTTACTATATAAAAGTGGGGTTTAAGGGGGTCAAAATTATATACGAGGTATGTTTTCGTGATGTACCGTGGCTGATTCAAACCCTTGTTTGAGTTCCTGAGATATGTTTCCGATAGCTCAAGAAAGCACATATTCAGGAATATTTTGGACAAATTTTCTTATTTTATCATGAACGTGTATGAAGCAAGTCTAATGAGTACACACAGAATTCCATTATTTTATAGAAGACTGAAATGACATTCCTAAACTATCCCCACTTGCCCCTGACATGGCAGTATGATTAAACCTCAGTATCTAGAACAAATTTTCTTGGTCCCAAAGATATTTGGGCCATTGAAAATCAACTGACTTTGTTTGGACTTGATCGACCCCTCCCTCAGTACAGTGCGCGTGTGTTTTCATTACGAAAACACGCCTATTCACATATATAGAAAATTTCACCTCCAAAAACTAAAACTTTTCAGATACAAAAACGCTGATATTTTTTATATTTCTGCTCAAGACATAGAGGCGGTTCTAATGAGTACCCACAATCTATGTTTTAAGCAGAAATAAGAAAAATAATGTATACCCCTGTAAACCCTAGTTTTACTATATAAAAGTGGGGTTTAATGGGGGGTCAAAATTATATAGGTATGTTTTCGTGATGTGTACTTACCTATCTAACTAGTGAGGTTGACAAAGTTGACTTGGGATCCTGTGTTGTTGAAACCACCAAAGAGGATCAGGAAGAGGAAGAGGAATCCAATCAAGGCAAGAACTGAAATAAAGAAATAAACAATAAGATAAATTGTGTCTTTAATTTAGATGAAGGCAGTTGTCCTCATAAGGTTATATATTGAAAGAAATATCCTCGAAGTTAGGTAAGCTGCACTTTCAAAAAATCTTTTTTTAGGTTAACGTTTAGCATTCTGAGTATAAAATTCAGCAGACGGTATTAGCCGACGGTATTGTGATATATTTTTCTCACTTTTCACAAAAAACGGGGTTTGACATTTCATTCAAAATGTCCCCAAAAGAGAAAAGGAGACACTTTACAAGACATGTTAAACCCCTTTCCTGGGGAAAAATCTGTCCAGAGAGTGGTAAATGTTGAGCCAAAGACCAAGTATATCACTGCGTGCGTTCTCAGACATTCAAAACAAAGAATATTGTGTCTGAAAGCAGCTAGTCACTAATACATACTTTGGGCTGGCTTTGTATAATGTTATGAGCCTTCGGACATGTACCTCTAATGAGGAATCAGTTCAGCATGGACATCAACTCAGTCTGATCAGAGTCTTTGCTTGGCACACGTTTAGCTGGTCAATAATCAGTGATTTCTTCAGGAGAATAGCGAAAACTCAGACCAAATTGCTTACCTACTGCTCAGGCAAGCACATCTTGATCTCCAGTCTCCATATTTCCTGCCGGCATCCACAAGCATCGGTGAGGGATTGTTAGAAAATACAACATTTACAACCAATTTGCACACCATCATTATAGGTTATAAAAGTGTCGCCCTTTTAAAATTGACAGAAAATCTACCAATCTATCAGTCGCCTTCAATTATGACACTGTTATGACACTGACATTTACTTCATGGTTTACAATTATTTTATGTAATTAAAATTGTGAGAAATTAGAATAAAACTCAACACTTACAACCGCCACTTCCAGCGCCTGCGCCAGCGCCAGCACCGCCGCCGTATCCTCCATAAACTGGAACGTAGCTTGCTCCATAGCCTAAGTCGGCAACAGCGAGGCCGAAGATGCAGACAAGAGCGAGAACTGCGCAATGTATAGCCTTCATAGTGTTTTTTTGTTTGTTTCTTTTTCTGAAAGAAGAAAGAAAAATGTTGTTTAGACAGGAAGATGAATCTTTTTTCTTTTTTTTTTTTTTGATTTAAACATATTTTATTTGTATAAACTTATACACAGTACCATTACGAAAACATGCCTATTCAAATATACTGAAAATTTTCCCACCAAAAAATGAAAATTTTGAGATAACAATTTCTGATATTTTTCATATTTCTGCTCAAAACATAGATTGTGGGTACTCGTTAGAACCGCCTCGACAAGGCGGTTCTAACGAGTACCCACAAACTATGTTTCTGAGCAGAAATAAAAATATTAATGTATACCCCTGTAAACCCCAATGGTACTATATAAAAGTGGGGTTTAAGGGGGTCAAAACTATATAGGCATGTTTTCGTGATGAATACACAACAATACAATAGCTACATCATAGAATACAAACCGGGATTTTTTTTTTTCGAATGCGTAAGTGAATGCTACGTGGATATTTGCCTTCTGGACATACCCAGACAGCGAAGGCCTAGACGAGCCTTCACATCAGCGAAATCTAATCAAGGACTGAATGCGCAGGCTGATCAGGGCTGCTCAGCTTACATGAAATCCATACAGCATCACGAAAACACGCCTATATAGTTTTGAACCCTTTAAACCCCACTTTTATATAGTAAAACCGGGGTTTACAGGGGTATGCATTATTTTTCTTATTTCTGCTAAAAAAAAACATAGATTCTGGGTACTCGTTAGAACCGCCTTGTCGAGGCGGTTCTAACGAGTAATCAGTCTATGTTTTGAGCAGAATTATGTAAAAAATATCCGAAATATTTATCTGAAAATTTTCATCTTTTGGTGGTAAAATTTTTAATATATTTGAATAGGCATGTTTTCGTAATGGGACAGCGATTATCACGCAGACCATGCTGCGCACCCACATCGCCTGATCAGGAAATTGTGAGTGTGTATATTGTCGAACCTCAATGGCTGTAACTAACATCTTTGAGACCATGGGAATTTGTTCCAGACATAGGTAGTTCGAGCCACTGAGGGTTAAATATAGTGCCAGATCAGGAGGCGGATGGGGATAATTTAGGGAGGGAATGTCTGTTCGATCTATAATGTGTGATGTTGAGTAATCATTATGAATGCCTCAATATACCCTAATTATTCGTTTTCTTGAGCTGTCGTAAGACTCAAAAACGAATTCGAATTAGCCACGGTAAACGAGCCAACGGTGTTCAAATCCAATATTGTACAGTGGTGACAGCGTTTTTCATGTCCACGGAAACGCATGCAAAACGCTTTTTAACGGTTTGGAAACGCAGCGTTTCGACCACGCTTAAACGATCGTTTACAGTTTTAGCCAATCAGATCATCGTTTCTGAAACGTTTCAAGCGTTTCAAATATTAACCAATCACATTAGCGTTCGGAAAACGCTGTCATGGAAACCATGTCTGGTTTCAAACGTTTTAGCGTTTGCAGAGTTAGCCAATCAAAATCCCGCGGACTCAATTTATTTTACATCTTTTTTTTTTTTTTTTTTTTTTTTTTTTCCAATTTCACTTAATTATAATTGTTATAAAATTAATAAAAATAATAGTCAAATAATTTTATGGAGACGAGTATCTGATGCAATAAACAGGAAATGTGTTTTGACGGACAGTGATAGTGGCCGGACTCTGTAGCTCAGTCGGATGCGCTTCTGACTGGTGATCAGGAGTCGCGGGTTCGATGCTTGCCGGTGCAGTCAGGTAATAGTTGTTTGTTGCACACTATTTTCTCACCTGAGACAAACACTGGGTACATAAATATTTCGATTATAAATTACATCAAGTGGTATTAAAGCCACTTGATTATATTGAATGCAATGATTAGACTCACATCAATGAATGTAATATTTGTAGTAATAATAATAATAATAATAACGATTACTAAACATGTATTTTTATGTCACGGTTTTGCAGATTAACATTTCACTGTATCAGCGTATACGGGAGTTCCCTGTCCAAGATTGCGGCTAAGTAGCGATAGGAAAAAATCTAGAGTAAATACGTGTATTTCGTTATATTTTCCTTCCGCGATGATTTAGGATATTAGATGGTGGCAATTAGCTATTAAAGACACAATTTAGATTACATAACACGCTAATGGCCATAAGCAGATAAAAATAAGAAGTTCTTGGTGACTTTGGCCAACCTTATAGGTAGGGGCCTAATAAGGGGAAATTATTGACATTAGTAAAGTTTATGATTAAAACATAGAAACAGATAAGGTCGGTAATTTGGCGAAAGGTTGGTGTGCATTTTTTTTCTTTTTACTCATTAAAATATAGCTGGTTGTTTTTAATAAATTCGCCTCGCAAAGGCAGTTCTAATGAATACCCACAACATATTTTATGGATAAATTATGGATAAATTAACATTTATGTCTTAATATGCTAGTTTATCATCAAATTCCCTCTTCTGCATAAATTTCCATTAGCACAATTTCAAAGCTTCGTCAAACTAAAAGATAATCACTAAAAAGGGTATAATAAATAAATCCATTGTTCAGGAAAAGCATAATTTTGGAGCACTTTTTTTCGCAAAGACATTTAAGAATTATTTACCACGCTATGGGGCAGTTTCAGCAGACAAGAAATTAATAAGATTTTGTTTTTATTTTTTCTGAAAAATAGGATTTGAAATGTTAAATGCCATTTTACGGGAAATATAAGAACAAAATCTTTATTTTTCATTCATTCCTAGCAATGAATAATGATAGGAATGCCTTTCAACTTCCAGTTAAGAATGATTGATTATTGACTTTTGAAAGTACTGGAAAACACGTTGTGTCTTAAAATGCAATATACAACGGAAAAGGAATTTTAACAGTTTTTGGCAGAATCACTTTAATTCCTGCAAAAAAGAATGTACTTTCAGTGAATATGTGGATCAGTCTGCACATCCCGCAATCTTATCAGTCTGTGTTTTCTGGACGAAGAAGCAGTAGATCTTCTAGAGCGTGTGGTGAAGACTAATCAGACTGTGCAGACGTACAGGCTGATCTGAATATTCACTAAACATACAGAATTTGTAGAAATAACTGTGTTTCAGAAAATTCAGTTTGCGCAATTGCAGAAAGTAAATATTCACATTTTAGGATACAATCATTTTTTTATTTTTTTTAAATTTCCTATCAGACTTATTATACAGTTCTCCATCAGTAGAATTGGGATCCAGTTTTTGAAGTGTTCTTATTTACTTTAAAAATAAGTAAATAAATAAATAAATAAATGAGGTTCATTTGAGAAACTTTATGATCGATTTATGATTATGATCATATCTTGTATTTTCATGTTTCTCCTCCAGAAAATATATGGTTGGTACTCATTAAAATTACCTCTGTGAGGTGATTCTAATAAATATACACAACAAAATTATTTAAGTGGAAAAATGAAGACACACATCAATTATTATCAAATACTCTATGCTACATGAATCTGGAGTACTGTGCAATTAATGCGTATAATATCATGATATTTTCCAATTTTTATTTATTTACATATTTTTTTTTTTTTTATTTATACTATCCCCTTATTGATCTTTCAAATGTTACATAATATTAGCTTGTGTATTTCTTAAGGAGGGTGAGGTATAGGATATACTCATTCCATGTATTGTTTATTGGAAGGTTTATGATATGCAGGTGCACTTCCAAATCTATTTGGATGAGAAAAAAAGAAACAGCATGCATAAACAGGTAATGCCTTAAAAGGATATAATGCTCGTATATTTGAAATTAAGACAACACCAGACGTAATGTAAAAAATATATATCGAAGAAGACTTACTTAAAAACTGCTAAGTCAGTTTTGAACAAAAAAAAAAAAAAAAAAAAAAAAAAAAACATTTCAATTTCATCCATTCATCTTTGATAAAAAGTCATTTTCATTTTAAACTATCGAATACATGTAGATACAAAGTAATTTTACCAATATTAAAAAAGAGGAATACATGAAAATATGTGATAAATATAGGGCATCCGCGCACTCTGATTTGCTTCGTAGCTGCTCATCTGTACATTGTCTTATTCGATACGATTTGCTAATAGTCTTGCACATTATCTTCTAATATTTAACCTATTGTTACTGAATGAACTCACCCACCCTATATACTGGAAGATTCTAATTTCGATTTTAGGTATGCCAGGCTATGTTATGTAGAGAAACAAATGGTTGAACTATTTGCAAATAATGGATACCCTGATCAGACGTCACGTTCTGCGGCATCTGATCTGGGTCTCCAGTGTTTTCCAATTACCCTTTTAGGAGTATCCAGACTACAATGTGCTATAAATGCAACATTGATTTGTATGTTCATCCGTGCATTTTGATCTGATTCGTTGCAGTTCGTCTGTACATTTTTATTATCATTATTATTCGAAAGGATCTGCTGTTTCTCCAGTGCATCGTCTTCTAATATTTAAGTATAGGTTGCAATATGCAAAATACTAGATTAGAATGTGCATCCGCGCACTCTGCTCTGGGTCATTGCTGCTCGTCCATACATTTGATCTGTTTATCCAGCATATCGTCTTCTAATATTAAAATATAGCGTTCTTAAGGTTAACAGCTTTGCATATACATGCCAAAAATGTTTTCATAGTTAGAATATATTTTCATGAAAGCCCTCCAGCAAGATATTTGCCGACTGTCCACATAATTGCCATGATGTGCACAGTGCATCGTATTCGAAAAATAATGGCCCAAACAAGTAAAAATGGACCTATTTATATTTTACGATTCTGATCAGTCTGTGTATTAGATGGATACTGAGCGATTCATGTATTACAGTATTTTATACTAATGACCTGATCAGTGAACTGAGTGGACACCATTATGCACTAGACTGATCCACTCACTTTAATCCGAGTAACACCTATGCTCAGAGGGACGTTTTCACTGGATAAGGATCTAATGAAAGGATTAGTATTGGTGACACATAATTCTAACAATAAATTTCAGTAAAGCAGATCATCTATTCCAGAACCATTTGTCTAAACGACAGTGTACATTTCATTTTAAAAAAAGGTGGGGGCGTGAGGGGGAGGGACGTGAGGGGGAGGGGGGGGGGGGGGAGAAATATTACTCAAAACAATAATTGCAATTCACAGGTTCGACGTAGTTCAGACTGGTGTAGAAAATCTTTCATCTTGATCCTGCTGCGCAAGCTGATCTGGTTTGGTCGGCACTGGTTGAATATATATTAGCCCCTTTGAATAGAAATAAGAAACGACCTTATGGTATTTGAGAACAGCCTAGACCAAGGTGAACCGGCATTTCCGCGCAGTCTGATCGTGGTCTACACATATCACCAACAGAATGGATTATGTCAACGATTCATTGTCCAGTTGAACCTTTATCACTCTCTGGGCTAACTCAGCAGATGGCAAATTCATGACCTCTTTTCTTATTTTCTCCCGTAAAACAGGTTTGACATTTCACGCAAATCTCCACTGAAGACAATTTGCAGGGGAAGTGAAGTCCTGTGGAGATAATATGTATGAAAAGCCGACACCTGTTTTCAGGATAACATAAGAAAAATACTTCAAAATGTCATCAACTGACTATTCTGTACATTTCATGCAAATTGTCTTGAATAGAGACAACTGGCATGAAATGTCAAATCCTGTTTTCTGGAGAAACGAAAAAAATGTCATCACTTTGTTGTCTGCTGAATAAACAGAGTGGTAAAGGTTAACATTTAACCTGCTTTGTTTAGATATAAGCAGATGATATTATTATTATTATTTTTTTTTTTTTGATGTGAAAACAGTTTAACTCACTTTAATTTGGAGACACAAAACAGGCTATTGGAAAACAGTGCAGATCCAGATCAGACACTGCAAAATGCGGCATTTGATCAGGGTAGCCATTGTTTGCACAGTTCGGTCATTTTTCGCTAGGATTATTTAAATCACATAACCTGACATGCCTAACATTGAATTAGACTCTTCCAATATAGAGTGTGGGGGAGTCTATTTGGACATATATACTCTTGTTGCATCTTTTCACCTTTTCCCATGATGCTGTCAAATTGTGCTACATGGAAGTCAAATAAAGAACTAAACTTGTATAAGTTTTATCTCTGGCATTTTTACTTATGGGATTATTTCCTATGACATTTTACCAGGTAGCCTCTGGCATTTTTATTTGTTGCATTTTTCCTCTAACATTTTTGCATATAGCATTTTCAGCTCTGGCATTTTTACCGCACACCTTAAAAACAAAATAAGTCAGAAAAGCCTGCCGATTTAAATGACAAATCGTAGCCATTAACATACATCTAAAATTATGCAATAATAATAATAATAATAATAATAATAATAATTATAAATAAAAATAAAATAAAAAATAAATAAATAAAAATAAAATAAAATATAAAAGTAAGATAAATAAAATAAATAAATATTTTCTTGGTTAAGGCATTCTGATATTGTCAAATCATTTGCAGGCAATTTGTATGAAATGCCAAAATCTGTTTTCAGGAAATTATATAAACTTCAAAATGTCATCTGCTAAATATTTTATACCGAGTACTATGTGCTAAAACATGTAATTGTCAAAAGACGTTGATTGTCATGATTGCAGTGTAAAAATAATAGGCTTCACAAAGTATAATAATTAATCATGTTAATTCTTTCGAAAATACCAAAATATATTTTATAAAGAAAATATAAATAAATAAAATAAAATAAAATAAATATAATTTTAATACGTAGATACAGAGTACTTTAGTTGTAATAAACACGGTTTAATACGGTCCAACAGGTATTTATGATTCGATTGGTCTAACATACAAACGGTGCGAAACGGTCAAATGATTGGCCGAAACGGAAAAAGCGTTTCGATAAGGCAAGCTGATTGGCCGAAACGGTGAAAAGCGTTTCGAGAAAACGTTTGTATCTCCTCAGTGCGCATATGCAAATTAAGCGTTTGAGTGAAACGCTTTGCTCTGTAATTTGATTGGCCGAAACGATATGAAACGCTAGAAACGTTGTCGAAACGCAAACGTTATGCCACGATTTTAAAACGCACCCCAAACGCATAAACGGACAAGAAAAACGTAATCGCTACTGTAAGCACGAACAAACGATGTCCTTGTATTACCATTGTACAGTCTTGGTATTCTGTCCCGTCGCCAGGTCTCCTATTTGGGCCGAAAAACCACCATTCCTCAGAGGAATACGATCCTCCTTTTTTTCCAGTGAAAATTATATTTTTTATTTCATATTAATCGTCTGCTATGATTAAGACGATTCAGAAGACTAAGACGATTCACATTATATGTTAAGCATTATTTGTAAAAAAGAACTAATCGAAATTTATCTGCTGGAATTGTGATTAGCACTTTAATAAAGGGTCAATGAGCCTGCCATGAGAGAACATGTCTTCGGACTGCGAATGGACAGAATTCCAGATCAGTCAGTGAAGAGATTATGCCTGATCAGTGATTTTGCTATATGTCTTATATGCTATGGTGCCCAATAAATTCTTTCACATTAAATCATTTTAAATAAAGCAAGATGAAGTAAAATCTCATTACGAAAACACGCCTATTCCAATTTATTGAAAATTTTACAACCGACAAAGGAAAAAAAATCAAATAATAAATTCTTATATTTTTCATATTCCTGCTCAAAACATAGAGTGTTGGTACTCGTTAGAACCGCCTCGCCGATGCGGTTTTAACGAGTGCCCACACTCTATGTTTTTTTTTTAGCAAAATAAGAAAAATAATGTATACCCCTGTAAACCCGTTTTACTATATAAAAGTGGGGTTTAATGGGGTCAAAATTATATACGCATGTTTTCGTGATGGACAACTATACGATTAGTGTGACATAGTTTCAGATATGCACATTTTGGCACTTTTTTCAACCAAAAAGTCCTGATATTTCTCCTATTTCTCAAGAAAAAAACATATTTGGTGGGTATTCATCGGCAAGGCGCTTCTAATGAGTACCCCAATACACACGTTTTCGTGGAGCAATAAGAAAATTATCATGCGGATACTCTCCTCACTGGACCTACGGATCAAGACCAGGTTGTGCCTTCGACAGTGGAGTCATGGCATATACCATTTTACAGGTTTTACTACATGGACTCACAACATTAAAACATTCTTAAAATACCTTCATATTTTTTGCATAATTTATGCAAATACATACAAACGCAAATTATAAACAGTAAAATTCAGAAAAGACAAAATGAGTATATCCATCTAAGAAGAAATCTGTCCACACCATTGGCATGTGGTCAGGACGTAGAAAAACGTATAATTCTACAGAAGAATTGCGAAGTTGCGAAGACATAGAATAGCTTACAGTTTTGCAAAGTCTGCCGAGGAATGCTTAGCTGTTCATATTGACCAAACTAGTTTTGTGTTTGCAAATTAGGCTGAGCGTTTCCTATATTCGCGTGCGGAATGTTTCATCGCCATGACCATTAAAAAATAATAATGTGCAATACGCAGACACTCACAGGGCAATGTTCCAACAGAGAAGCCGTAGATCAGTCTGCTTATCTACACAGTCCTATTAGGGCTTCCTGTATTCGTCTCTGCATACTAAAGTATTCATTGATTCTGTAAGTGGGCAACGAATGCCCTGATCAGCCTGCGCATCTGCGCAGGGTGATCAGGGCCTTCGCTGCTCGCATATGCCGTAATGACCCCCTTTTCTATGTTGTTGATCGATTAAGAAAATAAAATACCAATAGAAAAAATAAGAAATAAAACTTACGGTCTTTGACTTGCAGTGTAGAAGTGCGAGTGATCTCAGCCTAGTTCGTTTGACGTTATATACCAGTTCCACAGAGGAAGTGCACCTCGGTAGTTTTCGGTCATTATCGTAACGTCTCTTCCCTCAGGCGAATGAGCTCGATGTTAACACATATCCGGAAGTAGATTATGGCTGGCCAGTGAGGTCTAGACGAGTTTGATATTTCAATAAATCTTATTGAACTGCAAATAAAAAGGGACAGTGCCACGAGAAAAGGGGCCGACGTGCAGTTGTGAACCGTGCAGAACCTGATCAGCCTGCAAATGCGCGCAGGATCAGGGTCCGTCCTGTTCGTGTATAGATGTACTCCATAGTAGCCAAGGGAACAGGAAAGAACCTTTTGCCTTCGCGGATGCAAATGTTTATCTGGACGTTCTGCCTAACAGACAATTCACATAAAATGCCAGGTCTTATTTTCTCTGAAGAATACCAAAAATTATAGTCTGTAGCATATGCGGATCCAAGATGATTTCTGCGGCTGGGGTTCGATTTGATCAATTTATCGTATTTACTCTACGTAGTCAGGCAAACAGGCCTGGGCAAACAGTGAAAACCCAGATCAGACGCCGCGTTCTGCGGCATCTGATCAGGGTCTACACTGTTCGCCACTCACCAGCAATTTCACACATATTCATAGGTAGTAAAAATGACTTGTTGATGACAAGTTTTAGGTAAAGTGTTAGGGATATTGATATTTCGGATATATCTATGTATTCAGGCAGACAGGCATGAGCGCACAGTGAAGACCCAGATCAGACAATTGACTTGTTGATGAGAAGTATAAGGTAAAAAGTAAGGATGTGAATATGTAGGGTAAACACAGTATTCAATTTTATTTATTTATTTTTTTTTAATTTTCATGGAATTTTGAGACAAAGCGGGATTCGACTGACCCCCCCCCCCCTCCCCCGCCTCTCTCACACACACACCCACCTCCCGAACCCCATTCTGAATCCGGCCCTGTGTTGTCTGCCTGCTATATAATTTTGCTTAATAGCTTGATTTTTTTTTTTCACATTTTCTTCCATGTAAGCATTGCATATTGGTGTATGTATGCGTATTTTTTTTTATTTTTTTTTTTTTCAGAAAACGTAGAATACTTTTTTAAGGTTACTTTGTAATTGGTGCTGTATATCGAAAATATATTCCTTTAGGTTCTAACAAAGGGTAAGAGAAAAGTCAAGGGAGTGCCACAATCACAAACCGCAGCCCTTCCCAGACACCAAGAGGGAGAAGAAACCGATAAAACCAAACAAGCACAAATCGAACAAACGTACGAAAAGCACTAAGATTAGCTCCCTCTTCCCCAAGCGAGGTAATCGCAATGCTAAAAGGACTGAAAAACACAAGAACAAAATAACACAAGGCAAGAAATGAAATAAATCACCTCGTAGAATAAACCACAAAGCAACAAAGAGTGAGACTAACACCGGGACCACCACCTTAGAACGGTCGGTAGAGGAAATCAACGGGATGGGGGTGGGGGATGGGGGGGGGGGGTAGGGTTTAAAGCACTTTTACAGCTAGCCAACTTCACCTTGGGTCACGATGCTACTCTTATTACAGAAATACGTAAAAATTCGGTTCGCATAAAGGCTCCTGATTTTTTTTCAAATTACTTCTCTATGCGCTTTGCATATTGGAAAATGATGTTTTTTTGTTTGTTTGTTTGTTGTTCTTGTTTTTTTGTTTTTTGTTTTTGTTCTTTTTTTTCTTTTTTCAGAAAACGTAGGGTACTTTTTATACCCCGCCACACGATAGTGGCGTTGTATTATGGTTTTACGTTGGCCGTCCCTGTGTCTGTCCGTCCGTCCGTCAGTCGTACGTACGTCCGTCCGTATTTTGTTTCCGGATGATAACTTGAGTAAACATCAATGGATTTTCACCAAACTTGATATGTGCATTGATATTGAAGATATCTGGTTTGGGATTGCTAACGGGCAAATTTCGTTAAATTTTGACGGAGTTATCTACCCGAAACACGCTTTTTTTTTTTTTTTTTTTTTTTTTTCGTTTTCGGACGATAACTTGTGTAAATATCAAGGGAGTTTAACCAAACTGGGTACATGCATTGATATTATGGAGATCTGGTTTGGGATTGCTAAAGACCAAATTTCGTCAATGTTTGACAGTGTTATCTACCCACGACACAATAATGGTGGAGTATTATAGTTTAACGTTTTTAATGTTGTTGTTGGTTGCGTTCTATCGCGTCGAAAATATGCAGTCGCTGCATACCCATCCCGATGACCTCAGGGTACTTCGAGCCGCCGAGGGTTAATCATGGTGCCAGGTCAGGAAGCAAATGACGATAATTTAGAGAAGTCTTTTCGATTTTCTATACAATAATGGTACGTTGTGTGTTCTCATTAAAATTGCCTTGATGATGCGATTCTAATGAGTATACACAACATACAATTTCATGATAATATAAGAAAATTTCCTTAAATATTTGTTTTCTGGAGTGATTGGAAGAATTCCATAGGGACTCGAAAACAGCCATGGTAAACGAGCCATCGGTCATCGGTGTTCGAGCAACAGAGGTTCGACTGTAGAATGTTGACTGGGAACGGTCATTTACAGCAGTTATCATTCTACATGTATTTCAGAATGGTTGTACTTTATACATTCCGTACAAAGGATGGTGACAAGCCTGGCCAGTGTGAAGAGGCCGGTTTAATTCTGCGCTTGTCGCATGTTTTGCTCTTGTCAGTGCACTCTCTGTTTGTTTTCGGACTGACGTGCCTATCGTGCCTTTTCTGTTTGCAGATACCACGAAAATGGAGTGATTTTAGCCTAGGGGAAGCAAAACATACGAAATGCTACATACGAAAAGCTGAAAAAAATATATCGATGAATTTATCAGACTGCGTGTAGCGCAAGCTGATTCGGGCTTTCCTTGTTCGCGTATATCACAAGAGTCCGTGTCAAATGTTTCGCATTATACATTGTTTTGGCATTTTTCTAGACTCCGGGTGAGAAGATAAAGTTTATATTCACACTTTCAACTGAACCTGACTGTTTTGAGAAAATCAAACATGTTTGTGACATTAATAAGTGTTTTGATATTCGTTATCAACATGAATGATTTATCAAAAAAGGCCGGAAGATCGTAAAACAGATAAGCCCCAACACGTGGGCTTCTGCTGTCCATTGGTACGAGTATATTCTCACATGGTATTCTAACATTCCAGACTGAACTGAGCCTTTCCATGTCCGCATGTGCACCGAAAGAACACGTTCGCATGGCTTGGTCCATATTTTGGTGTAATTCTCATGGGAACTATGTCCTTGCAATACATATACATGCATTTGTATTCAAATGTGAGATCTGACAAAATCGAAATGTAATGTAAAGCCTTATTTTCCAGAAATAATTATAAGAAAACGTTTAACCCTTAAAGTGCTAAGCAAATATTAGCAGGTAGGCAACATTCTATTTTTTCAAGTTTGTTCTTTTTTTTTTTTTTTTTCAGAGCAAATAAGAAATGGGATTTCATGAAATCACAAGCATTATTTGCTCTGAAAAATAACAAAAAAAAAAAAAAAAAAAAAAAAAAAAATATATATATATATATATATATATATATATATATATATATATATATATATATATATATATATATATATATATATATATATATATATATATTAAAATGTCGTCTGCTGCAGGTTTTATTTATGAAATGAAGGTAATCTTTTAACGTTTCATTGAAGCATGAACAACATCGGGTCAGGAGTAAAGTAAGTCATCACGAAAACATGCCTATGTAATTTTGACCCCCTTAAACCCCACTTTTATATAGTTAAACTGGGGTTTACAGGGGTATATATTATTTTTCTTATTTCTGCTCAAAAACATAGATTGTGTGTACTCGTTAGAACCCTCGCTACCCACAATCTATGTTTTGAGCAGAAAATATGAAAAATATCAGAGTTTTTTTATCTGAAAATTTTCGATTTTTGGTGGTGAAAATTTCTGTATATTTGAATAGGCGTGTTTTCGTAATAGAACCCTAAAGAGGTTCAAGTAAACTTTGTTTGCCTTGATATAGCTATAAATATTAAATGATTAAAATGTGGGATAAAAGCCGAGGAGCTAGCGTGCCGATATTATCGGCACACTTACTCGATATTGCACACTTACTCGGATGCCTTCTCATATTACCGTTACATTACGTTGCTTTCGTTTGTCTATTAACCGCAAAATAGCGTCACTGACGAATTTTATAAAAGAGATCAAACTCCAAGTTCCTATTTTAAATGTTATTACTTAGAAGTTTCAACAACCTTTTTCGAGGGACATTATTGTAAACAATGAAACATGATGGCATCAACGTTACATGACGTCAATGGCAACGACATCAAAAATGGCTATGACTTTGATGTAAAAACTTGATGATTCAACGGTGTTAAGCTCATTTAACAATAACAGGATCTAAGAAGATGCAAAATCACAGAAAAATGCAATTTTAAAGCTTGATATTAAGACTCCTGTAATAACTATCATATTAAATGAAAACTGAGCCACAGAACAGAAATGCCTACAAAACTGCATAAACAGCCAGCAAAACCCCAGACGTGCCTGCGCAACCATGCAGTCTGAATGTTTGTGGCATGAAGAAATAAGGGTCCCCAGTAACCGTAGTAGGATAAGATCAGACAGTGCAGATGCGAAGGCTGATCTGAGTAATAACTGGGTACAAAGGCAAAGGTTATAGAAAACTTTGTCCTAGGGTAAAATAGGCACAACTTATTTAAATAACATTTTATAACCCGGCATGAGTTATAAATCGTACCAAGAATGTGCATCCAAGGTGTTTCCTTTAAAAGTTTTTTTCCAATCATTTGAAACTTTCTCAATGGGCATAAATGAAAAATCTTGAATGTATGTCCATAAGAATTGGAATATTCTGAAATATTAGTAAACATATCAGGAAAATGCACAATATCAAATTTATGATTATTCATGTGATTGGCACATTTCTGATGAGTCTGTCACAATAATGAGCTTTACATTTCTTACCTGTAATCAAATATATAACATCATTAGAAGTGCATGAACGTTTCTGCTTTATTTTATGCACACATGATACAATAGTACTCGGAAAACAGTCAGACCCGTGAATAGTTGAACAATGAGAACAACGGCGTCTGTATCGTTTGGTTACAGCATAAGAAACCACAGATTTACTCAATTTTGAGTGAACTAGCCTATCATGAATAATAGTCAGCCTTTTTAAGCAACAACTGGCTTAGATTCATGCAGACGACGCACACATTCACTTGCTGATATCTGACGTAACTCCCAATACTGATTAATGATTTTCCCTATGTTAGGAAGAGATGGCATCACGAAGACATGCCTTTATAATTTTGACCCCCTTAAACCCCACTTTTATATAGTAAAACTGAGGTTTACAGGGGTATACATTATTTTTCTTATTTCTGCTCAAAAACATAGATTGTGGGTACTCGTTAGAACCGCCTCGGCAAGGCGGTTCTAACGAGTACCCACAATCTATGTTTTGAGCGGAAATATGAAAAATATCAGGGTTTTTTATCTGAAAATTTTTAGTTTTTGGAGGTGAAATTTTCTACATATTTGAATAGGCGCGTTTTTATAATGGTTTGTATGTACAGACAAATGGGATTATATCCTGACGGTCAGAAGATTTGGGTTCTAAAGCTTCATCAATGATACTTTTTGAATGGCTTTAAATAAAATCTCATTTGAAAACTAGTCTCTAGTTTTTTTTTCTCGGTTTCGTTTAAAGCAGTCATCACTGGAAGTGATGCAATGATATCGTTTAGCTTGACTAAATGGAATGCCTTTTTAACAAGACAGAAGCTGACAGGAGGAGAACGGTATTGATGGGTCCGAGTCATCACATCACCACCACCATCACTGTCTTCGTCCGTATCAGCAAAGAATTCCTTTAATCTTAGCTTTCTAGTGAATTCTAACACATCTTGTTTAAGCTGTATTACATAATGATATTTAGTTTTAGGTCAAACTTTTAGACCTCTTCCAAGAAAACTATACTCTGCCTTTTTGAAATCTCTTTTTGAAAGGTTTAAAACTTTTTTTTTTCCGCTGAACTTCTTTCCGAATCTTCATCTGCTGTTTCCATTTCCTCTTGCTTGTGATTCTGACAAAACCGCGAATTCTTTTACTTCTTGCAGACAAGTGATTAGTGTCTGAATTGTTGTGTCCAACACTTGTTGCCTGCTTTTCTTGGCAGTTCCGGTTGTCCCCGTTTTGATGGCCTCAGCATACATGTATTTTGATGGCTTCTTCATGCCATCAACATATGCCGATTGTAATATCGCTATAGTCCTATCATATTAGAGAGAACCATTGTTTATTTTGACATCACTTAATGATTATATGACATAGCGTGAGTCAATGTAGTAATTTAAGTATGAGTATTACCAAGCGATAGTTAACTATAGGTTTTTTTTTTTTTTTTTTTTTTTTTTTTTTTTTTTTTTTTTTTTGTAAATGTACTGAGAATGTGAATATTAGTAATTTAAATGTCCATTGCTGTAAATAGGAATCCAGTTAATATAATTTATTATATCCAAAGTTTTTGTACAATGAACGACCAGAAAATATAAAAAGGCAGGCTGATTTTGGACCTCGCTGTACACATATGCACACGTTCATATGTCGAAGCATATTGTCTACGTCCTATATAAAGATGATAAGAGACACGGAAGTGAATCCATTGATGATGCACAATGCATCATTGACCTTATGCTTGTTGTCTACAACTAAAACCCTGGACTAGCTGGAACATTGAATAGAATAGAATAATATTTATCTGAAAACTTACATACAGAAGGTGTTCTCCATTCACATTGCTTTTTTGGCACACCACACGTATGTAGATATGCTATAAGGTTACTATTGCAGCACTTTATCAAAGGTTATTGGACGTACATTAATTCTGATAATTTCACTTTTGAAGCGGTTGGATGCATTGGTATTGCTAGGGGCAATTTATAGCATTCCCGGGACAGCGTGACAAAATTTTGATATTCTTAGCTACTTATAATGGTTTTAATGAGGTAAGCCTAAAAGCTGAAATTATTTTTTGATGTGAGGGTCATTCTGGTAGAGGCCTACGGGGACAAGATCTCATTTAGACTTCCCGAATTCACTTTTTGCCTGATGGAGTTAGCCGATTACGCCAAGATTTGCATGTAAAGAATCCAAAACTATCCCGTATTAAAATCACTTTTAACATTTATTGTGTGCTAATCGTAGACCAAGCTTTTTGTGGAACCTAATATTTTCTTTTATTTAATTTTCCTGGACCCAGTTGTTCAAAGCATCGTTAGCTTAACGAACTCATTAGTGGTCAAAATGCTAACTGTTCTAGTAAGTACAATATCTAAATCAGATATTTTTTGCTGAGAAAATGTGAGTAGCTGCTACTCGCATTTTTTTTCAGCAAAAATATTAGCATATATGCCATATTTAATAATCAAAGTTTTAACGATACATTAACAAACAACATCGTTAATTTTGAAAACTGGGCCCTGTTGATAAAAATAAGCCCTGACGTTATATGTACTTTTATCACATGACCGTCAAGTTATTCAGTGAAATAACCATGTCATTAAACTCATATAACCACACGTGTAATAACACCTGCAAGGCTTCCCATTGGTTAGCCTAATTACCCTTATTAATATTCGTATTACTCCGCTTATTGATAGCAACAAGATGGTGTCCGCGTTCGCCGATACAACTTTCACATTTGGAACAGATCCTGCCTTCAATTTTGAGATGATTTTGAAATGAACGATAAATGTTAGACCGATGGTGGGGAAAGGCACAAAACAATCACGATGTGAAAAACACGGCTTCCAGAAATATTTATGGCGGTTAAAATTCTATGCTTTCGGCAACACATTTGGGAACACTTTCAACATCGATATCGTCAAACCGTCAATGAAAAAAATTTCAACTGACCCAAATAATCAATAAATGTGTCAAATTAAAATCCAAACTACAGTTAAATGTTTTTATAGTCTTGAAATCTGTCATTTACTTGAGGGCCTTTGGTCGAACTCCACTTTGACTCAAAATTTCATTTTCATGGGAATTTTTGGATAGTTGGACAATTGTAATAAATTTGGAAAACCGTGTTTATCCTAATTATTCACACCCTTGCTCTTTACCATATACTTCTCCATTTAACTGCCTGTCAGTGTGTGTAAAATTGCTGAATGATAGGCAAACAGTGTAGACGCCGCATTCTGCAGCGTCTGATCTGGGTCTACACTGTTTGCTGAGGCCTGTCTGTCTGAATACATGGAGTAAGTACGGTAATTTCATCAAATCGAACCTCCTCAGATATCATCTTGGAGTCGCCCCCGTGTGAGGATTGACTATGTCTGTTTATGCCATCAAACTCTAGTTCAGAGGGCCTGTCACGTATTACCAGCATTAACACATTAATGTCCTGTGGGCTCTTCTGCCTCGCTCTTTGCACAGGTCCATTTTCAGTTTGACGGGAGTTTAGTGTTGCTTATCAATTATTAATATTATTTTTTTTACAGAAAGTTATATGTTTAATGCAAATCGTACAGACCTGATCTGACGTCGCTCTATGTGACATCTGATCTGGGTTTCACTGTTTGACTATGTCTTGGTTTTCGAGTTCATGTGGTCCGAGTTAATCTCTCGGAAGAGAATAATTCCACATGCCAACTATGCGCATAAACAAATTTTACATGATAGACGAAATGGCTGATGTGCTGTTGATGAAGTGTAAACATTCGAAGCATCAATTATCACAATAAAGTACGGATCTGCGACAGTTGTTTTAAAGCGCCAATTACAGAAGTAGCAAGCGACATTCTAAAAATATACCTTTTACTTTCCAGAGAAAAGAAGGCTTGGCATTGCAAAAAGGCGATTTACTTGAATGTCCAACCTTATTTTCTCAAAATAATAATATAATTTTTAGAATGTCATGTGCTGCAATTCTAGTTGGCGCTTTGAGGCTCCACACTTAGCAAACTGCATATAAAACAGCAGACGTTTTACGAGTGAGATGTTTTACCAGAAAATAAGGCTTTCTGAATCGTCTCCTCCCTGAGAAATCCCTTACTTTATAAGAAAAAGTATAACTTTTCTGCTACTATTTAAATTAAGTACGCAGAATGACATCTTAATGGGTCATGAACGAACCTAATCAACACCAGGGCCCAGTTGTTCAAAACTAACGATGTCGTTAGTTAACGTATCCGTTAAAACTTTGATCATTAAATATGACATATATGGTAATATGTTTGCTGAAAAAAATGTCCGTAGCTTTTGCAAAAGCTACTCACATTTTTCTGCGAAAATACCTGTGAATTAGATATTGCACTTACTAGATCAGTTAACATTTGGACCACTAACGAGCTCGTTAAGCTAACGATGCTTTGAACAACTTGGCCCAGAACGAAAGGCCCGGATTCGTGAAGATAAACTGATACATGCGGTATCGTACACTCAGCTAGCATTCAGCTTTAATCTACATCGGGCCGTTACCGGCCCGACGCCGATAACTGTCCAATATATACTTGGGGAAAAAAGAAACGCAAGTTCAAATTTTTAAATACTGAAAGTTTGTTTGTGAACAAACTGACCTAGTTTTCTGTATTTGGTGACATTAGTGTACTTCCCCGTGTATGGATCACACAAAATCACTGAAGCATGAACACAGGCTACACAATATCGTTGTACCTGAATTTCGTTATATCCGTGCTGCACGGGTAGTGTCGCGTGGTAGAGACTTTAACACACTACCAAATTTTGTTGTTTGAGTTTGTTGAGAGAAATGGTACGCTTATCGCAACTGGATAGGGGTAGAGCTATTGCTCTAATTTTGCAGGGTCGGTCGCAACGTGACGTCGCTCAGCAATTTGGGGTGCACGAGTCGACGATATCGCGCTTAGTTCAGCATCTTAGAGCTACCGGTAGGTTAACTGTAGGTTAAGATAGACGTATACGTCTTGTACACCTTCGTAACAGGTTAAGGACGGCGACAGAGACCACAAGAAAAATTATCGGAACACATGGCCGTCGTGTGTGTCCAAGGACGGTCAGAAATCGCTTGCGAGAGTTCGATTTACGTCAACGCCGTCCTTACGTGGGCCCGCGACGTCAACGCCGCATGCAATGGCTGCGTGCCTATGCACCAAATCGGTTTCGACTGGCTGACTGGCGGCGTGTAATGTTCAGCGATGAGTCGCGATTTTCGCTTCAGCGGTCAGATAGGCGACAAGCGATATTCTGACGCTTGCGTACGAGAAGTCGACAGATTTGGGGGAGGGGGGTCCGTAATGGTTTGGGGTGGGATTTCTCATAGGGTGAAAACGCCCCTATTGGTTATTCAGGGTAATCTTACAGCCGTACGCTATCGGGATCAGGTGCTTATGCCTCACGTCCTCCCGCTTGTCAATGCTCATAATCTCACGTTTCAGCATGACAACGCGAGACCGCATGTTGCCAGGGTTTGTCGCGACTTCCTCAACCAGAATAATGTCCAAGTGCTCGACTGGCCCCCATACAGTCCAGATTTAAACCCAATCGAGCACCCTTGGGATGCGTTGGACAGGAGGGTCAGGAAGCGCGTCAACGTACCGAACAACGTCGCACAGCTCCAGCTAGCTCTTATTCAAGAGTGGAATAATATCCCTCAAAGGACCATTGACAACTTAGTCGGGTCTATGGTTAGGAGAGTGAGAGCCGCGACAGCAGCCCGTTGTGGACACACGCGCTATTGATACCCATTATTCAATAACGTTGGGTGTCTGTGTTTAACGCTATTTATTGCAAACGTCGTCTGCTATACGACACTAAACCAATAGCATTTAAGAGAAAATGAAATAAAGAATTAAAAAAATTAAACAATCAAATGAAATCCACAATTGTCTTTAAAAATACAACCCCAGAATTAATACTTGCGTTTCTTTTTTCCGCTAGTATAATTTCAAATAGAATGCTAGCTTGAAAAAGTCATAACCTTGAAACTAAGTTCTTAAACACTGAAAGCGACATTCAAAATTGTAGCAGACATTTTTGAAATATATGAAAGTTAGGCTTGAGGTTTCATATGAATCGCAAGAAGTCACCAGAAATTTCAAGCTTTACTTTTCTCCGGTAGACAAAAATAGTATTTTGAGTATATCGTCTACCACAGTTATAAACCACAAAAATTACAAATATGTATATAATGAACAACCAAGATGCTATAATTTTAAATATTTTATTTTATTTCAATCATAAATAATTGGAATAACAAATAACTTAAATATTTAGCCTGCTGCAGACGAAAGGAGCAGATGATCAATGGGTAGGTCACAACATGAGAAAATGTACATTCAGACATGTGCATGAACACTCAGACCAGCTTGTACATTCAACCAGGTTGTTGTATAGCCAAGGCTCTATGTTTTTTCCCACGGGAAGCACAGATTTTGCTCAGAGGGCGCAGATGAGCAGGTGATCTGAGTCTTTGCTGAGCACACATATGACGAGGTTCAATTTTTCACGTTGTGGATCAAGCGATATTTCGAAAATATTGTTCAACCTCACAGAAACCTGAGCTAGATTTTATATCACTGAACAATTGTATTTTACTCTAAACCCATTGAGGACTGGAGACCCCTAAGCGGGTAACTGGCAAACAGTGCAGACCTAGATCAGACGCCGCAGAACGCGGCGTCTGATCAGGGTCTCCATTGTTTGCAAATATCAACCATTTTTCTTTAGGAATATCTACATCATATAACCTGACATACCTAAAATCAAAAATGGACTCTTCCAATATATAGTGTGGGTGAGTTTATTCAGTCTTTAACGGGTTAAACGTTTTTGATATTATATTCTCTGTAATATTAATGAAACAAGGTATTCCGATGCTCAAAATACCGTATTTTACACTAAGAAGTGGGACAGATATGCCTAAGCAAATAGTGCAGACCCAGATCAGACGCCACAGAATACGACGTCTGATCAGTGTTTCCCTCTCATCCAGCAAAAGTTTGAGACACAGCAATAAGGACTCAAATGGACTTGTTCAAAATTTAGGACAAGTATGGTAAGAATACTAGGTATCTGAATTCATGTGTAAATATAGTAATTCTATGTAAATATATACTCTTAGTCACATTCTGAAGAATCTCCAAACTTGTTATATTATACTTTGAAAACATACAAACAAGCATATTCAAGAAATTTTGGTCATCTGCTCTGTGGTAAACTTTAAGGACCTGCAAAGTTTCATTGAAAGCATCCGGTTATACTGTACAGCTGTAGCATAAAGGTTCCTGCTTGAATCAATCACTTAAAATCTAGAAGCAGTTGCGTACACAAAGTTTAAGTATCCCATACTTTAAGTAACATCCAACTCTTCAAAAAAGAGGGACTAAGTCTAAAACCCCGAAAAAGTGACACAATATAATCTGATCAAAATACCAAAATCATATACACGTGTTCAGGTCATGTCCAAAACATCTGCAAAGTATATATTAACAATCAAAACGGTTGCCCTCATAAATAGAATCGAATAAAAACAAAATCCTCAAAAAGACTTAGTAAAAAAAAAAAAAAAAAAAAAAAAAAAAGGGCAAGGTAGATAACGTCGGACATAGTAGGGAGCACCGTATCTTATTAAGCTTGACCATTCTTAACCATTCCTGCAAAAGTTCTACAGGCGCCCGTAAAATTCACAGTAAATGCGCTAGAGGCCACTTGCCAGTATTTTACCATAAAATCTACGGGGCATTTTTTACAGTGCGTGACCAAACTTACATGCACATGTTCAGACCTTATCAAACACATCTGCGAAGTTTCAAATCGATCACTTAAAAACTCTAGGAGGAGCTGTGCACACAAGTACAAAGTAAAACCCACATAAAAAATTAACAGAAAAGACCAAGTCGAAAACCCTGGAAAATGTGAAAAAAAAATCAATGAAAATACCCAAATCGCATCTTCATCTTCAGACTATGTGCAAAGCATTTGCAAAGTTTCAAATCGATTGGACAAAATCCCCATAAGTTGCCCGCACCAAATGCAATCTCTTTGGAACCAATCCACAATTAGCTCCCCTGATTTGTTGTCCAAAATAAGGAAATATAGTCGCACAAATAGTCCCTCACTTGGATGCTGTGTCTGATGCCAGAGTGACTGAGCAGACTACTTCACTGTGATTCTTTTGATAGATCAACATGTAGGTGTTTTGAAAATTAAGAGTTTGTTTTGTCTCCTTTTGATTTCAGGAAAACAGGTGAACCTAAGCACACCCTTAAGAAGTGAGCCTACATGCGCTGTAACTGGTATGAACTGACAGGTGTTTACTTTGACAGGCGACAGCAGGAAAAGGAGCTGGTCATGGTCATGTGTAAAGTGGATAAATTTGAAGGTAAGAAATGATGACATAAGCAGAAGCAAATATGCATCATTTGCAAAGTTGTCAGCAATTTTTTCCCAAGAGGTCTTTGTATGGAAGGTAATGGAAAAATAATTGTGGTCCGAGGCACTATAAGGTGAAAAAAAGAGAGAAAAGTCCAGGGAGTGCCACAATCACAAGCCACAGCCCTTCCCAGACACCAAGAGGAAGAGAAAACAGACAAAACCAAACAAATGCAAATCGAACAAACGTACGAAAAGCACTAAGATGAGCTCTCTCTTCCCAAAGCGAGATAATCGCAATGCTCAAAGAACTGAAAAATACAAGAACAAAATAACACAAGGCAAGACTTAAAAAAAAATCGCCTCGTAGAATAAACAATGAAAGAAAGTCGAAAACCATGTTTCCTTTTCTCCGAAAAGGCGGGGACAATATGAATACACGTACACCACTAAACTGATAAAGCTAATTTTAAAACAATCTCTATTTAATTTAAAACGTAATTATTAATTTCCATTGACCGGGGACGCAACGTTGAGACAACGTCGCACGACGTTGCATCGACGTTGATGCGACGTTGTATAAACTCCATTTGCCCGCTGGGATATAATCGATATTGTCACCCGTAACGGATTGATA
The DNA here is from genome assembly GCA_964016985.1 of Anodontia alba. Classification (NCBI taxonomy): domain Eukaryota; kingdom Metazoa; phylum Mollusca; class Bivalvia; order Lucinida; family Lucinidae; genus Anodontia; species Anodontia alba. The sequence goes on from OZ024831.1 coordinate 72,110,375, forward strand.
AAGGGTCCCAGTAGTATTTTAACAAAGTAAAATTTTTAACGAAGTTGAAGCATTTGCATTGCATTTCAGGTTAGAAAAAATAAAAAAAGTAACTCAGGAACTAATTTTGAATAAAATGTCAAGGTGAAAATTTTATTTCTAAATATTTCAACCGCACCAATAGATGTGTCTTGGGGCATAGTGGACATCGATGGCCCAGATAAGTCTGCGCATTCGCGCAGTTTGAACATGATGTGCACTGCCTCTTACAGAACTACTGAGTGCTGTAGACTAAAACGACGTACGAGAAAGTCCGTAACATACTAAAGTTCGTAACAGACTATACTGTTTTGCTGAATGACCTTTTCTCCTGGCGAGACTCATTGCCAATACCGTCTGCTAATTATCGTCTGCAACAGTAACATAACAGGGCTCCAGATAAGCGGAGTAATGAGAGGATTTTTCTTTTTAAATTTCATCCATGAAAGGATTTCTTGCAATCTCATTAGACTTGCTATTGAGAAAACATGTTTAGTATATGACTAGAGTCGTCTCGTTTTGCTAATTGGGCACAGCATCTTATATATTTTGTGCAAAAAGGAGATAATATCAGTATTTCTTCCTCCCAAATTAACAGCTTATTTAGAGTCTTGCATTACTTAGAAACCTGTTTCGTGCTCGCACGTGCGTGCGCGCGTGTGTGTGTTATTTGGTAAATATTATGATCAATTAAGACACCATTGTCAGTCCTATTAATCGATCAATCGTACAAGAATCGTCGTTACGCCGATTGTGCAGTTTAAGAAGAAATCCGTCACCAACTCATTTTCGAAGAACCAGTTATATCCTCAGCCAGAAGCAAATGCTGAAAGAAAAATAAAGCTATATGAACTTAGGCAGAGGAAAAATGTCAAGCCTTATTTTCTCTAAAAAAAAAAATATATATATATATATATATATATATATATATATATATATATATAAAACTGTCGTCGGCTGCAGTTGTGATCAGCGCTTTAATGGCTAAATTCCTGGATATCTCTCATGTACAAGTCAGAAGTGTTCATTGCCTCTTTAAAGGGTTAGTGTATAGAAATTGTCTGAATTGATTGTGTTTGTGTAAATTTAAAATGTCATGGCAAACAAGGTTCTGCTAAGCCTGATCTGGGTCTACACTGTTTTGCATATGTTCCTGTTTGTGGGACGATATACACTCTTATATTATTTGAACAAAAGTTTATTTATTATCTTCATAGGTTTATCGTTCTCATTTTGTTTAGCAAATTTCTTAAACATGAAAATATCAACGAACATTTGATGTCATTCAATATAAGTTACTTATGAGGATTTCCGAGTACATATCCGAATGATACCGAAACAATACGATCAATATCGGTTATTGCTGCGTAACTGAAAGCCGGTTGAAAAAATAACTTGGGTGTTCGTTTATCGGGCAATGTCCTATATTATACATAAATCATGTTTAATTTGCCCTAATTCGTTTTCACTGTATTTCTATAATCTTTACATCATTGGAAAGAAGAGACTTTATTCTATTCAAATCCGCTGCACAGTGTTTATAGCTTCATGATACATAAACGTTTTTCTGTGCTATTTTTGGTGTGTGTGTGTGTGTGTGTGTGTGTTTACTATATGCATATTGGGAATGAAGGATTATAAATGTACCCTTTATTTGCCCGAAAAAATATTTTTCATTTTTTATGTTTTATTTATTGTTATTATTATTATTATTATTTTTGAAAAAAATTGCATCAGTTCAAGAAACATTGAAATTTTAGGATCCGTTTGCCAAAACAAAAATCTATTATTATCAGTTGGAAAGTCATATATTTTTCATTCAAACCAATGTATTTTGAACCGCTACTATTATTGGGTATAGGTAGACCCCATGGGACTCATTGTCTCCCAGTAGGTTCCATGTGCGCGTGTTTGTACTTACCTATTTAATTAGTGAGGTTGACAATGGAGACTTGGGTTCCTGTGTTGTTGAAACCACTAAACAGGAAGAGGAAGAGGAAGAGGAATCCAAACAAGGCAAGAACTGAAATAAAGAAATGAACAATTAGATAAATTGTCTTTAATTTAGATGAAGGTGAATGTCCTGATTAAGTTATTATGTGAAAGAAATATCATCAAAAATACGTAAGTTGCTCTTTCAAAAGTTCCTTTTAGGCTAACGCTTAGCATTCTGAGTAAAAATTCAGCAGACGGCAAGATGAAATATTTTTCTTACTATTTACAGAAAACGGGGTTTGACATTCCATTCAAATTGTCCCCCAAGGAGAAAAGGAGACAATTTGCATGATATGTCAAGCCCCGTTTCCTGGGGAAAATAAGGAAATCTGTTCAAAGGGTGGTAAATGTTAAGCCAAAGACCAAATATATAACTGCTTGCGTTCTCAGACATTAAACAACAAAAGAACATTGTGTCTGTATATATACATAGAGTGAGGGTACGCGTTAGAACCGCCTCGCCGAGGCGGTTCTAACGAGTACCCACAATCTCTGTTTAGAGCAGAAATATGAAGAATATCAGAATTTTTTATTTGAAAATTTTTATTTTTTTGGTGGTAAAATTTTCATTATATTTGAATAGGCATGTTTTCGTGACCAGCTGGTCACCAATACATACTTAGGGCTGGCTTTGTATAATGAGCCACAATGCAAGAAACTGTGCCTTCGAACATATTGGCTAATGAAGAGTCAGTTCAGCCTGGGCATCCTCACAGACTGATCAGAGTCTTTGCTTGGCACACATTTAGATAGTCAATAATCCGTGATTTCTTCAGGAGGATAGCGAAAACTCTGACCAGACTGCTCACTGCTCAGGGAAGCACATCTAGATCTCCAGTCTCCACATTTCCTGCAGGCATCCACAAACGTCAGTGAGGGATTGTCAGGAAATGCAACATTTACACCGAAGTTGCACGTCAACATTATAGGTTACATAAGTGCCGTCCTTGAAAAACTGATAGAAAATCTACCAAATATAACTACCAGTCGCCTTCAATTATGACACTGAAATACAGTCAATTTACAGTTATTTTATATCCTTGAAATCTCTATTTCTTCTTGGGAGAAATTAGAATAAAACTCGACACTTACGACCGCCACTTCCAACGCCCGCGCCAGCGCCGGCACCGCCGCCATACCCTCCATAAACTGGAACGTAGCTTGCTCCATAGCCAAAGTCGGCAACAGCGAGGCCGAAGATGCAGACAAGGGCGAGAACTGCGCAATGTATAGCCTTCATGATGATTTTTTTTTCTGAAAAAAAAAAGGAAAATGTTAAGACAGGAAAAACGAGTTAATCTTTTGTTATTGTTTTTGGTGGGGGTGGGGTTCCGAATGCAAAAGTGAATGCTACGTGAATGTTTGCATTCTGGACATACTCAGACAGTATCTGCCTAGCTGAGACTGCACATCCACGAAATCTGGGCCCAGTTGTTTAAAGCTAACGATGTCGTTAGTTAACGATTCGTTAAAATTTACATCAAGTGATACGCAAATATGCTGAAATTTTTGCTGAAAAATGTGAGTAGCTTTTGCAGTGCAAAAGCTACTCACATTTTTTCAGCAAAAAATATCAGAATATTGTATATTGAATCCGCTAAAACAATTAACGAAATGACCCTTAACAAGCTCGTTAAGCTAACGACGCTTTGAGCAACTGGGCCCTGGATGCTCAGGCTGATCAGGGCTGTTCAGCATACAGGACAACGATCGCGCAGTCCATGCTACCCACATCGCCTGATCAGGAACATTATAGTCTGTATATAGTATAACCTCAATGGCTCAACATCTTTGAGACCATAGAATTTGTTCTAGATATACAGTCGAACCTCCATAGCTCGAACACCGATGGCTCGTTTACCATGGCTAATTCGAACTCATTTTTGAGTCCCTACGAAATTCTTCCACTAGCTCAAGAAAACAATTATTAGGGAACTTTTCTTATTTTATCATGAAATTGTATGTTGTGTGTACCCATTAGAATCGCCTCATCGAGGCGAATCTAATGAGTACACTCAACATTTAATTATTGTGAAGGAAATAAAAAATAATCTCTAAATTATCACTATTTGCTTCCTGACTTGGCACTATGATTAACCCTCAGTGGCTCGAACTACCCATGACTCGAACAATTTTCTATGGTCCCAAAGATGTTCTAGCCATTGAAGTTCGACTGTAGGTAGTTCGAGCCACTGAGGGTTAAATATAGCGCAAGGTCAGGAAACAAATGGGGACCATTTAGGGATGTCTGTTCGATCTTCTGTATTTATAGTCTGTTGAGTGTACTCATCAGAATCGCCTCGATGAAGCGATTCTAATGACTACACACGACACACATTTTATGATAAAATAATCCTAAAATGTCTCAAAGTATTTGTTTTCTTGAGCAATCGGACCAATTTCCAAGGGACTCAAAAAAGAAATCGAATCAGCCAAGATAAACGAGCCAATGGTGTTCGAGCCATTGGAGTTTCATTGTACAAAGTAAGCGCGAACAACTGATGTCTTTGTGTTTACATCGTACAGTCTTGATTTTCTGTCCCGTGCGCGCCTATTGGGCTGAAAACTACAATTCCTCAGCGGAATTGAAACCACAGTTCTCCGCTTCAAGAGAAATGAGCCCACTAGTGTAACAACTAGTGTGACAAAAAAATTCCAGATCAGTCAGCGAAATGATTATGTCTGATCAGTGATTTTGCTGTATATGAACGATAAATTCTTTCCCAGAGATGATTTTCGTCAGAATTAAGCATTTTAAATAAATCAAGAAGAAGTAAAATCTTCTAAACTACCAGTGTGACATAGCTTCAGACAAAGCACTTTTTTCAACCTTAAAGTCCTGATATTTCTCAGTAAATCCTATTTGTGTGTGCTCATCGAGATCGAGCAGTGCAGTCATGGCATATAGCATTTTATAAGTTTATTTACATGCTTCATCTCTTACAGCATTAAAACTTTAGTAATATACATAATATATGCAAATACACAGTTGAACCTCAAAAGCTCGAACACCGATGGCAAATTCGAACTTGTTTTACAGTCCCTACGAAATACTTCCGATAGCTCAAGAAAACAAATATTAAGGGAAATTTTCTTATTTTATCATGAAATTGTTTTGTGTACTCATTAGATTCGCCCCATCGAGGCAATTCTAATGAATACACGCAACATACCATTATTGTGTAGAAGATCGAAAAGATTCCCCTGAATTATCACAATTTGCTTTCTGACATGGCACCATGATTGTCTCTCAGTGACTCGAACTACCCATATCTAGGACAAATTTCCATGGTCCCAAACAGGTTCGAGCCATTGAAGTTCGACTGTATACATACAAAAGCAACTTGTAAAAAGTAAAATTAAACAAAGAAGAAAAGGAGTATATCCAATAAGAGCCCTTTGGCATGTGAATCGGATCGCAGAAAAACGTAGGCCTATAAATCTACATTAGAATGGCGAAATGGCGAAGACATAGAACAACCTGCAGTTTTGCAAAGTCTGCAGTCAGGGTGGTTTCACTGATCATATTGACCAGACTAGCTTCATGTGTACAGGCTAATCTAGCGCTTCCTATTCGCGTGCGGAATGTTTCATCGCCATAGCCATAAACACAAAGAAAGAAAATTAAGCAATGTGCGATATGCAAAAAGCGCTCTATGCCAAATCCAAACAGAGAATCCGTACATCAGCCCATTCATTTGCACAGTCCGATTAGGGCCTTCCAAGTTCGTCGCTGTATATTACATGACAGTAACTGTTGATTCTGTAAGCGGACAACGAAGGCCCTGATCAGCCTGCGCAACTGCACAGGCTAATCAGGACCTTCGCTGCCCGCATAGGTCATAATGACTCATTGTCCTATGTTGTTGATCGATTAAGAAAATAAAATACCAATAGAAGAATAAGAAATAAAACTTACGGTCCTTGACTTGCAGTGATGAAATGCGAGTGATCTCAGCCTGGTTCGTTTGGCGTTATATACCAGTACCACAGAGGAAGTGCACCTCGGTAGTTTTCGGTCATTGTCGTAACGTCTCTTCCCTCAGGCGAACGAGCTCGATGTTAACACATATCCGGAAGTAGATTATGGCTGGTCAGTTAGGTCTAGACGAGTTTGATATTTTAATAAATCGTGTTCAACAGCAAATAAAAAGGAGCAGTGCCACGAGTAATGGGGCCGACGTGCAGTTGCGAACCGTGCAGAACCTGATCTACCTGCAAATGCGCGCAGGACCAGGGTCCTTCCTGTTCGTGTATAGATGTACTCCATAGTAGCCAAGGGAACCGGAAAGAACCTGCTTTGCCTTCATGATGCAAATGTTTATCTGGACCTTCTGCCTAACAGACAATTCATATAAAATGCCAAGTCTTATTTTCTCTGAAGAATACCAAAAAGTATAGGCTCTCGCATATGCGGATCCAAGATGATTTCTGCGGCTGGGGTTCGATTTGATCAATTTATCGTATTTACTCTACGTAGTCAGGCAAACAGGCCTGGGCAAACAGTGAAGACCCAGATCAGACGCCGCGTTCTGAGGCGTCTGATCAGGGTCTACACTGTTCCCACTCACCCAGCAATTTCACACACATTCATAGGTAGTAAAATTGACCTGTTGACGAGAAGTATAAGGTAAAACATAAGGGGTGTGAATATTTAGGGTAAATACGGTATTCAAATTTGTTTTTAAATTTATCCAAAATTTATCCATGAAAAATTAAATTTTGCTACAAAGCGGGAAGCGGGATTCAACTGAATCCCACGAACCCCACTCTGTGTCGTTTGCTGGCTATATAATTTTGCTTAATAGCACTTTAAGGGTTAAAGTAGACTGGCTCCTGTCTAACTGATATATGAATCAGCATAAAAGCGAATTATATTTTACAAAAATCCTATCTTTTGAAATGTTCTTCTCTCTGATTGGGCCGATCAGTTACATGTATGAGTTTCCGACAGGTAAGGGAGATGATATGTGTAGAAAAATAGTCAAGGAGGAATATTTTACCTTTGTCAGATTAGAAAAGTAAAATGCTAGGGTTAACGGTTTCTTGCAGTTATTGTACTGCGGATATTATGGCTACTTTGTAGTTGGTGCCCCTTATCGGAAATGAGCGTCTATACCTTTAAGTTCTAAGCTTGTTTTTTTTTTTTTTTTTTTTTTCAAATTAATTTTCTTTTCTGTAAGCATTGCAAATTGGTATATGTATGCGTAAATATTCTTTTTTTTTTTTTTTTTTTTTTTTTTTTTTTTCAGAAAACGTAGAGTACTTTTTATACCCCGCCACATGATAGTGGCGGAGTATTATGGTTTCACGTTGGACGTCCGTCAGTCATACGTCGGTCCTTCTGTCCGTATTTCGTTTCCGGATGATAATTTGAGTAAACATTAATGGATTTTCACCAAACTTGGTATGTGCATTGATATTGTAGTGATCTGGTTTGCGATTGCTAACGGGCAAATTTCGAATTTTTTTGACGGAGTTATCTGCCCGAGACACGCCTTTTCTGTTTCTGGACGATAAGTTGTGTAAATGTCAAGGGATTTTAACCAAACTTGGTACATGCATTGATATTAAGGAGATCTGGTTTGGGATTGCTAAAGGGCAAATTTCGTCAATGTTTGACAGAGTTATCTGCCCGCGACACGATAATGGCGGGGTATAATAGTTTAACGTTTCTATTGTTGTTGTTGGTGGTGGTTGCGTTCTGTCGCGTCGAAAATATGCAGTCGCTGCACACCCCTCCCGATGACCTCAGGGTACTTCGAGCCACCGAGGGTTAATCATGGTGCCAGGTCAGGAAGCAAATGACGATACTTTAGAGAAGTCTTTTCGATTTTCTATAAAATAATGGTAACTTTAGTGTACTCATAAGATTCGCCTCGATGATGCGATTCTAAAGAGTACACACAATATACAATTTCATGATAATATAAGAAAATTTTCTTAAATATTTGTTTTCTGGAGTGATTGGAAGAATTCCATAGTGACTCGAAAACAACCATGGTAAATGAGCCATCGGTCATCGGTGTTCGAGCAACTGAGGTTTGACTGTAGAATGCTGACTGAGAACGGACATTTACGGCAGTTATCATTCTACATGTATTTCAGTATGGTTGTACTTTATACATTCCGAACAAAGGATGATGACAATCCTGGCCAGTGTGAAGAGGCCGGTTTAATTCTGCGCTTTCCGCATGTTTTGCTCTTGTCAGTGCACTCTCTGTTTATTTTCGTTCTGACGTGCCTATCGTGCCTTTTCTGTTTGCAGATACCACGAAAATGGAGTGATTTTAGCCTAGGGGAAGCAAAACATACGAAAAGCTGAAAAAATATATCGATAAATTTATCAGATTGTGCGTGTAGCGCAAGTTGATTCGGGCTTTCCTTGTTCGCGTATATCACAAGAGTCCGTGTCAAATGTTTCGCATTATACATTGTTTTGGCATTTTTCTAGACCCCGGGTGAGTAGATAAAGTTTATATTCACACTTTCAACTGAACCTGACTGTTTTGAGAAAATCAAACATGATTGTGACATTAATAAGTGTTTTGACATTCGTTATCAACATAAATGATTTATAAAACAAAAAGGCCGGAAGATCGTAAAACAGATAAACCCCAACACGTGGGCTTCTGCTGTCCATTGGTACGAGTAGATTCTCGCATGGTATTCTAACATTCCAGGCTGATCTGAGCCTTCCCTGTCCGCATGTGCACCGAAAGAACACGGTCACAAGGCTTGGTCCATATTTTGGTGTAATTCTCGTGGGAACTATGTCCTTGCAATACATACACATGCATTTGTATTCAAATGTGTGATCCGACAAAATCGAACTGTACTGTAAAGCCTTATTTTCCAGAAATACTTATAAGAAAACGTTTAACCCTTAAAGTACTAAGCAAAAATTAGCAAGCAGGCAACATTCTATATTTTCAAGTTATTTTTCAGAGTAAATAAGAATTGGCATTTCATGAAATCACAAGCATTATTTGCTCTGAAAAATAACAAAAAAAAAAAAAAAAAAAAAAAAATAATAATAATAATAAAATAAAATAAAATGTCGTCTGCTTCAGGTTTTATTTAAGAAATGAAGGTAATTTTTTAACGTTTCATTGAAGCATGAACAACATCGGGTCAGGAGTAAAGTAAGTGAACCCTAAACAGGTTCAAGTAAACTTTGATCGCGACCCAGTGTTGTTCATATTTCAATGAATGTTAAATAAATAGAGGATATTCAAATGTTTGGAGTGAATATGACTTTTATATCATCGAGTGAAGTGAAAAAATGTATATTTCATGAGTGCCGAAGGCACGAATGAAATATACATTTTGTCACTTCACGAGATGAAATAAAAGTCATATTCACGACAAACATTTGAATTTTCTTTTTATTATATACATCACTTTCGATAGAAGAGATGCAAATCATGCAAATCTTGACCATTAATGTAAATAAGAAAAAAAGTAGTTCCACATCTTATATTTTTCACTGCTCAGAGGAGTGAAAATATAAGTTTTATATTTTCACTAGTGAAAATATAACTTTTTTCGAAATATGCATTTTATTTCATTAATAATTCTCTATATATTTCATTACTTTGTATATAATAAGTTGCCTTTATTTATTTACGCCGGGCTGGAGCACGGCGTATCTATTTGAGGTTGTTTTTGTAAAATGTGTATGCATTTGGAGAACATCGGTTTTCTTCCAGTTTTATGGGATTCTTAGTGGGGTTATATATAACTATTCACCCCCACCTTTTTTTTATTATTATTCAAAGTCACACTTTTGCAGCAGATAACTGTGTTATTGGTAACATAGTGAAATAAAAAAATTGGAAGTACTGTGTAGAATGAATGTAGCAATGTGGGTTTTGCTCATTTAAAAGAGAAATGAGCAGTTTTCCCGTAGGAGCCCCAATTTGACCATTCGACTTGAAATGAGCTTGTTGTTGTCAATATTCGTACACGTTTGAATTTTTTCGTTTCGTTTTTTTTTTTTTCGTCGTACTACGAAGAAGAAACAAAAGATATTTTTCTTTGTTTACGATTGGAAATATGCATTCTCAAATCGAACGGATTATAAGCTGGTTTACTAATACAGTTTAGTTTGATATTCAAGCATGGAAAGATTTGGGCCGAAAGAAAACGTTATGAGTGGAGAAAAGAACGAAACACTGCTACATAGATGATTTCGGATATAGTATGTTCGGCCTAGGCTATGGATGGCGACATGTAATTATGTATGCGGGTTAGAAAACAGACGATCATAGCTGATATTTTTTACATACGAGTAGCTCTGATAACGTCTGTAATGTTTTTATCGTTGAGTACTGCGATAATTTATATAGTTACAACCTTTCATAAATTATAACATTTTTTCACTATACTACGATCTATAGGGAGCTAAGTAATGCATGACAGACTAGTTTATATTTATATTGTTTTCAATCAATTATTTGACGACAAGATCTTGTTCGAGAGCACAAACAAAAACAATTGCACGCAGTTGTCTATTAACCGCAAATTTGATAAAAGAGATCAAACTCCAAGTTCCTATTTTAAATTTTATTGCTGAGTAGTTTCGACAACCTTTTTCGAGGGACATTATTGTAAACAATGAAACATGATGACATCAATGTCACACGACGTCAATGGCAACGACGTCAAAAATGGCAATAACATTGATGTAAAAACTTGATGATTTGATGACGGTGTTAAGCTCATTTAACAATAATAGGATATAAGAAGATGCAAAATCACAGGAAAATGCAATTTTAAAGCTTGATATTAAGACGCATGTAATAACTTTCATATTAAATGAAAACTGAGCCACAGAACAGCAATGCCTACAAAACCGCATAAACAGCCAGCGTAAACCCAGACGTGCCTGCACAACCATGCAGTCTGACTGGACCTCCAGTTGGTAGCATGAAGAAATAAGGGTCCCCAGTAACCGTAGTAGGATCAGATCAGACAGTGCAGATGCGAAGGCTGATCTGAGTAATAACTAGGTACACAGGCAAAGGTTATAGAAAACTTTGTCCTAGGGTAAAATAGGCACAACTTATTTAAATAACATTTTATAACCCGGCATGAGTTATATATCGTACCAAGAATGTGCATCCAAAGTGTTTCCTTTAAAAGTTTTTTTTTCTTCAATCATTTGAAACTTTCTCAATTGGCATAAATGAAAAATCTTGAATGTATGTCCATAAAAATTGGAAAATTCTGAAATATTAGTAAACATATCAGGAAAATGCACAATATCAAATTTATGATTATTCATGTCATCACGAAAACATACCCCACTTTTATATGGTAAAACTGGGGTTTACAGGGGTATACATTATTTTTCTTATTTCTGCTCAAAAACATAGATTGTGGGTACTCGTTAGAACCGCCTCGCCGAGGCGGTTCTAACGAGTACCACAATATATGTTTTGAGCAGAAATATGAAAAAAAATATCAGAATTTTTATCTGAAAACTTTAAGTTTTTTTGTGGTGAAATTTTCAATATATTTGAATAGGCGTGTTTTCGTAATGTGATTGGCACATTTCTGGTGAGTCTGTCACAATAATGAGCTTTACATTTCTTACCTGTAATCAAATATATAACATCAGTAGAAGTGCATGAACGTTTCTGCTTTATTTTATGCACACATGATGTAGTAGTACTCAGAAAAGTCACACTCGTGAATAGTTGAACATTGAGAACAACGGCGTCTGTCACATTTGGTTACATTGTAAGAAACCACAGATTTACTCAATTTTGAGTGAACTAGTCTATCATGAATATTAGCCGGCCTTTTTTAAGCAACAACTTGCTTAGATTCATGCAGATGACGCACACTTTCACTTGCTGATATCTTAAGTAAATCCAAATCCTGATAAAGAATTTTCCCTATGTTAGGAAGAGATGGATTGTAGGTACAGAAAAAGGGGATTATATCCTGACGGTCAGAAGATTTGGGTTCAAAAGCCTCATAACAGTCAAAAATGATGCTTTTTGAATGGCTTTAGATAAAATAACAGCAGGGTATTTATGCATTTGAAAACTAGTCTCTAGTTCTTTTTTTTTTTTTTTTTTTTTTAATGTTTTTGTTTTGTTTTTGTTGTTTTTGTTGTTTTGTTTTGTTTTATTTGTTGTTTTTTTTTTGTTGTTTTTTTTTTGTTGTTGTTTTTTTTTTTTTTTTTTTTTTTCATTTTATTTTATTTCATTTTAATTTTTGTTGTTGTTGTTGCTGTTGTTTTCTTCTAGGTTTCGTTTGAAACAGTCATCACTGGAAGTGATGCAATTATATCGTTTAGCTTGACTAAATGGAATGCCTTTTTAACAAGACAGAAGCTGACAGGAGGAGAACTCAATATACTGATGAACATTGATGTCCTTTTCATATACACTAGTTTTCAAGATACCAGCATCAGATTTTTCTAGTTTCACATCCAGAAAAAAAAGCATTTGTTTTAAGTAACTGTATGTAAATTGTATAGTTTCATGACGTTGAATAAGCTTATCAAGAAACCTTAATAGTTGCTCCTCGCTGTCATCCCAGATCATCATCCAGAAAACGTAGCCACAATAATGGTTGCACGTCACAAGAGTCCAGAAAAGTGAAGCATAGGAAGGGGCCATACGTGTCCCCATGGCAGTACCTCGTTTTTGAAGGTAAGCAACTTCATTAAATTGGAAATATATTTTTTTTATTATTCTTTTTTTTAGTTTACTACATTTTTCAACTTTACTCTTTATTCAGTGGGAAATGTGTTTAATATTTTCCCTGCGGAATACAAATGAAGGTCTTTAGTTATAACCACTCAATTAATTCAGAAATGCACTGGATGGACTTTTCTGATTTGCAACCATACCGACATACTTCAATGCCATCTTTATGCGGAATGTTACTGTATAAAGAACTGACAGCCATAGTAACGAGGAAGCTATCCTTAGACAACTGAGGAAGTTGTCTTATTTTGGTCATGAAGTTGATAGCGTCTTTGATATACGAGGGTAAGGATTCCATATGGGACTACAAGGTGTTATCAATAAAAACACACATAGTCTCATTTAAAGAACCACAAGCTGACACATGTCTCTCCTGGATATCCTAAGAGTAAACTGGGATCATAAATATTGTGTGTCTTAGGTAAGATATAGAACGGTGATATTCGATTTTCATTAATGATAACATCGCCAAAACCACTGAGGCATACACTGCCTCGTATTGTTGAAATTTTAGTTTGTATTTCTTGCTTAAATTTTTCATGAGGACTTTCATGTAATTTCTTATAATATTTTCTATCACTAAGCTGTCTCTTAACCTCAGCAATATAATCCTCATGGTTCATTATAACTATTGTTGAGATTTTGTCTGCTTGTTTCACCACAATATTATCATCTTGACAAAGAAAAGTAAGGGTATTTTGTATCTCATGTGACACGTTTGGCCTATATTTGTACCTCTTGTGATTTTTGCAAAGTTTTATGGGTGATAGCATCTATGTAAAAGTGAAAGGTAGAATCAGCAGGTGGGATAAAAGTTGATTTACGTTCCTTGGGAAACTTTCGCAAATTATCTCTTGAATTTTCATCATTTCGATCATCAACATCATCATCATCATCATCATCACTGTCTTTGTCCTTATCAGCAAAAAAAATCCTTTAATCTTAGTTTTCTAGTGAATTCAAATACATCTTGCTTAAGCTGTATTACATAATGATGTTTAGTTTTAGGTCAAAATTTTAGACCTTTTCCAAGAAAGCTATATTATGTCTTTGTGAGATCTCTTTTTGAAAGGTTTAAAACAGTTTTTTTTCCGCTGAACTTCTTTCCGGATCTTCTTCTGCTGTTTCCATTTCCTCTTGTTTGTGATTCTGACAAAACCGAATTCTTTTACTTCTTGCAGACAAGTGATTGGTGTCTGAATTTTTGTGTCCAACACTTGTTGCCTGCTTTTCTTGGTAGTTCCGGTTGTCCCCATTTTGATGGCTTCAGCATATCTTGATTGCTTCTTCATGCCATCAACATATGCCGGTTGTAATAACGCCATAGTCCAATCATATTAGAGAGAACCATAGTTTATTTTGACATCACTTAATGATTATGTGACGTTGCGTGAGTCAATGTAGTAATTTAAGTATGAACATTACCAAGCGATAGTTAACTATAGGTTTTTTGTTGTTATTTGTTGTTTTTGTAAATGCACTGAGAATGTAAATATTAGTAATTAAAATGTCCATTGCTGTAAATAGGAATCCGGTTAATACAATTTATCATATCCAAAGGTTCTATACAATGAACGACCAGAATATATGGAAAGGCAGGCTGATCTTGGACCTCGCTGTACACATATGCTCCAAATGCACACGTTCATATGACGAGGCATATTGTCTACGCCCTATATAAAGATGATGAGAAACACGGAAGTAAATCCACTGTTGATACACAGTGCATCATTGACCTTATGCTTGTTATCTACAACTAAAACCCGGTACAACCTAATACTTGTTTTTATTTGATTTTCCTGGTGAATAAGCCCTGATGTTATATGTACTTGTATTCTAATGTGTGAAAACTTAAAATCGAAATGCAATGCTTTATTTTCAAGAAAACTTAGGTTTCCATATGCTGTCAATTTGACTGGTTAATTCCGTGTATAATAACTAGAGATTCTGTAAAGTTAACAATAAAGATTTTCATCAGAATGCGTGGAAGTGCAGGCTTATCTGGGCAGGGGCGGATTCAGAGGGGTTTTCAACATCTCCCTAGGGACCTGGCGAATGTTAATGCATTGAAAAACCATGTTCGATCGCTATTATTGCATAAAAAGTAAAAATATTTGCTACATTTCGCGTTATTTCTTGCACTATTTTGTTTCGCCTTTTCACCGATGTCTCGCGAACGCAATTTCCACGGACTATGCTCGTTCTAAGGCCTGGCAGTACACATCTCGTAACGGCAGCAAATCTGTGGCCCCGGTACGATTATATTGAAAGTTGCGTAGCCGTGCATTAACAGCGCGTGAATTGCCTTGTTAATACACGGCTTTTCACCGGTTAATGCACGGATGTTAATAACGTGCGACACTGCCATTTTATGCAATAATATTATTTTTTACAGAAAGTTGTATGTTTAATGCAAATCGTACAGACCCTGATCTGACGTTGCGTTTTGTGACATCTGATCTGGGTTTCACTGTTTGACTATGTCTTGGTTTTTAGGACGCTAGGTAGTAATGTGTGTTTCATGTGATCCGAGTCAATCTCTCGGAAGAGAATAATTCCACAACAACTATGCGCATAAACTTTACATGATATACAAAATGGCTGATGTGCTGTTGATGAAGTTAATCATTCGAAGCATCAAGTATCACAATAAAGTACGGATCTGCGACAGTTGTTTTAAAACGCCAGTTACAGAAGTAGCAGGTGACATTTTACTTTCCAGAGAAAAGAAGGCTTGGCATTTAAAATCGGCGATTCACTTGAATTTCAAACCTTTTTCTCAAAATAATAATATAAATTTTAGAATGTCATGTGCTGCAATTTTACAATTTTAATTGGCGCTTTAAGGCTTCACACTTAGCAAACTGCATATAAAACATAGCAACGTTTCACGAGTGAGATGTTTTACCAGAAAATAAGGCTTTCTGAATCGTCTCCTCCGTGAAAAATCTCTTACTTTTAAAGTATATTAAAGTTATAAAGTATAACTTTTCTGCTACTATTTAAATTAAGCACGCAGAGTGATATCTTAGTGGGTCATGAACGAACCTAATCAACACCAGGGGCCAGTTGTTCAAAACTAACGATGTCGTTAGTTAACGTATCGTTAAAACTTTGATCATTAAATAAGGCATATATGCTAATATTTTTGCTGAAAAGATGTGAGTAGCTTTTGCATTTGCAAAAGCTACTCACATTTTTCTGCAAAAATACCTGTAAATTAGATAGTGCACTTACTAGAACAGTTAACTTATTGACCACTTACGAGCTCGTTAAGCTAACGATGCTTTGAACAACTGGGCCCAGAACGAAAGGCCCGGATTCGTGAAGATAAACTGATACATGCGGTATCGTACACTCAGCTAGCATTCTGATTTGATCTTCAATGGACCGTTACCGGCCCCGATGCCGATAACGGTCCAATATAATTTCAAATAGAATGCTAGCTGGAAAAAGTCATAACCCTGAAACTACGTACATAAACACTGAAAGCGACATTCAAAATTGTAGCAGACATTTTTTAAATATATGAAAGTTAGGCTTGACGTTTCGTGTGAATCGCAAGAAGTCACCTGAAATTTCAAGCTTTACTTTTCTCCGATAGACAAAAATAGTATTTTTAGTATATCGTCTACCACAGTTATAAACCTTAATAATTACAAATGTGTATGTGAAGAACAACCAAGATGCTGTGATTTTAAATATTTTATTTCATGTTAACCATAAATAATTGGAATAACAAATAACTTAAACATTTAGCCTGCTGTAGACGGAAGGAGCAGATGATCAATGGTTAGGTTATAACATGAGAAAATGTACATTCAGACATGTGCATGACCACTCAGACCAGCTTGTACATTCATCCAGGTTGTTCGACGTATTTGTCTGATGATTTTGTATAGCCAAGGTTTTATGTTTTCTTTTCTCCCACGGGAAGCAGAGATTTTGCTCAGAGGGTGCAGATGAGCAGGTGATCTGAGTCTTTGCTGAGCACACATATGACGAGGTTCATTTCTTCAGGTTGTGGATCAAGCGATATTTCGAAAACATTGTTCAACCTCACAGAAACCTGAGCTAGATTGTATATCACTGAACAATAGTATTTTACTCCAAACCCATTGAAGACTGGAGACCCTAAGCGGGTAACTGGCAAACAGTGCAGACCCAGATCAGACACCGCAGAATGCGGCGTCTGATCAGGGTCTCCACTGTTTGCAAATATCAACCATTTTTCTTTAGGAACATCTACATCATATAACCTGACATACCTAAAATCAAAAATGGACTCTTCAAATATATAGTGTGGGTGAGTTTATTCAGTCTTTAACGGGTTAAACGTTTTTTATATTATATTCTCTGTAATATTAATGAAACAAGGTATTCCGATGCTCAAAATACCGTATTTTACACTAAGAAGTGGGACAGATATGCCTAAGCAAATAGTGCAGACCCAGATCAGACGCCACAGAATACGACGTCTGATCAGGGTTTCCTCTCATCCAGCAAAAGTTTGAGACACAGCAATGAGGACTCACATGGACTTGTTCAAAATTTAGGACAAGTATGGTAAGAATACTAGGTATCTGAATTCATGTGTAAATATAGTAATTCTATGTAAATATATACTCTTAGTCACATTCTGAAGAATCTCCAAACTTGTTATATTATACTTTGAAAACATAAAAACAAGCATATTCAAGAAATTTTGGTCATCTGCTCTGTGGTAAACTTTAATGACCTGCAAAGTTTCATTGAAAGCATCCGGTTATACTGTACAGCTGTAGCATAAAGGTTCCTGCTTGAATCAATCACTTAAAATCTAGAAGCAGTTGCGCACACAAAGTTTAAGTATCCCATACTTTAAGTAACATCCAACTCTTCAAAAAAGAGGGACTAAGTCTAAAACCCCGAAAAAGTGACACAATATAATCTGATCAAAATACCAAAATCATATACACGTGTTCAGGTCATGTCCAAAACATCTGCAAAGTATATATTAACAATCAAAACGGTTGCCCTCATAAATAATGCACGACAGAATCGAATAAAAACAAAATCCTCAAAAAGACTTAGTAAAAAAAAAAAAGGGGGCAAGGTAGATAACGTCGGACATAGTAGGGAGGGCCGTATCTTATTAAGCTTGACCATTCTTAACCACTCCTGCAAAAGTTCTACAGGCGCCCGTAAAATTCACAGTAAATGCGCTAGAGGCCACTTGCCAGTATTTTACCGTAAAATCTACGGGGCATTTTTTACCGTGCGTGACCAAACTTACATGCACATGTTCAGACCTTATCAAAAACATCTGCGAAGTTTCAAATCGATCACTTAAAAAC
Organism: Anodontia alba; assembly: GCA_964016985.1. Taxonomy (NCBI): domain Eukaryota; kingdom Metazoa; phylum Mollusca; class Bivalvia; order Lucinida; family Lucinidae; genus Anodontia; species Anodontia alba. The sequence goes on from OZ024831.1 coordinate 72,128,451, forward strand.
TCTAGGAGGAGCTGTGCACACAAGTACAAAGTAAAACCCACATAAAAAAATTAACAGAAAAGACCAAGTCGTAAACCCCGGAAAATGTGAAAAAAAAATCAATGAAAATACCCAAATCGCATCTTCATCTTCAGACTATGTGCAAAGCATTTTCAAAGTTTCAAATCGATTGGACAAAATCCCCATAAGTTGCCCGCACCAAATGCAACCTCTTTGGAACCAATCCACAATTAGCTCCCCTGATTTGTTGTCCAAAATAAGGAAATATAGTCGCACAAATAGTCCCTCACTTGGATGCTGTGTCTTATGCCAGAGTGACTGAGCAGACTACTTCACTGTGATTCTTTTGATAGATCAACATGTAGGTGTTTTGAAAATTAAGACTTTGTTTTGTCTCCTTTTGATTTCAGGAAAACAGGTGAACCTAAGCACACCCTTAAGAAGTGAGCCTACATGCGCTGTAACTGGTATGAACTGACAGGTGTTTACTTTGACAGACGACAGCAGGAAAAGGAGCTGGTCATGGTCATGTGTAAAGTGGATAAATTTGAAGGTAAGAAATGATGACATAAGCAGAAGAAAATATGCATCGATTGCAAAGTTGTCAGCAATTTTTTCCCAAGAGGTCTTTGTATGGAAGGTAATGGAAAAATAATTGTGGTCCGAGGCACTATAAGGTGAAAAAAAGAGAGAAAAGTCCAGGGAGTGCCACAATCACAAGCCACAGCCCTTCCCAGACAACAAGAGGAAGAGGAAACAGACAAAACCAAACAAATGCAAATCGAACAAACGTACGAAAAGCACTAAGATGAGCTCTCTCTTCCCAAAGCGAGGTATTCGCAATGCTCAAAGAACTGAAAAATACAAGAACAAAATAACACAAGGCAAGACTTAAAAAAAAATCGCCTCGTAGAATAAACAATGAAAGAAAGTCGAAAACCATGTTTCCTTTTCTCCGAAAAGGCGGGGACAATATGAATACACGTACACCACTAAACTGATAAAACTTATTTTAAAACAATCTCTATTTAATTTAAAACGTAATTATTAATTTCCATTGACCGGGGACGCAACGTTGAGACAACGTCGCATGACGTTGCATCGACGTTGATGCGACGTTGTATAAACTCCATTTGCCCACTGGGATATAATCGATATTGTCACCCGTAACGGATTGATAAAGGTCCCAGTAGTATTTTAACAAAGTAAAATTTTTAACGAAGTTGAAGCATTTGCATTGCATTTCAGGTTAGAAAAAATAAAAAGTAACTCAGAACTAATATTGAATAAAATGTCAAGGCAAAAATTTTATTTCTAAATATTTCAACCGCACCAATAGATGTGTCTTGGGGCATAGTGGACATCGACGGCCCAGATAAGTCTGCGCATTCGCGCAGTTTGAACATGATGTGCACTGCCTCTTACAGAACTACTGAGTGCTGTAGACTAAAACGACGTACGAGAAAGTCCGTAACATACTAAAGTTCGTAACAGACTATACTGTTTTGCTGAATGACCTTTTCTCCTGGCGAGACTCATTGCCAATACCGTCTGCTAATTATCGTCTGCAACAGTAACATAACAGGGCTCCAGATAAGCGGAGTAATGAGAGGATTTTTCTTTTTAAATTTCATCCATGAAAGGATTTCTTGCAATCTCATTGGACTTGCTATTGAGAAAACATGTTTAGTATATGACTAGAGTCGTCTCGTTTTGCTAATTGGGCACAGCATCTTATATATTTTGTGCAAAAAGGAGATAATATCAGTATTTCTTCCTCCCAAATTAACAGCTTATTTAGAGTCTTGCATTACTTAGAAACCTATTTCGTGCTCGCACGTGCGTGCGCGCGTGTGTGTGTTATTTGGTAAATATTATGATCAATTAAGACACCATTGTCAGTCCTATTAATCGATCAATCGTACAAGAGTCGTCGTTACGCCGATTGTGCAGTTTAAGAAGAAATCCGTCACCAACTCATTTTCGAAGAACCAGTTATATCCTCAGCCAGAAGCAAATTCTGAAAGAAAACTAAAACTATATGAACTTAGGCACAGGAAAAATGTCAAGCCTTATTTTCTCTGAAAAAAAAAAAAAATGTATATATATATAACTTTCGTCGGCTGCAGTTGTGATCAGCGCTTTAATGGCTAAATTCCTGGATATCTCTCATGTACAAGTCAAAAGTGTTCATTGCCTCTTTAAAGGGTTAGTATATAGAAATTGTCTTAATTGATTGTGTTTGTGTAAATTTAAAATGTCATGGCAAACAAGGTTCTGCTAAGCCTGATCTGGGTCTACACTGTTTTGCATATGTTCCTGTTTGTGGGACGATATACACTCTTATATTATTTGAACAAATGTTTATCTATTATCTTCATAGGTTTATCGTTCTCATTTTGTTTAGCAAATTTCTTAAACATGAAAATATCAACGAACATTGATGTCATTCAATATAAGTTACTTATGAGGATTTCCGAGTAAATATCCGAATGATACCGAAACAATACGATCAATATCGGTTATTGCTGCGTAACTGAAAGCCGGTTGAAAAAATAACTTGGGTGTTCATTTATCGGGCAATGTCCTATATTATACATAAATCATGTTTAATTTGCCCTAATTCGTTTTCACTGTATTTCTATAATCTTTACATCATTGGAAAGAAGAGACTTTATTCTATTCAAATCCGCTGCACAGTGTTTATAGCTTCATGATACATAAACGTTTTTCTGTGCTATTTTTGGTGTGTGTGTGTGTGTGTGTGTGTGTGTGTGTGTGTGTGTTTACTATATGCATATAGGGAATGAAGGATTATAAATGTACCCTTTATTTGCCCGAAAAAATATTTTTCATTTTTTTATGTTTTATTTATTTATTAATTATTATTATTATTATTATTTTTGAAAAAATTGCATCAGTTCAAGAAACATTGAAATTTTAGGATCCGTTTGCCAAAAAAAAAAAATCTATTATTATCAGTTGTAAAGTCATATATTTTTCATTCAAACCAATGTATTTTGAACCGCTACTATTATTGGGTATAGGTAGACCCCATGGGACTCATTGTCTCCCAGTAGGTTCCGTGTGCGCGTGTTTGTACTTACCTATTTAATTAGTGAGGTTGACAATGGAGACTTGGGTTCCTGTGTTGTTGAAACCACTAAACAGGAACAGGAAGAGGAAGAGGAATCCAAACAAGGCAAGAACTGAAATAAAGAAATAAACAATTAGATAAATTGTCTTTAATTTAGATGAAGGTGAATGTCCTGATTAAGTTATTATGTGAAAGAAATATCAAAAATACGTAAGTTGCTCTTTCAAAAGTTCCTTTTAGGCTAACGCTTAGCATTCTGAGTAAAAATTCAGCAGGCGGCAAGATGAAATATTTTTCTTACTATTTACAGAAAACGGGGTTTGACATTTCATTCAAATTGTCCCCCAAGGAGAAAAGGAGACAATTTGCATGATATGTCAAGCCCCGTTTCCTGGGGAAAATAAGGAAATCTGTTCAAAGGGTGGTAAATGTTAAGCCAAAGACCAAATATATAACTGCTTGCGTTCTCAGACATTAAACAACAAAGAACATTGTGTCTGTATATATACATAGATTGTGGGTACGCGTTAGAACCGCCTCGGCGAGGCGGTTCTAACGTGTACCCACAATCTATGTTTTGAGCAGAAATATGAAGAATATCAGAATTTTTTATCTGAAAATTTTCATTTTTTGGTGGTAAAATTTTCATTATATTTGAATAGGCATGTTTTCGTGACCAGCTCGTCACCAATACATACTTCGGGCTGGCTTTGTATAATGAGCCACAATGCAAGAAACTGTACCTTCGAACATATGTAGCTAATGAAGAGACAGTTCAGCATGGGCATCCTCACAGACTGATCAGAGTCTTTGCTTGGCACACATTTAGATAGTCAATAATCCGTGATTTCATCAGGAGGATAGCGAAAACTCAGACTAGATTGCTCACTGCTCAGGGAAGCACATCTAGATCTCCAGTCTCCACATTTCCTGCAGGCATCCACAAACGTCAGTGAGGGATTGTCAGGAAATGCAACATTTACACCGAAGTTGCACGTCAACATTATAGGTTACATAAGTGCCGTCCTTGAAAAACTGATAGAAAATCTACCAAATATAACTACCAGTCGCCTTCAATTATGACACTGAAATACAGTCAATTTACAGTTATTTTATATCCTTGAAATCTCTATTTCTTCTTGGGAGAAATTAGAATAAAACTCGACACTTACGACCGCCGCTTCCAACGCCCGCGCCGGCGCCGGCACCGCCGCCGTATCCTCCATAAACTGGAACGTAGCTTGCTCCATAGCCAAAGTCGGCAACAGCGAGGCCGAAGATGCACACAAGGGCGAGAACTGCGCAATGTATAGCCTTCATGATGATTTTTTTTTTTCTGAAAAAAAAAAGGAAAATGTTAAGACAGGAAAAACGAGTTAATCTTTTGTTATTGGTTTTAGTGGGGGTGGGGTTCCGAATGCAAAAGTGAATGCTACGTGAATGTTTGCATTCTGGACATAATCAAACAGTGACTGCCTAGCTGTTACTGCACATCCACGAAATCTGGGCCCAGTTGTTTAAAGCTAACGATGTCGTTAGTTAACGATTCGTTAAAATTTACATCAAGTGATACGCAAATATGCTGAAATTTTTTGCTGAAAAATGTGAGTAGCTTTTGCAGTGCAAAAGCTACTCACATTTTTTCAGCAAACAATATCAGAATATTGTATATTGAATCCGCTAAAACAATTAACGAAATGCCCTTAACGAGCTCGTTAAGCTAACGACGCTTTGAGCAACTGGGCCCTGGATGCTCAGGCCTATCAGGGCTGTTCAGCATACAGGACAACGTTCGCGCAGTCCATGCTACCCATATCGCCTGATCAGGAACATTATAGTCTGTATATAGTATAACCTCAATGGCTCAACATCTTTGAGACCATAGAATTTGTTCTAGATATACAGTCGAACCTCCATAGCTCGAACACCGATGGCTCGTTTACCATGGCTAATTCGAACTCATTTTTGAGTCCCTACGAAATTCTTCCACTAGCTCAAGAAAACAATTATTAGGGAACTTTTCTTATTTTACCATGAAATTGTATGTTGTGTGTACCCATTAGAATCGCCATCATTTAATTATTGTGAAGGAAATAAAAAATAATCTCTAAATTATCACTATTTGCTTCCTGACTTGGCACTATGATTAACCCTCAGTGGCTCGAACTACCCATGACTCGAACAATTTTCTATGGTCCCAAAGATGTTCTAGCCATTGAAGTTCGACTGTAGGTAGTTCGAGCCACTGAGGGTTAAAATAGCGCAAGGTCAGGAAACAAATGGGGACCATTAAGGGATGTCTGTTCGATCTTCTGTATTTATAGTCTGTTGAGTGTACTCATCAGAATCGCTTCGATGAAGCGATTCTAATGAGTACACACAACACACATTTCATGATAAAATAATCCTAAAATGTCTCAAAGTATTTGTTTTCTTGAGCAATCGGACCAATTTCCAAGGGACTCAAAAAAGAAATCGAATCAGCCAAGATAAACGAGCCATCGGTGTTCGAGCATTAGAGTTTCATTGTACAAAGTAAGCGCGAACAACTGATGTCTTTGTGTTTACATCGTACAGTCTTGATTTTCTGTCCCGTGCGCGCAGGTCGCCTATTGGGCTAAAAACTACAATTCCTCAGCGGAATTGAAACCACAATTCTCCGCTTCAAGAGAAATGAGCCCACTAGTGTAACAACTAGTGTGACAAAACAATTCCAGATCAGTCAGCGAAAAGATTATGTCTGATCAGTGATTTTGCTGTATATGAACGATAAATTCTTTCCCAGAGATGATTTTCGTCAGAATTAAGCATTTTAAATAAATCAAGAGCAAGTAAAATCTTCTAAACTACCAGTATGACATAGCTTCAGACAAAGCACTTTTTTCAGCCTTAAAGTCCTGATATTTCTCAGTAAATCCTATTTGTGGGTACTCATCGAGATCGAGCAGTGCAGTCATGGCATATAGCATTTTATAAGTTTATTTACATGCTTCATCTCTTACAACATTAAAACTTTAGTAATATACATAATATATGCAAATACACAGTTGAACCTCAAAAGCTCGAACACCGATGGCAAATTCGAACTTGTTTTTGGCATGTGAATCGGAACGCAGAAAAACGTAGGCCTATGAATCTACATTAGAATGGCGAAATCGCGAAGACATAGAACAACCTGCAGTTTTGCAAAGTCTGCAGTCAGGATGGTTTCACTGATCATATTGACCAGACTAGCTTCATGTGTACAGGCTAATCTAGCGCTTCCTATTCGCGTGCGGAATGTTTCATCGCCATAGCCATAAACACAAAGAAAGAAAATTAAGCAATGTGCGATATGCAAAAAGCGCTCTATGCCAAATCCAAACAGAGAATCCGTACATCAGCCTGTTCATTTGCACAGTCCGATTAGGGCCTTCCAAGTTCGTCGCTGTATATTACATGACAGTAACTGTTGATTCTGTAAGCGGGCAACGAAGGCCCTGATCAGCCTGCGCAACTGCGCAGGCTAATCAGGACCTTCGCTGCCCGCATAGGTCATAATGACTCATTTTCCTATGTTGTTGATCGATTAAGAAAATAAAATACCAATAGAAGAATAAGAAATAAAACTTACGGTCCTTGACTTGCAGTGATGAAATGCGAGTGATCTCAGCCTGGTTCGTTTGGCGTTATATACCAGTACCACAGAAGAAGTGCACCTCGGTAGTTTTCGGTCATTGTCGTAACGTCTCTTCCCTCAGGCGAAGGAGCTCGACGTTAACACATATCCGGAAGTAGATTATGGCTGGTCAGTTAGGTCTAGACGAGTTTGATATTTTAATAAATCGTGTTCAACAGCAAATAAAAAGGAGCAGTGCCACGAGTAATGGGGCCGACGTGCAGTTGCGAACCGTGCAGAACCTGATCTACCTGCAAATGCGCGCAGGACCAGGGTCCTTCCTGTTCGTGTATAGATGTACTCCATAGTGTAGCCAAGGGAACAGGAAAGGGCCTGATTTGCCTTCATGATGCAAATGTTTATCTGGACCTTCTGCCTAACAGACAATTCATATAAAATGCCAAGTCTTATTTTCTCTGAAGAATACCAAAAAGTATAGGCTCTCGCATATGCGGATCCAAGATGATATCTGCGGCTGGGGTTCGATTTGATCAATTTATCGTATTTACTCTACGTAGTCAGGCAAACAGGCCTGGGCAAACAGTGAAGACCCAGATCAGACGCCGCGTTCTGCGGCGTCTGATCAGGGTATACACTGTTCACCACTCACCCAGCAATTTCAAACACATTCATAGTTAGTAAAATTGACCTGTTGACGAGAAGTATAAGGTAAAACGTAAGGGATGTGAATATTTAGGGTAAATACGGTATTCAAATTTGTTTTTAAATTTATCCAAAATTTATCCATGAAAATGAAATTTTGCTACAAAGCGGGAAGCGGGATTCAACTGAATCCCACGAACCCCACTCTGTGTCGTTTGCTGGCTATATAATTTTGCTTAATAGCACTTTAAGGGTTAAAGTAGCCTGGCTCCTGTCTAACTGATATATGAATCAGCATAAAAGCGAATTATATTTTACAAAAATCCTATCTTTTGAAATGTTCTTCTCTCTGATTTGGCCGATCAGTTATGAGTTTCCGACAGGTAAGGGAGCTGATATGTGTAGAAAAATAGTCAAGGAGGAATATTTTACCTTTGTCAGATTAGAAAAGTAAAAGGCTAGGGTTAACGGTTTCTTGCAGTTATGGCACTGCAGATATTATGGCTACTTTGTAGTTGGTGCCCCTTATCGGAAATGACCGTCTATACCTTTAAGTTCTAAGCTTGTTTTTTTTTTTTTTTTTTTTTTTTTTTTTTTTTGTTTTTTTTTTTTCTTCAAATTAATTTTCTTTTCTGTAAGCATTGCAAATTGGTATATGTATGCGTAAATATTCTTTTTTTTTTTTTTTTTTTTTTTTTTTTTTTTTGTTGTTGTTGTTGTTTTGGGGTTTTTTTTATGTGGGTGTGTGTTTTTTTTTTTTTTTTTTTTTTTGAATGTTTTTTTTTTCTTTTTTCTTTTTTTTTTCTTCAAGAAACGTAGAATACTTTTTTTTTTGTTTTCACTAAGTAGAATTTCATGGCGTTATTAAGGTTACTTTGTAATTGGTGCTGTTTATCGAAAATATATTCTTTTAGGCTCTAAGCCTGATTTTTCAAATTTAAATTACTTCTCTATGCGCTTTGCATATTGGAAAATGGCGTGCTTTTTTTTTTTTTTTTTTTTTTTCAGAAAACGTAGGGTACTTTTTATACCTCGCCACATGATAGTGGTGGAGTATTATGGTTTCACGTTGGACGTCCGTCAGTCGTACGTCGGTCCGTCTGTCCGTATTTCGTTTCCGGATGATAATTTGAGAAACATTAATGGACTTTCACCAAACTTGGTATGTGCATTGATATTGTAGAGATCTGGTTTGCGATTGCTAACGGGCAAATTTCGTAAAATTTTTGACGTAGTTATCTGCCCGAGACACGCCTTTTCTGTTTCCGGACGACAAGTTGTGTAAATGTCAAGGGATTTTAACCAAACTTGGTACATGCATTGATATTAAGGAGATCTGGTTTGGGATTGCTAAAGGGCAAATTTCGTCAATGTTTGACAGAGTTATCTGCCCGCGACACGATAATGGCGGGGTATAATAGTTTAACGTTTCTATTGTTGTTGTTGGTGGTGGTTGCGTTCTATCGCGTCGAAAATATGCAGTCGCTACACACCCCTCCCGATGACCTCAGGGTATTTCGAGCCACCGAGGGTTAATCATGGTGCCAGGTCAGGAAGCAAATGACGATACTTTAGAGAATCTTTTCGATTTTCTATAAAATAATGCTAACTTTAGTGTACTCATAAGATTCGCCTCGATGATGCGATTCTAAAGAGTACACACAATATACAATTTCATGATAATACAGTAGAACCTCAATAATTCAAACTCCAATAATTCAAAATTCTCAATAATTCAAAATCATTTTGAAGTCCCGACTTAAATATATGTATGCATTTTAACCCTCAATTATTCAAAGTCTCAATAATTCAAATAAAGCTGTTTGGTCCCTTGGACTTTGAATTATCGAGGTTCCACTGTATAAGAAAATTTTCTTAAATATTTGTTTTCTGGAGTGATTGGAAGAATTCTATAGTGACTCGAAAACGACCATGGTAAATGAGCCATCGGTCATCGGTGTTCGAGCAACTGAGGTTTGACTGTAGAATGCTGACTGAGAACGGACATTTACGGCAGTTATCATTCTACATGTATTTCAGTATGGTTGTACTTTATACATTCCGTACAAAGGATGATGACAAGCCTGGCCAGTGTGAAGAGGCCGGTTTAATTCTGCGCTTTCCGCATGTTTTGCTCTTGTCAGTGCACTCTCTGTTTGTTTTCGTTCTGACGTGCCTATGGTGCCTTTTCTGTTTGCAGATACCACGAAAATGGAGTGATTTTAGCCTAGGGGAAGCAAAACATACGAAATGCTACATACGAAAAGCTGAAAAAATATATCGATGAATTTATCAGATTGTGCGTGTAGCGCAAGCTGATTCGGGCTTTCCTTGTTCGCGTATATCACAAGAGTCCGTGTCAAATGTTTCGCATTATACATTGTTTTTGCATTTTTCCAGACCCCGGGTGAGTAGATAAAGTTTATATTCACACTTTCAACTGAACCTGACTGTTTTGAGAAAATCAAACATGTTTGTGACATTAATAAGTGTTTTGATATTCGTTATCATGAATGATTTATCAAAAAAGGCCGGAAGATCGTAAAACAGATAAGCCCCAACACGTGAGCTTCTGCTGTCCATTGGTACGAGTATATTCTCGCATGGTATTCTTACATTCCAGACTGATCTGAGCCTTCCCTGTCCGCATGTGCACCGAAAGAACACGTTCGCATGGCTTGGTCCATATTTTGGTGTAATTCTCGTGGGAACTATGTCCTTGCAATACATACACATGCATTTGTATTCAAATGTGTGATCTGACAAAATCGAACTGTACTGTAAAGCCTTATTTTCCAGAAATACTTATAAGAAAACGTTTAACCCTTAAAGTACTAAGCAAAAATTAGCTAGCAGGCAACAGTCTATATTTTCAAGTTATTTTTCAGAGTAAATAAGAATTGGCATTTCATGAAATCACAAGCATTATTTGCTCTGAAAAATAACAAAAAAAAAAATAATAATAAAATAAAATAAAATGTCGTCTGCTTCAGGTTTTATTTAAGAAATGAAGGTATTTTTTAACGTTTCATTGAAGCATGAACAACATCGGGTCAGGAGTAAAGTAAGTGAACCCTAAACAGGTTCAAGTAAACTTCGATCGCGACCCAGTATTGTTCATATTTCAATGAACGTTAAATAAATAGAGGATATTCAAATGTTTGGAGTGAATATGACTTTTATTTCATCGAAAAAATGTATATTTCATGAGTGCCGAAGGCACGAATGAAATATACATTTTTTCACTTCACGAGATGAAATAAAAGTCATTTTCACGACAAAAGTTTGAATTTTCTTTTTATTATATACATCACTTTCGATAGAAGAGATGCAAATCATGCAAATCTTGACCATTAATGTAAATAAGAAAAAAAGTAGTTCCAGATCTTATATTTTTCACTGCTCAGAGGAGTGAAAATATAAGTTTTATACTTTCACTAGCGAAAATATAACTTTTTCGAAATATGCGTTTTATTTCATTAATAATTCTCTATATATTTCATTACTTTGTATATAATAAATTGCCTTTATTTATTTACGCCGGGCTGGAGCACGGCGTATCTATTTGAGGTTGTTTTTGTAAAATGTGTATGCATTTGGAGAACATCGGTTTTCTTCCAGTTTTATGGGATTCTTAGTGGGGTTATATATAACTATTCACCCCACCTTTTTTTTATTATTATTCAAAGTCACACTTTTGCAGTAGATAACTGTGTTATTGGTAACATAGTGAAATAAAAAAAAATGGAAGTACTTTGTAGAATGAATGTGGCAATGTGGGTTTTGCTCATTTAAAAGAGAAATGAGCAGTTTTCCCGTAGGAGCCCCAATTTGACCATTCGACTTGAAATGAGCTTGTTGCTGTCAATATTCGTACACGTTTGAATTTTTTCGTTTCGTTTTTTTTTTTTTTTTTTTTTTTTTTTTCGTCGTACTACGAAGAAGAAACAAAAGATATTTTTCTTTGTTTACGATTGGAAATATGCATTCTCAAATCGAACGGATTATAAGCTGGTTTACTAATACAGTTTAATTTGATATTCAAGCATGGAAAGATTTGGGCCGAAAGAAAACGTTATGAGTGGAGAAAAGAACGAAACACTGCTACATAGATAATTTCGGATATAGTATGTTCGGCCTAGGCTATGGATGGCGACATGTAATTATGTATGCGGGTTAGAAAACAGACGATCATAGCTGATTTTTTTTTTTTTACATACGAGTAGCTCTGATAACGTCTGTAATGTTTTTATCGTTGAGTACTGCGATAATTTATATAATTACAACCTTTCATAAATTATAACATTTTTCCACTGTACTACGATCTATAGGGAGCTAAGTAATGCATGACAGACTAGTTTATATTTATATTGTTTTCCATCAATTATTTGACGACAAGATCTTGTTCGAGAGCACAAACAAAAACAATTGCACGCAGTTGTCTATTAACCGCAAATTTGATAAAAGAGATCAAACTCCAAGTTCCTATTTTAAATTTTATTGCTGAGTAGTTTCGACAACCTTTTTCGAGGGACATTATTGTAAACAATGAAACATGATGACATCAATGTCACACGACGTCAAAGACAACGACGTCAAAAATGGCAATAACATTGATGTAAAAACTTGATGATTTGATGACGGTGTTAAGCTCATTTAACAATAATAGGATATAAGAAGATGCAAAATCACAGGAAAATGCAATTTTAAAGCTTGATATTAAGACGCATCTAATAACTTTCATATTAAATGAAAACTGAGTCACAGAACAGCAATGCCTACAAAACCGCATAAACAGCCAGCGAAAACCCAGACGTGCCTGCACAACCATGCAGTCTGACTGGACCTCCAGTTGGTGGCATGCAGAAATAAGGGTCCCCAGTAACCGTAGTAGGATCAGATCAGACAGTGCAGATGCGAAGGCTGATCTGAGTAATAACTAGGTACACAGGCAAAGGTTATAGAAAACTTTGTCCTAGGGTAAAATAGGCACAACTTATTTAAATAACATTTTATAACCCGGCATGAGTTATAAATCGTACCAAGAATGTGCATCCAAAGTGTTTCCTTTAAAAGTTTTTTTTCCAATCATTTGAAACTTTCTCAATGGGCATAAATGAAAAATCTTGAATGTATGTCCATAAAAATTGGAACATTCTGAAATATTAGTAAACATATCAGGAAAATGCACAATATCAAATTTATGATTATTCATGTCATCACGAAAACATACCTATATAATCTTGACCCCCTTAAACCCCACTTTTATATGGTAAAACTGGGGTTTACAGGGGTATACATTATTTTTCTTATTTCTGCTCAAAAATATAGATTGTGGGTACTCGTTAGAACCGCCTCGCCGAGGCGGTTCTAACGAGTACCTACAATATATGTTTTGAGCAGAAATATGAAAAAAATATCAGAATTTTTATCTGAAAACTTTCAGTTTTTTGTGGTGAAATTTTCAATATATTTGAATAGGCGTGTTTTCGTAATGTGATTAGCACATTTCTGGTGAGTCTGTTACAATAATGAGCTTTACATTTCTTACCTGTAATCAAATATATAACATCAGTAGAAGTGCATGACCGTTTCTGCTTTATTTTATGCACACATGATGTAGTAGTACTCAGAAAAGTCAGACTCGTGAATAGTTGAACAATGAGAACAACGGCGTCTGTCACATTTGGTTACATTGTAAGAAACCACAGATTTACTCAATTTTGAGTGAACTAGCCTACCATGAATATTAGCCGGCCTTTTTTAAGCAACAACTTGCTTAGATTCATGCAGATGACGCACACTTTCACTTGCTGATATCTTAAGTAAACCCCAATCCTGATAAAGAATTTTCCCTATGTTAGGAAGAGATGGATTGTATGTACAGAAAAAGGGGATTATATCCTGACGGTCAGAAGATTTGGGTTCTAAAGCTTCATAACAGTCAAAAATGATGCTTTTTGAATGGCTTTAGATAAAATAACAGCAGGGTATTTATGCATTTGAAAACTAGTCTCTAGTTCTTTTTTTTTTTTTTTTTTTTTTTTTTTTTTTTGTTTTTTGTTTTGTTTGTTTTTTTATTGTTTTTGTTTTGTTTTTGTTGTTTTTGTTGTTTTGTTTTGTTTTGTTTGTTGTTGTTTTTTGTTGTTGTTTTTATTTCATTTTATTTTATTTCATTTTAATTTTTGTTGTTGTTGTTGCTGTTGTTTTCTTCTAGGTTTTGTTTAAAACAGTCATTACTGGAAGTGATGCAATTATATCGTTTAGCTTGACTAAATGGAATGCCTTTTTAACAAGACAGAAGCTGACAGGAGGAGAACTCAATATACTGATGAACATTGATGTCCTTTTCATATACACTAGTTTTCAAGATACAAGCATCAGATTTTTCTAGTTTCACATCCAGAAAAAAACAGCATTTGTTTTAAGTAACTGTATGTAAATTGTATAGTTTCATGACGTTGAATAAGCTTATCAAGAAACCTTAATAGTTGCTCCTCGCTGTCATCCTAGATCATCATCCAGAAAACGTAGCCACAATAATGGTTGCACGTCACAAGAGTCCAGAAAAGTGAAGCAAATGAAGGGGCCATACGTGTCCCCATGGCAGTACCTCGTTTTTGAAGGTAAGCAACTTCATTAAATTGGAAATATATTTTTTTTTTATTATTCTTTTTTTTTAGTTTACTTCATTTTTCAACTTTACTCTTTATTCAGTGGGAAATGTGTTTAATATTTTCCCTGCGGAATACAAATGAAGGTCTTTAGTTATAACCAGCTCAATTAATTCAGAAATGCACTGGATGGAATTTTCTGATTTGCAACCATACCGACATACTTCAATGCCATCTTTATGCGGAATGTTACTGTATAAAGAACTGACAGCCATAGTAACGAGGAAGCTATCCTTAGACAACTGAGGAAGTTGTCTTATTTTGGTCATGAAGTTGATAGCGTCTTTGATATACGAGGGTAAGGATTCCATATGGGACTACAAGGTGTTATCAATAAAAACACACACATAGTCTCATTTAAAGAACCACAAACTGACACAATATGTCTCTCCTGGATATCCTAAGAGTAAACTGGGATCATAAATATTGTGTGTCTTAGGTAAGATATAGAACGGTGATATTCGATTTTCATTAATGATAATATCGCCAAAACCACTGAGGCATACGCTGCCTCGTATTGTTGAAATTTTAGTTTGTATTTCTTGCTTAAATTTTTCATGAGGACTTTCATGTAATTTCTTATAATATTTTCTATCACTAAGCTGTCTCTTAACCTCAGCTATATAATCCTCATGGTTCATTATAACTATTGTTGAGATTTTGTCTGCTTGTTTCACCACAATATTATCATCTTGACGAAGAAAAGTAAGAGTATTTTGTATCTCATGTGACACGTTTGGCCCATATTTGTACCTCTTGTTATTTTTGCAAAGTTTTATGGGTGATAGCATCTATGTAAAAGTGAAAGGTAGAATCAGCAGGTGGGATAAAAGTTAATTTACGTTCCTTGGGAAACTTTCGCAAATTATCTCTTGAATTTTCATCATTTCGATCATCATCATCATCATCATCATCATCATCACTGTCTTTGTCCTTATCAGCAAAAAAATCCTTTAATCTTAGTTGTCTAGTGAATTCAAATATATCTTGCTTAAGCTGTGTTACATAATGATGTTTAGTTTTAGGTCAAAATTTTAGACCTTTTCCAAGAAAGCTATATTCTGTCTTTGTGAGATCTCTTTTTGAAAGGTTTAAAACAGGTTTTTTCCGCTGAACTTCTTTCCGGATCTTCTTCTGCTGTTTCCATTTCCTCTTGCTTGTGATTCTGACAAAACCGAATTCTTTTACTTCTTGCAGACAAGTGATTGGTGTCTGAATTGTTGTGTCCAACACTTGTTGCCTGCTTTTCTTGGTAGTTCCGGTTGTCCCCATTTTGATGGCTTCAGCATATCTTGATGGCTTCTTCATGCCATCAACATATGCCGGTTGTAATAACGCCATAGTCCAATCATATTAGAGAGAACCATAGTTTATTTTGACATCACTTAATGATTATATGACGTTGCGTAAGTCAATGTAGTAATTTAAGTATGAACATTACCAAGCGATAGTTAACTATAGGTTTTTTGTTGATTTTTGTTGTTTTTGTAAATGTACTGAGAATGTAAATATTAGTAATTTAAATGTCCATTGCTGTAAATAGGAATCCGGTTAATACAATTTATCATATCCAAAGGTTCTGTACAATGAACGACCAGAATATATGGAAAGGCAGGCTGATCTTGGACCTCGCTGTACACATATGCTCCAAATGCACACGTTCATATGACGAGGCATATTGTCTACGCCCTATATAAAGATGATGAGAAACACGGAAGTAAATCCACTGTTGATACACAATGCATCATTGACCTTATGCTTGTTGTCTACAACTAAAACCCGGTACTAGCTGGAACAATGAATTGAATAGAATAATATTTATCGGAAAACCTACCTACAGAAGGTGTTCTCTATTCACATGTGCTTTTTCGGCATACCACACGTATGCAGCTATTCTATAAGGTTACAATTGCAGCACTTTATCAGAGGTTATTGGACGTACATTAATTCTGATAATTTCACTTTTGAAGCGGTTGGATGCACTGGTATTGCTAAGCGCAATTTATAGCATTCCCGGGACAGTGTGACAAAATTTTGATATACTTAGCTACTTATAATAGTTTTAATGAGGTTAGCCTAAAAAAACTGTAATTATTTATTTGATGTGAGGGTCATTCTTGTAGAGGCCTACGGGACAAGATCTCATTTAGATTTCCCGAATTCACCTTTTGCCTGATGGAATTTAGCCTATTTCGCCAAGATTTGCATGTAAAGAACCCAAAACTATTCCGTATTAAAATCAACTTTAACATGTATTGTGTGCTAATCGTAGACCAAGCTTTTTGTGAAACCTAATACTTGTTTTTATTTGATTTTCCCGGTGAATAAGCCCTGATGTTATATGTACTTGTATTCTAATGTGTGAAATCTTAAAGGAATTAAATCTTTGTAGGACCCGATGCGATTAACAACCGACTCCTCAAAGAACTCTCCAGTGCTCTTTCTGATCCCCTATGCGACCTCTTCAATTATTCACTTTCTACAGGCAAATTTCCTGAGAATTGGAAACAGGCAAATATAACTCCAATCCACAAGAAAGATGATCCTTCAGATCCCTCTAACTACCGTCCGATCTCCCTTCTAAGTACAGTAGGAAAAGTTCTCGAGAAACTTGTTCATAAATATGTATTCAACTTCATTCGCGACAAAGGAGCAATTACAACTCTTCAATCTGGTTTTGTTCCAGGCGATTCTACTGTCAACCAACTAATTGATATATAATATCTATAATACTTTTTGTAAAGCTCTTGATGAAGGCAAAGAAGTGCGTGCTGTGTTTTGTGATATCAGCAAAGCCTTTGATAGAGTGTGGCATAAAGGACTTCTTTATAAGTTGAACAGAGTAGGCATAAGAGGTTCTCTCCTTTCGTGGTTCACCGATTATCTAATCAATCGCTTTCAAAGAGTCGTTCTCCCTGGAGCCAGCTCTAGCTGGATACCAATCAGAGCGGGTGTCCCACAAGGCTCTATACTCGGCCCCCTTCTGTTTTTGGTATATATAAACGACATTGTCGAAGAGATCCATTGCAAAATACGTCTTTTCGCGGATGACACAAGTCTGTATATCATCGTTAACGACCCAGTTGAAGCCGCCCAACTACTAAATTCCGATCTAGAAAAGATCAACCAGTGGGCCAAAAAGTGGTTAGTCAGCTTCAACCCAGCTAAGTCTGAATCTCTCCTACTCTCCCGCAAACGTAACAAACCTTACCATCCACCGGTTATTATGAACAATCAACCTATAATCGAAGTCGATACCCACAAACATCTAGGTCTTACCTTTTCTAGTGACTGTACATGGCATGAACACTTGGCCCAGGTCAAATCGAAAGCGTGGAATAGAATAAACATTATGCGCAAGTTAAAATTTCTACTTGATAGGAAATCTCTTCAGACAATTTACTTTTCTTTCATTAGACCCTTACTTGAATATGGTAACGTCGTGTGGGATAATTGCACTCAATACGAAGCAAACGAATTGGAGAAAATTCAGATCGAGGCGGCGCGTATAGTAACCGGTGCAACCAGACTAGTATCTTTAAATCTTTTATATTCCGAAACTGGATGGGACACCTTGGCTTGCAGAAGAAATAAACACAAAATTACTATGTTCTATAAAATGTATTATGACCTTTCTCCAGCTTACCTGTCCTCACTTTTACCACCCACAACTGGAGCAAATGTCTCATATAATCTCCGCAACCCTAACAATCTTCAAACAATACACAGCCATTCTCAGCTCTACTTTAACTCATTTCTTCCAAGTGCAATCAGAACTTGGAACACTTTGCCTGAGGACACAAGAAAAAGCAGTAGCATAGCTTCATTGAAACGTCATCTTAACACTAACGTCACTCTTCCACCACGACATTTCTACGAAGGGAAACGACTTGGACAAATTCTTCATTGCCGACTGAGGACTAACTGTAGCGCTTTAAACCAACACCTGTTCTCAAAAAGCATTGTTCAATGCTCATTATGTGCCTGTGGTCTTGTGGAAGATACTGGGCATTTTCTTCTTTACTGTCCCCTCTATCTTAATCACAGAGACGATATGTTAAGATCTCTTAATCATCTCTGTCAACCCAGTCTTAATATTCTTCTCTATGGAGACCCCAACCTGAATGATAATGATAACAAGCAAATCTTTCTTTCTGTGCAAAAATACATTTTGAATACTAGAAGATTTCAAGCCAATCGCTAGCATACCTCCGCCCTAATATATGTACCCTATTGAAGAGTCTTCTGAGACATTTTATTGAACTGTATACGTGAGCTAATACCTTTGATTAGTATGTCTAACATCGCTTAATGTAGCAGTAAGAGTTCAATGTTATATTACACACACCCAACCCCCCGTGGAGCCCCTACCTTCTTTTTTGAATCTTTCAGTGTTCCATTCTACTTATTTCTATAAAATTATAATTGAATATGTATATTTATTGTTTATAATAAGTAAAAGTAAACATTTTGACTTTTGAAATTCACTTGCAAAGTAAAATATTATATACAACAGTTTTTGGAAACGACAATTGTTTTGATTTATAAGTGTTGTATTATTGCAAAACTTCTAGGGATACAGATTTACATAAGTCTTAGACTTTCTTCTGAATCCCTTTTGTATGAGTTCATTCATGTTTGTACTGTAACAGTATATGTATTATACGAATAAAATATGTTTAAACTAAATCTTAAAATCGAAATGCAATGCTTTATTTTCAAGAAAACTTAGGTTTCCATATGCTGTCAATTTGACTGGTTAATTCCGTGTATAATAACTAGAGATTCTGTAAAGTTAACAATAAAGATTTTCATCAGAATACGCGGAAGTGCAGGCTTATCTGGGCAGGGGCGGATTCAGAGGGGTTTTCAACATCTCCCTAGGGACCTGGCGAATGTTAATGCATTGAAAAACCATGTTCGATCGCTATTATTGCATAAAAAGTAAAAATATTTGCTACATTTCGCGTTATTTCTTGCACTATTTTGTTTCGCCTTTTCACCGATGTCTCGCGAACGCAATTTCCACGGACTATGCTCGTTCTAAGGCCTGGCAGTACACATCTCGTAACGGCAGCAAATCTGTGGCCCCGGTACGATTATATTGAAAGTTGCGTAGCCGTGCATTAACAGCGCGTGAATTGCCTTGTTAATACATGGCTTTTCACCGGTTAATGCACGGATGTTAATAACGTGCGACACTGCCATTTTATGCAATAATATTATTTTTTACAGAAAGTTGTATGTTTAATGCAAATCGTACAGACCCTGATCTGACGTTGCGTTTTGTGACATCTGATCTGGGTTTCACTGTTTGACTATGTCTTGGTTTTTAGGACGCTAGGTAGTAATGTGTGTTTCATGTGATCCGAGTCAATCTCTCGGAAGAGAATAATTCCACAACAACTATGCGCATAAACTTTACATGATATACAAAATGGCTGATGTGCTGTTGATGAAGTGTATCATTCGAAGCATCAAGTATCACAATAAAGTACGGATCTGCGACAGTTGTTTTAAAACGCCAGTTACAGAAGTAGCAGGTGACATTTTACTTTCCAGAGAAAAGAAGGCTTGGCATTTCAAATTGGCGATTCACTTGAATGTCAAACTTTTTTCTCAAAATAATAATATAAATTTTAGAATGTCATGTGCTGCAATTTTACAATTTTAATTGGCGCTTTAAGGCTTCACACTTAGCAAACTGCATATAAAACATAGCAACGTTTCACGGGTGAGATGTTTTACCAGAAAATAAGGCTTTCTGAATCGTCTCCTCCGTGAAAAATCTCTTACTTTATAAGAAAAAGTATAACTTTTCTGCTACTATTTAAATTAAGCACGCAGAGTGATATCTTAGTGGGTCATGAACGAACCTAATCAACACCAGGGCCCAGTTGTTCAAAACTAACGATGTCGTTAGTTAACGTATCGTTAAAACTTTGATCATTAAATATGGCATATATGCTAATATTTTTGCTGAAAAGATGTGAGTAGCTTTTGCATTTGCAAAAGCTACTCACATTTTTCTGCAAAAATACCTGTAAATTAGATAGTGCACTTACTAGAACAGTTAACTTATTGACCACTAACGAGCTCGTTAAGCTAACGATGCTTTGAACAACTGGGCCCAGAACGAAAGGCCCGGATTCGTGAAGATAAACTGATACATGCCGTATCGTACACTCAGCTAGCATTCTGATTTGATCTTCAATGGGCCGTTACCGGCCCCGATGCCGATAACGGTCCAATATAATTTCAAATAGAATGCTAGCTGGAAAAAGTCATAACCCTGAAACTACGTACTTAAACACTGAAAGCGACATTCAAAATTGTAGCAGACATTTTTTAAATATATGAAAGTTAGGCTTGACGTTTCGTGTGAATCGCAAGAAGTCACCTGAAATTTCAAGCTTTACTTTTCTCCGATAGACAAAAATAGTATTTTTAGTATATCGTCTACCACAGTTATAAACCACAATAATTACAAATGTGTATGTGAAGAACAACCAAGATGCTGTGATTTTAAATATTTTATTTCATGTTAACCATAAATAATTGGAATAACAAATAACTTAAACATTTAGCCTGCTGTAGACGGAAGGAGCAGATGATCAATGGGTAGGTCATAACATGAGAAAATGTACATTCAGACATGTGCATGAACACTCAGACCAGCTTGTACATTCATCCAGGTTGTTCGACGTATTTGTCTGATGATTTTTGTATAGCCAAGGTTTTATGTTTTCTTTTCTCCAACGGGAAGCAGAGATTTTGCTCAGAGGGCACAGATGAGCAGGTGATCTGAGTCTTTGCTGAGCACACATATGACGAGGTTCATTTTTGCACGTTGTGGATCAAGCGATATTTCGAAAATATTGTTCAACCTCACAGAAACCTGAGCTTGATTTTATATCACTGAACAATAGTATTTTACTCCAAACCCATTGAGGACTGGAGACCCCTAAGCGGGTAACTGGCAAACAGTGCAGACCCAGATCAGACGCCGCAGAATGCGGCGTCTGATCAGGGTCTCCACTGTTTGCAAATATCAACCATTTTTCTTTAGGAATATCTACATCATATAACCTGACATACCTAAAATCAAAAATGGACTCTTCCAATATATAGTGTGGGAGAGTTTATTCAGTCTTTAACGGGTTAAACGTTTTTGATATTATAATCTCTGTAATCTTAATGAAACAAGGTATTCCGATGCTCAAAATACCGTATTTTACACTAAGAAGTGGGACAGATATGCCTAAGCAAATAGTGCAGACCCAGATCAGACGCCACAGAATACGACGTCTGATCAGGGTTTCCTATCATCCAGCAAAAGTTTGAGACACAGCAATAAGGACTCACATGGACTTCTTCAAAGTTTAGGACAAGTATGGTAAGAATACTAGGTATCTGAATTCATGTGTAAATATAGTAATTCTATGTAAATATATACTCTTAGTCACATTCTGAAGAATCTCCAAACTTGTTATATTATACTTTGAAAACATACAAACAAGCATATTCAAGAAATTTTGGTCATCTGCTCTGTGGTAAACTTTAAGGACCTGCAAAGTTTCATTGAAAGCATCCGGTTATACTGTACAGCTGTAGCATAAAGGTTCCTGCTTGAATCAATCACTTAAAATCTAGAAGCAGTTGCGCACACAAAGTTTAAGTATCCCATACTTTAAGTAACATCCAACTCTTCAAAAAAGAGGGACTAAGTCTAAAACCCCGAAAATGTGACACGATATAATCTGATCAAAATACCAAAATCATATACACGTGTTCAGGTCATGTCCAAAACATCTGCAAAGTATATATTAACAATCAAAACGGTTGCCCTCATAAATAATGCACGACAGAATCGAATAAAAACAAAATCCTCAAAAAGACTTAGTAAAAAAAAAAAAAAAAAAAAAAAAAAAATGGCAAGGTAGATAACGTCGGACATAGTAGGGAGCACCGTATCTTATTAAGCTTGACCATTCTTAACCATTCCTGCAAAAGTTCTACAGGCGCCCGTAAAATTCACAGTAAATGCGCTAGAGGCCACTTGCCAGTATTTTACCGTAAAATCTAGGGGGCATTTTTTACAGTGCGTGACCAAACTTACATGCACATGTTCAGACCTTATCAAACACATCTGCGAAGTTTCAAATCGATCACTTAAAAACTCTAGGAGGAGCTGTGCACACAAGTACAAAGTAAAACCCACATAAAAAAATTAACAGAAAAGACCAAGTCGAAAACCCCGGAAAATGTGAAGAAAAAAAAAAAAAAAAAAAAAAAATCAATGAAAATACCCAAATCGCATCTTCATCTTCAGACTATGTGCAAAGCATTTGCAAAGTTTCAAATCGATTGGACAAAATCCCCATAAGTTGCCCGCACCAAATGCAACCTCTTTGGAACCAATCCACAATTAGCTCCCCTGATTTGTTGTCCAAAATAAGGAAATATAGTCGCACAAATAGTCCCTCACTTGCATGCTGTGTCTTATGCCAGAGTGACTGAGCAGACTACTTCACTGTGATTCTTTTGATAGATCAACATGTAGGTGTTTTGAAAATTAAGACTTTGTTTTGTCTCCTTTTGATTTCAGGAAAACAGGTGAACCTAAGCACACCCTTAAGAAGTGAGCCTACATGCGCTGTAACTGGTAAGAACTGACAGGTGTTTACTTTGACAGACGACAGCAGGAAAAGGAGCTGGTCATGGTCATGTGTAAAGTGGATAAATTTGAAGGTAAGAAATGATGACATAAGCAGAAGAAAATATGCATCGATTGCAAAGTTGTCAGCAATTTTTCCCAAGAGGTCTTTGTATGGAAGGTAATGGAAAAATAATTGTGGTCCGAAGCCCTATAGGGTGACAAAAAAGAGAAAAGTCCAGGGAGTGCCACAATCACAAGCCGCAGCCCTTCCCAGACACCAAGAGGAAGAGGAAACAGACAAAACCAAACAAATGCAAATCGAACAAACGTACGAAAAACACTAAGATGAGCTCTCTCTTCCCAAAGCGAGATAATCGCAATGCTCAAAGAACTGAAAAATACAAGAACAAAATAACACAAGGCAAGACTTAAAAAAAAAAATTGCCTCGTAGAATAAACAATGAAAGAAAGTCGAAAACCATGTTTCCTTTTCTCCCAAAAGGCGGGGACAATATGAATACACGTACACCACTAAACTGATAAAGCTTATTTTAAAACAATCTCTATTTAATTTAAAACGCAATTATTAATTTCCATTGACCGGGGACGCAACGTTGAGACAACGTCGCACGACGTTGCATCGACGTTGATGCGACGTTGTATAAACTCCATTTGCCCGCTGGGATATAATCGATATTGTCACCCGTAACGGATTGATAAAGGGTCCCAGTAGTATTTTAACAAAGTAAAATTTTTAACGAAGTTGAAGCATTTGCATTGCATTTCAGGTTAGAAAAAATAAAAAAGTAACTCAGGAACTAATTTTGAATAAAATGTCAAGGCGAAAATTTTATTTCTAAATATTTCAACCGCACCAATAGATGTGTCTTGGGGCATAGTGGACATCGATGGCCCAGATAAGTCTGCGCATTCGCGCAGTTTGAACATGATGTGCACTGCCTCTTACAGAACTACTGAGTGCTGTAGACTAAAACGACGTACGAGAAAGTCCGTAACATACTAAAGTTCGTAACAGACTATACTGTTTTGCTGAATGACCTTTTCTCCTGGCGAGACTCATTGCCAATACCGTCTGCTAATTATCGTCTGCAACAGTAACATAACAGGGCTCCAGATAAGCGGAGTAATGAGAGGATTTTTCTTTTTAAATTTCATCCATGAAAGGATTTCTTGCAATCTCATTGGACTTGCTATTGAGAAAACATGTTTAGTATATGACTAGAGTCGTCTCGTTTTGCTAATTGGGCACAGCATCTTATATATTTTGTGCAAAAAGGAGATAATATCAGTATTTCTTCCTCCCAAATTAACAGCTTATTTAGAGTCTTGCATTACTTAGAAACCTGTTTCGTGCTCGCACGTGCGTGCGCGCGTGTGTGTGTTATTTGGTAAATATTATGATCAACTAAGACACCATTGTCAGTCCTATTAATCGATCAATCGTACAAGAATCGTCGTTACGCCGATTGTGCAGTTTAAGAAGAAATCCGTCACCAACTCATTTTCGAAGAACCAGTTATATCCTCAGCCAGAAGCAAATGCTGAAAGAAAAATAAAACTATATGAACTTAGGCACAGGAAAAATGTCAAGCCTTATTTTCTCTGAAAAAAAAATTATATATATATATATATATATATATATATATATATATATATATATATATATATATATATATATATAACTGTCGTCGGCTGCAGTTGTGATCAGCGCTTTAATGGCTAAATTCCTGGATATCTCTCATGTACAAGTCAGAAGTGTTCATTGCCTCTTTAAAGGGTTAGTATATAGAAATTATCTTAATTGATTGTGTTTGTGTAAATTTAAAATGTCATGGCAAACAAGGTTCTGTTAAGCCTGATCTGGGTCTACACTGTTTTGCATATGTTCCTGTTTGTGGGACGATATACACTCTTATATTATTTGAACAAAAGTTTATCTATTATCTTCATAGGTTTATCGTTCTCATTTTGTTTAGCAAATTTCTTAAACATGAAAATATCAACGAACATTTGATGTCATTCAATATAAGTTACTTATAAGGATTTCCGAGTACATATCCGAATGATACCGAAACAATACGATCAATATCGGTTATTGCTGCGTAACTGAAAGCCGGTTGAAAAAATAACTTGGGTGTTCGTTTATCGGGCAATGTCCTATATTATACATAAATCATGTTGAATTTGCCCTAATTCGTTTTCACTGTATTTCTATAATCTTTACATCATTGGAAAGAAGAGACTTTATTCTATTCAAATCCGCTGCACAGTGTTTATAGCTTCATGATACATAAACGTTTTTCTGTGCTATTTTTGGTGTGTGTGTGTGTGTGTGTGTGTGTGTTTACTATATGCATATAGGGAATGAAGGATTATAAATGTACCCTTTATTTGCCCGAAAAAATATTTTTCATTTTTTTATGTTTTATTTATTATTATTATTATTATTATTATTATTATTATTATTATTGAAAAAAATTGCATCAGTTCAAGAAACATTGAAATTTTAGGATCCGTTTGCCAAAAAAAAAAATCTATTATTATCAGTTGTAAAGTCATATATTTTTCATTCAAACCAATGTATTTTGAACCGCTACTATTATTGGGTATAGGTAGACCCCATGGGACTCATTGTCTCCCAGTAGGTTCAGTGTGCGCGTGTTTGTACTTACCTATTTAATTAGTGAGGTTGACAATGGAGACTTGGGTTCCTGTGTTGTTGAAACCACTAAACAGGAACAGGAAGAGGAAGAGGAATCCAAACAAGGCAAGAACTGAAATAAAGAAATAAACAATTAGATAAATTGTCTTTAATTTAGATGAAGGTGAGTGTCCTGATTAAGTTATTATGTGAAAGAAATATCATCAAAAATACGTAAGTTGCTCTTTCAAAAGTTCCTTTTAGGCTAACGCTTAGCATTCTGAGTAAAAATTCAGCAGACGGCAAGATGAAATATTTTTCTTACTATTTACAGAAAACGGGGTTTGACATTCCATTCAAATTGTCCCCCAAGGAGAAGGGAGACAATTTGCATGATATGTCAAGCCCCGTTTCCTGGGGAAAATAAGGAAATCTGTTCAAAGGGTGGTAAATGTTAAACCAAAGACCAAATATATAACTGCTTGCGTTCTCAGACATTAAACAACAAAAGAACATTATGTCTGTATATATACATAGAGTGTGGGTACGCGTTAGAACCGCCTCACCGAGGCGGTTCTAACGAGTACCCACAATCTATGTTTTGAGCAGAAATATGAAGAATATCAGAATTTTTTATCTGAAAATTTTCATTTTTTGGTTGTAAAATTTTCATTATATTTGAATAGGCATGTTTTCGTGACCAGCTGGTCACCAATACATACTTTGGGCTGGCTTTGTATAATGAGCCACAATGCAAGAAACTGTGCCTTCGAACATATGTAGCTAATGAAGAGACAGTTCAGCCTGGGCATCCTCACAGACTGATCAGAGTCTTTGCTTGGCACACGTTTAGATAGTCAATAATCCGTGATTTATTCAGGAGGACAGTGAAAACTCAAACCAGATTGCTCACTGCTCAGGGAAGCACATCTAGATCTCCAGTCTCCACATTTCCTGCAGGCATCCACAAACGTCAGTGAGGTATTGTCAGGAAATGCAACATATAGACCAAAGTTGCACGCCAACATAACAGGTTACATAAGTGCCGTCCTTGAAAAACTGATAGAAAATCTACCAAATATAACTACCAGTCGCCTTCAATTATGACACTGAAATACAGTCAATTTACAATTATTTTATATCCTTGAAATCTCTATTTCTTCTTGGGAGAAACTTAGACCCAAAATACACTGGACTAGTAACTACGGTACAGGTATTGTATTTATTGGAAATATGTTGTCGTGGCTGAGTTTTCATAATTTAGTATGATGAAGTTTAAATGCTCATATTTCAGTTATTTCTCCAAATATCTGAGATTTGTTTTCAAAAAGCAATAGTTCAATATATTACCTTTAAGACTGCAGCATTATATTTAAGGAAAAACCAACAGTTTTTATAAATATCAACAAGAAACTTAAGTACCCATTTTAGCTATTTTCGGCACTTTTAGCAGAAAGTCATCAGAAATTCACCCAAA
Organism: Anodontia alba; assembly: GCA_964016985.1. Lineage (NCBI taxonomy): Eukaryota > Metazoa > Mollusca > Bivalvia > Lucinida > Lucinidae > Anodontia > Anodontia alba. The sequence continues at coordinate 72,155,281 of OZ024831.1, forward strand.
ATGATGTTATAACTTCAATTTCATTAATTGTGACTTAACATTTTTCAACCAAACCTATTAAAAACAATTTATTAAAACTTCAGTTATTGTCCAAAATCATTTTTAATGACAATAGTGCTGTAAAATAGCGCTAAAATCAAGTCATGACAACATATTTTGGCAGTTCCGTTAGTGGCTAGTCCGAGTATTATTAGGTCCGAGGGAGAAATTAGAATAAAACTCGACACTTACGACCGCCGCTTCCAACGCCGGCACCGGGGCCAGCACCGGCGCCGTATCCTCCATAAACTGGAACGTAGCTTGCTCCAAAGCCAAAGTCGGCAACAGCGAGGCCGAAGATGCAGACAAGGGCGAGAACTGCGCAATGTATAGCCTTCGTGATGATTTTTTTTTCTGAAAAAAAAAAGGAAAATGTTAAGACAGGAAAAACGAGTTAATCTTTTGTTATTGTTTTTGGTGGGGGAGGGGTTCCGAATGCAAAAGTGAATGCTACGTAAATGTTTGCATTCTGGACATACTCAGACAGTGACTGCCTAGCTGATACTGCACATCCACGAAATCTGGGCCCAGTTGTTTAAAGCTAACGATGTCGTTAGTTAACGATTCGTTAAAATTTACATCAAGTGATACGCAAATATGCTGAAATTTTTTGCTGAAAAATGTGCAAAAGCTACTCACATTTTTTCAGCAAAAAACATCATTCTATTGTATATTGAATCCGCTAAAACAATTAACGAAATGACCCTTAACGAGCTCGTTAAGCTAACGACGCTTTGAGCAACTGGGCCCTGGATGCTCAGGCTGATCAGGGCTGTTCAGCATACAGGACAACGATCGCGCAGTCCATGCTACCCACATCGCCTGATCAGGAACATTATAGTCTGTATATACCTCAATGGCTCAACATCTTTGAGACCATAGAATTTGTTCTAGATATACAGTCGAACCTCCATAGCTCGAACACCGATGGCTCGTTTACCATGGCTAATTCGAACTCATTTTTGAGTCCCTACGAAATTTTTCCCCTAGCTCAAGAAAACAATTATTAGGGAACTTTTCTTATTTTCTCGAACAATTTTGTATGGTCCCAAAGATGTTCTAGCCATTGAAGTTCGACTGTAGGTAGTTCGAGCCACTGAGGGTTAAATATAGCGCAAGGTCAGGAAACAAATGGGGACCATTTAGGGATGTCTGTTCGATCTTCTGTATTTATAGTCTGTTGAGTGTACTCATCAGAATCGCCTCGATGAAGCGATTCTAATGAGTACACACAACACACATTTCATGATAAAATAATCCTAAAATGTCTCAAAGTATTTGTTTTCTTGAGCAATCGGACCAATTTCCAAGGGACTCAAAAAAGAAATCGAATCAGCCAAGATAAACGAGCCATCGGTGTTCGAGCCATTGGAGTTTCATTGTACAAAGTAAGCGCGAACAACTGATGTCTTTGTGTTTACATCGTACAGTCTTGATTTTCTGTCCCGTGCGCGCAGGTCGCCTATTGGGCTGAAAACTACAATTCCTCAGCGGAATTGAAACCACAATTCTCCGCTTCAAGAGAAATGAACCCACTAGTGTAACAACTTGTGTGACAAAAAAATTCCAGATCAGTCAGCGAAAAGATTATGTCTGATCAGTGATTTTGCTGTATATGAACGATAAATTCTTTCCCAGAGATGATTTTCGTCAGAATTAAGCATTTTAAATAAATCAAGAGGAAGTAAAATCTTCTAAACTACCAGTGTGACATAGCTTCAGACAAAGCACTTTTTTCAACCTTAAAGTCCTGATATTTCTCAGTAAATCCTATTTGTGGGTACTCATCGAGATCGAGCAGTGCAGTCATGGCATATAGCATTTTATAGGTTTATTTACATGCTTCATCTCTTACAGCATTAAAACTTTAGTAATATACATAATATATGCAAATACACAGTTGAACCTCAAAAGCTCGAACACCGATGGCAAATTCGAACTTGTTTTACAGTCCCTACGAAATACTTCCGATAGCTCAAGAAAACAAATATTTAGGGAAATTTTCTTATTTTATCATGAAATTGTTTTGTGTACTCATTAGATTCGCCCCATTGAGGCAATTCTAATGAATACACGCAACATACCATTATTGTGTAGAAGATCGAAAAGATTTCCCTGAATTATCACAATTTGCTTTCTGACATGGCACCATGATTGTCTCTCAGTGACTCGAACTACCCATATCTAGGACAAATTTCCATGGTCCCAAACATGTTCGAGCCATTGAAGTTCGACTGTATACATACAAAAGCAACTTGTAAAAAGTAAAATTAAACAAAGAAGAAAAGGAGTATATCCAATAAGAGCCCTTTGGCATGTGAATCGGAACGCAGAAAAACGTAGGCCTATAAATGTACATTAGAATGGCGAAATGGCGAAGACATAGAACAACCTGCAGTCAGGATGGTTTCACTGATCATATTGACCAGACTAGCTTCATGTGTGCAGGCTAATCTAGCGCTTCCTATTCGCGTGCGGAATGTTTCATCGCCATAGCCATAAACACAAAGAAAGAAAATTAAGCAATGTGCGATATGCAAAAAGCGCTCTATGCCAAATCCAAACAGAGAATCCGTACATCAGCCTGTTCATTTGCACAGTCCGATTAGGGCCTTCCAAGTTCGTCGCTGTATATTACATGACAGTAACTGTTGATTCTGTAAGCGGGCAACGAAGGCCCTGATCAGCCTGCGGAACTGCGCAGGCTAATCAGGACCTTCGCTGCCCGCATAGGTCATAATGACTCATTTTCCTATGTTGTTGATCGATTAAGAAAATAAAATACCAATAGAAGAATAAGAAATAAAACTTACGGTCCTTGACTTGCAGTGATGAAATGCGAGTGATCTCAGCCTGGTTCGTTTAGCGTTATATACCAGTACCACAGAGGAAGTGCACCTCGGTAGTTTTCGGTCATTGTCGTAACGTCTCTTCCCTCAGGCGAACGAGCTCGATGTTAACACATATCCGGAAGAAGATTATGGCTGGTCAGTTAGGTCTAGACGAGTTTGAAATTTTTAATAAATCGTGTTCAACAGCAAATAAAAAGGAGCAGTGCCACGAGTAATGGGGCCGACGTGCAGTTGCGAACCGTGCAGAACCTGATCTACCTGCAAATGCGCGCAGGACCAGGGTCCTTCCTGTTCGTGTATAGATGTACTCCATAGTAGTTAAGGGAACAGGAAAGGGCCTGATTTGCCTTCATGATGCAAATGTTTATCTGGACCTTCTGCCTAACAGACAATTCATATAAAATGCCAAGTCTTATTTTCTCTGAAGAATACCAAAAGGCATAGGCTCTCGCATATGCGGATCCAAGATGATTTCTGCGGCTGGGGTTCGATTTGATCAATTTATTGTATTTACTCTACGTAGTCAGGCAAACAGGCCTGGGCAAACAGTGAAGACCCAGATCAGACGCCGCGTTTTGCGGCGTCTGATCAGGGTCTACACTATTCACCACTCACCCAGCAATTTCACACACATTCATATGTAGTAAAATTGAAGGTAAAACGTAAGGGATGTGAATATTTAGGGTAAATACGGTATTCAATTTTTTTTTAAATTTATCCAAAATTTATCCATGAAAATGAAATTTTGCTACAAAGCGGGAAGCGGGATTCGACTGAATCCCACGAACCCCACTCTGTGTCGTTTGCTGGCTATATAATTTTGCTTAATAGCACTTTAAGGGTTAAAGTAGACTGGCTCCTGTCTAACTGATATATGAATCAGCATAAAAGCGAATTATATTTTACAAAAATCCAATCTTTTGAAATGCTCTTCACTCTGATTTGGCCGATCAGTTATGAGTTTCCGACAGGTAAGGGAGATGATATGTGTAGAAAAATAGTCAAGGAGGAATATTTTACCTTTGTAAGATTAGAAAAGTAAAAGGCTAGGGTTAACGGTTTCTTGTAGTTATTGCACTGCGGATATTATGGCTACTTTGTAGTTGGTGCCCCTTATCGGAAATGACCGTCTATACCTTTAAGTTCTAAGCTTGTTTTGTTTTTTTGTTGTTGTTTTTTTTTTTGTTTTTTTTTTTTTCAAATTAATATTCTTTTCTGTAAGCATTGCAAATTGGTATATGTATGCGTAAATATTCTTTTTTTTTTTCTTTTTTTTTTGTTGTTGTTGTTGTTGTTGTTTTGGGGTTTTTTTTATGTGGGTGTGTTTTTTTTTTAATGTTTTTTGTTTTCTTTTTTTGTTTTGTTTTTTTTTTTTCTTCAAGAAACGTAGAATACTTTTTTTTTTTTGTTTTCACTAAGTAGAATTTCATGGCGTGGTTATACCCGCCACATGATAGTGGCGGGGCATTATGGTTTCACGTTGGACGTCCGTCAGTCGTACGTCGGTCCGTCTGTCCGTATTTCGTTTCCGGATGATAATTTGAGTAAACATTAATGGATTTTCACCAAATTTAGTATGTGCATTGATATTGTAGAGATCTGGTTTGCGATTGCTAACGGGCAAATTTCGTAAAATTTTGACGGAGTTATCTGCCCGAGACACGCCTTTTCTGTTTCCGGACGATAAGTTGTGTAAATGTCAAGGGATTTTAATCAAACTTGGTACATGCATTGATATTAAGGAGATCTGGTTTGGGATTGCTAAAGGGCAAATTTCGTCAATGTTTGACAGAGTTATCTGCCCGCGACACGATAATGGCGGGGTATAATAGTTTAACGTTTCTATTGTTGTTGTTGGTGGTGGTTGCGTTCTATCGCGTCGAAAATATGCAGTCGCTGCACACATCTTCCGATTACCTCAGGGTACTTCGAGCCACCGAGGGTTAATCATGGTGCCAGGTCAGGAAGCAAATGACGATACTTTAGAGAAGTCTTTTCGATTTTCTATAAAATAATGGTAACTTTAGTGTACTCATAAGATTCGCCTCGATGATGCGATTCTAAAGAGTACACACAATATACAATTTCATGATAATATAAGAAAATTTTCTTAAATATTAGTTTTCTGGAGTGATTGGAAGAATTCCATAGAGACTCGAAAACAACCATGGTAAATGAGCCATCGGTCATCGGTGTTCGAGCAACTGAGGTTTGACTGAGAACGGACATTTACGGCAGTTATCATTCTACATGTATTTCAGTATGGTTGTTCTTTATACATTCCGTACAAAGGATGGTGACAAGCCTGGCCAGTGTGAAGAGGCCGGTTTAATTCTGCGCTTTCCGCATGTTTTGCTCTTGTCAGTGCACTCTCTGGTTGTTTTCGTTCTGACGTGCCTATCGTGCCTTTTCTGTTTGCAGATACCACGAAAATGGAGTGATTTTAGCCTAGGGGAAGCAAAACATACGAAATGCTACATACGAAAAGCTGAAAAAATATATCGATGAATTTATCAGATTGTGCGTGTAGCGCAAGCTGATTCGGGCTTTCCTTGTTCGCGTATATCACAAGAGTCCGTGTCAAATGTTTTGCATTATACATTGTTTTGGCATTTTTCTAGACCCCGGGTGAGTAGATAAAGTTTATATTCACACTTTCAACTGAACCTGACTGTTTTGAGAAAATCAAACATGATTGTGACATTAATAAGTGTTTTGACATTCGTTATCAACTTAAATGATTTATAAAACAAAAAGGCCGGAAGATCGTAAAACAGATAAACCCCAACACGTGGGCTTCTGCTGTCCATTGGTACGAGTAGATTCTCGCATGGTATTCTAACATTCCAGGCTGATCTGAGCCTTCCCTGTCCGTATGTGCACCGAAAGAACACGGTCACAAGGCTTGGTCCATATTTTGGTGTAATTCTCGTGGGAACTATGTCCTTGCAATACATACACATGCATTTGTATTCAAATGTGTGATCTGACAAAATCGAACTGTACTGTAAAGCCTTATTTTCCAGAAATACTTATAAGAAAACGTTTAACCCTTAAAGTACTAAGCAAAAATTAGCAAGCAGGCAACATTCTATATTTTCAAGTTATTTTTCAGAGTAAATAAGAATTGGCATTTCATGAAATCACAAGCATTATTTGCTCTGAAAAATAACAAAAAAAAATAATAATAATAATAATAATAATAATAATAAAATAAAATAAAATGTCGTCTGCTTCAGGTTTTATTTAAGAAATGAAGGTAATTTTTTAACGTTTCATTGAAGCATGAACAACATCGGGTCAGGAGTAAAGTAAGTGAACCCTAAACAGGTTCAAGTAAACTTTGATCGCGACCCAGTGTTGTTCATATTTCAATGAACGTTAAATAAATAGAGGATATTAAAATGTTTGGAGTGAATATGACTTTTATTTCATCGAGTGAAGTGAAAAAATGTATATTTCATGAGTGCCGAAGGCACGAATGAAATATACATTTTTTCACTTCACGAGATGAAATAAAAGTCATATTCGCGACAAACATTTGAATTTTCTTTTTATTATATACATCACTTTCGATAGAAGAGATGCAAATCATGCAAATCTTGACCATTAATGTAAATAAGAAAAAAAGTAGTTCCAGATCTTATATTTTTCACTGCTCAGAGGAGTGAAAATATAAGTTTTATATTTTCACTAGTGAAAATATAACTTTTTCGAGATATGCATTTTATTTCATTAATAATTCTCTATATATTTCATTACTTTGTATATAATAAATTGCCTTTATTTATTTACGCCGGGCTGGAGCACGGCGTATCTGTTTGAGGTTGTTTTTGTAAAATGTGTATGCATTTGGAGAACATCGGTTTTCTTCCAGTTTTATGGGATTCTTAGTGGGGTTATATATAACTATTCACCCCACCTTTTTTTATTATTATTCAAAGTCACACTTTTGCAGCAGATAACTGTATTATTGGTAACATAGTGAAATAAAAAATTGGAAGTACTGTGTAGAATGAATGTAGCCATGTGGGTTTTGCTCATTTAAAAGAGAAATGAGCAGTTTTCCCGTAGGAGCCCCAATTTGACCATTCGACTTGAAATGAGCTTGTTGCTGTCAATATTCGTACACGTTTGAATTTTTTCGTTTCGTTTTTTTTTTCGTCGTACTACGAAGAAGAAACAAAAGATATTTTTCTTTGTTTACGATTGGAAATATGCATTCTCAAATCGAACGGATTATAAGCTGGTTTACTAATACAGTTTCATTTGATATTCAAGCATGGAAAGATTTGGGCCGAAAGAAAACGTTATGAGTGGAGAAAAGAACGAAACACTGCTACATAGATGATTTCGGATATAGTATGTTCGGCCTAGGCTATGGATGGCGACATGTAATTATGTATGCGGGTTAGAAAACAGACGATCATAGCTGATTTTTTTTTTACATACGAGTAGCTCTGATAACGTCTGTAATGTTTTTATCGTTGAGTACTGCGATAGTTTATATAATTACAACCTTTCATAAATTATAACATTTTTTCACTATACTACGATCTATAGGGAGCTAAGTAATGCATGACAGACTAGTTTATATTTAAATCGTTTTCCATCAATTATTTGACGACAGGATCTTGTTCGAGAGCACAAACAAAAACAATTGCACGCAGTTGTCTATTAACCGCAAATTTGATAAAAGAGATCAAACTCTAAGTTCCTATTTTAAATTATATTGCTGAGTAGTTTCGACAACCTTTTTCGAGGGACATTATTGTAAACAATGAAACATGATGGCATCCTTGTCACACGACGTCAATGGCAACGACGTCAAAAATGGCAATAACATTGATGTAAAAACTTGATGATTTGATGACGGTGTTAAGCTCATTTAACAATAATAGGATATAAGAAGATGCAAAATCACAGGAAAATGCAATTTTAAAGCTTGATATTAAGACGCATGTAATAACTTTCATATTAAATGAAAACTGAGCCACAGAACAGCAATGCCTACAAAACCGCATAAACAGCCAGCAAAACCCCAGACGTGCCTGCTCAACCATGCAGTCTGAATGTTTGTGGCATGAAGAAATAAGGGTCCCCAGTAACCGTAGTAGGATCAGATCAGACAGTGCAGATGCGAAGGCTGATCTGAGTAATAACTAGGTACACAGGCAAAGGTTATAGAAAACATTGTCCTAGGGTAAAATAGGCACAACTTATTTAAATAACATTTTATAACCCGGCATGAGTTATAAATCGTACCAAGAATGTGCATCCAAAGTGTTTCCTTTAAAAGTTTTTTTTCCAATCATTTGAAACTTTCTCAATGGGCATAAATGAAAAATCTTGAATGTATGTCCATAAAAATTGGAACATTCTGAAATATTAGTAAACATATCAGGAAAATGCACAATATCAAATTTATGATTATTCATGTCATCACGAAAACATACCTATATAATTTTGACCCCCTTAAACCCCACTTTTATATGGTAAAACTGGGGTTTACAGGGGTATACATTATTTTTCTTATTTCTGCTCAAAAACATAGATTGTGGGTACTCGTTAGAACCGCCTCGCCGAGGCGGTTCTAACGAGTACACTCAATATATGTTTTGAGCAGAAATATGAAAAAAATATCAGAATTTTTATCTGAAAACTTTCAGTTTTTTTGTGGTGAAATTTTCAATATATTTGAATAGGCGTGTTTTCGTAATGTGATTGGCACATTTCTGGTGAGTCTGTCACAATAATGAGCTTTACATTTCTTACCTGTAATCAAATATATAACATCAGTAGAAGTGCATGAACGTTTCTGCTTTATTTTATGCACACATGATGTAGTAGTACTCAGAAAAGTCAGACTCGTGAATAGTTGAACAATGAGAACAACGGCGTCTGTCACATTTGGTTACATTGTAAGAAACCACAGATTTACTCAATTTTGAGTGAACTAGCCTATCATGAATATTAGCCGGCCTTTTTTAAGCAACAACTTGCTTAGATTCATGCAGATGACGCACACTTTCACTTGCTGATATCTTAAGTAAACCCCAATCCTGATAAAGAATTTTCCCTATGTTAGGAAGAGATGGATGGTATGTACAGAAAAAGGGGATTATATCCTGACGGTCAGAAGATTTGGGTTCTAAAGCTTCATAACAGTCAAAAATGATGCTTTTTGAATGGCTTTAGATAAAATAACAGCAGGGTATTTATGCATTTGAAAACTAGTCTCTAGTTTTTTTTTTTTTTTTTTTTTTGATTGTTTTTGTTGTTGTTGTTTTTTTTTTTTTTTTTTTTTTTGTTGTTGTTGTTGTTTTTATTTCATTTTATTTTATTTCATTTTATTTTTTGTTGTTGTTGTTGCTGTTGTTTTCTTCTAGGTTTCGTTTAAAACAGTCATCACTGGAAGTGATGCAATTATATCGTTTAGCTTGACTAAATGGAATGCCTTTTTAACAAGACAGAAGCTGACAGGAGGAGAACTCAATATACTGATGAACATTGATGTCCTTTTCATATACACTAGTTTTCAAGATACCAGCATCAGATTTTTCTAGTTTCACATCCAGAAAAAAAAAACAGCATTTGTTTTAAGTAACTGTATGTAAATTGTATAGTTTCATGACGTTGAATAAGCTTATCAAGAAACCTTAATAGTTGCTCCTCGCTGTCATCCCAGATCATCATCCAGAAAACGTAGCCACAATAATGGTTGCACGTCACAAGAGTCCAGAAAAGTGAAGCATAGGAAGGGGCCATACGTGTCCCCATGGCAGTACCTCGTTTTTGAAGGTAAGCAACTTCATTAAATTGGAAATATATTTTTTTTATTATTCTTTTTTTTAGTTCACTACATTTTTCAAGTTTACTCTTTATTCAGTGGGAAATGTGTTTAATATTTTCCCTGCGGAATACAAATGAAGGTCTTTAGTTATAACCAGCTCAATTAATTCAGAAATGCACTGGATGGACTTTTCTGATTTGCAACCATACCGACATACTTCAATGCCATCTTTATGCGGAATGTTACTGTATAAAGAACTGACAGCCATAGTAACGAGGAAGCTGTCCTTAGACAACTGAGGAAGTTGTCTTATTTTGGTCATGAAGTTGATAGCGTCTTTGATATACGAGGGTAAGGATTTCATATGGGACTACAAGGTGTTATCAATAAAAACACACACACAGTCTCATTTAAAGAACCACAAGCTGACACATGTCTCTCCTGGATATCCTAAGGGTAAACTGGGATCATAAATATTGTGTGTCTTAGGTAAGATATAGAACGGTGATATTCGATTTTCATTAATGATAATATCGTCAAAACCACTGAGGCATACACTGCCTCGTACTGTTGAATTTTTAGTTTGTATTTCTTGCTTAAATTTTTCATGAGGACTTTCATGTAATTTCCTATAATATTTTCTATCACTAAGCTGTCTCTTAACCTCAGCAATATAATCCTCATGGTTCATTATAACTTTTGTAGAGATTTTGTCTGCTTGTTTCACCACAATATTATCAACTTGACGAAGAAAAGTAAGGGTATTTTGTATCTCATGTGACACGTTTGGCCTATATTTGTACCTCTTGTGATTTTTGCAAAGTTTTATGGGTGATAGCATTTATGTAAAAGTGAAAGGTAGAATCAGCAGGTGGGATAAAAGTTGATTTACGTTCCTTGGGAAACTTTCGCAAATTATCTCTTGAATTTTCATCATTTCGATCATCATCATCATCATCATCATCACTGTCTTTGTCCTTATCAGCAAAAAAATCCTTTAATCTTAGTTTTCTAGTGAATTCAAATACATCTTGCTTAAGCTGTATTACATAATGATGTTTAGTTTTAGGTAAAAATTTTAGACCTTTTCCAAGAAAGCTATATTCTGTCTTTGTGAGATCTCTTTTTGAAAGGTTTAAAACAGTTTTTTTTTCCGATGAACTTCTTTCCGGATCTTCTTCTGCTGTTTCCATTTCCTCTTGCTTGTGATTCTGACAAAACCGAATTCTTTTACTTCTTGCAGACAAGTGATTGGTGTCTGAATTGTTGTGTCCAGCACTTGTTGCCTGCTTTTCTTGGTAGTTCCGGTTGTCCCCATTTTGATGACTTCAGCATATCTTGATGGCTTCTTCATGCCATCAACATATGCCGGTTGTAATAACGCCATAGTCCAATCATATTAGAGAGAACCATAGTTTATTTTGACATCACTTAATGATTATGTGACGTTGCGTGAGTCAATGTAGTAATTTAAGTATGAACATTACCAAGCGATAGTTAACTATAGGTTTTTTGTTGTTTTTTGTTGTTTTTGTAAATGCACTGAGAATGTAAATAGTAGTAATTTAAATGTCCATTGCTGTAAATAGGAATCCGGTTAATACAATTTATCATATCCAAAGGTTCTGTACAATGAACGGCCAGAATATATGGAAAGGTAGGCTGATCTTGGACCTCGCTGTACACATAAGCTCCAAATGCACACGTTCATATGACGAGGCATATTGTCTACGTCCTATATAAAGATGATGAGAAACACGGAAGTAAATCCACTGTTGATACACAATGCATCATTGACCTTATGCTTGTTGTCTACAACTAAAACCCGGTACTAGCTGGAACATTGAATTGAATAGAATAATATTTATCGGAAAACCTACCTACAGAAGGTGTTCTCTATTCACATGTGCTTTTTCGGCATACCACACGTATGCAGCTATTCTATAAGGTTACAATTGCAGCACTTTATCAGAGGTTATTGGACGTACATTAATTCTGATAATTTCACTTTTGAAGCGGTTGGATGCACTGGTATTGCTAAGCGCAATTTATAGCATTCCCGGGACAGTGTGACAAAATTTTGATATACTTAGCTACTTATAATAGTTTTAATGAGGTTAGCCTAAAAAGCTGTAATTATTTATTTGATGTGAGGGTCATTCTTGTAGAGGCCTACGGGACAAGATCTCATTTAGATTTCCCGAATTCACCTTTTGCCTGATGGAATTTAGCCTATTTCGCCAAGATTTGCATGTAAAGAACCCAAAACTATTCCGTATTAAAATCAACTTTAACATGTATTGTGTGCTAATCGTAGATCAAGCTTTTTGTGAAACCTAATACTTGTTTTTATTTGATTTTCCTGGTGAATAAGCCCTGATGTTATATGTACTTGTATTCTAATGTGTGAAGTCTTAAAATCGAAATGCAATGCTTTATTTTCAAGAAAACTTAGGTTCCCATATGCTGTCCATTTGACTGGTTAATTCCGTGTATAATAACTAGAGATTCTGTAAAGTTAACAATAAAGATTTTCATCAGAATACGCGGAAGTGCAGGCTTATCTGGGCAGGGGCGGATCCAGAGGGGTTTTCAACATCTCCCTAGGGACCTGGCGAATGTTAATGCATTGAAAAACCATGTTCGATCGCTATTATTGCATAAAAAGTAAAAACATTTGCTACATTTCGCGTTATTTCTTGCACTATTTTGTTTCGCCTTTTCACCGATGTCTCGCGAACGCAATTTCCACGGACTATGCTCGTTCTAAGGCCAGGCAGTAACCATCTCGTAACGGCAGCAAATCTGTGGCCTCAATACGATTATATTGAAAGTTGCGTAGCCGTGCATTAACAGCGCATGAATTGCCTTGTTAATACACGGCTTTTCACCGGTTAATGCACGGATGTTAATAACGTGCGACACTGCCATTTTATGCAATAATATTATTTTTTACAGAAAGTTGTATGTTTAATGCAAATCGTACAGACCCTGATCTGACGTTGCGTTTTGTGACATCTGATCTGGGTTTCACTGTTTGACTATGTCTTGGTTTTTAGGACGCTAGGTAGTAATGTGTGTTTCTTGTGATCCGAGTCAATCTCTCGGAAGAGAATAATTCCACAACAACTATGCGCATAAACTTTACATGATATACAAAATGGCTGATGTGCTGTTGATGAAGTGTATCATTCGAAGCATCAAGTATCACAATAAAGTACGGATCTGCGACGGTTGTTTTAAAACGCCAGTTACAGAAGTAGCAGGTGACATTTTACTTTCCAGAGAAAAGAAGGCTTGGCATTTCAAATCGGCGATTCACTTGAATGTCAAACTTTTTTCTCAAAATAATAATATAAATTTTAGAATGTCATGTGCTGCAATTTTACAATTTTAATTGGCGCTTTAAGGCTTCACACTTAGCAAACTGCATATAAAACATAGCAACGTTTCACGAGTGAGATGTTTTACCAGAAAATAAGGCTTTCTGAATCGTCTCCTCCGTGAAAAATCTCTTACTTTATAAGAAAAAGTATAACTTTTTCTACTACTATTTAAATTAAGCGCGCAGAGTGATATCTTAGTGGGTCATGAACGAACCTAATCAACACCAGGGCCCAGTTGTTCAAAACTAACGATGTCGTTAGTTAACGTATCGTTAAAACTTTGATCATTAAATATGGATATATGCTAATATTTTTGCTGAAAAGATGTGAGTAGCTTTTGCATTTGCAAAAGCTACTCACATTTTTCTGCAAAAATACCTGTAAATTATATAGTGCACTTACTAGAACAGTTAACTTATTGACCACTAACGAGCTCGTTAAGCTAACGATGCTTTGAACAACTGGGCCCAGAACGAAAGGCCCGGATTCGTGAAGATAAACTGATACATGCGGTATCGTACACTCAGCTAGCATTCTGATTTGATCTTCAATGGGCCGTTACCGGCCCCGATGCCGATAACGGTCCAATATAATTTCAAATAGAATGCTTGCTGGAAAAAGTCATAACCCTGAAACTACGTACTTAAACACTGAAAGCGACATTCAAAATTGTAGCAGACATTTTTTAAATATATGAAAGTTAGGCTTGACGTTTCGTGTGAATCGCAAGAAGTCACCTGAAATTTCAAGCTTTACTTTTCTCCGATAGACAAAAATAGTATTTTTAGTATATCGTCTACCACAGTTATAAACCACAATAATTACAAATGTGTATGTGAAGAACAACCAAGATGCTGTGATTTTAAATATTTTATTTCATGTTAACCATAAATAATTGGAATAACAAATAACTTAAACATTTAGCCTGCTGTAGACGGAAGGAGCAGATGATCAATGGGTAGGTCATAACATGAGAAAATGTATATTCAGACATGTGCATGAACACTCAGACCAGCTTGTACATTCATCCAGGTTGTTCGACGTATTTGTCTGATGATTTTTGTATAGCCAAGGTTTTATGTTTTCTTTTCTCCCACGGGAAGCAGAGATTTTGCTCAGAGGGCGCAGATGAGCAGGTGATCTGAGTCTTTGCTGAGCACACATATGACGAGGTTCATTTTTGCACGTTGTGGATCAAGCGATATTTCGAAAATATTGTTCAACCTCACAGAAACCTGAGCTAGATTTTATATCACTGAACAATAGTATTTTACTCCAAACCCATTGAGGACTGGAGACCCCTAAGCGGGTAACTGGCAAACAGTGCAGACCCAGATCAGACGCCGCAGAACGCGGCGTCAAATCAGGGTCTCCACTGTTTGCAAATAGTTCAGCCATTTTTCTTTAGGAGTATCTACATCATGTAACCTGAAATACCTAAAATCAAAAATGGACTCTTCCAGTATATAGTGTGGGAGAGTTTATTCAGTCTTTAACGGGTTAAACGTTTTTGATATTATATTCTCTGTAATATTAATGAAACAAGGTATTCCGATGCTCAAAATACCGTATTTTATACTAAGAAGTGGCACAGATATGCCTAAGCAAATAGTGCAGACCCAGATCAGACGCCACAGAATACGACGTCTGATCAGGGTTTCATCTCATCCAGCAAAAGTTTGAGACACAGCAATAAGGACTCACATGGACTTCTTCAAAGTTTAGGACAAGTATGGTAAGAATACTAGGTATCTGAATTCATGTGTAAATATAGTAATTCTATGTAAATATATACTCTTAGTCACATTCTGAAGAATCTCCAAACTTGTTATATTATACTTTGAAAACATACAAACAAGCATATTCAAGAAATTTTGGTCATCTGCTCTGTGGTAAACTTTAAGGACCTGCAAAGTTTCATTGAAAGCATCCGGTTATACTGTACAGCTGTAGCATAAAGGTTCCTGCTTGAATCAATCACTTAAAATCTAGAAGCAGTTGCGCACACAAAGTTTAAGTATCCCATACTTTAAGTAACATCCAACTCTTCAAAAAAGAGGGACTAAGTCTAAAACCCCGAAAAAGTGACACAATATAATCTGATCAAAATACCAAAATCATATACACGTGTTCAGGTCATGTCCAAAACATCTGCAAAGTATATATTAACAATCAAAACGGTTGCCCTCATAAATAATGCACGACAGAATCGAATAAAAACAAAATCCTCAAAAAGACTTAGTAAAAAAAAAAAAGGGCAAGGTAGATAACGTCGGACATAGTAGGGAGGGCCGTATCTTATTAAGCTTGACCATTCTTAACCATTCCTGCAAAAGTTCTACAGGCGCCCGTAAAATTCACAGTAAATGCGCTAGAGGCCACTTGCCAGTATTTTACCGTAAAATCTACGGGGCATTTTTTACAGTGCGTGACCAAACTTACATGCACATGTTCAGACCTTATCAAAAACATCTGCGAAGTTTCAAATCGATCACTTAAAAACTCTAGGAGGAGCTGTGCACACAAGTACAAAGTAAAACCCACATAAAAAAATTAACAGTAAAGACCAAGTCGAAAACCCCGGAAAATGTGAAAAAAAAAAAAATCAATGAAAATACCCAAATCGCATCTTCATCTTCAGACTATGTGCAAAGCATTTTCAAAGTTTCAAATCGATTGGACAAAATCCCCATAAGTTGCCCGCACCAAATGCAACCTCTTTGGAACCAATCCACAATTAGCTCCCCTGATTTGTTGTCCAAAATAAGGAAATATAGTCGCACAAATAGTCCCTCACTTGGATGCTGTGTCTTATGCCAGAGTGACTGAGCAGACTACTTCACTGTGATTCTTTTGATAGATCAACATGTAGGTGTTTTGAAAATTAAGACTTTGTTTTGTCTCCTTTTGATTTCAGGAAAACAGGTGAACCTAAGCACACCCTTAAGAAGTGAGCCTACATGCGCTGTAACTGGTATGAACTGACAGGTGTTTACTTTGACAGACGACAGCAGGAAAAGGAGCTGGTCATGGTCATGTGTAAAGTGGATAAATTTGAAGGTAAGAAATGATGACATAAGCAGAAGAAAATATGCATCGATTGCAAAGTTGTCAGCAATTTTTTCCCAAGAGGTCTTTGTATGGAAGGTAATGGAAAATAATTGTGGTCCGAGGCCCTATAGGGTGAAAAAAAAAAAAGAGAAAAGTCCAGGGAGTGCCACAGTCACAAGCCGCAGCCCTTCCCAGACAACAAGAGGAAGAGGAAACAGACAAAACCAAACAAATGCAAATCGAACAAACGTACGAAAAGCACTAAGATGAGCTCTCTCTTCCCAAAGCGAGATAATCGCAATGCTCAAAGAACTGAAAAATACAAGAACAAAATAACACAAGGCAAGACTTAAAAAAAATCGCCTCGTAGAATAAACAATGAAAGAAAGTCGAAAACCATGTTTCCTTTTCTCCGAAAAGGCGGGGACAATATGAATACACGTACACCACTAAACTGATAAAGCTTATTTTAAAACAATCTCTATTTAATTTAAAACGTAATTATTAATTTCCATTGACCGGGGACGCAACGTTGAGACAACGTCGCACGACGTTGCATCGACGTTGATGCGACGTTGTATAAACTCCATTTGCCCACTGGGATATAATCGATATTGTCACCCGTAACGGATTGATAAAGGTCCCAGTAGTATTTTAACAAAGTAAAATTTTTAACGAAGTTGAAGCATTTGCATTGCATTTCAGGTTAGAAAAAATAAAAAAGTATCTCAGAACTAATTTTGAATAAAATGTCAAGGCAAAAATTTTATTTCTAAATATTTCAACCGCACCAATAGATGTGTCTTGGGGCATAGTGGACATCGATGGCCCAGATAAGTCTGCGCATTCGCGCAGTTTGAACATGATGTGCACTGCCTCTTACAGAACTACTGAGTGCTGTAGACTAAAACGACGTACGAGAAAGTCCGTAACATACTAAAGTTCGTAACAGACTATACTGTTTTGCTGAATGACCTTTTCTCCTGGCGAGACTCATTGCCAATACCGTCTGCTAATTATCGTCTGCAACAGTAACATAACAGGGCTCCAGATAAGCGGAGTAATGAGAGGATTTTTCTTTTTAAATTTCATCCATGAAAGGATTTCTTGCAATCTCATTGGACTTGCTATTGAGAAAACATGTTTAGTATATGACTAGAGTCGTCTCGTTTTGCTAATTGGGCACAGCATCTTATATATTTTGTGCAAAAAGGAGATAATATCAGTATTTCTTCCTCCCAAATTAACAGCTTATTTAGAGTCTTGCATTACTTAGAAACCTGTTTCGTGCTCGCACGTGCGTGCGCGCGTGTGTGTGTTATTTGGTAAATATTATGATCAATTAAGACACCATTGTCAGTCCTATTAATCGATCAATCGTACAAGAGTCGTCGTTACGCCGATTGTGCAGTTTAAGAAGAAATCCGTCACCAACTCATTTTCGAAGAACCAGTTATATCCTCAGCCAGAAGCAAATTCTGAAAGAAAAATAAACTATATGAACTTAGGCACAGGAAAAATGTCAAGCCTTATTTTCTCTGAAAAAAAAATGTATATATATATAACTGTCGTCGGCTGCAGTTGTGATCAGCGCTTTAATGGCTAAATTCCTGGATATCTCTCATGTACAAGTCAGAAGTGTTCATTGCCTCTTTAAAGGGTTAGTATATAGAAATTATCTTAATTGATTGTGTTTGTGTAAATTTAAAATGTCATGGCAAACAAGGTTCTGTTAAGCCTGATCTGGGTCTACACTGTTTTGCATATGTTCCTGTTTGTGGGACGATATACACTCTTATATTATTTGAACAAAAGTTTATCTATTATCTTCATAGGTTTATCGTTCTCATTTTGTTTAGCAAATTTCTTAAACATGAAAATATCAACGAACATTGATGTCATTCAATATAAGTTACTTATGAGGATTTCCGAGTACATATCCGAATGATACCGAAACAATACGATCAATATCGGTTATTGCTGCGTAACTGAAAGCCGGTTGAAAAAATAACTTGGGTGTTCATTTATCGGGCAATGTCCTATATTATACATAAATCATGTTTAATTTGCCCTAATTCGTTTTCACTGTATTTCTATAATCTTTACATCATTGGAAAGAAGAGACTTTATTCTATTCAAATCCGCTGCACAGTGTTTATAGCTTCATGATACATAAACGTTTTTCTGTGCTATTTTTGGTGTGTGTGTGTGTGTGTGTGTGTGTGTGTGTGTGTGTGTGTGTGTGTGTTTACTATATGCATATAGGGAATGAAGGATTATAAATGTACCCTTTATTTGCCCGAAAAAATATTTTTCATTTTTTTATGTTTTATTTATTTATTTATTTATTATTATTATTATTATTATTTTTGAAAAAATTGCATCAGTTCAAGAAACATTGAAATTTTAGGATCCGTTTGCCAAAAAAAAAAATCTATTATTATCAGTTGTAAAGTCATATATTTTTCATTCAAACCAATGTATTTTGAACCGCTACTATTATTGGGTATAGGTAGACCCCATGGGACTCATTGTCTCCCAGTAGGTTCCGTGTGCGCGTGTTTGTACTTACCTATTTAATTAGTGAGGTTGACAATGGAGACTTGGGTTCCTGTGTTGTTGAAACCACTAAACAGGAACAGGAAGAGGAAGAGGAATCCAAACAAGGCAAGAACTGAAATAAAGAAATAAACAATTAGATAAATTGTCTTTAATTTAGATGAAGGTGAATGTCCTGATTAAGTTATTATGTGAAAGAAATATCAAAAATACGTAAGTTGCTCTTTCAAAAGTTCCTTTTAGGCTAACGCTTAGCATTCTGAGTAAAAATTCAGCAGGCGGCAAGATGAAATATTTTTCTTACTATTTACAGAAAACGGGGTTTGACATTTCATTCAAATTGTCCCCCAAGGAGAAAAGGAGACAATTTGCATGATATGTCAAGCCCCGTTTCCTGGGGAAAATAAGGAAATCTGTTCAAAGGGTAGTAAATGTTAAGCCAAAGACCAAATATATAACTGCTTGCGTTCTCAGACATTAAACAACAAAGAACATTGTGTCTGTATATATACATAGATTGTGGGTACGCGTTAGAAACGCCTCGGCGAGGCGGTTCTAACGTGTACCCACAATCTATGTTTTGAGCAGAAATATGAAGAATATCAGAATTTTTTATCTGAAAATTTTCATTTTTTGGTGGTAAAATTTTCATTATATTTGAATAGGCATGTTTTCGTGACCAGCTCGTCACCAATACATACTTCGGGCTGGCTTTGTATAATGAGCCACAATGCAAGAAACTGTGCCTTCGAACATATGTAGCTAATGAAGAGACAGTTCAGCATGGGCATCCTCACAGACTGATCAGAGTCTTTGCTTGGCACACATTTAGATAGTCAATAATCCGTGATTTCATCAGGAGGATAGCGAAAACTCAGACCAGATTGCTCACTGCTCAGGGAAGCACATCTAGATCTCCAGTCTCCACATTTCCTGCAGGCATCCACAAACGTCAGTGAGGGATTGTCAGGAAATGCAACATTTACACCGAAGTTGCACGTCAACATTATAGGTTACATAAGTGCCGTCCTTGAAAAACTGATAGAAAATCTACCAAATATAACTACCAGTCGCCTTCAATTATGACACTGAAATACAGTCAATTTACAGTTATTTTATATCCTTGAAATCTCTATTTCTTCTTGGGAGAAATTAGAATAAAACTCGACACTTACGACCGCCGCTTCCAACGCCCGCGCCGGCGCCGGCACCGCCGCCGTATCCTCCATAAACTGGAACGTAGCTTGCTCCATAGCCAAAGTCGGCAACAGCGAGGCCGAAGATGCAGACAAGGGCGAGAACTGCGCAATGTATAGCCTTCATGATGATTTTTTTTTTTCTGAAACAAAAAAAAGGAAAATGTTTAGACAGGAAAAACGAATTAATCTTTTGTTATTGTTTTTGGTGGGGGTGGGGTTCCGAATGCAAAAGAGAATGCTACGTGAATGTTTGCATTCTGGACATACTCAGACAGCGACTGCCTAGCTGATACTGCACATCAACGAAATCTGGGCCCAGTTGTTCAAAGCCAACGATGTCGCTAGTTAACGATTCGTTAAAATTTGCATCAAGTGATACGCAAACATGCTGAAATTTTTTGCTGAAAAATATGAGTAGCTTTTGCTGCAAAAGCTACTCACATTTTTTCAGCAAAACATATCAGAATATTGTATATTGAATCCTCTAAAACAATTAACGAAATGACCCTTAACGAGCTCATTAAGCTAACGACGCTTTGAGCAACTGGGCCCTGGATGCTCAGGCTGATCAGGGCTGTTCAGCATACAGGACAGCGATCGCGCAGTCCACGCTACCCACATCGCCTGATCAGGAACATTATTGAACCTGAATGGCTCTAACATCTTTGAGACCATAGAATTTGTTCTAGATATAGGTAGTTCGAGCCACTAAGGGTTAAATATAGCTCAAGGTCAGGAAGCAAATGGGGACATTTACGGATTTGTGCTCGATCTTCTGTAATAATAGTATGTTGAGTGTACTCATCAGAATCGCTTCGATGAAGCGATTCTGATGAGTACACACAACATACATTTTCAGGGTAAAATAAGAAAATTACCCTATAATAACACAAACTATTTGTTTTCTAGAGCAATCGAACTATTTTCCAAGGGACTGAAAACCGAAATCGAGTCAGCCATTTGTAAACAAGCCATCGGTGTTCGAGCCATTGGAGTTTCATTGTACAAAGTAAGCGCGAACAACTGATATCCTTGTGTTTACATCGTACCGTCTTGATTTTCTGTCAGGTCGCCTATTGGGCTGAAAACTACAATTCCTCAGCGGAATTGAAACCACAATTCTCCGCTTCAAGAGGAAAGAGCCCACTAGTGTGACAACTAGTCCAGATCAGTCAGTGAAGAGATTATGTCTGATCAGTGATTTTGCTGTATATGAACAATAAATTCTTTCCCAGAGGTGATTTTCGTCAGATTTAACCATTTTAAATAAATCAAGAGGAAGTAAAATCTTCATCTAAACAACCAATGTGACATAGCTTCAGACAAAGTATTTTTTCAGCCTAAAAGTCCTGATATTTCTCAGTAAATCCTATTTGTGGGTACTCATCGAGATTGAGCAGTGCAGTCATGGCATATAGCATTTTATAGGTTTATTTACATGCTTCATCTCTTACAGCATTAAAACTTTAGTAATATACATAGTCTATGCAAATACACAGTCGAACCTCAAAAGCTCGAACACCGATGGCTCGTTTACCATGGCTAATTCGAACTCGTTTTTGAGTCCCTACGAAATTTTCGACAGCTCAAGAAAACAAGTATTTAGGGACATTTTCTTATCTTATCATGAAATTGTTGTGTGTACTCATTAGAATCGCCTGAATTGCCTCATTGAGGCGATTCTAATGAATACACGCAACATACCATTATTTTGTAGAAGATCGAAATGATTTCCCTGAATTATCACCATTTGCTTCCTGACCTGGCACCATAATTGACCCTCAGTGACTCGAACTCCCATATCTAGGACAAATTTCCATGGTCTCAAACATGTTCGAGCTAATGAGTTGACTGTACATACAAACTTGTAAACAGTAAAATTAAGAAAAAAAATGAGTATATCCAATAAGAGCCCAGTCCACACAATTGGCATGTTGATCGGAACGCAGAAAAACGTATAATTCTGTAGTAGAATGGCGAAATGGCGAAGACATACAACAGCCTGCAGTTTTGCAAAGTCTGCAGTCAGGGTGGTTTCACTGATCATATTGACCAGACTAGCTTCATGTGTGCAGACTAATCTGAGCGCTTCCTATTCACCTGTGGAATGTTTCATCGCCATAGCCATAAACAAAAAGAAGGAAAATAAAGCAATGTACGGTATGCAAAAAGTGCTCTTTGCCTTACTCGAACAGAGAAGCCCCGTAGATCAGCCTGTTCATTTGCACAGTCCGATTAGGACCTTCCAAGTTCGTCGCTGTATACTACATGACAGTAACTGTTGATTCTGTAAGCGGGCAACGAAGGCCCTGATCAGCCTGCGCAACCTCGCAGGCTAATCAGGGCCTTCGCTGCCCGCATAGGTCATAATGGCCGTTTTCCTGTGTTGCTGATTCGTTAAGAAAATAAAATACCTATAGAAGAATACGAAATTAAACTTACCTTGTTAGACTTGCAGTGATGAAATGCGAGTGATCTCAGCCAGGTTCGTTGTATGTTATATACCAGTACCACAGAGGAAGTGCACCTCGGTAGTTTTCGGTCAATGTCGTAAGGTCTTCTCCCTCAGGCTAATGAAATACCCGGAAGTAGATTATGGCTGGTCAGTTCGGTCTAGACGATTTTGATATTTTAATAGATCGCACTGAACAGTAAACAGATAGTAACTGGGCCGTAAAAAAAGGGACCGACGTGCGAACCGTAAAGAGCCTGATCGGCCCACAAATGCGCGCAGGATTAGGGTCCTTTCTTTTTTGTGTTATGACATAATCCATAGTAACCAATGGACAGGGAAGGGCCTAATTGGCGGATGCAAGTTTTTATCTGGACCTTCTACATAGCAGACGATTTACATGAAATGCCAAGTCTTATTTTCTCTGAAGAATACTTCAAGTTATAGGCTGTCGCAGATGCGGATCCAGGATGATTTCTGAGAGGGTTCGATTTGAACAGATAATCGTACTTACTCTACGTATTCGGGCAGATAGGCCTTACCAAACAGTGCAGACCTAGATCAGAACGCGACGTCTGATCAGGGTCGATACTTTTTGCCATTCAACCAGCAACTTCATACCCATTCATATGTAGTAAAATGGACTTGTTGAAGAGTATAAGGTGAACAGTAAGGGTGTGAATATTTTGGGTAAATACGGTATCCCAAATTTATTCAAGATTTTCCAGGAAAATGAATTTTGAGTCGAAAGGGCTCGACTGAACCATTCGAGCACCCTTTGAATCCGCCCCTGTGACGTCTTCTTGCTATATAATTTTGCTTAGCATCATTGCTTGGTTAAAGTTTTTTATATATATATAGTTATTGTACTGCGTCTCAGAGTTGTGCATATTATGGCTACTTTGTAGTTGGTGCCCCTTATCGGACCGTTAAGTTCTAAGCTTGATCTTTCATTTTTTTTTTCTCTGTTAGCATTACATATTGTCTGCGTAAATATTCTTTGTCCTTTTTTCAGAAAACGTAGAATATTCTTTCTCAAAGTAAAATTTCGTTTTATTGTACATTTCAACGCCATGCATATTAATGTTACTTTATAACTGATTCTGTTTTTTTTTTTGTTTTGTTTTTTTTAAAATAACCGACTATTCCTTTTTTAAACTAAGGGTACTGTTCTTAGCCAATGTTGCTAAAATTTCATGTGCAGCCTCCTTAGGTTGGGGGAACGAAAGATTGCTAAGATTGCTAAAATGGTCGCGTTCCATTGACCAAGATGGCTGCCATGCCCATATATGGTAAAAACCTTTAAATATCTTCTTCTCCAGAACCAAATAAGCCCTGGGGCCTTGTCTTTTCACAAATCCTCGGGGACAGGAGATCTACCAAAATTGCTAAAATGATGGTCCTACGTTGACATTTGACCTTTTTACAGCAAGGTCAAATTTGCTTTTCATGCATTTGTATGGAAACTATATGGGAAAAATGTTGAGAATTCATATTTTGGACATCTCTATAATCCAGTTGAATGGAAACTTGATGATGAGCATTAGGGCGCTTATGAGACGAAAATTAGCAAAATGAGCTGATAGAAAATCCACAGCCGCCATCTTGAAAATCAATTTTGGACATCTCTTCTCAAACCTTAGATCGTTTGAGCCGAAACATGCTCTTTAGCAACAGGATGACTTCTGGATCAAAACAAGCTACATTTGTGTCGATAAAAAATCCAAGATGGCCACAATGATTCTGCTCCATTGAACAAGATGGCCGCCAGAGCTACAAATAGAAAATCTTCAAACGACATCTAGTCCTTGGCCAAAGGCCTGATTTCAAAGTATTTGCTCAGAAGTATTCTACCAATGGCTCTCAACCAAAATTACTAAAATGGCTCCCCTTGGCTGAACAAAATGGTGGCCAGAGCTAAAAATAGAAAAACCTTTAAAAGACATCTCCTCCGCAGCCAGTATCCTGATTTCAAATTAATTTCACAGAAGTGTTCATCTTATGGTTTTTTACCAAAATTGCTAAAAAAGTTCTGCTCGGCTGAACAAAATGGCCGCCAGAGCTAAAAATAGAAAGAAACAAAAACCTTTAAACATCTCCTCCTTGGCCAGTGGCCTGATTTCGAAATGATTTCACAGAAATGCTCCTCTTATCCCCCTTTACCAAAACTGCCAAAATGGTTCTGCTCTGCTGAACAAAATGGTCACCAGAGCTAAAAAAAAAACCTTTAAACAACATCTCCGTGGCCAGTGGCAAGATTTCAAAATAATTTCACATCAATGTTCCTCTTATACCCCTTTGTCAAAATTGCTAAAATGGTTCTGCTCTGCTGAACAAAATGATTGCCAGAGCTGAAAATAGAAAAAAGAACTTTAAAGGACAGGATAAGTAGATGAGCCAAATGACTTCTGAAAAATATCTGAACTTTTTTTTACTTATGGCGTTTTGAAAATTTCAGCATTTTAATCTTGTAAGCAAGATATCTCAAATCCTGTTTAAGCCATTGCCTTTCATAAGAGTACTGGATACATTCTGCATGCTATCTGCATATCTGCAGTGGCGGTTTCACTCAGGTGAGCGAGTTGTGGCCCGTGGGCCTTTTGTTAAAAAGAAACACGGTTAGCTTTTTAAACAACTTTAAAAATAAGAAAAAATAAGATATACCCCTGTAAACCCCTAGTTTTACTGTATAAAAGTGGGGTTTACGGGGGTCGAAATTACATAGGCATGTTTTCATGACGTCAAAGAGCTAAACCGAAGAATACTTTCTGCCATTTACCTCTTTTTAACATCGGAATGAAGTCGGTGGCTTTGCAGGGAGTCAAGGGTATGTTTGTTTGCACTGGCACCAAAATTTGTTTAGATCATGTTACCTCATCTAAATCACCCACGAGGTCTTATCCAACATGATCAGCCCCAAGTACCTACCAAATTGCAAAACTTTTCTTGCACACGAGATAAGGACATCTTGGATTTAACCCTGGGATAGAAATTCTTCTCTTGCATACCAGATACGGATTTACGCAAATTACTTCGGTGCTAGCAAACCTTATCTCACACACTCTTATCCGTCCCGTATCCAGAATTTTCACGTGTTTGATATACACTGGTTGTATAGGATGTCACGGTACGCAATTGTTAAGGTTGACGTCACTGAACGTAAAATGACGTCACTAAACACGGTATTGTCATCACATTATGTCGGACGTCTGCAATCGAAGTGACTGCATTATCAAAAACCAACTTTCAGAAATGAAAGGTATGCAAGAAAAAGAATTTATCATGAGTGCGAGGGACAGATAGAAAAATCCGTCCCTCGAGATCACAGTCTGACATCATTCGGCAAGCCTCGTGATGCCAGACAGTAACCCTCGGGACGGATTTTTCTATCTACCCCTCACACCCATGATAGATACTTATAATCCTTCCCAGGTTATCATACTCAGAGTAAGATGAAAATTGAATATTCTCACGTGTTTGATATGTACTGGTTGTAATGGACGCCACGTTAAAGACGCCACGTAGACGCCACGTATGCCATCGTTAAGATTTACGTCACTGAACGTAATGATGTCATTAAACGCCACAGTAATGTCATCACAATATGGCGGACGTCAGAAATCGAAGTGGCTGCATTATTAAAAAATCTACGTTCAGAAACGAAAAATGGGCAAGGAAAAGAATTTATCATTAGTACGAGTATGAGGGTAGCTAGAAAAATCCGTCCCTCGCAATCACTATCTGGCATCACTCGGCAAGCCTCGTAATGCCAGACAGTAATCCTCTGTTGTGCTCCATTAAACATTTGAACGAAGTTTTGAATAAACTAAAATCCAGGGATGAGTTGCATAAGGCGAGCGTTACAGAGCGCTTCGTAGCGCTTCGCTGTGCAACGTTATGTCACTAAAAAGCACTTTGTGGCGCTTCGTAACTGTGTTTGGAGCTGATACGCTGTCTGAAACAGAACGTTGCATATCAACCAGACAAACAAAATGGCGGCGCCCGACGTAGTCAGTGCCCGTTTTAAGAAATAAATTGTTTTTGTTGTTTTTGTTGTTGTTGTTGTTGTTGGACGAAGTGCATTGTGCATAAATGACCATAGAACACAAAATCATAGTTGAAGCAAGCATCGCCAGCTTTTTACGAGAAAATTCCAGTGTGAAGATCGTGTCATTTTGGCAGACATTTTAAAAAGCGCTCCTATCAAACGGACCGTTGCATAGCAAGAACAAATCGCTACAGAGCGCTACCTGAAAGCGCTTTCCTTATGCAACTCAACCCAGAAGTTTTCGTGCATCAACCTTGTCTACGTATGATTTTTTTCCACGCTTTACACTACACTACCTCATAATCTTATAGAAGAAAAACTTAATGATTTAATTGAATGGACATTTAATAGGGAAGGTTTCCTCTATCTTGCATGTAACGGAAGAAATGGGTTTTTTTTCGCTTCCGAAAAGCATAGAAATTATACCTTATGGTCATGTCAGAAAGTGTGTGAAGCTCTCACTTTTCTACGTGACAATATTTCTATAATAGGTATTAAGGTATTTAGACAAATTGTGGGTATTCTGATAGGTACGAAATGCACACCGCTTGTAGCTGATTTGTTCTTGTTCTGTTATGAAAGAGACTTCATGATGTCTCTTTTTGAAGAAAAGCTATCTGGTTATTGAAGCTTTCAGCTCGACATCTAGATATTTGACAATTTATTAAATGCTGATCATAAGTACTTCGATGGTTTGATTAGTTAAAATTATCCTTCCGAGCTTCAATTAAATAAAGCAAATTCTTCTAAAACTACAGCTCCGTTTTTTGGATTTGCATTTGTCTATTTTAGGGTTTATTTAATGCAAAATTTATGATAAATGCAATGTTGATTTTGAGATTTTAAATTTTCCTTACTTGGATGGCGGTGTTCCTCGTCGAGCACCCTACGGTGATTATATCTCACAACTTATTCGGTTCGCCAGAGTGTCTAGTCATGTTTCTGACTTCAACACTCGAAATAAATTGTTAACTGCTAAACTTCAGAATCAGGGGTATCGGTACCATAAACTCGCAAAGCCTTTCTAAATTTTATAGACGTCATTTCGATTTAATTTCAAAATTCAATGTTGGACGCTTCTGCAACAAGGCCTATCGGAACTTGAATTTTATGGTGACTTAGTATACAAACTCAGAAAACTATATGCCTGCAGTGATTTTAGCACTCAATTTCGTAAAATCATTCTTCGATATATAAAGATTGGGTACAACATAAATGTAATACGACAGACTGCATGCATTGTAATCAACCCAATCACGGTTAAAAACTTTCCTTCCCTCTTTGGTTGCACGCCGGGCCTCAGACTCTATGACGGCTCCGGCCTAAAGACTTTTAAGGAAGTCGGTTGGTGCCTGATGCTCTCGCTCTGGTCGGGCCCATCAGAGTCCTACTGTTGGTTTTCTTTTGCTTCAGCATTTCAGTCATTTCTTGCTGTCCTCATCGGTGTTTCATCTCTGTATTTGTTTGACTTTTATGTTCTTGGGGATGTTGCACTGATGAGCTATAGGAATCCTTCACGCGGACTGAACAAATGTCTTGTGAATATCACGGCAGAACTAAGGGCGAGGGCTGTGGTCACGTTGTCACGTCCCTGTTTTATCTTGAATATATTTTACATGTACATAGTATAAAAAGAAGTTTGTATCGATTTTTATTAACCAGGTTAGATTAATGCATTTGTAACGGGAGCGCTGATTATGATGACAGTTTTACTTTTTAAGCAAGTAGGTACACTTCAGCTTTCAAGTTACGGTATTACGGTAATCACGAGACAGTTATGCTGAGGGTGTATTTGATTATTCACGTCTATATACTTGAGCGGTTACCAGAACACTATATATTCCGAACGAACCTAGGTTTGGTGATCAATATCTTCACTGTTCTGGGATTGATTTTCGTCTCAAGGCTATCTTTTGAAAGGGGAGACAATTTTCTGTCGTAATTTTGCAGTTTTGTAGCGTTCCGAGAGAAAAATGTTTTTTGCTTCATAGTTTTAGCAGTTGCTGTATGAAACTTTGCACCGTTCGGACAATCGAACAAGTTATTTTAAATCTTGACTATCACGGTATTCTTGTGAATATTATTTTTAGATCTTGAATTTCACGGATTACTTGTGGACACAATGTTTCAAAACGTGCCACATTACTATAAAAGTTCCCTGGTTGAATAGAACGATACACACTATAAATTCATTTCATCGAAGACTGATCCTTGTCTTCCTTTTTCTAACCTTCATGTTGTGTTGTATCTGGGGAATCTGACCATGGTAAGTCAATAATTTATTTTAATTTTATTCTTGCAATATTCTTGCTCGTCTTTACCGCAGCTAAAATTCGAGTAGGTAAATTTATTGCTTTACTACGTTGCGATTTTATGTAACATTCGTACTTACAAACCCGGCATGATAAGTAGATAGACCCTGATCAGATGTGTATACTTTGGTTATATGTGTAGACCCTGATCAGACGAATAAGCCGTGTCGGGTGTGTAAATTATAAACCGAATAGGGAGGTTAAATTTGATCGATTCTATGAATCCTGATCAGTCTGGTGAGTCTAATAGGTTCTGTAGACCCTGATCAGAATGCAATCATTAATATTTTTATTTGAATAAGATAAATGGATATTACATATTCTCATCTGACATGTACATACCAGACATATACGCTTAAATGTAAGACACAGTTAGGCGTTATGTTGTTATGTTAACCGCACACACCGTACATATACGCGTAAAAGTACGCTACCTGTTAGGCGTTATGTTAACTGCATACACATTTATTAGTTAGCGCGATTTACACAAATGACAAAGACTATATTCACCTTGAACACATATACAGAGGTCCTTTTTATTTTAATCACAAGTCTGTTTACTAGAATATTTTACGGTGAAATGGCTCAAGCAGCGAGGAGTCATGTTTGAGGCTATGACGATGGCATGTTGATATTGTACCCAATGATTACGTGGGGACGATATGTGATCGTGTAATCATTGTGGTATAATGGCAGTTATAATTTATTTTAGCCTTTAGCGTTCTAAAGGGATTCTTACAGTGGAAGGCGCATTGGTTCTTCCTGTAAGAACGTGTAATCGTCGAGATGCCATTCCTCCGATTAGTTTATACGGAAGTCAGATATATTCTGACTGTGTGTCTGCCTGTGTTAGATTTTTTTTTACAATATTATATGTCATTAACAGCGTCCATGTGGTTTTAGGATCTGATTTTGCTATATAATCATCAATTGCAACGGACTTGTCGCATTTATAACATTTGGCGTACACACTCTGTATATCTAGTGGAAATTAATAAGGAAATATCTTATGTTTGATATCGAGAGTTCTAGGACATGATACTTATTTTCAGGTCCCGTATCCGTATCCGTATCCATATCCGTATCCGTTTATGTATCTGTTTCACCACTGTTATCGTCACTATGATTGACCATCAAATGTTTTCCGGCAAGTTTTGTTCAAAGTTCTATGGGAACAGTGATAACCGGAAATATCATGGAGGATACATCCGTGGACAAGTTATGTAATTAATTCAAATTTATATTATATTTAATTATGGAAATATAATTAAATAGATTTTTCAGAATATGAAGTTTAACAGTACCTATGGATTATGGAAGCTTCGGAACATAGAAATTGGAACATGGAAATTTGAACTTTTATTAATTATAGTTTTTTTTTTTTTTTGAACTTTTTAAATACATGCTTGTTTTTATTTTACAAAGTGTTGTGTTTATCCTCTGATTGCTTGTGATTGCGTCTAGTCCGTCGTCACCGTGCCCAACGCTCGTCCAATCACGTGACACACGTAAACTCGATTTAAGCCCCCCAGTAATATTTTACTGACAGTTCCAAGGCGGTGCTTCTGCTGTGGTTTACTATATATGTCATTGTATGTCTTTGCATGTATGCCTTGGTGATTTTTTTTTATTTTGGACAGCGTTTGATCATTTTTTTGGGAACAAACTGTCCTTTTGGCTTTCTGCTTGGAGTATTTTGATTGTGGTACCGTTACTTTAAGTGCGTCCTTCTTTCCCTTTGGAAGGGGTTAGGTAATTGTATCCATTCCTGATCATTGCCTTCCTTTCTATTTAGATGTTTGAGCTATTTAGATGTTTGAGTTGTTGTATTGAGCCGAGTCATAGAAAGAGTGCATATGCGCCCAGCGACGATTCAGTTCACCCCAAGCATCCGCGCAGTCTGATCAGAGTTGTCGCTGTCGAATTAAAGACGCTTTTGCTAGGTGGCTACCCACTGAGTGCCCTAAGAATATTCTGATCAGACTGCGCGAATGCGCAGGCTGATCTGAGTCTTCACTGGGCGCACATGCAATCTTGTAGAAAGAGCTGTGCTCCGATGCATAATTATGATTTGTTTCATTTGAACGGCAGTCAGTAGCACTGACAATATGAATGAAGGTTGACATTTCAGCTATTTTCATTTTTATTAGTGGGTTCTGTACTCACAACGGTTATAACTTTAAATTTCTATCCATCAAAATGTTTCCTTTTCTCACGTTAGTATTATCAGTAGTATGCCGTTAACTCTTATCTTACTGGGTAAATATATTCAGTAGATGACCAAGAGATTTTTTTTCTTATTTTTTTTTTCCCAGAAAATAGGTTTTGACATTTCATGAAAATTGCCTTCAATGAAGACAACTTGCATGAAATGTCAACCTTTTCTAGGAAAAATAAGAAAAATATCATCAATTTTGCATCTGCTGAATTAGCCCAGATAATGGTAAGGAAGGATTCATGAAAGGTCGTTAACTTAGCTGTTCAAAATTGTAGTAGACGACATTTTGAAATATTTTGTGTATTTTCTTTTCAGAAAAAAATTGGCTTGAAGGTTCATGTGACTTACACATGATTCCCGCAAAATGACAAGCTTTATTTTTCTCCGGTAAATCAATATAGTCGTCTACTGCTGTAATGAACCACAATAATAACAAATGTACATATAAAAGACAACCAAGAGATGTTATAAATTTAAATAGTTTATTTCAATCATAAATTAATGGAATAACAAATAACTTCAACAGTTAACCTGCTGTAGACGAAATGAGCCGAGGACAAACGGATGAGTCAATCGAAAAAAAATGTACCTTCATACATTAACGCCCAGAAAACGATCGGACCAGCTTGAACATTTTATTCAATCTCTTCAGCGTCCGTGTTGGACGATTTTTATATAGCCAAGGCGCTAAAGTTTCTTTAAGCGCATGGCAAAGATTCTGTTCAGCGTGCTCAGATGCGCAAGTGGATCTGAGTCTTCACTGAGTACACATGTGTGGATCAAGCGATCTTTTCGCCAATAATGCTCAACCTCATTGAAACTTGAGCTACTTTTTAATATCACTGACCAATAGCATTTTATTCCAAATGGATTTTTTCTAATGTTTTTAATCTTATATTATCTGTTATTCAGTCGACTCTCATTATCCCGACTTCGCTTATCTCGAAGTGAAAATCTGGTTCCTGTTTTAACATGGAAATCTAACAACAGGTAAGAAAATATTGTGGAAAAGAGGAGAAATTGCTCCCCCTTTTCCACAATATTTTCAATATATCTCAATATTTTCAATATTTTTCCTCAATCCTGCAAATCTGATGTTTCGCGGTACGGGATATCTCGAAGTATTTCAGAGAGTCCCATGCACTTCGAAATGACGAGTCGACTATATTAAAGAAACGATGTATCCTGATGCTCAAAATACCGTATATACCCGAAGTATTCGTACAGACATGCATTAGCAAACAGTGCAGACCTATATAATATAAGACGCCTTAGAAGACGGTATCTGAGCAGGGCCTACACTGTTTCCCACTCATCCAGCAGCGTTTCAGACACGTCAACAAGTACTCAGATGGACTTTCAAAATCTAGAACAAGTTTGATAATATTTCAGGAATACTTACGGTAAATGCGGTAACTGCACGTACATTTATACTCTTAGGCATATTCTCGAGAATCTCCAAACTCTTTTGTGAAAAAAATGTTAAATTTTACTATAAAAATGTTAAACCGTTAGGTAAATTTTTCACCACACGATTCCTTTTGAAATAATTCTTTTTTTTTTTTTCTTTTTTTTTTTTTTTTTTCCAGAAAATAGGCTTTGACATTCCATGCAAATTAATTTGCATAAAATGTTAAAGCCTATTTTCTGAAAAAATAAAAATAAAAATATCGTAAATTTTCGTCTGCTGAATTAACCAAATGAAATGTAAATACAAGCGGATTCAATGAATTGTGGTTCCCCGTCTTTGAGCAAATCCTTAAGGCCTCTTATGCCATATTCTGTATGGATTGAGTGAAATAAAGTTATTATTATTATAACATTTCATTCAAACAATCCAGTTACACGGTAGGAGAAGTCACATATATTAAGTCTCTTGAAAATTCTATGAAGAGCTGTAAACACATTGTACGAGCACTATACACTAAGTCGGAAACACAGTAGACTATGTCTAAATACATCCGCAAAGTTTCAAACAGATCCGTCAAAACATCTAGGAAGTGTTGCCCACTGAAAATATGCAACGCAAATACTAAGGAATGCAAAATTAAAAAAAAAAAAGGCTAAGTCTAAAACCTTGAGAAATTGGGAAAATAACCCGATAACAGTACCAAAATCAGATAACATCTACAGCCCGTCACCAAACCATCTGCAAAGTTACAAATGGGTCAGTTATAAACTCTTGGGGGAGTTGCATTCACGGCACACCGGTATGCACCTCAGATAAGTACGTAACGCAAAAGTCAGCAAAAAAGGGACTTAGTCGAAAATCCAGCAAAGCGAAGAAAAAAAAAATATTCCGATTTAAGAACCCAAATGAAAGCCCCGAAAATAAGTGGTGAAATAATCCGATGAACAAATCAAAGTCACATGTACATTTCAAGACCATGTCTAAAGCATTTGTTAAGTGTCGAATCCGTAGAAGGAACTGCGCACGTTCTTTATAATATGGAATAAATTCTTCAAAGGTTTATATCGCAGCAACGGAGATTGCAGGACTGCATACGCTCACCCCACTCCCACCCCCACCCCTGCCAGCACCAACTGAAGCGGAACTTGATTTTCGAGGATATCAGAATGGGTTCAATGTTCATTAAAACCTGCACAATGATGAAGGAGACTTTTTACGGCCCCCACGGCACTTTACACCAGCTGCAGTGAAGTCAAATTGCAGTCGACTCTCGTTATCGCGATTTCGCTTATCTCAAATATCCGCTTATCTCGAAGTGAAAGTCTGGTCCCGGTTTAAACATAAAAATCTAACATGTAACAAAATATTATAGAAAAGAGGAGAATTTTGCTCCCAAGGAGCAATTTCTCCTCTTTTCCACAATATTTTAATATATCTCTAACTTCAGGAGTCAAATTATATATTCAATTGCAAAAAGTGGTTGTTCGATTTATTTTTACCTCAACTCTGCAAATCTGATATGTCGAAGTATGGATATCTCGAAGTATTTCAGAGAGTCCCTTGGACTTCGAAATAATAAAATCTATAAAACTTGCTAAAAAGTGACAGAAAGCTGAAAATCGTGTCCCCACTTATCTCCGAAAAGGCGGGACACAATATTATAAAACATAAAGTTTTTCTATGAAATTCATAACATTGACAATTGATTATTTCCATTGACCTGCCTAGTGAGCAAACTATTGATAAAGTGTTTTCAGTATTATTTTGATCAAAGCAGAAGCAATGCATTGCATTTGGAAATAAAATAAGATGTTATATCAAAAGTGGGTCAGGTATCAACTTCGAATGAAAGAGGTCAATCCCATAATTTTGGTTTAAATATTTGATGAGAAAAAATGTCTTCGGGGTTTAAGCGGACAACGCAGGCTGATCAGGGCTTTCGCTGTCCGCATATAGATTTATTGGATGCTACAGAAAACAGCAGCTTACATCAAAGCCCCTGATCAGACTATATGGCTCCGCTTGCTGATCTGGGTCCAGTTGTGCAAAGCATCGTTAGCTTAACGAGCTCGTTAGTGGTCAAAATGTTAACTGTCCTAGTAAGTACCATATCTAATTCACAGGTATTTTTGCTGAAAACAATGTGAGTAGCTTTTGCAAATGCAAAAGCTACTTGTGAGTAGCTTTTGCAAATCCAAAAGCTACTCACATTTTTTCAGCAAAAATATTAGCATATCTGCCATATTTAATGATCAAAGTTTTAACGATACGTTCCGTAACTAACGACATCGTTAGTTTTGAACAACTGGGCCCTGGCTGTTACTGTTTACATTTTACCTCTCAGTCTGATCAAGATCTTCGCTGCCACTGACAGTATTATTGAGAACTGTAAACTATAGCGCCGTATTTGGAAAGTCCCTTAACAGACAACACTGTATCCCTCGGTAATCTGGGTCTCTACTGTTCACATATACAGAAAACATCTTTCTCGTGGCGAAGCTCATTTGAAAATCTCGTCTGCAGCAGTTGTATTACAGGGCTCCAGATAAACAGACAATTAAGTTTTCTTTTTTTTTTATCCATGGAAACAATTGTTGCATCCTAGTAGACTCTTGCTTTTTTTAGAAAACTATGTTCTTATGCATTGCTAGAGTCGTCTCGATTTGCTAATGGAATGTATTTTACATTTTATATAAAAACTAGAACATATCAATATTTCCTCCAACCGAACTAACAGTCTATCTATAGCCTTGTATTACCTAAAAGTTGCTGCGCGTGCGTGCGCGCACGTGTGTGTGCATGTAATTTGGTAAATATTAAGACACTTTTGGTTGTCGTATTAATGGATTAATCATAATGTAATTTGGTAGATATAATCGTACAAGATACACCGATTGTGCATTTTAAGAAGAAATCCGTCACCAAATCAGTTTCGAAGAACCAGTCGTATCCTCAGCCAAAAACAAATTCTGAAAGAAAAATAAAACAATATGAATTTGGGCACAGAAAAGATGTACACTATTTAGGCAACAATTTTTCAGCATGGACTAGTGACGCAACTTATACACAACAGTTAGAGTTTTCAAAGGCGGAACAGTGAAAACAGTGATCGGACTGCTCGGATGCGGGTTGGTCTGAACCTATCTTTTCGTTTTTAAAGATGTATGGCGTTCACACATTTATATCCAATAGATTCTTTTAAGAGCGAATCCTTTTCAGAATGGATATATTGTATACGAAAACAAACAGGAAGTCACAAAAGTGATATCTCTTATAAAGCACGGCGACAAAAATTACCAAGTATATTAAGCCGCATTCTAGTAACATTAGTTTTCGTGGTTAAAAAAGAAAGAAAAAGTCTAACACTTTTTGGTGAAAAAATGTTGCTTGTCTGGAGATATTGATATGTTTGGACCTGATCGACCCCTCCCTCAGTACCCTAAGTGTGCGTATGTTTTGTACTTACCTATCTAACTAGTGAGGTTGACAATGGATAGTTGGGTTCCTGTGTTGTTGATACCACCAAAGAGGAACAAGAAGAGGAAGAGGAATCCAATCAAGGCAAGAACTGAAATAAAGAAACAATTGATTTAACCCTTAAAGCGCCAATCACAACAATTGTCGTCTGCTTTGTCTTCTGCCGGTTACTTTAAAAGTCATTGTTGCAAACCGTGTGGATCCAGATCAGATCATCCTTCAAGAGCAGTCTGATCTGGGTCCAACAGTTAGAGCAGTCTGATCTTGGTCCACACTGTTTGCCTATATGCAAAAATAGGTTTGAAAAGTTTGCAAGAATATTCGGCAGACGACATAAACAGATGACATTTTTGGCGTTTTAAGGGTTAATTGCTTGTTGTTTCCGTTTTTTTTTTGTTTGTTTTTTTTTTTTTTTTTTTTGTTGTTTTTTTTTTTGTTTGTTTTTTGTTGTTGTTATTGTTTATTTTTTTTAATTCAGATTAAGGCAAATACTCAAAAGTAGGTAAGATGTACTTTCAGAAATTGTGTTAAGTTTTAGCTCAAAGACCAAATCAATAACTGCGAGCGTTCTGTGACATTCAAAACAAAGAAAACTTGTGTTATTATTAGAGAAAATCAAGAAGGATAACCAACCTACCGCTGCGTGAGTACAAGACTGCGATGTATAGAAGAATCTTTGATCGCTGATACACAGTTTTGGCGTTGTAATGTTATGAGCCACAACGCAAGAAAATGTACCGTCGGACACTTGCTTAGGAGACAATTTGCATGAAATGTCAAAGCCTAGTTTCTGCAGAAAAGGAATAAGAAAAATATCATCCGTTTGTCATCTGCTAAATTAGCCCAGAGAGTAGTAATTAAAGAGACGGCAACTCTTGAATACGCATAAAATCCTTTTTGGTTCTGCCAAAACGCTGGGCGAATCTGTATACAACCGTAAGAATCAATTTCGCTGTTAACATAAGTATGCATTCCGTTTCGAACGGACACTACACTACTGTCAGGGGCGGTAACTCTGTAAGAACATTTACCTCTATTCTATGTGACAATTTCTTTTGAGAGGAGACCCTTTTTAAAATGGACATGACGTGTAGGGATGCAAAGAGGGGGCCAGAAAAGTTGTCTTCCTTGTAAAATGGCAGAAAATCCACCAAGAATAGCCTATTAACATACTATTACTGTAAACGCCTTAATAGTTCTCACAAAATAGCATATGCACAGTGCAGACTCAGATTAGATTGTTCTTACACTTTTTTTTTTTTTTTTTTTTTTTTTTTTTTGTCCTTCCAGTAATAATTTTAAGAAGCAACTGCAGAAAAAGCAAAATTTAGGCAAAAAAAGGTATTGAATAAAACGGCCGAAATTTAAAGGCATTTACCGTGCAATCATTTTATACAATTGAAACATCTATTCCTTCCTTTTAGAAAACAAATAGAATAAAACCCAACACTTACAACCGCCGCTTCCAGCGCCGGCGCCGGCACCGCCGCCGTATCCTCCATAAACTGGAACGTAGCTTGCTCCATAGCCAAAGTCGGCAACAGCGAGGCCGAAGATGCAGACAAGGGCGAGAACTGCGCAATGTATAGCCTTCATGATGATTTTTTTATTTTTTTTTTTTTTTTTTTTTTTTCTGAAACAAAAAAAAGGAAAATGTTTAGACAGGAAAAATTGTTTTTGGTCGGGGTGGGGTTCCGAATGCAAAAGAGAATGCTACGTGAATGTTTGCATTCTGGACATACTCAGACAGCGACTGCCTAGCTGATACTGCACATCCACGAAATCTGGGCCCAGTTGTTCAAAGCCAACGATGTCGTTAGTTAACAATTCGTTAAAATTTGCATCAAGTGATACGCAAATATGCTGAAATTTTTTGCTGAAAAATGTGAGTAGCTTTTGCAGCTACTCACATTTTTTCAGCAAAACATATCAATATTGTATATTGAATCCGCTAAAACAATTAACGAAATGACCCTTAACGAGCTCGTTAAGCTAACGACGCTTTGAGGAACTGGGCCTTGCTTAGGCTGATCAGGGCTGTTCAGCATACAGGACAGCGATCGCGCAGTCCACGCTACTCACATCGCCTGAGCAGAAACATTATAGTATGTATTATAGTCAAACCTCAATGGCTCTAACATCTTTGAGACCATAGAACTTGTTCTAGATATAGGTAGTTCGAGCCACTGAGGGTTAAATATAGCGCCAGGTCAGGAAGCAAATGGGGGCCATTTAGGGATGGCTGCTCGATTTTCTGTAATAATAGTATGTTGAGTGTACTCATTAGAATCGCTTCGATGAAGCGATTCTCATGAGTACACACAACATACATTTCAAGGTAAAATAATAAAATTACCCTAAAATAACCCAAAGTATTTCTTGAGCAATCGGACCAATTTCCTAGGGACTAAAAAACGAAATCGAATCAGCCAAGATAAACGAGCCATCGGTGTTCGAGTCACTGGAGTTTCATTTTACAAAGTAAGCGCGAACAACTGATGTCCTTGTGTTTATATCGTACAGTCTTCATTTTCTGTCCCGTGCGCAGAGGTCGCCTATTGGGCTGAAAACTACAATTCCTCAGCGGAATTAAAACCGCAATTCTCCGCTTCAAGAGGAATGAGCCCACTGGTGTGACAACTAGTGTGACAAAATATTCCAGATCAGTCAGCGAAGAGATTATGTCTGATCGCTGATTTTGCTGTATATGAACAATAAATTCTTTCCCAGAGATGATTTTTGTCAGATTAAATCATTTTAAATAAATCAAGAGGAAGTAAAATCTTCATCTAAACTACCAGTGTGACATAGCTTCAGACAAAGCACTTTTTTCAACCTAATAGTCCTGATATTTCTCAGAAAATCCTATTTGTGGGTACTCATCGAGATTGAGCAGTGCAGTCATGGCATATAGCATTTTATAGGTTTATTTACATGCTTCTTCTCTTACATTAAAACTTTAGTAATATACATAGTTTATGTAAATACACAGTCGAACCTCAAAAGCTCGAACACCGATGGCTCGTTTACCATGGCTAATTCGAACTCGTTTTTGAGTCCCTACGAAATTTTCGACACATCAAGAAAACGTCAAGTATTTAGGGACATTTTCTTATTTTATCATGAAATTGTTGTGTGTACTCATTAGAATCGCCTGAATCGCCTCATTGAGGCGATTCTAATGAATACACGTAACATTCCATTATTTTGTAGAAGATCGAAAAGATTTCCCTGAATTATCACCATTTGCTTCCTAACCTGGCACCATAATTGACCCTCAGTGACTCGAACTCCCATATCTAGGACAAATTTCCATGGTCTCAAACATGTTCGAGCCAATAAGTTGACTGTACATACAAACGCAACTTGTAAACAGTAAAATTAAGAGAAAAAAAAAAGGAATATATCCAATAAAATCCCAGTTCACACAATTGGCATGTTGATCGAAACGCAGAAAAACGTATAATTCTGTAGTAGAATGGCGAAATGGCGAAGACATAGAAAGCCTGCAGTTTTGCAAAGTCTGCAGTCAGGATCGTTTCACTGATCAAATTGACCACACTAGCTTCATGTGTGCAGACTAATCTGAGCGCTTCCTATTCACCTGTGGAATGTTTCATCGCCATAGCCATAAACAAAAAGAAGGAAAATAAAGCAATGTGCGATATGCAAAAAGTGCTCTTTGCCTTACTCGAACAGAAAAGCCCTGTAGATCAGCCTGTTCATTTGCACAGTCCGATTAGGACTTTCCAAGTTCGTCGCTGTATACTACATGACAGTAACTGTTGATTCTGTAAGGAGGCAATTGCGCAGGCTAATCAGGGCCTTCGCTGCCCGCATAGGTCATAATGACTTATTTTCCTATGTTGTTGAACGATTAAGAAAATAAAATACCAATAGAAGAATAAGAAATAAAACTTACCGTCTTTGACTGGCAGTGATGAAATGCGAGTGATCACAGCCAGGTTCGTTGTACGTTTTATACCAGTACCACAGAGGAAGTGCATCTCGGTGGTTTTCGGTCAATGTCGTAACGTCTTCTCCCTCAGGCGAATGAGCTCGACGTCAACAAATACCCGGAAATAGATTATGGCTGGTCAGTTCGGTCTAGACGATTTTGATATTTTAATAGATCGCACTGAACAGTAAACAGATAGTAACTGGCCGTAAAAAATGAACCGACGTGCAAACTGTGAAGAGCCTGATCGGCCCACAAATGCGCGCAGGATTAGGGTCCTTTCTTTTTTGTGTTATGACATAATCCATAGTAACCAATGGACAGGGAAGGGCCTGATTGGCGGATGCAAGTTTTTATCTGGACCTTCTACATAGCAGACAATTTACATGAAATGCCAAGTCTTATTTTCTCTGAAGAATACTTCAAGCTATAGGCTGTCGCTGATGCGGATCCAGGATGATTTCTGAGGGGGTTCGATTTGAACAGATAATCGTACTTACTCTACGTATTCGGGCAGACAGGCCTTACCAAACAGTGGAGACCCAGATCAGAACGCGACATCTGATCAGGGTCTATACTTTTTGCCACTCATCCAGCAATTTCTTACCCATAGTAAAGTGGACTTGTTGAAGAGTATAAGGTGAACAGTAAGGGTGTGAATAATTTGGGTAAATATGGTATCCCGAATTTATTCAAAATTTTCCAGGAAAATGAATTTTGAGTCAAAAGGGTTCGACTGAACCCCTCGAGCACCCTCTGAATCCGCCCCTGTGACGTCTTCTTGCTATATAATTTTGCTTAGCATCATTGCTTGGTTAAAGTTTATATATATATATATATATATATATATATATATATATATATATATATATATATATATATATATATATATATATATATATATATATATATATATAGTTATTGTTCTGCGTCTCAGGGTTGTGCATATTATGGCTACTTTGTAGTTGGTGCCCCTTATCGGACCGTTAAGTTCTAAGCTTGATCTTTCTTTTTTTTTTTTTCTGTTAGCATTACATATTGTCTGCGTAAATATTCTTTGTCCTTTTTTTCAGAAAACGTAGAATATTCTTTCTCAAAGTAAAATTTCGTTTTATTGTACATTTCAACGCCGTGCATATTAATGTTACTTTATAACTGATTCTGTTTTTTTTTTTTTTTTTTTTTTTTGTTTTTTTTTTTAAATAACCGACTATTCCTTTTTTAAACTAAGGGTACTGTTCCTAGCCAATGTTGCTAAAATTTCATGTGCAGCCTCCTTAGGTTGAGGGAACGAAAGATTGCTAAGATTGCTAAAATGGTCGCGTTCCATTGACCAAGATGGC
The DNA here is from genome assembly GCA_964016985.1 of Anodontia alba. Classification (NCBI taxonomy): domain Eukaryota; kingdom Metazoa; phylum Mollusca; class Bivalvia; order Lucinida; family Lucinidae; genus Anodontia; species Anodontia alba. The sequence continues at coordinate 72,196,379 of OZ024831.1, forward strand.
TGCCATGCCCATATATGGTAAAAACCTTTAAATATCTTCTTCTCCAGAACCAAATAAGCCCTGGGGCCTTGTCTTTTCACAAATCCTCGGGGACAGGAGATCTACCAAAATTGCTAAAATGATGGTCCTACGTTGACATTTGACCTTTTTACAGCAAGGTCAAATTTGCTTTTCATGCATTTGTATGGAAACTATATGGGAAAAATGTTGAGAATTCATATTTTGGACATCTCTATAATCCAGTTGAATCGAAACTTGATGATGAGCATTAGGGCGCTTATGAGACGAAAATTAGCTAAATGAGCTGATAGAAAATCCACAGCCGCCATCTTGAAAATCAATTTTGGACATCTCTTCTCAAACCTTAGATCGTTTGAGCCGAAACATGCTCTTTAGCAACAGGATGACTTCTGGATCAAAACAAGCTAAATTTGTGTCGATAAAAAATCCAAGATGGCCACAATGATTCTGCTCCATTAAATAAGATGGCCGCCAGAGCTACAAATAGAAAATCTTCAAACGACATCTAGTCCTTGGCCAAAGGCCTGATTTCAAAGTATTTGCTCAGAAGTATTCTACCAATGGCTCTCAACCAAAATTACTACTTGGCTGAACAAAATGGTGGCCAGAGCTAAAAATAGAAAAACCTTTAAAAGACATCTCCTCCTTGGCCAGTGGCCTGATTTCAAATTAATTTCACAGAAGTGTTCATCTTATGGTTTTTTACCAAAATTGCTAAAAAAGTTCTGCTCGGCTGATCAAATTGGCCGCCAGAGCTAAAAATAGAAAAAAAAAACCTTTAAACATCTCCTCCTTGGCCAGTGGCCTGATTTCAAAATGATTTCACAGAAATGCTCCTCTTATCCCCCTTTACCAAAACTGCCAAAATGGTTCTGCTCTGCTGAACAAAATGGTCACCAGAGCTAAAAAATACCTTTAAACGACATCTCCGTGGCCAGTGGCAAGATTTCAAAATAATTTCACATCAATGTTCCTCTTTGTCAAAATTGCTAAAATGGTTCTGCTCTGCTGAACAAAATGGTTGCCAGAGCTAAAAATAGAAAAAAAAAAACCTTTAAAGGACAGGATAAGTAGATGAATCAAATGACTTCTGAAAAATATCTGAACTTTTTTTTACTTATGGCGTTTTGAAAATTTCAGCATTTTAATCTTGTAAGCAAGATATCTCAAATCCTGTTTAAGCCATTGCCTTTCATAAGAGTATTGGATAAATTCTGCATGCTATCTGCATATCTGCAGTGGCGGTTTCACTCAGGTGAGCGAGTTGTGGCCCGTGGGCCTTTTGTTAAAAGAAACACGGTTAGCTTTTTAAAAAACTTAGAAAGTCATCTTTTTGCGTGATTAAATAATGCAGAGGCATGTAATGATGTTTCATTACGAAAACATGCCTATTCAAATATATTGAAAGTTTTACTACCGAAAAATGAAAATTTTCAAAATTCTGATATTCTTCATATTTCTGCTCAAAACATAATTGTGGGTATTTGTTTGAACCGCCTTGGCAAGCAGTTCTAACGAGTACCCACAATATATGTTTTTGAGCAGAAATAAGAAAAAATAAGATATACCCCTGTAAACCCCTAGTTTTATTGTATAAAAGTGGGGTTTACGGGGGTCGAAATTACATAGGCATGTTTTCATGACGTCAAAGAGCTAAACCGAAGAATACTTTCTGCCATTTATCTCTTTTTAACATCGGAATGAAGTCGATGGCTTTGGAGGGAGTCAAGGGTATGTTTGTTTGCACTGGGTGTTCAGACGCACCAAAATTTGTTTAGATCATGTTACCTCATCTAAATCACCCATGAGGTCTTATCCAACATGATCAGCCCCAAGTACCTACCAAATTGCAAAACTTTTCTTGCACACCAGATAAGGACATCTTGGATTTAACCCTGGGATAGAAATTCTTCTCTTGCATACCAGATACGGATTTACGCAAATTACTTCGGTGCTAGCAAACCTTATCTCACACACTCTTATCCGTCCCGTATCCAGAATTTTCACGTGTTTGATATACACTGGTTGCATAGGACGTCACGGTACGCCATTGTTAAGGTTGACGTCACTGAACATAAAATGACGCCACTAAACACGGTATTGTCATCACATTATGTCGGACGTCTACAATCGAAGTGACTGCATTATCAAAAACCAACTTTCAGAAATGAAAGATATGCAAGAAAAAGAATTTATCATGAGTGCGAGGGACAGATAGAAAAATCCATCCCTCGAGATCACAGTCTGACATCATTCGGCAAGCCTCGTGATGCCAGACAGTAACCCTCGGGACGGATTTTTCTATCTACCCCTCACACCCATGATAGATACTTATAATCCTTCCCAGGTTATCATACTCAGAGTAAGATGAAAATTGAGAATTCTCACGTGTTTGATATGTACTGGTTGTAATGGACGCCACGTTAAGGACGCCACGTATGCCATCGTTAAGATTTACGTCACTGAACGTAATGATGCCATTAAACGCCACAGTAATGTCATCACAATATGGCGGACGTCAGAAATCGAAGTGGCTGCATTATTAAAAAATCTACGTTCAGAAACGAAAAATGGGCAAGAAAAAGAATTTATCATTAGTACGAGTATGAGGGTAGCTAGAAAAATCCGTCCCTCGCAATCACTGTCTGGCATCACTCGGCAAGCCTCGTAATGCCAGACAGTAATCCTCTGTTGTGCTCCATTAAAAATTTGAACGAAGTTTTGAATAAACTAAAATCCAGGGATGAGTTGCATAAGGCGAGCGTTACAGAGCGCTTCGAAGCGCTTCGCTGTGCAACGTTATGTCACCAAAAAGCACTTTGTGGCGCTTCGTAACTGTGTTTGGAGCTGACACGCTGTCTGAAACAGAACGTTGCATATCAACGAGACAAACAAAATGGCGGCGCCCGACGTAGTCAGTGCCCGTTTTAAGAAATAAATTGTTTTTGTTGTTTTTGTGGTGTTGTTGTTGTTGGACGAAGTGCGTACATGACCATAGAACACAAAATCATAGTTGAAGCAAGCACCGCCAGCTTTTTACGAGAAAATTCCAGTGTGAAGATCGTGTCATTTTGGCAGACATTTTAAAAAGTGCTCCTATCAAACGGACCGTTGAATAGCAAGAACAAATCGCTACAGAGCGCTACCTGAAAGAGCTTTCCTTATGCAACTCAACCCAGAAGTTTTCGTGCATCAACCTTGTCTACGTATGATTTTTTTCCGAGCTTTACACTACACTACCTCATAATCTTATAGAAGAAAAACTTAATCTTTTAATTGAATGGACATTTAATAGGGAAGGTTTCCTCTATCTTGCATGTAACGGAAGAAATTTTTTTTTTTTCGCTTCCGAAAAGCATAGAAATTATACCTTATGGTCATGTCAGAAAGTGTGTGAAGCTCTCACTTTTCTACGTGACAATATTTCTATAATAGGTATTAAGGTATTTAGACAAATTGTGGGTATTCTGATGGGTACGAAATGCGCACCGCTTGTGGCTGATTTGTTCTTGTTCTGTTATGAAAGAGACTTCATGATGTCTCTTTTTGAAGAAAAGCTATCTGGTTATTGAAGCTTTCAGCTCGACATCTAGATATTTGGACGATTTATTAAATGCTGATCATAAGTACTTCGATGGTTTGATTAGTTAAAACTATCCTTCCGAGCTTCAATTAAATAAAGCAAATTCTTTTAAAACTACAGCTCCGTTTTTGGGATTTGCATTTGTCTATTTTAGATGGGTTTATTTAATGCAAAATTTATGATAAATGCAATGTTGATTTTGAGATTTTAAATTTTCCTTACATGGATGGCGGTGTTCCTCGTCGAGCACCCTACGGTGTTTATATCTCACAACTTATTCGGTTCGCCAGAGTGTCTAGTCATGTTTCTGACTTCAACACTCGAAATAAATTGTTAACTGCTAAACTTCAGAATCAGGGGTATCGGTACCATAAACTCCGCAAAGCCTTTCTAAATTTTATAGACGTCATTTCGATTTAATTTCAAAATTCAATGTTGGACGCTTCTGCAACAAGGCCTATCGGAACTTGAATTTTATGGTGACTTAGTATATAAACTCAGAAAACTATATGCCTGCAGTGATTTTAGCACTCAATTTCGTAAAATCATTCTTCGATATATAAAGATTGGGTACAACATAAATGTAATACGACAGACTGCATGCATTGTAATCAACCCAATCACGGTTAAAAACTTTCCTTCCCTCTTTGGTTGCACGCCGGGCCTCAGACTCTATGACGGCTCCGGCCTAAAGACTTTTAAGGAAGTCGGTTGGTGCCTGATGCTCTCGCTCTGGTCGGGCCCATCAGAGTCCTACTGTTGGTTTTCTTTTGCTTCAGCATTTCAGTCATTTCTTGCTGTCCTCATCGGTGTTTCATCTCTGTATTTGTTTGACTTTTATGTTCTTGGGGATGTTGCACTGATGAGCTATAGGAATCCTTCACGCGGACTGAACAAATGTCTTGTGAATATCACGGCAGAACTAAGGGCGAGGGCTGTGGTCACGTAAACTCGATTTAAGCCCCCAGTAATACTTTACTGACCGTTCCAAGGCGGTGCTTCTGCTGTGGTTTACTATATCTGTCATTGTATGTCTTTGCATGTATGTCTTGATGATTTTTTTTTATTTTGGACAGCGTTTGACCATTTTTTTGGGAAGAAACTATCCTTTTGGCTTTCCGCTTGTAGTATTTTGATTGTGGTATCGTTACTTTAAGTGCGTCCTTCTTTCCCTTTGGTGTCTTGGAACGGAAGGTGTTAAGTAATTGTATCCATTCCTGATCATTGCCTTCCTTTCTATTTAGATATTTGAGTTGTTGTATTGAGCCGAGTCATAGAAAGAGTGCATGTGCGCCCAGCGACGATTCAGTTCACCCCACGCATCCGCGCAGTCTCATCAGAGTTGTCGCTGTCGAATTAAAGACGCTTTTGCTAAGTGGCTACCCACTGAGTGCCCTAAGAACATTCTGATCAGACTATGCGGATGCGCAGGCTGATCTGAGTCTTCACTGGGCGCACATGCAATCTTGTAGAAAGAGCTGTGCTCCGATGCATAATTATGATTTGTTTCATTTGAACGGCAGTCAGTAGCACTGACAATATGAATGAAGCTTGACACTTCAGCTATTTTCAGTTTTATGAGTGGGTTCACTACTCACAAGGGTTATAACTTTAAATTTCTAGCCATCAAAATGTTTCCTTTTCTCCCATTAGTATTATTAGTAGAATGCAGTTCTCTGATCTTGCTGGGTAAATATATTCAGTAGATGACCAAGAGATTTTTTTTTTCTTATTTTTTTCCCAGAAAATAGGTTTTGACATTTCATGAAAATTGCCTTCAATGAAGACAACTTGCATGAAATGTCAAAACCTATTTTCTAGGAAAAATAAGAAAAATATCATCAATTTTGCATCTGCTGAATTAGCCCAGATAATGGTAAGGAAGGATTCATGAAAGGTCGTTAACTTAGCTGTTCAAAATTGTAGTAGACGACATTTTGAAATATTTTGTGTATTTTCTTTTCAGAAAAAATTGGCTTGAAGGTTCATGTGACTTACACATGATTCCCGCAAAATGACAAGCTTTATTTTTCTCCGGTAAATCGATATAGTCGTCTACTGATGTAATGAACCACAATAATAACAAATGTACATATAAAAGACAACCAAGATGTTATAAATTTAAATAGTTTATTTCAATCATAAATTAATGGAATAACAAATAACTTCAACAGTTAACCTGCTGTAGACGAAATGAGCCGAGGACAAACGGATGAGTCAATCGAAAGAAAATGTACCTTCATACCTTAACGCCCAGAAAACGATCGGACCAGCTTGAACATTTTACTCAATCTGTTCAGCGTCCTTGTTGGACGATTTTTATATAGCCAAGGCGCTAAGGTTTCTTTAAGCGCATGGCAAAGATTCTGTTCAGCGTGCTCAGATGCGCAATAGGATCTGAGTCTTCGCTGAGCATACATGTGACAAGTTTCCTTTTCTCACGTTATGGATCAAGCGATCTTTTCGCCAATAATGCTCAACCACATTGAAACCTGAGCTACTTTTTAATATCACTGACAAATAGCATTTTATTCCAAATGGATTTTTTCTAATGTTTTTGATCTTATATTATCTGTTATTCAGTCGACTCTCATTATCCCGACTTCGCTTATCTCGAAATGAAAATCTGGTTCCTGTTTTAACATGGAAATCTAACAACAGGTAAGAAAATATTGTGGAAAAGAGGAGTTCTCCCCTTTTTCACAATATTTTCAATATATCTCAATATTTTCAATATTTTTCCTCAATCCTGCAAACCTGATGTTTCGCGGTACGGGATATCTCGAAGTATTTCAGAGAGTCCCATGCACTTCGAAATGACGAGAGTCGACTATATAAAAGAAACGATGTATCCTGATGCTTAAAATACCGTATATACCCGAAGTATTCGGACAGACATGCATTAGCAAACAGTGCAGACCTAGATAAGACGCCTTAGATGGCGGTATCTGAGCAGGGCCTACACTGTTTCCCACTCATCCAGCAGCGTTTCAGACACGTCAACAAGTACTCAGATGGGCTTTCAAAATCTAGGACAAGTTTGATAATATTTCAGGAATACTTACGGTAAATGCGGTAACTGCACGTACATTTATACTCTTAGGCATATTTATTATGCAGCACTTTTTTATGACGTAACTTTGATACATTATGATGTAATTAATGTACGTTGATAAATTATTTTGTATTTAAATATATGCGTCAGTAGAAATACAAATTGTTAATATTTCGGATGCTTATGAAATTTCAGTTTCCATTGCATTATAAGAACATTTAATAAGTTTGCTTTAGATAGCAAAGATGTTCATATTACCTTATTACTTGGAACATTTTAGATATGAATACCAGAGTATCAAATGCGTATTCATTGCTGTTTTAGAGTTAATACAAAAAAAAAAAAACAAAAAAAAAAAATACATTTCTTCTAAGGGTCAATATTTTATCGTCATGTTTGGTATCAGTTTGATCGTCTTGTAAAGCTGAATTCATTTTTCTATTTAGTTTTAACTTCAAATATCATTTGTCTTACTTTATCTAAATTTCTTAAAATGCGAACTCTGAAAATCTAAACTATTTTACTTAACAACGGAATTGCAAAACATGTCAATTCTTGATCTTTTGTTCAAATACATTTAAACATCTACTTTGTCAATAAAACGTTTTTAACACCTTAGTTAGAAAGACATCCCTTAAAGGGACGGCATAATTGTAGTTTTAACGTATTGTTATTTTTACGATAGAAATGGTTTGGATTGCAAAGAAGGCAGATAAAAAAAAATGTAGTTTCGTCGTGGTCGCCGCTCGGCGGGCCATAGGCCTAACCGCCGCACTTGTACAAAATGTTTGAATGTAGATTTTTGCTGTTTAGAGACTTTGTAAATAATTTATATAAGTGACAATATACTGCGAAAGTGTTATTAATCAGTATGCAAGAGTATTTTCGACTAACACTCAACAAACTGTATATTTTCAAAATGATCTTATACAATAGAAATGATTATGCTTTGGTCGACGTTCACCAATTTATATTTTATACATATATATTGTAAACATGGCGCAGTCATAAAATGAAGAAAGAAGAATAACACAAATAAATAAAAATGGATGTAAAACAAGAAATCTGGACCTTCCTCATTATTTCTCTTTTACAAAATATAAACAACAGAAAGATCATCGATGAAATGTTTAAATGTTTTCCTAGACTTTCATCATCTATCTAACGTTCCCCACAAAATATTCTCGAGAATCTCCAAACTCTTTTGTGAAAAAAATGTTAAATTTTACTATAAAAATGTTAAACCGTTAGGTAAAATTTTCACCAGACGATTCATTTTGAAATATTTTTTTTTTCCAGAAAATAGGCTTTGACATTCCATGCAAATTAATTTGCATAAAATGTTAAAGCCTATTTTCTGAAAAAATAAAAATAAAAATATCGCAATTTTTCGTCTGTTGAATTAACCAAGTGAAATGTAAATACAAGCGGATTCAATGAATTGTGGTTCCCCGTCTTTGAGCAAATCCTTAAGGCCTCTTATGCCATATTCTGTCTGGATTGAGTGAAATAATTATTATTATAACATTTCATTCAAACAATCCAGTTACACGGTAGGAGAAGTCACATATATTAAGTCTCTTGAGAATTCTATGAAGAGCTGTAAACACATTGTACGAGCACAATACACTAAGTCGGAAAACCGCAAAAGTGACATAAAAATAATCTGATGAAAATGCCAAACAAATATGAATAGACTTTGTCTAAATACATCCGCAAAGTTTCAAACGGATCCGTCAAAACATCTAGGAAGTGTTTTGCCCACTGAAAATATGCAACGCAAATACTAAGTAATGCAAAAATTTAAAAAAAAAAAAAAAAAAAAAAAAAAAAAGCTAAGTCTAAAACCTTGAGAAATTGGGAAAATAACTCGATAACAGTACCAAAATCAGATAACATCTACAGCCCGTCACCAAACCATCTGCAAAGTTACAAATGGGTCAGTTAAAAACTCTTGGGGGAGTTGCATTCACGGCACACCGGTATGCACCTCAGATAAGTACGTAACGCAAAAGTCAGCAAAAAAGGGACTTAGTCGAAAATCCAGCAAAGCGAAGAAAAAATAGAATATTCCGATTTAAGAACCCAAATGAAAGCCCCGAAAATAAGTGGTGAAATAATCCGATGAACAAATCAAAGTCACATGTACATTTCAAGACCATGTCTAAAGCCTTTGTTAAGTGTCGAATCCGTAGAAGGAACTGCGCACGTTCTTTATAATATGGAATAAATTCCTCAAAGGTTTATATCGCAGCAACGGAGATTGCAGGACTGCATACGCTCACGCCACTCCCACCCCCACCCCTGCCAGCACCAATTGAAGCGGAACTTGATTTTCGAGGATATCAGAATGGGTTCAATGATCCCAAGGAAAATAAAAATAAAACCTGCACAATGATGAAAGGAGACTTTTTACGGCCCCCACGGCACTTTACACCAGCTGCTGTGAAGTCAAATTGCAGTCGACTCTCGTTATCGCGACTTCGCTTATCTCAAATATCCGCTTATCTCGAAGTGAAAGTCTGGTCCCGGTTTAAACATAAAAATCTAACAACATGTAACAAAATATTATAGAAAAGAGGAGAATTTGCTCCCAAGGAGCAATGTCTCCTCTTTTCCACAATATTTTAATATATCTCTAACTTCAGGAGTCAAATTACATATTCAATTGCAAAAAGTGGTTGTTCGATTTATTTTTACCTCAACTCTGCAAATCTGATATGTCGAAGTATGGATATCTCGAAGTATTTCAGAGAGTCCCTTGGACTTCGAAATAATAAAATCTATAAAACTTGCTAAAAAGTGACAGAAAGCTGAAAATCGTGTCCCCACTTATCTCCGAAAAGGCGGGACACAATATTATAAAACTTATAAAGTTTTTCTATGAAATTCATAACATTGACAATTGATTATTTCCCTTGACCTTCCTAGTGTATTATTTTGATCAAAGTAGAAGCAATGCATTGCATTTGGAAATAAAATAAGATGTTATATCAAAAGTGGGTCAGGTATCAACTTCGAATGAAAGAGGTCAATCCCAAAATTTTGGTTTAAATATTTGATGAGAAAAAATGTCTTCGGGGTTTAAGCGAACAACGCAGGCTGATCAGGGCTTTCGCTGTCCGCATATAGATTTATTGGATGCTACAGAAAACAGCAGCTTACATCAAAGCCCCTGATTAGACTATATGGCTCCGCTTGCTGATCTGGGTCCAGTTGTGCAAAGCATCGTTAACTTAATGAGCTCGTTAGTGGTCAAAATGTTAACTGTTCTAGTAAGTACAATATCTAATTCACAGGTGCAAATGCAAAAGCTACTTGTGAGTAGCTTTTGCAAATCCAAAAGCTACTCACATTTTTCAGCAAAATTATTTGCATATCTGCCATATTTAATGATCAAAGTTTTAACGATACGTTACGTAACTAACGACATCGTTAGTTTTGAACAACAGGGCCCTGGCTGTTACTGTTTACATTTTACCTCTCAGTCTGATCAAGATCTTCGCTGCCACTGACAGTATTATTGAGAACTGTAAACTATAGCGCCGTATTTGGAAAGTCCCTTAACAGACAACACTGTATCCCTCGGTAATCTGGGTCTCTACTGTTCACATATACAGAAAACACCTTTCTCATGGCGAAGCTCATTTGAAAATCTCGTCTGCAGCAGTTGTATTACAGGGCTTCAGATAAACGGACAATTAAGTTTTCTTTTTTTTTTTATCCATGGAAACAATTGTTGCATCCTATTAGGTTCTTGATTTTTGTTTAGAAAACTATGTTCTTATGCATTGCTAGAGTCGTCTCGTTTTGCTAATGGAATGTATTTTACATTTTATATAAAAACTAGAACATATCAATATTTCTTCCAACCGAACTAACAGTCTATCCATAGCCTTGTATTACCTAAGTTGCTGCGCGTGCGTGCGCGCACGCGTGTGTGCATGTAATTTGGTAAATATTAAGACACTTTTGGCTGTCGTATTAATGGATTAATCATAATGTAATTTGGTAGATATAAATCCTATTAATCGATTAATCGTACAAGAATCGTCGATTGTGCATTTTAAGAAGAAATCCATCACCAAATCAGTTTCGAAGAACCAGTCGTATCCTCAGCCAAAAACAAATTCTGAAAGAAAAATAAAAAATATGAATTTGGGCACAGAAAAGATGTACACTATTTAGGCAACAATTTTTCAGCATGGACTAGTGACGCAACTTATACACAACAGGTAGAGTTTTCAAAGGCGGAACAGTGAAAACAGTGATCGGACTGCTCGGATGCAGGTTGGTCTGAACCTATTTTTTCGTTTTTAAAGATGTATGGCGTTCACAAATTTATATCAAATAGATTCTTTTAAGAGCGAATCCTTTTCAGAATGGATATATTGTACACGAAAACAAACAGGAAGTCACAAAAGTGATGTCTCTTATAAAGCCTGACGACAAAAATTACCAAGTATATTAAGCCGCATTCTAGTAACATTGGTTTTCGTGGTTAAAAAAGAAAGAAAAAGTCTAACATTTTTTGGTGAAAAAATGTTGCTTGTCTGGAGATATTGATAAGTTTGGACCTGATCGACCCCTCCCTCAGTACCCTGAGTGTGCGTATGTTTTGTACTTACCTATCTAACTAGTGAGGTTGACAATGGATAGTTGGGTTCCTGTGTTGTTGATACCACCAAAGAGGAACAAGAAGAGGAGGAGGAATCCAATCAAGGCAAGAACTGAAATAAAGAAACAATTGATTTAACCCTTAAAGCGCCAATCACAACAATTGTCGTCTGCTTTGTCTTCTGCCGGTTACTTTAAAAGTCATTGTTGCAAACAGTGTGGATCCAGATCAGACTGCTCCTTCAGGAGCAGTCTGATCTTGGTTCAACAGTGGGAGCAGTCTGATCTGGGTCCACACTGTTTGCCTATATGCAAAAATAGGTTTGAAAAGTCTGCAAGAATATTCGGCAGACGACATAAACAGATGACATTTTTGGCGTTTTAAGGGTTAATTGCTTGTTGTTTCCGTTTTTGTTTTTTTTTTTTTTTTTTTTTTTGATTTTTTTTTTTTTTTTTTTGTTTTTTTTTTTTTTTTGTTGTTGTTGTTTTTTTTAATTCAGATTAAGGCAAATACTTAAGGTAAAATCATCAAAAGTAGGTAAGATGTACTTTCAGAAATTGTGTTCAGTTTTAGCTCAAAGACCAAATCAATAACTGCGAGCGTTCTGTGACATTCAAAACAAAGAAAACTTGTGTTATTATTAGAGAAAATCAAGAAGGATAACCAACCTACCGCTGCATGAGTACAAGACTGCGATGTATAGAAGAATCTTTGATCGCTGATACACAGTTTTGGCGTTGTAATGTTATGAGCCTCAACGCAAAAGAAAATGTACCGTCGGACACTTGCTTAGGAGACAATTTGCATGAAATGTCAAAGCCTAGTTTCTACAGAAAAGGAATAAGAAAAATATCATCCGTTTGTCATCTGCTAAATTAGACCAGAGAGTAGTAATTAAAGAGACGGCAACTCTTGAATACGCATAAAATCCTTTTTGGTTCTGCCAAAACGCTTGGCGAATCTGTATACAACCGTAAGAATCAATTTCGCTGTTAACATAAGTATGCATTCCGTTTCGAACGGACACCACACTACTGTCAGGGGCGGTAACTCTGTAAGAACATTTACCTCTATTCTATGTGACAAATTCTTTTGAGAGCAGACCCTTTTAAAAATGGACATGACGTGTAGGGATGCAAAGAGGGGGGCAGAAAAGTTGTCTTCCTTGTAAAATGGCAGAAAATCCACCAAGAATAGCCTATTAACATACTATTACTGTAAATGCCTTAACAGTTCTCACAAAATAGCATATGCACACAGTGCAGACCCAGATTAGATTGTTCTTACACTATTTTTTTTTTTTTTTTTTTTTTTTTTTTTTTTTTGTCCTTCCAGTAATAATTTTAAGAAGCAACTGCAGAAAAAGCAAAATTTAGGCAAAAAAAGGTATTGAATAAAACGGTCGAAATTTAAAGGCATTTACCGTGCAATCATTTTATACAATTGAAACATCTATTCCTTCCTTTTAGAAAACAAATAGAATAAAACCCAACACTTACAACCGCCGCTTCCAGCGCCGGCGCCGGCACCGCCGCCGTATCCTCCATAAACTGGAACGTAGCTTGCTCCATAGCCAAAGTCGGCAACAGCGAGGCCGAAGATGCAGACAAGGGCAAGAACTGCACAATGTATAGCCTTCATGATGATTTTTTTTTTTATTTCTAAAAGAAAACAAAATCATTATTTGGACAGGAAAATTAAATTAATCAAGTCCATACCGCCTGGACAGGAAAATTTAGCCTAGGCACAGCATTTCCTACAAGATTGCATGCGCACCCTGTGAATATACAGATCAGCATGTGCATCAGTGCAGTCTGATCTTTCTTCGCATGGATAGCAAAGCGTCTTCAGGCGGACAGCGAAGACTCTGATTAGCCTGTGCATTGAGAATCGAATCCACGATCCTCTGCTTGAAGTTGAATGCATAAAACACAACCCACTGTTGATATTAACCATTGTCTTGCTGAATAAATTAAGATGCCACACCTTTTTTCAAATTTTAAGCCAATCAGATTACTTATTCCAGATTGTTGATATAAATTCACATACTGAATGGCAAACAGTGCAGATCCAGATCAGTTGGCTTCTTCAGAAGCCAACTGATCTGGATCTACACTGTTTGCAAAGGCAGGACATATCTGGGTTCAGCAGGACTAAGGTTAATATCATTACGAAAACACGCCTTTTCAAAAACATTGCACAAATAAAAACGGAAATTTTTCAGATAAAAAAAAATCTGATATTTTTCATATTCCTGCTCAAAATATAATTTGTGGATACTCGTTAAGGTCGCCTCACAAGAAAACGTACATTCGGACAAGTGCGCCCAATTAAGATTCAGATCAACCTGCACATTCGCGCAATCTGACCAGAATTTTCTCTTGGCACATTTTAGATAGTCAAGGATGCAAAGTTTCTTCATGCTGGCAACGAAGACTCTGATCAGTCTGCGTGGATGCGTAGGCTGATTTGAGTCTTTGTTGAGCGAACACTAGAAGGTACATTTTCTAACGCTGATACTCATATATTAATGCCACTTATAATCAAAACACTGACAGCACTCGTGGGTCGATTGTCTCTGAGAGGCTGGGAAAATGGTCCTAAACAGGGGCTAAAGAATGTTTCATTTCACCCTTAACTACGTGTAATTAAGCAAACAGTGCAGATCTTGATCAGACACCGCATCAGACGCCGCGTTCTGCGGCGTCTGATCTGGGTCTGCATTGTTTGCCAATGTCACGGTCTAGGTTTTACAGATAACCCTCTTTACACGGTACTCTGACGTCACAGTGACAAGAATAACGCGACTACCTGGATTTCGTACAAAGGCGCGGTTTGATTTCATTGGTCAATGAGAATCACGTGCATAACAATCTTAAGGAAATTTTGGTGTATATATACTTTTGCTCCATTGTAAACAATCGACCCAAAACGTGTTCGTTAGTTCAGACGGGTTTTCAATGTAATGAGCGGACAATGTGTAACTTATTTTCAATTGAACAAACTAATAAAAAAATTAACCAAGACGAAGTAAAACCTACAGCTATATGAAAAGCGTGGATCAAGACCAGATTGCGTTTCATAGCATTCTAGTCGGGGTCTTTACTGTTCTCAAGCATTGTACATGTACTGTTACTTTTTCAGGCACGTGTAGTATTCAAAACATATTTTATGCAAATGCATACAAACACAACTTGAACAAAAAATCAAACAAAAGAAACAAATCAGTCTATCTAGCTGTTTTGCCCTGTCCATGCCATCAGCATTGAACTCAGAAAACATAAAAAAGCGCACAATCCCATAGTAAAATGGCAAAGACGTAGAACAGCCTGCATGGTCTAGGCTCAGGCTTAGCCGTCTTATTGACCAATCAATATGTACAGCGGACTGAGCACTTTCTATTAGTACTTACATACATGTACACTAATGTTTCATCGCCAAGACCATGAGCAATGCAAAATGAAGAACAGTTGACTCTCGCTATCTCGACCTCGCTTATCTCGAATAACCGCTTATCCCGAAGTGAAAATCTGGTTCCTGCCTAAACATGAAAATCTAACAAATGTAAAAAATATTGTGGAAAAGAGGAGAAATTGCTCCCAAGGAGCAATTTCTCCTCTTTTCGACAATATTTTCAATATATCTCTAACTTTAAGAGTCCAATTGCACATATATTTGTTAAATGTGGTTAATCGAATTAGTTTTTCCTCAATTCTGAAAATCTGATATGTTGAAGTACGGATATCTCGAAGCATTTCAGAGAGTCCCTTGGAATTCGAGATAACGAGATACGACTGTAATTTGCAATGTGCGTAAAGAGAAGAATACGAAAGAAACTTACCGTGTTAGACTGGCAGTGATGAAATGCGAGTGAGCTCAGTCAGGTTCATTGTACGCTTTATACCAGTACCACAGAGGAAGTGCACCTCGGTAGTTTTCGGTCAATGTCGTAACGTCTCCTCCCGCAGGCGAAGGAGCCCGACGTTCACAAATACCCGGAAGTAGATAACGGCTGGTCAGTGCGGCCTAGACTATTTCAGAATTTTTTTATAAATCACTCTCAAGAGTAAATACATGTAGAAGGGAACTGAGCCATGAGAAAAAGGGTTGATGGGCAGTTGCAAGACTGGCTTGCAGATCAGGCCTGATAAGTACCCTCCTTTTTCGTGTATTGATGTACTCAGTAGTAACAAAGGGGACAGAATAGGACCTGATTTGCATGCATGGATGTACATGTTTATCTGGACCATCGCTGCTCGAATGTGTCTCGAACCCCTTTTCTCAAAACACAGCCCAAATGGTGAGATTTACATGTATAAGTTATAGTATAACTTTGTTTAAAATAACTTTTCGAGTTGATACAAACAAAAACAAAGGGGACATCATCAATAATATATTGAGCCCGGACACAGCATTTCCTGCATATGCGCCTAGCGAAGACTCAGATCAGCCTGCGCATCCGAGCAGTCTGATCAGACTTCTTCGAAGAACACTCTGTGGGTAGCCAAGGGTCTAAAGAGTTTTCAGGCGTACAGTGAAGACTCTGATCAGCCTGCGCGAATACTTCTCTGGGAGCATCGGCTCCTATTTCTCTTTTGTTTCTTTACTCAGCCATCTGAACTGCAGCAAGAAAAACTGTCTTCGAGCATATGTTAAATGGCACAGATTGTTGTACGGCGACCTGCGCTATCGCATCCATTGCTCCTGCAAACGTACAGCAAAGGCCCTGATCAGACTCCGCTGGTAGTCAAGGCTCCAAATTGTTTGCATGCGGACAGCTAAGAGTCTGATCAGCCTGCGCGTGTGCGCAGGCTGATCTGAGTCCTCGCTGGGCGCACATGCAGTCTTGTAGGAAATACTGTGCCTCGGCCCATATTTCAAATGTGCAAAATATTAGCCACCAAAAACGGCTCTGTTCGTGAAACAACACATACTCGTACATATGGGCTTCAACAAGCGATAAGGGGCCTCTCAGGTTGGACAGTCTATGACAGAAATTATCAGGAATATCACATAAAGCGCAGTCTACTCATCCTTACAGAATAACTGAATATTGTCAAATGTATCAGCGGACGGGAAACACGAACGGACTGCTGATGGGCAGAATGATTTAAATCAACGCATATCATTGTGATCGAAGACAGGTTTTTGTTTGGTATGATCGGTCTTCTAGTATTGTCTCAATAGACTGGTCAAGTTTCCAGTGAACAAATGAGCCAAGACGCGAGAAAAGGTCTCTTCAGAGTTTCCGTCGAACCAATCTTTCAGCGCGCATACCCAATCCATTAGCTAGGTCACATGCCCAATTCTTTGGCTTATCAGCAAAAAGCATAGGCTCTGACGAGATTGCACGAATTCGTCTGACCCTTTAGCTGGTCTCATATGCTATAATGGCTCTTTTCCTCTTTTCCCATGATGCGACTCATACGTTTGATACCTATACAAACATACATGTACAACTAAAATACTAAATACATATACAATGAATGTGAAGATTGGTCTCTATTGACTTTACTATATCAGAAGTGACAATTTAGTTTTTGTTTGATTAGTTTGGGTGCTGATGATGCAGTCTTATGCAGTCATTATATATCGGTCTGTATGTTGGGTCATGCTGGGTAAATTTTCAACATTTAAAATATTTTCCCAGAAAATAGGCATTAACATTTAAGATCAATATTTAACACCTAAGAAGACAGTTTGCATGAAATGTCAAAGCATATTTTCTTGCCAATAAATAAATAAATAAATAAAATCAAATAAAGATATAAGAAAAATATCATCAGTTTGTCGTCTGTTAAATTATTTCAGAGAGTGGTGAAGGTTAAATTAATAGACTGAAGATACCTAGTAAATATCACAATCACGAACAGCTTTCCCGAGGCACCAAATGAAGGAGAGATGAGGAGCAAATAATGACATATGAAAATACAGACGCACGCACAAAGAAGAACGGCAAAAAAACCGGTCAGTAGAAAAACTACTGAAGGCTTGAACCTCGCACGAAACCTCACACTCTTTCCGAAATCTTTTGGAAACGCGTTTTCATGTGGGAAAAAAATTATTAAAGCGTACATACATTTGTTGTCTTTGAATAAACTCATTTAGTAAGTCTGTATTCTTAGCTTGCGATGCTGTGATGAGCAGTTAATAATGGAAATTGCTACCCAGTGAAAAATAAAGTGTAGAAAGTAGAAAGAAACTTTATATCTCACGTCCCATAAAAGGGACGCTGGTGAACAGGTTAGATCCAGATCAGACGGAGGCAAATAGTGTAGACCCAGATCAGACGCCACAGAACGTGGCGTCTGATCAGGGTCTACACTATTTGCATTCATAACATGAGTTGTTTTATAAAACATGGTAATAATAATAAAACAAGAGGGCCACCATGGCCCTGTAACGCTCACCTGAGTATCATAGCACTTCGAAAACCTGACGCTAGAACGGATCAAGACAAACATTCTAACCAAAATTCATAATAATTTTATTAAGAAGTAAGACCAATGGAGC
This sequence comes from Anodontia alba, assembly GCA_964016985.1. Classification (NCBI taxonomy): domain Eukaryota; kingdom Metazoa; phylum Mollusca; class Bivalvia; order Lucinida; family Lucinidae; genus Anodontia; species Anodontia alba. The sequence goes on from OZ024831.1 coordinate 72,214,169, forward strand.
ATGTCTAATGGACTGTGAAATAGAGGTCAAGGTCAAATATGGATGACTACACTCAAGAGGCTATGCTAAGATGTATGCATGGGCTAAGTATCACTGGCTGTAGGAGCAATAGTTACTGAGAAACTGACCTTAACACATACACTTCACAAGTGCCAAACATCACTCTGTAGGACCAATAGTTATTGAGAAACTGACCTAAACAGAAAAGAAAAAAAAATAAGAAAGTCACTGGACCTTGAAATATACGTCATAAGTGATCCCTTTCCAAATTTCACCTAGAAATCATCAAGACAAACATTTTGAGCAAGATTCACGGTGACTTCAAAAATGTGACTTCTAGTGTCAAGAAGGTTTTCCTTTTTATATGGCCTGGTGACCTAGTTTCTGACTCTAAGTGACCAAGTTTTGATCAAAACCTAGAAATTCTCAAGAGGAACATTTTGAGCAATATTCATAATGAGAATTTAAAGAATGTGACCTCTGGAGTGTTAACAAGGTTTCTGATTTGGCCTGGTGACCTAGTTTTTTACCTCAAGTGACCCAGTCAAATCTGACCTAGAAATCATCAAGACAAACATTTTGAGCAAGATTCATGATGATTGTTTCAAAATATTACCTGTACAGTGTTACAATGTTTTCCTTTGATTTGGCCCGGTGACCTAGTTTTTGACCCAAAGTAAACAAGTTTCGAATATGACCTAATAATCATCAAGACAAACATTTTGAGCAAGGTTCATGATGATTGCTTCAAAAATGTGACCGCTAGAGTGTTAAAGAGGTTTTCTGTTGATTTGGCCCATTGACCTAGTTTTTGACCCCGAGTGACACGGTTTCGAACTTTACCTAGAAATTATTAAGAAAAAACATTTAGAACAAGTTTCATGATGATTGCTTCAAAAATATGTCCTCTAGAGTGTACACAAGGTCTTCCTTTGATTTGGCTGGTGACCTAGTTTTTGACCCAAAGTGACTCAGTTTTGTCTTTGACCTAGAACTTTTTTAGCAAGATTCATGATGATTGCTTCAAAAATGTGACCGCTAGAGTGTTAACAAGGTTTTCCTTTGATTTGGCCTGGTGATCTAGTTTATAACCCCAAGTAGCCCAGTTTCAAACTTGATCTAGAAATCATCAAGATAAATATTTTGAGCAAGATTCATGATGATTGCTTCAGAAATGTGACTGCTAGAATGTTAACAAGGTTTTCCGTTGATTTGGCTCGATGACCTAGCTTTTGACCCCAAGTTTCAATCTTGGCATCAAAATAAACATTTTGAGCAAGATTGATGATGATTGCTTTAAAAATGTGACCTCTAGAGTGTTAACAATGTTTTCTTTTGATTTGGCCAGGTGACCTAGTTTTTTACCCCAAGTAAATAAGTTTCAAACTTGATCTAGAAATCATCAAGGCAAACATTTTGAACAAGATTTATGATGATTGCTTCAAAAATGTGACCGCTAGAGTGTTGACAAGGTTTTCCTTTGATTTGGCCTGGTGACCTAGTTTTTGACCCCAAGTGACCCAGTTTCAAACTTGACCTAGAAATCATGAAGACAAACATTTTGAGCAAGATTCATGATGATTGCTTGAAAAGTATGACCTCTAGAGTGTTAACAATATTTCCCTTTGATTTTACCTGGTAACCTAGTTTTTGACCCCAAGTGACCCAGTTTCGAACTTGACCTAGATTTTATAGGACAAACATTCTAAGCATGTTTTATTAAGATTGGATAAAAACTGTGACCTCTAGATTGTTAAAAAATTAATTGTTGACGACGGACGACGGACAGATGGTGATCACAATAGCTCATCCTGAGCTTTGCTCAGGTGAGCTAAAAACTAACCAGACACCCATTTTATTGAAAATGAACTGGTCCAGAGATTCAGGGCTGAAGAATCTATTAGGCATAAATGGGTTAAACAAGCCTGCGTAATGTGTATTCCCATCTTATTTAAGATTTAAATAAACTTCAACAAAGAATTCCTGCCCAGGATCATTACTGATGCAAGTACTTCAGAAAGAAGTGTATATGGAGAAATATGAAATACCACTGGACTGAGTGATATATAGTGAAAATAGGGATACATGTACAGGCGTAAACATTATTAGACCGATTGATTTAGAATTTTTGAAGTTTATAAACCAGCTTTTTATTCTATTTGTTACTTCTAGCACCACTTTGTGCTTCATAAATCTTTCTGAAATCTTCCTTATTTCCCTATATCATATGGTAAAAATGCCACGCCTTACACATCTCTAGATAAAAGGGGTAGCCTGGCAAATGAAATGTGCCTTATTCTCCACAAAAACAGGTGTTGTGAGTACTCATTAGAAACACCTGGTATAGGTACTTTGAGACTAATGACGGCCTACAGCAAATGTTTTTGTGGAGAAATTAGTATAATATCAATACTTTGGGTTGAAAGACTACCTTGTCTAGGCCAGTGTGGTAGCCATATAAACATTTGTCTTATTCTCCAGAAAAAAAAAACAAAAACAAAAAAAAAAACGTGTTGTGGGTAGTTAGAAGAGCAAGGCAGGGGTGCTTTTTGGTTAAAAGAATATCAAAACCTTTGGTTGAAAGAATGCCTTATCTAGATAAGAATGGTAGCTCTATAAATATTTGTCTTATTATCAAATAGACCATATGCTTTGGGTACTCATTAGAAGCGCCTGACAGGGACGCTTCCAATGAGTACCCATAAAATATGTTTTTGTGAAGAAATGGCGAAAATAGCAATACATTTATTTGAAAAAGTCGTATCTCTAGTTATGGCAAAGAAGAACAGATTTTACATATGCGTGTTAATGTTATGAGATATTACGATATTTATAACGAATGTGAAAACCTATGCTGGACTGACAACTTATTTTGTTCTGTACACATGAGCCGCGTCGCGAGAAAAACGCTCTGCAGACCATCCGTTACGAAAACACGCCTATTCAAATATATAGAAAATTTCACCTCCAAAAACTGAAAATTTTCAGATAAAAAACTCTGATATTTTTTTCATATTTCTGCTCAAAACATAGATTGTGGATACTCGTTAGAACCACCTCGGCGAGGCGGTTCTAACGAGTACCCACAATCTATTTTTTAGCAGAAATAAGAAAAATAATGTATACCCTCTAGACCCCAGTTTTACTATATAAAAGTGGAGTTTAAGGGGGTCAAAATTATATAGGCATGTTTTCGTGATGTTACAATGTGCATGCTTGGCTCTTTAGCAAGTCAACATGTCTGGTTCATTGGCTGAAATCTGCATACGTGAGCGAACAGCATAGATTCTGGCGAGATGGCTCGGATGCGCAGGCTCGCCAGAACCTTTGCTGTTTGTATATGTTATAACGACTCTTTTCACATGGCGCGGCCCACACAAATTTTGTGGGTAGACAACCGTCAATACACGAGGACGTCTGTCACAAAACACCTACCCCAGGGGAATGATTATCCAAGAATAAAGCAACACTTCCCTAAAAGTTTCTATTTAAAGGTAAATGCGTGTCTCAGACAGTACTTTCATTCGCTGTCAGACCAGAAGGTAAGTCGCCTTTTACTTTTGCGTTAAACATACTGGGTAAATTTTCAACAGATATTTTTTAAAGTATCTTTCTTATTTTCACCAAAAATAGGATTTGACATTGCAGGCAAATTAGGCAATTTGCATACAGTGCAAACACTTTTCTGTGGTGAAATTGTCGAAAGAGAGCTAGTTTACCTTGTGCAGTGTTATTGCATGAACCAGTCTTTAATATTTTCACTCTCTCTTGTTGTCTTATTTTGTTATACTATTTTAGTTTATTTATTGTCTAATTTTATCATATTGGGGTTACTTGTAGATTTCATTCGCAATACTTTACGTCTTCGGAAGTTCGTGATTTTAGTTGTTTTGTTTTTTGCTTTTGTTTTGTTTGTTTGTTTTTTTTTGTTCCGCCTTTCTAAATTTATTTTGTTTTAACCCTTAAAACACTAAGCAAAATTGTAGCAGACGGCATTTTGATTTTTATTTGTTAGTATTTTTTTTTTCATGGACAATAAGAATTTGCATTTTTGTCTGCTTTCTGTAACAAAACAGTGAATTTGGATTAACCCTTGTACGCCGAGTGGAATCTTCTACCATAACTCTTTGAACAGGCACATTTCCAATAGAATGGGTGTCTGGTTAATTTTTATAATTCCTGTATTTAATGCAAACAGTGTAGAGCCCGATCAGACGTGAGACGCTGCGTTTTGCGGTGTCTGCTCTGGGTCAACTCTGTTTGCCAATATCACTTTTATAGTCCTCTAGGCATAAATGGGATAAAGAGAAAAATAAGGCTACAGAAAGTGATAAAAAGAATGACATAAGTGCAGAAAAGAATAGAGCCAGTCTAGTGTGCGTTTAGCACATGCTTGTTACTTGCTTAGAATTTATTAAGCCGCGATGAAATCATTTGAATGTGTCACCTGTGGAAACCCGGATTAGCCTGCGCACCAAGTCTTGGCATTCACTGATCGTTTGAGCCCGCACTAACATTGTAATGTTAACCCATTTACTAGCGTCCTGTTAGGGACTACGACAAACTGTGTAGACCCAAACATGGCGCAACAGAACGTGACGTCTGATCAGGATCTACACTGTTTCAATTAACTGCATGAACCTCTATAACATAGTAGAAATAAAAAAATAACCAAAATTAACCCTTCTATTGGAATTGAACTGGCGCAAAGGTAGAATAGACCACTGAGCTTAAATGGGTTAAAGTTAGTAATCATACCATGTATTTACCCTATGTATTGGGACAGACCGGTCTGAGCAAAAAGTGTAGACCCAGATCAGACGCCGTAGAACGCGGCGTCTGATCTGGGTCTACAATGTTTGCCACTCAACCAGCAATCTGTTAAGACACATGAATGGGAAAGAAAATGGATAAAACACTTACCATGCCATGGGCAAATTCAGCAGACGACATACTGATTTCCTACTACTAGAGTCTGACACTTCATGCAAATCGTCTCCTAAGGAGACGATTTACATGAAATGTCGAATTCTATTTTCTCGAAAAAATAAGGAAAATATTTCAAAATGTCGTCTGCTGAAATTTTTACCCAGCATGCAAAGTGTTAGACTGTAAGGACAGGTATGGTCAGGAGTTACGGTGTCCCACTATTTAGCGTATATACGGTTGATTGATTTAGTCAATACTATAAAGAAATCAAATACAGCTTGCTCTCGTTATCTCAAACACTGATAAATCAAATAACTGCTTAAATCAAACTAAATAAAAGACAATACTGTTTCAATGTTATATGTTCCTTACTTTTCAACTTCTTTTTATCTGAGATATACTGTTACCTCAAATAAAAAAATGGCTGGTCACTTGGAGTTTGAGATAATGAGAGTTGACTGTATTTCGGTGGCTCAGTGGGATGCACACCTGAATGGTGATCAGGAGGTTGCGGGTGGGATCCCCGCCGGTTCCGGCAACATTCTTTCGTAGAGATTGATCATGAAATACATGTAGTTTCTATGGTCATTCTCTCCCTTCCGCTGATTCAAGGAGGACAGTTGGCAGTTTCTGGCGAAAGAATATGTACAATTACTGCTTAACCGCTTAGAGGACTAAGCCTGCCCAGGAAAAGTGTAGTAAGGTAAATTGACCGGCTCGACCTGACCTTAACAGTGAAACTCCAAATCAACCAGCTGTATTTCATAAGTGATGTTGTTGTTTCTTTCAGAAAGGAATCACCATGAAGGCTATACATTGCGCAGTTCTCGCCCTTGTCTGCATCTTCGGACTCGCTGTTGCCGACTTTGGCTATGGCTATGGTGGATACGGCAGCGGTGCCGCGGCTCCGGGGTTAGGAAGTGGCGGTCGTAAGTGTCAAGTTTTATTATAGTGTAGTTAATATTTTCAGACCCTTTGCGATCATTGAGTCCTTTTCGGGATTTTCGAAAATTTATATGAGGGATGAGGCCTCATTGGCCGAAACTAGCTAGTATGGACCAGAATTCTGATTTATCATACATGTAACAATTGCCGAAATAACCGAAGAACAATTTTCGTTGTTAATATAGTTATTCCATAAAAGAAAGAAATGTACCCAATTAGCATTCTACTTAAGTCTAAATCGGACCGTTATCGGCCCGACAGGATTCCTGTAGGGCCGATTAAGGTCCGGTTCAGATTTAAATACAATGCTACCTGAGACGAAAATGGGTCGTTATGTCCTATACATTTTTATTTGTCCACGAAAACATCTAAGCTCCAACAAGAGAAAAGGGACCCTAGAAGCAGATATGGCATGTGCACATATTATGCTGCTTGCAGCCGCCATTTTATCAGAAAAAAAAGTGTACGACATTTTAGTATAGTCACCGTACATTTTTTACCATTTTAACCTAAGTATTCGGACAGCCCATCACGAAAACATGCCTATATAATTTTGACTCCCTTAAACCCCACTTTTATATAGTAAAATTGGGGTTTAAGGGGGTGGACATTAGTTTTCATATTTCTGCTCAAAACATAGATTGTGGGTACTCGTTAGAACCGCCTTGTCGAGGCGGTTCTAACGAGCACTCGCATTCTATATTTTGAGCTAAATATGAAAAATATTAGAATTTTTTATCTGAAAATTTTCGTTTTTTGGTGGTAAAATTTTCAGTATATTTGAATAGGCATGTTTTCGTAATGCAGAGCACGGCGTCTGATCAAGCCCTACACTGTTTACCACTCATCCAGCATTTTATAAATAGGTCAACAGGTAGTAAACCGGACTGGTTCAAATCTGAAGACAAGTATGGTAGGAAGTTAAAGGGTAAAACAACGTCCGCAAAGAATTCTCTGAGATAAAATATCTTGACAAACAGTGCATTTTCAAGCAAATTTGACCAAAATCGGATGAAAAATAAGGAGATTATTAAAGTTTGAAGATTTCAAAATTGTTTTACGGGCGCCGTCATTTTGAGGCTTTACATCACGTCATAGAGCCTCAATAAAATATGCAAGTGCTAAACAAATAATATTTGCCACAATATTTTGCTTCTATATTTATGTATTTAGTTTCTGCTCAAGACATACATTGCAAACCGCACAGTTACCTGTCAGATGAAAGATTTTATCTAATATTTTGAGAAGTTTAGAATCTCATTAAATATCCAAAAATGGCGGCGCTCTTCACAGAGCATTTAAAACATTTAGATGCCACTAACTTTCTTAATTTGGGGCCGGCTCAGGTCAGTTTTGTATCAAAATGCATGGTTTGACAAGATCTTTCATTTAAGATGCATGCTTACTTTTCCCATTAAGGTGTCAAAATCTTCAGGTTATTTAGGGTAAACACGGTATTATTTTATTATTATTTCTCGTTTCAGTTCTCTACTTGTTTGGATTGCTGTTCGTCATCTTACTCCTCTTCGGTGGATTGAACAACACTGGCACCGATACCTTCACGATCGTCAACGTCACTCGTTAAATAGGTAGGCACACCACTCCGGCTTAAACCTGCAGTATTTACCCTCATTATTGGGACTGGCAGAACGCGGAGCCTGATCCGGGTCTACTCTGTTTGCAACTCAACCAGCATTTTTTAAGCCAATAAACTGCAGGATATAAAATGGCATTGTTCAAATTTTAAGACAATTATGGCAAGGAGTAATGGTGTCCCATAATTTAGGATTAATACGGTTAAAGATTTTATAATGTGAGTATGGGCGCCGCCATTTTGAATATTTAATAATTTTATGTAGGAAACAAATAAAAGCTGCCTGTTTACAGAAATATGCTGTTTATATGAGCTTGATGATGGTATATGTGCAATATGTATATGTACATACGTACAGGTTTAGTGTAATAAAATATTGCCTCAGATGTATTTTATTTATTTATCGCATATTTAACTCTTTCCCCCAAGCAGTGACTTTGTCGTCTGCTGATAACTTTTGAAAACAGTTTGGACCCAGATCAGGCCCGACGTTTTGTCGGGCCTGATCTGGATCCAAACTGTTTGACACTCTGATGATATTCCTGAAAGATTCTTTTCTTTTTTTGAACAAGTTTATTTTTTTAAAAAAAAAAAATCCACAGATAACAAAAAAAAAATCATGCAAACCTACCCAGCATGCAAAGAGTTAAGTGGTTATGACATCACTTAGACACAAAACGGTGGCTTCCTTGACAGCAATGTCTAGATCGTCAAAGCTCAATAACTTTCTCATTTCTTATAACTGATTTTCATACATTGTTTTCCTTCTTTTTCAGACTGATCTGTTATTAAGGACCTGATTCTCGATTTCTGAGAAACGATCTGATGTGGATGGATCCCTTCGATGTTTCAGTACCATTGTTACAAAAGAAGCATTAGCTAAGCTGAAATTAATCTGTCTCCCACTGAAATTCATTTTCCAGTTATTTATGTCTGTTGTATTTGTTGGTTAAATAAATTATTATGTTTACGCTTATCAACTTTAGTTTATACATTCAGTAGCTAAAACTATAGGTATAAATATAACCTTATCACACAGTAGCCTGAATTCCCAACATTCAGCATGAAAAATCTCGCAATATAGATGATCTACAAGCATGAAAATGTGACAAATCAGTTATACCACGGTTCTGCGCATGTACGTGCGATAATGCACTCGCTCACGCTCGTGCATTATCGCATCGTACATGCGCACGAACCATGGTATAACTAAGACTTGTCCGGCGACCTGTGATTTCATGTTTGATGTTATACAGCTGGAAACCAGAATCCTCAGGAAACCGGACAAGGTTATATTTTGATCTATAATTTGGTACAGATCTTCGGGGCCTGTGCAGAAAGCGATGCCTCTGATCAGCCATCGCATCCAGGACCTTTGCTTTCCGACTTAGGCGAATGTGTATTTAACACGTGCCATGCTGAATAATTTAAGAAGCCACGCCCACTTCTAATTTTAGCCACTCAGATTACTTATTCCAGATTGTTGATACAGATTCACACACTTGAAAACAAACAGTGCTTCCAAGCAAACTGATCTGGATATACTTCGTTTGCAAGGGCAGGGCATAACCCGGGTTCAGCAGGACCAGGATCACATCTGAAATGTTTTGCCACCATTTTGCAAACGGAAACAACCTTTGCAGATAAGAAATTTGAAGAAAAAACAACGGGTATACTTTTAAAGGAAAGAATTTGCTCGCAGACAGAGCTAATTATTTCTTTTAAAAGTAGATCCCACTTAGAAGGGAAGCAAATATTTTCATGCGGCTGTGTTTAAAACCTAAGACATCCATTTCCCTTAACGCTTAGCATACTGGGTAAAAATCTCCCTCCTCCATCCAATTCTCCCTCCACCCCCACCCCTCCAACACCACTCGAAAATAGGCTGTGGCATTTCATGTAAATTTCCCCTTAGGAGATAATTTGCATGAAATGCCAAGTCATATTTTCTGGCAAAAATAAGAAAAAAAGTCATCAACTTGTCGTCTGTTGAATTAGCTCAGGGAGTATAGAAAGTTACAGAATCTAAAGATGTATCAAACCAAGTTTGTAAATTTAATTCTTTCGTGCAACGTGCCAGGCAAAAAAAAAAAAAAAAAAAAAAAACGACTTTCCAAAAGATGTTGAAAGGAGAGTAGCTATCTTCAATGTTTTGTACACTTTAAAGGAATCGATACACTCTGAGGGGCGACAACATTATAAAAATGATTTTACCGCCCTTCTGAAAAGGTGTCAACTCGAAACGGTAAGAATTCAATTCTTAGTTTTTGGAGTATGTTTCTTTTCAGAAGGGAACTGGTTTGCATGAAAGCAAAGACGAATTCATAAAAGTTGTCTCCCTTGTAAATTATGGCAGAAAAACTACCAAGTGTATAAAGTCACCTTAACCCATTTATGCTAAATGGATTCTTCTACCTTCACTCTTCGGAACGATCCATTTCCAATATAAGGGGTGTCTGCTTAGTTTTTTTTATTATTACCATGTTTTATATAAATTCCTGTATTTAGTACAAACAGCGTAAACCATGATCAGATGCCGCGTTCTGCGGCGTCTGATCTTGGTCTACACTGTTTGCCAATGTCCCTTTTATGGGACGCTAGGTTTAAATGGGTTAAGGCCCAAATTTACCGCGCCGTACGAAAAAGGTGTCTTAAGGCTTATGCGAACAGCAAAGATCCAGATCAGCTTGTGCACCCGCGCAGTCTGATCAGGACCTTTAAATTCCTCTAATATAATCAGTGGACACTATAGAACGTATCAATGAAGAGCAAATGTCCGGGTGAGACTTTACGCATGCGCGGCGCGGGATGTATCTGAATCTGTGCATTTTATTCATAATCGAATACACTTTTTCGCTTTACGCGACCCAATAAATCAAGTAACATCATTATCTAATGAAGGCTAAATCTTTATCGATGCACGTGCACAGGCTAATCGCGGTATATTTATTGTTTATTTCAGTCTTATCATTGTACATAAAATATAGAATAAAAGTACATACCAACAAACACACAGTAGCATGTCATTCTAAAATAGAATTATAAGAGAGACTATTTAGGCTATACAACATACATACAATACATATAAAAGTTAACCCTGAAAACGCCAAAAAAACCTGCATCTGAAAATGTCGTCCAGGCTGTTTATGTCGTCTGCTGAATATTCTTGCAAACTTTTCAAACCTATCTTTTGCATACAGGCAAACAGTGTGGGCCTAGATCAGACTGATCCTAAAGGAGCAGTCTGATCTGGGTCCACACTGTTTGCAAAAATGACTTTTAAAATCACAAGCAGATGACAAAGCAGACGACAATTTTTGTGATTGGCGCTTTAAGGGTTAAAAAACTTTCGACTTATACAGTGTATACATCCCTTTCGGTTGGCGGTTGTGTACACGTGAGCACCCGGGCATTAGCACTCTGAATAGATTGATCACCATCGGTACTACGCCGCACCTCCGCACTTCTCTGGTGTGAAGAGGTACAGGGGAGCCTCGGCTGAGATGTTCACACTACTGGGAGCTACGTACCTATTCCCCCTCTACTGCTATGGCGCCGCACCGCTCCATCCCCACTCCAGTACAGGGCCTAAACACAGAAACAATGCAAATATCACAATTCTCCGGTTGTACGAACAATCCACACTCGCCTTCGAAATGTGACATCAGCACCATCACTTTATACCCAGGCCTCAATATGTTTAATGGACCCTGCCTAGGGCCGGGGCGGGGGCCCCAAATGCCACGCGAAAGTACCAGAAGGATAACAGAATTATGATCATCTAAACACTACAGATACATGCTCAGAAGGATTTTGCTTAATTACAAATCGAATGCATAAAATTTAAGACAAATTTCAGGAAACAGCATTCCTTGTCACTATATATACTCGTATATATACAAAAATCTCGTACTTAACAAGAAAATAACAAGTATAGGAACAGCATATACTAAGGTGTTTACCCATTACTCTTTCCTCGACCACATGATACATGCATTGGTCACAAACGGCACCGCCGAGGGCAAAGGATATGTGGCGGAAACCGATGTTCAATCACCAGGCTTCTCCCCCCACCCCCTTCCCCCATCAATAATCAGTAAAGGGTAAAGCGTCATGGATTACCTATTACTCTTTATTCATCCACACGATACATGCATCGGTCACAAACGGCACCGACATGTGGCGTAAACCGATGTCCATACACTAGGCCCTCATCCGTTTCCCCACTCCGCCGTCCCACCCATGCCTAAGGAAATGTGTCTGTCAATACATATAGCGTGCGGCCGATCAATAGGTATCACCTGCAATCTAAACGAAAAGTGATAAGAGCATTTTTATAACCAAACATTGCAATCCAAAATGGACATAAACCTTAAATTTACCACAAAGAACCTCAGTATATATCACAATTATATCCCTTTATTCGGTCACCCGATGCATCCATTCAAGCCATTTAAAGGCACTGCCCTGGGCAGAGGACATGTGGCGGACCAATGTCCAAATAGCATGCCCCACTGCATCGATATACGTGCCCAGAAATACATCCACCGTATGGGCTTCCTGAAGGGAAATCGTAAAACCTGAAAAGAAAATGATAATTAAAAATATTGCAATGCTCTTATACATACCCATTGATAAATTTATATTAAATTAAATTTCAGCAAGGTTACAAAACTTACTTGAACTCAATCATCCATATCACACTTAAGTGCACAATGGGACCTCAAAGGCCGATCTCGTTAGCTATCAGGTGTCATGACTCACTGAAGATCAGAGTATTGTGTACTGAATCCGCTAAAACAGTTAACGAAATGACCCTCGTTAAGCTAAAGACGCTTTGAACAACTGGACCCTGGTATTTGAGCGTCGCCTATATAGCCTCTCCACGTGACCATCCCATCTCTTCAGGAGCTAACACTGTGTTCTTAGAGCAGATGGCGGAACAAGAAAGCAAGAGACGGATGACAAATGAAATTGCTGCAACTCAGCTGTCAGACCACTTGAATACTTTAAAATGCCATGAATAAATCTAAATTGTCCCATCATGCAAAATAGTATACAACTAATAATACCCTAAAATCTAAACAATGTTTTACTGATACAGTAAGGAATTGCTCGTTTGAATAAATGTTACAACAGATTTTGGCAAATAAACGAATCATACAAGGATGGCTGAATATAAACTTTACTTTTTTCAACATCGTTTAAAGCATTAAAATGTGGCAACAAGGATTTGCTTTATTAAGTATATTATTTCTAAGATCACAGTAAGTATCAGAGTATAAAATTACATGTATAACGTCTTAGACGAAATTGCAGAACTGGCATAATTCTTTGATTAACTGCGAGGTTTTCGTATCGCCCAGTTTCGATTCTAATGGGACCAACCCCGCAGCGAAATTTTGCAAAAGTTGAGCGGTTTCTAGCAGGAAGACAGAGCTAACAATGATTCTCCACCTTATATTGGGACTTTATTAGTCTGTAAGTTCTCAATTTGTCCCGACTGTTACCAGGTCGGCTCGCCTCTGTTCTCTGTTAATTTCAGAATACCGGTCATGTATATGTAAGTTCATTAAGTTTTCTCTAAGGCTGGACAATAAAGCTTGCAAAGAAAATGTTACACTTATATCTACAAAGTGATCCAGTCCGAGTTGCCGAAACTTTTCTTCAATAGAAAAAAAAATGGCTTTGCAGTTCCTGTTCGCCAACCGATTGGTCCATATGAAAACTTGTTTATTGACACGGCTGCCATCCATACGGCCCATTCTGTTCCAGTATCTGTCCATGCATTCCATTGTTTAACATATCTTGGGTCCCAACCCATTCCCGATCCAAGAAAGAATCTCATTGTCCGATTCTGTACTGCGTTAATACACGAGTAAGACTTGGAGCCCCAAATGGTTGCGCTATAACTGGTCACCGGCTATACTAAAGTATTGTTTAAGGTATAAAAAACATAATAAGACGTACCACCAATACATTTATAATAAGCGATCAAGAGGCCGAGAGCTCGACTGGCACTCTGTGAAACGCATGTAGCTATAATATTGAAATCTAGATATTCATCAAGCGTGATCCCCAAGTATGTATACATATCTGTAGTAATTAAATTCTGGGCCCCACATTTAAAATTATAATCTACCCTAGGGACTGAATTAGGCCAAAAACTGGACGATGTTGCTCTTTGAATCATTAACCCATAAATGGGACATAGACAAACAGTACTGACCCAGATCAGATGCCGCAGAACGCGGCGTCTGATCAAGGTCCACCCTGTTTCATTAAATTCAGAAATGTCTACGAAACATGATAATAATAAAAACTACCTGGACCCCCAACCCCCTATATTGGAAATGGACTTGTGCAAAGATTTGAGGTAGAAGGTTCCACTCGGCATAAATGGGTAAACGGACATTTTGTTTGTGACACGTCACTCATCAAGCAGATCCAGCATAAATTGAAAATCCTGGGCATTGTCTGCAAGGAGGACCACGTCATCAACATATAACAAGATACTGACGAATTGGTATCTACTGGCACGCCCTTACCGAAAACTTTTATTTTTAACGCAAAGTCATTAATGAACATGGTAAAAAGTAAGGAAGACAAACAGCAGACATTCTCAAGTCGCACGATACATCAGTCCGTTGTAAGATTATTAACACTTATACAGCAGAAGACAGATGTGTTTAAGGATTTAATAGCACCAAACAATTTTTCTGCAAGACCTGTCTTTTCTAGCTTACCCATAACATGTCTCTGTGAATACAATCATATGCCTTCCGGGAGTCAATGAATGCACAATGCATTAGATAGCTTACGATTCTTTCTCGTGTCAATAATATTTGTAAGAGTGGTTACATGGTCAATGGTGCTTCTATTTTTCCTATACTCATTCTGTCCGTCTTCAAATATATTGAAAATTTCACCATCAAAAACTAAAAAAAATTCAGATAAAAATTCTGATATTTTTTCATATTTCTGCTCAAAACATAGATTGTGGATACTCGTTAGAACCGCCTCAGCGAGGCGGTTCTAATGAGTACCCACAATCTGGTTTTGAGCAGAAATAAGAAAAATAATGTATACCCCAGTAAACTCCAGTTTTACTATATAAAAGTGGGGTTTAAGGGGGTCAAAATTATATAGGTGTGTTTTCGTGATGCATCATTCTGTTCACACCAAGAACTTACGCGGCTATATGGAAAAGAACAATATACCTTATACATGGCTAAAGCGAGTGCTATACCCCAATACGACAAAGGGTCTCTGGGGTCTGTCGTGCTTGACTTTAGAATAGGGTTTATTATGCATTTATTCCACAGAGAAGGTATAATGCCTTTATCGAAGCAGATGTTAAACAGTATATGTAAAAAAGAGGAGAGCAAGGCGTCATTGCATAAGACTTTACATAGTATTGCATCAATGCCACATGCTTTCCCTTTTCAGAGTTGTCTTAGGTTTTTTACTTCGAAAATCGATATATGTTTTTTAAATATAGGGTCGTCTGCCGCAAGATGTATGTCACGACCGTCTCCAGACTGTCCTCGATCTGAACCATCAACTTATTGACAATTCAGCAGAGAACTAAAAGTTTGTTTCCATTTATCGGCCTTCCCCTACCTAACCGATTGTTTTCCAAAATGCGACGTCATTGTCGTTGCAATCTTGCGTAACATCGTTTTGAAAACGATACCAATGTAGTCGTTTGGCCCCTTGTACTTCACGATCAAAATCCCTTCTTTTCGACATATACTCGGACTTAAATTGCTTTTTTTTCGGACTTGGGTGACAATTCATCCACTTACGCTCAGCTATGCAAACCCTATTCCACAATGCAGGAAGCCCGTCATTCCACACCCTTCGCTTTTTGTTGTGTTCCCAGTACTAATAGTTCGGTACTGAAGAGTGCTATACATATGGGTACGCACTGAATCACACCAGGCACCATAAACCGAATCGACGTCTGACTGCGTACGCAGACTAGCTTCAAGAGAATTAATTGCAGCATTAACCATGAACATTTAGTAGTTTGATCTGATAAAAACGTATGGGGACGTTAGAAACATCAAGGACTACGTGCATTAAGGCCCATTTTTGACCCCATCCGAACAGATCAATCTCTACATATTATGAACCTTTATTCACGCCTATTATCATATATGAATGAAAAAAAAAAAAAAAAAAAAAAAAAAAAAAAAACATGACAGAAGTCCCTATCAGAAGATATGGCAGGTCAAGGTTCAGCCTTTATTATATAGTCTATACATTTAGTTTTCCATTTATTTTCATTGCAAATGCATGAAAAAATGGTCAAAAATGAAAGTTGTTCCAACTTTCAAACTTTTTATGCCTTTATATTGAGAAATAGCTTAAATTACAGGAATAGGTGTTTGCTTGGGTCTATTAAGACCGAAAATGGATTTATAAGGACCAAAACTTACTAAAATGGACCAAAATAGGCTAATTTTGGCAGTTTTGGCAACTTTCAAGATTTGGCTAACATAGAGCTTACCTGAATACCAAAAAGATATTGATATATGATGTAGATCTTATTACAGCTATAACATATTTCAATATCGTTGTGGTATTCAGGTGTGCTCTGTACTAGCCAAGAGCTGGAAGTCATCAAGGCTGAAAAATGGCATGTTTGCAGCTATTTCTCAAAGTTTAATGTCTGTTTTAGCTTGTAAAAGGGTCATTTTGAAAACGGAGTGCCTAAACCAAAAACTACAACCATTACACTAATTGTTTACGGGAAAAGCCTGCTGATTAAAATACTTTGATTTTTCATCAAAATTTAGGATCCTTAATGCACGTCGTCCTTTATCAAAAGAAGAACACCCTTGATCGTCACTTTTGCACCAATGCATGCCTTAAAATTCATGGTCCAAATGATCACCAAGTGATCTGGAATACTAGTGGCACTATTTGCGGCTTCAGTCCTACAAATTAGATCGGTAGCTCGTATAACTTTGAAATTTCCAAGTGTACTTAATGCATCGTACCTAACTAAGCAGTAGTCGACAACCAAGAGACTCTTGAAAGATATTGAAGTAAAATCATTCTTTATGCAGTTGCTACCATGAACCATGCACATATTCGAATTAATAAAAAATCCAATTAAAATCTCGCCGAAATATATATATATTTGTCAACTACGTCACGATGTTCAATTGAGTCTACCCAGGAATAAAATCTTTAAGGTCACCACAACGACAGTTAAGGTCACCGCAAATGAACGTAGAACTTAGATTCTGATAAACATAAATATTTGCCAAGAGTGCATCATAGAAAACATTACCGTCTACGCGACGGGACGAGTTCTCTGGAGGCAGGTAACAAAGAAATTTGTAATTTTCCGATTTGTGCTTGAACTGCCACCACAAAATACCTTCCGTTGTATCATCCAAAAACGGAAACATCGAAAACCTTGAACATTACGTTTTTTTATGAAACAACCGACACCTCCAGAACCCGTCCTGGCACGTATGTGAATCTGTTTTCCATTATGTCTGAACCATGTATAACCATCCAGGACCAGAGTTTTGTCATTTACATGGTGTGTCTTTGCAACAAATACAATATTACGGTCAACTTATTTAACACGTGACGATCTTAGTATATGATTGTCAGTATCTTTATTGCTGTTCCAGCCCCGAACATTCCAAAACCCGGCAGATACTTAGTACCGGTTATGCCCTCTGAAACTGCCCTGACCTCCACGCCGTCCATCACGGCCGCGTCCTCGCCAGCTACCACGCCTGTTTCCATCACTATTGTTACGTTGGGAACCCGGATTACCAGATGTACCGTTAGAACCATAACAGTATGGACAGTCCGCCTAGACAATATGTGATCTTATGCTCGTATTTACAAAAGAGTGCGTACTGCTCATCACAAAAACATGCCTACATAATTTTGACCCCCTTAAACCTCACTTTTATACAGTAAAACTGGGGTTTACAGGGGTATACATTATTTTTCTTATTTCTGCTCAATACATAGATTGTGGGTACTCGTTAGAACCGCCTCGTCGAGGCGGTTCTAACGGGTACCCACAATCTATGTTTTGAGCAGAAATATGAAAAATATCAGTTTTTTACCTGAAAAATTTCGGTTTTTGGAGGTGAAATTTTCTATATATTTGAATAGGCGTGTTTTCGTAATGGCATCCCTGATCTGACTGTGCATGCTGAATCGATTGTGTGCATACGCTGTTGTGATAATAAAGTCTATTAAGGTTGTCCTTGGAAACAAAGAAAACATAAAAACATGAATATCGGAGTCTAGGAGCCCATTGACCCCTTTATATATAAAAAGTGGGGAATCGGATGGGTGTCAATGACAGAAATTGTCAGGAAGCTCACGTAAAGCGCAGTCTGCTCACAATTACAGAATTACTCAAAACTATAAATGTATCAGCGAAGGGGAAGGTCATAATAGGACTGTACTGATGCGCCGAACGATTTGAATAAGCACATATCACAGTGCTCGAAGACATCTTTTTGCTTCCTGTATCTTTTCTGGCCCAGTCTACAATCAATAAATGTGTCGCGTCGCGAGAAAATAGGCCTACTCCTCTGTCTTTCCGTCGAATTATTCTTCCAGTATGTATGCCCGCTCTCTAAGCGAGGCCACATGTCCAGTTGTTTGGCTGAAGTTTCAGCTTGTTCTACAGCTTACGTGCCGGGTGAACAGCATAGGTTCTAGAAATTCTGCGCGGATGCGCAGGCTCGTCTGAACCTTTCCTGTTTCCATATGCAATAACGGCTCTTTTCCTATGACACGGCTAAAAAGTTCATTCTGATGCCTACACTTACATCACGAAAACACGCCCATATAGTTTTGACCCCCTTAAACCCCACTTTTATATAGTAAAACTGGGGTTTATAGGGGTATACATTATTTTTCTTGTTTCTGCTCAAAAACATAGATCGTGAGTACTCGTTAGAACTGCCTCGCCGCGGCGGTTCTAACGAGTACCCACAATCTATGTTTTGTGCAGAAATATGAAAAATATCAGAGCTTTTTATTATCTGAAAATTTTCATTTTCTGGTGGTAAAATTTTCAATATATTTGAATATGCATGTTTTCGTAATGAATATAATCAAGACATTAAATACAATGAGTATGCAGACTGGTCAGTATTGATTTCACTATATCAGAAGAGAAATGTTTAGTTTTCTGGGGGTTTTTTTTGTTTGTTTTTTTGTTTGTTTTTTTTGTTTTTGTTTTGATCATGCAGTTTAATGCTGCCTTTATATAACGCTCTGATTGCTGGATTAAAATTTCAGCAGACGACATTTGAAACATTATTTTTCCTGAAACTAGTCTTAATATTTTGCAAGTTTTCCCCTGAGGAGACAATTTGTATGAAATGTCAAAGCCTATTTTCTTGGGTAAATAAGAAAAATATCATCAAAATGTCATCTGCAGAATAAGCCCAGAGAATGGTAAATGTTTAATTCTGTAGGGTGATACCAGTCTAATAAAGTCTTTTCGATATCGTTTGAAAACACGTTTTCATGTGGAAAGTTTTTGTTTTTATTTTTTAAATTAAAGCTTCCGTATTAACCAAATTAAAAAATACGAGCGTATATAGCGCTAATTTCAATTAATTAACCCTTAAACTGCCAGTTACAACAATTGCCGTCTGCTTTGTCATCTGCTTATGATTTTAAGTCATTTTTGCAAACAGTGTAGGAGCAGTCTGATCTTGGTCCACATTGTTTGCCTGTATGCAAAAATAGATCTGAAAAGTTTGCGAGAATAGCAGACGTCATAAACAGACGACATTTTCATTATAAGGGTTAAAACGAGACTATTGCAAGTATATATATATATATATATATATATATATATATATATATATATATATATATATATATATATATATATATATATATATATATATATATATATATATATATATATATATATATATATATATATATATGAGAAATAAAGTAAAGCACAATGCAGGAAATAATATAAAGAAACATGATTAGCGTTCAAAAATCGGTCGCGACCGATTTTTTAACGCTAATTATGTTTCTTTATATATATATATATAATGTGTATTGCCGGCCTCGGAGGCTCAGTTGGATGCGCCGTCCGACTGGAGACCAGGAGGTCGCGGGTTCAACCCCCGCCGAGGTCGGCAACATTCTTTCGTGGAGATTGATCATGAAATATTTTCTACGGTCATTCTCTCCCTTCCGCTGATTCAAGAAGGGCAGTTGTCAGTTTCTGGCGAAAGAATGTGCACAATACTGGTTAACCGCTTAGAGGACTAAGCCTGCCCAGTAAACGTGTGGTTAGGTAAACTGACCGCGCTCGACATGACCCCATTGGGTTGACTGGGCCGTAAAACCTCTACACAAACAAATATAATGTGTATTCCTATATCTTCCCGAATATATATATACATGCAGTGAAAATAGGCCTATACATGAGACTGATGTTTTTATTACAGAGTTTTTAAACCAGCTTTTATGTTTATTATTTCTAGCACCCTTTTGTACTTCATAAATCTTTCTTAAACTTTCCTCATTTCCCGTATTATATGGTAAAATGTCAAAACTCTAGATTAGAGGGATAGCCAGATAAATATTTCACACATTTCTCCACAAAACATATGCTGTGGATACGCATAAGAAGAGCCTGGCAGAGTGTGTGTGTGTGTGGTGGGGTGGCGGGGGGCGGGGCTTCTAATGAGTACTCATACCATGCATTTTTTTGTGGAGAAATGAGTGTAATATATTGAAAAAGCCTTATCTAGATAAAAGGGGTAGCCATATACATGTACATGTAGATATTTGTCTTACTCGCTATAAAAACATATAATGTGGGCATTCATTAGAAACACCTGGCGAAGGCGTTCTAATGAGTATCCACAACATATGTTTTCTTAAAAAATGAGAAAATATCAAAACTTTTGATTGAATAAAAAGGCCGTATAAATGCCTGGCAGGGGCACTTCTTAATGAGTACCCACGTTATGTTTTTTTTTTTTTTTTTTGTTTTTTTTTAGGGGGATGGAAAAAAGAATGAATACTTTTGGTTAAAGAAAAACAAAACATCTATCTGCAGTAATGGCTAAGAAGTATACGTTTTACATAAGAGTGTTAACATTATGAATGTGAACACCTCAGCTGTGCTAGTAAATTATTTTGTTGAGTATACGTACCTGAGCCGCGTCGCGAGAAAATAAGCTCTTCTGACTATCCGTCGAATCAATCTTTTAGTGCGCATGCCCGGCCCCTTAGCAAGGCCAGTTGTCTAATTCTTTGGCTGAAGTATCCCCTTCGCCTGCCACTTACCTGAACGAACAGCACAGGTTCTGGCGAGAATACGCAGATGCACAGGCTCGCGTGAACCTATGCTGTTTTCATATATTATAATGATTCTTTTCACATGACCCTTCTAATTTTTGTGGGTAGACAACTGTCAGTACACAAGGACGTCTGTCCTAAAACACCTACCCCAGGGGTATGATTATCCAAGAATAAAGCAATACTTCCCTAAAAGTTTCTATTTAAAGGGAATGTCTCAGACATTACTTTCATTCGCTGCCAGACCAGAAGGTAAGTCGCCTTATAGTTTTGCGTTAAACATATTGGGTAAATTTTCAACAGATATTTTTAAATATTTTTCTTCATTTCACCAAACAGAAAATGGGATTTGACATTGCAGACAAATTAGGCAATTTGCATACAGTGCTAAACAGTTTTCTGTGGTGAAATATCGATAAGGAAATTGATTAACTTTTTGTCTGCTGAAGTGTCCAAAGAGTTATATAGTTTCATATTGTTCAGTGTATTTGCGTGAATTATAGTATTTAAGTAATAGTTTCACTTTCTCTTGTTGTCTTATTTTGTTATACTGTTTTAGCTTATTTATTGTCTAATTTTATCATATTGGGGTTACATGTAGATTTCATTCTCAATATTTTATGCATTCGGAAGCTCATGATTTTCGTTTATTATTATTTATTTATTTATTTATTAATTTACTTATTTTTTCCTGTTCCTCCTTTCTGAATTTATTTGCTAATAGCGCTAGACGAAATTAACAAAATTGTAGAAGACGGCATTTTTATTTTACTTTATCATTATTATTATTATTATTATTATTATTATTATTATTGTTGTTGTTGTTTTATGGAAATATGACTTGGCATTTTATGTGAATCGTCTGCTTTCTGTAGCATAAAAGTGAATTTGAATTAACCAATTATGCCCAGTACTCTTTGAACCGGTCCATTTCAACAGAAGGGGTGTCTGGTTAGCTTTTTATTATAATACCATGTTTTATAGAATCTCCTGTATATAATGCAAACAGTGTACAACCTGATCGCGTTTAGCGGTGTCTGAACTGGGTTTTCACTGTCTGTCAATGTTCCTTTTTACAGGGTGCCAGGCATAAATCGGTCTAAGAGAAAAATAAGGCTACAGGAAGTGTTAGAAAGAATGGCATAAAAAACATAAGTGCAAAAACGAAAGGAACCAGTCTATTAGCATCTAGTATATGCTCGATGTTCGCTTAGAATTCACTGAGCTCAAAGGAACCACTTGAGTTTGTGAGCAGCAAAGACCAGAACCTGCCTGTGTACAAAATCTGGGCTTTCACAGATAGCCTGAGGGCACAAACATTGTAATTTTAACCCATTTATTCCTAAAGTCCCACAAAAGGGACATTGGCCAACAATGTAGACCCAGATCAGACGCCACAGAACGTGGCGTCTGATCAGGGACCACACCGTTTG
The DNA here is from genome assembly GCA_964016985.1 of Anodontia alba. NCBI lineage: Eukaryota > Metazoa > Mollusca > Bivalvia > Lucinida > Lucinidae > Anodontia > Anodontia alba. The sequence continues at coordinate 72,236,408 of OZ024831.1, forward strand.
CATTAGCTACAGGAATCTTTTAAAACATGGTAGTAATTAAAATAAACCAGGCAACCCTTCTGTTGGAATTGAACTGGTCCAAAGAGTAAAGGCAGCATTATCCACTTGGCATAAAAGGATTAAATTTATACTTACCCTAAGTACTGGGACAGATAGATCTGAGCTAACAGGGTAGACCCATACCAGACGCCACAGAATACGGCCTCTGATCTGGTTCTCCACTGTTTGCCACTCATCCAGCAATCTCTTAAGACACATCAACGGGAATGATAATGGACGTACATGTATTAAAGGCTCCATATTCCTCAAAAATGGAATTTTTTTTATCCAAGAAAGATTTAATAAATTGATATATATTATTAATACGATCATAAAATGTGGCATCTGACAGCCTGTAAAATTTCAGTTAGTCTCTCGATTTTGAACGGGATCATTTTGTTGGCAACATTAATTCAGAGATACGATAAAAGAAAAATCATTCCAATTTCAAGAACGAGAGACTGACTGAAATTTTACAGGCTGTCAGGTGCCACATTTTAGGATCGTATTAATACTATATATCAATTTATTAAAATTTTCTTGACTAACAAAGCGTCTGTTTTTGAGGAATATGGAGCCTTTAACACTTGCATTGCTATGGGCAATTTAGCAGACGACAAACTGATGATATATATATTTCTTATTTTTCCAAGAAAATAGGATCTAAGGCTTTATGATGTAACTTCAGTATGATGAATGGAATGCCAAATCCTATTTTCTAGGAAAATAAGACAATTATTTCAAAATGTCGTCTGCTGAAATTTTTACCAAGCATGAAAGTGTTAAAATATAAGGAGAAGTATGGTAAAGAGTTACGGTTCCCCAATATTTATATGGTAAATATTGGCAGATTACTTGGCCAGTTCTATAAAGAAATAAAATATTACATCAGTGATGTTGTTGTCTCTTTCAGAAAGGAATCATCATGAAGGCTATACATTGCGCAGTTCTCGCCCTTGTCTGCATCTTTGGCTTGGCTGTTGCCGACTTTGGCTATGGCTATGGCGGATACGGCAGCGGTGCCGCGGCTCCGGGGTTGGGAAGTGGCGGTCGTAAGTATCCAGTTTTATTATAGTGTAGATAATATTTTCAGACCCTTTGCGATCCTTGAGACCATTTCGGGATTTTCGAGAATTTATATGAGGGTCACTGATGAGGCCTCATTGGCCGAAACTAGCTAATATGGTCCAGAATTCTGATTTATAATAATAATTGCCGAAATAACCGAAAGACTGGTTTCGTTGTTAATATAATCATTCTACAAAAGCAATTCTTAGCTAGAATTCTACCTAAATCTATATTGGACCGTTATCGATCCGACAGGAAGCTTGTCGGGCCGATAACGGTCCGATTTAGATTTAAATAGAATGCTAGCTGGGACGAAAGTGGATTGTTATGTCCTATACAAATTTATTTTTTTCTTATTTGTCCACGAAAATATCTAAGCTTTACAATATTTTGCCTCTATATTTATGTGTTTAGTTTCTGCTATAGACATACATTGCAAAGTCAGATAAAAAATTTTATCTAATTGCACGGCCCATCAATGTTGGGCGATAAGGCCAATTCTGGTTAGTGCTCTATAATCAAGCCGACTTTGTATCAGTTTTGAAGAAACATTTATATGTTTAGTTTCTGCTCTAGACAAACATTGTAAACCGCAGTTACCTGCCAGATAAAAGATTTTATCCAACTGCACGGCTCGTCAGTGTTGGGCGATAAGGCCAATTTTGGTTAGTGCTCTATAATCAAGCAGACTTTGTATCGGTTTTGAAGAAACATCTAGTTATTGGTCAATTCCTTTGGTCTCGTGTTTGTTCGTTGGTGTTTCGTTTAAGTGGTTGGCTTTTTCATAAATTTAAGCAACGGAGATCGCGGTTAGCAGCTGAATGGGTGACCGCAGTGCTTGACTGCGTGGAAGACCCGACAAATGCATAGGCACGCGGCGGAATATCGGAATATTTGTGTGTGTGTGTGTGTTTTTTTTTTTGTTTTTTTTTTTTACAGATTATGAGATCTGGAAATATCCTCTAGCGCACTGTCAAGTTTCAATTCGACCGGTTGCGAAATAACAAAAAAAAAAACATCATATTCCTATAGTGTTTTATTGTCTATGGGAGTGACATTTTACAAATAACTTGTTTCATAACCGATCGACTTGAAATTTGATAGAAAGGTAAAAATAGACTAACATTTTATTATATGTAAAAATAAATCACAAATTTGCAGTCGAGTGCCTGTGGACAAACGCTACAGAAGGACTATATGGGCCGTGCATAGCTGCAAGAGCTGGTATTTTGAAATGTTTAGAACCTCATTAAATATCCAAAATAGCGTCGCTCTTCAAAGAGCATTTAAAACGTTTAAATACCATTATCTTTCTTAATTTGGACCCGACTTTTGTCAGTTTTGTATCAAAATGCATGGCTTGTCAAGATCTTTCATTTAAGATGCATGTTTCAGTGCTTTTTCCCATTAAGATGTCTAAATATTTATGCTATTTAGGCTAAACATGGTATTATTTTATTATTTTTATTATTTCCTGTTTCAGTTCTCTACTTGTTTGGATTATTATTCGTCGTCTTGCTCCTCTTCGGTGGACTGAACAACACCGGCACCGATACCATCACGATCTTAAACAACACTCGTTAAATAGGTAGACATTCCACTCCCCCGTCGTCACGAAAACACGCCTATATAATTTTGACCCCCTTTAAACCCACTTTTATATAGTAAAACTGGGGTTGACAGAGGTATACTTTACTTTTCTTATTTCTGCTCAAAACATAAATTGTTGGTACTCGTTAGAACCGCCTCGGCGAGGCGGTTCTAACGAGTACCCACAATCTATGTTTTGAGCAAAAATACGAAAAATATCAGAGTTTTTTATGCGATAATTTTCATATTTTGGTGGTAAATTTTTCATTATATTTGAATAGGCGTGTTTTCGTAATGTAAATCTGCAGTATTTACCCTCATTATTGGGACTGGCATGTTTGAACAAACCGGGTAGATCCAGATCAGACGCAGCAAAACGCGGCGCATGGTTCGGGTCTACTCTGTTTGCAACCAGCAATTTTTTTTTTCGCCCAGTAAACTAGAGGTATAAAATGGAATTGTTCAATAAATGTCAAAAAGATTGCCTTTGGAAACAAAGAACACTCTACAAGTTTTAAGATTTTCATAATCTGAGCATGGGCGCCGTCATTTTGAATAAATATTTTTTGTAGTAAACAAATGAAAGCTGCCTGTTCACAGAAACATTGATGATAGTATATATAGCAGCAAAATGTATATATACAGTTGACTCTCGTTATCTCGACCTCGCTTATCTCGAATAACCGCTTATCTCGAAGTGAAAATCTTGTCATTGCCTAAGCATGAAAATCTAACAACAAGTAAAAAATATTGTGGAAAAGAGGAGAAATTGCGCTATTTCTCCTCTTTTCCACAATATTTTCGATATATCTAACTTTAAGAATCCAATTACATATAAATTTGTAAAATGTGGTTGTTCGAATTATTTTTTCCTCACTTCTAAAAATCTGATATGTCGAGGTACGGATATCTCGAAGTGTTTCAGAGAATCCCTTGGAATTCGAGATAACGAGAGTTGACTGTACATACATACAGCATATTGCTTCAGATGCGTTTTGTTTATTCATTAAATGCTTAATTACGAGCTTATGACATCACTTACACACAAGCTCTGTAGTATTGAAAAACCTCTTGCAGAGCTCGGATGGGAAACTCTCCAAGAAAGACGAACAAAACACAAGTTAGTTATATTTTATATGCTCACCCCTGATTACCTTTCTGCTTGTTGGCGATAGCAATCCCTATAGCCTGAGAAACGCAAACGATGTACAGTCTATTGGCGCTCGTACTAATCTCTTCTTTAAATCGTTTTTCCCTTCTACTATGAGAGCTTGGAATAACTTGCCCCAAGATATAAAAGATGCAAACACTGTCACAGCATTCAAATATTGTCTCATCCTAAGACTTCACTCTAAGTATTACAATGCTGGATCTAGAACTGGCCAAATCCTACGCGCAAGATTGCGCATGGGGTGTAGCTCATTCAATTCACAATATACTCTAAAAATATTATTCCAAGCCTATCTTGTGCATGTGGTTAATTTGAAAGCTGTTATCATTTTTTCGCCACTGTCCTAGATATTCCAACGTCAGGAATACTTACCTTTCTGGCTATTTACACACGCATTCTCTTCAGGAACTGCTTCACGGCAAGGTAACAGCTACCGATGACGATAACGAAACCATGTTTTGTCAAGAATTCATAGTTAAGTCGAAACGTTTCTTATGACATAAAGGTACTAACGCAACCTTGATGCAAATTATATAGAAAGAATCGTAACAGCAATGAAAATTTTATGCCTTTATTGCTAGATGACTTTCAGACAAGCTAAGGCTTACAGTCAGATCCTGGAAAATACTGCATTTATTGTTGTACATATTGTTGTATTTAAAGCAACCAAAATAAAGATTTTTAGAAGTGAGGAAAAATACAGTCGAACCTCAATGTCTCGAACATCTTTGGATCCATGGAAATTCGTTCGAGACATGGGTAGTTCGAGTCACTGAGGGTTAATCATGGCACCAGTTCAGGAAGCAAATAGCGATAATTTAAGGAAATCTTTTCGATTTTCTACACAGTGATTGTATGTTGAGTGTACTCATTAGAATCGCCTCGACGAGGTGATTCTAATGAGTACACACATGTACTCATTAGAATCGCCTCGACGAGGCGATTCTAATGAGTACACACAACACACAATTTCACGATAACATTTCCTTAAATATTTGTTTTCTTGAGGTATCGGAAGAATTTCGTAGGGACTCAAAAACGAATTCGAATTAGCCATGGTAAACGAGACATCGGTGTTCGAGCCATCGAGGTTCGACTGTATACACAAAACTGGCGGCTTCCTTGACCGTCAGAAGCCAATACTTTCTCATTTCTTATAACTGATTTTCATACATTGTTTTCCTTCTTTTTCAGACTGACATGTTATTGAGGACCTGATTCTCGATTTCTGAGAAACGATCTGATGTGGATGGATCCCTTCGATGTTTCAGTACCATTGTTACACAGAAACATTAGCTAAGCTGAAATTAATCTGTCTCCCACTGAAATTCGTTTTCCAGTTATTTATATGTCTGTTGTATTTGTTGGTTAAATAAATTATTATGTTTACGCATATCGACTTTAGTTTATTCATTCAGTAGCTTAAACATTCGGTCTGGCCTTGCGAAAAGGGATTTTCGGGGCATGTGCGGAGAGCGATGCCCCTGCACCAGGACCTTCGCTTTCCAATTAAAGCGAATACATGTATATTTACGAATACATTTGAAATAGTCGGTTTGCAAAGGGAGGCAACAACTGAAGACTCGAAGTTGCAAATGTTTGAAAATTCTGGGAATACATTAAGGAAAAGAACTTTTTCCCAGACGGAGCAGTCTGGGAGCAAATAATTTACTTTAAGAGTAGACCCCATTTTAACCCTTGTCATGCTGAATAAATTAAGATGCCACGCCCATTTCTAATTTTCAGCCAATCAGATTATTTGATCCAGATTGTTGATATAAATTCACATACTTAATGACAAACAGTGCAGATCAAGATCAGTTGGCTTCTGAAGAAGCCAACTGATCTGGATCTACACTGTTTGCTAAGACAGGGCATGTCGTGCTTAGCAAGAGAAGGGTTATAAACAAGCAAAATTTACATTTCAGAGTTATTGTCCTTGAAGACCTATTAATTTCAACTAACGGATAGCATGCTGGGGAAAACATTCAGCAGATGAAATTTTGAAATATTTTTTCTAAGAAAATAAGCTTTGGCATTTCATGCAAATTGTCTCTTTAGGAGATAATTTGCACGAAACGTCAAAGCCTCTTTTCTGGAAACAATCAATCTGTCGTCTGCTGAAACAGCTCAGAGAATGGTAAAAGTTTAAGAATTTGAAGAATGTCTCAAAGTGTTTGATCAGACTATGCAGATGCGTGACCTTTACCACTCTCTGGGCTAATTCAGCAGAAATTTGTCTCCATTGTCTCAAAAATTTGCATGAAATGTCAAAATCTGTTTTCTGAGAAAAATAGGAAAATATTTCAATATGTCGTCTGCTGAAAACTTTACCTAGAGTGCAAAAGCGGTACCTTTACTTTAAAGGGCAAATATAAAGGTTTTAATTCTACTAAATATTTAAGGGCACTTCAGTAAGGAGGTGACTGCCGAAAACCGCATCAAATTATCTTAAACGGTTTCTGAAATATTGCGATTTGAAATTTGATATTTAACATCCAAGAGGATTGAATTCAGGCTGCCTCATTAATATTCATGAGCCTTTTTATGACAACATAAGGGAACAGTAAAATTTTAAACTTTTTTAAATTGCCAATATTTTTTGCTCTTTAATCTGCATCAATTCAGTTTTCATATTGTTTAATTTATTCAGCTCCTTTAAACTAATATACATAGGAATTTAGCTCTTATTTTCCGTTTAAAGTGTTTCATTTCAAATTTAAAAATTTCATTTAAATAATTTAAAATCCAGTTACAATGCTTAATAATTAGCCAAAATTGACTTTTTTGGCATTCATTTATATGATATACACCCAAAATTCACTATTATTAAAAAAAACTTACGAAAAAATTAATATTAGTCAAATTTTAAACATTTTAAAATTTAGCTTTAAATTTAAATAACAGATTAAATTTTGAGTTAAATTCTCTATTCATGGGCTTATTTGTGGACAGAGACCAATTTCAATAATGGTTAAGGAGAAAAACTGTGTAGCATATAAGGAAATGCAGAATACTCCTGTTTAAAATTTCAATTTAAAATTTAAGTTCCACTATGACATCACAGAATATTGCATTGTGGGCCTTAATCAATACACAATCCAAGGGAGGTTACTCTAACAGGAAAAAAGGTAGGTATCGTAAATTAATCACCATAACTTTTGATTGGATTGGAATTTTTTGATGGGGTTTTCAACAAAATAATTCTCTTAAAGCATTCTATCAACACCCTGAAAACCAGGAATATTTTAAAAACCTTTATATTTGCCCTTTAATTTTACCCTCCCTTCTGAAAAGGTGTCTTCTCTAAAAGAAAAGGGTTTGCTCCCCTTTGGTAATATAGATTTCGATCATTTCTAGGGGAGCTGGTGTGCAGGAAAGCAAACAGAACGTCACAAAAAGTACCTTCCTTTTAAAATATGGCGGAAAACTACCAAGTTTATCAAGTCACCTTAAAATTCAATTAATCTTGTAACCTCATTATCTGGGCCACGTCAAGTTGAAAATGTGTCAGGGTATATGCGGACAGCGAAGGCCCAGATCGGACTGCGCAGTTGCGCAGTCTGATCAGGCTCTTCGCTGTCCGCTAACAGAATCATTGAATACTACAGAATGAATGAATGGAGAATTAGGATTTTGCGCATGTTGGAAAGTACTTTTTTCGCTTGATGCGGCCCAGTTAATCTAGTAACATAATTATCTAATCACGGCTAAACCTGTATCAGGCTCATAGCGGTATGGAGAGTTAGTCTAGACAATATTTGACCTTGTGTATTTATAAAAAGAAAAAGAAAAAACACAAAAAAACAAAAGCACGCACTGCGCATCTCTGAGCTGACTTGGCATGCTGATTCCAAGACAAAAGGAGCAAATTCTTTCCCTTCAGAGTAGACCCCTTTTCAGAAGGCTCTTACCCTGACGAAAAGCAAACCTGACAGGACGTCGCTAAAAGTTGTCTCCCTTGTCAAAATGGCGGAAAATCTACCAAGTGTATCCGGTCTCCTTAGGTGTTCGAATACAATAAAACTCCAACGACTCGATGGCTGCTTCGAACAAGTTTTTGAGTCCCTAGGGAATTCTTCGGATAGGTAAAGAAAAAATATCTAGGGATATTTAAGGGATTTTTTCTTATCATGCAAATGTTTATTGTATGTAATGCGCACACTCAACATGCCATTGTTTTATAAACGATCGAAAAGGCATCCCTAAATTATCCCCCTTTGCCTTATGACCTAGCGCTGTGACTAACCTATCTAGAATAAACCATGGTCTCAAAGATAATCGAGCCACTGAAGTTTGACTGTATTTACGATAATTACAGAATATGTAGTAAAGCATGATTGATATGTGGCCTTCTATTCCCAGAACACCTGGCCTCACAGTTCCGTGATTTCCGCAAACTATCTCACTATTTTCGTAATTCCCAGAAACTATCTCACCATTTTTGCAATTCTTCTTTGAATGCTGGTACTTTCGCAATGTTTAGGAACCACTGAAAGTCAGTTTCAGATATGTGAAACGAACACACTAATGTATGCTCAAAATTTACAGACAGAGTACCGCGAGTACACTTGAATAACGAGTGTAAAGACGTCTATAGTCCAACGAGAAACAATATGTACATGTCTCTGCATGTATGGAGAAGCTGCGCTCATTTTAAGGAATTAGCCCATTAGAGCGGTTCGCAACATAATATGTCACATTCTATGGAAATGCTGAACTTTTGGCAGGAATATCAACTGAGTGTGAAGGAACAGACAAAGCTTGGTCCGAGTTGTGACTGAAACTGAATAGAAAGTTAATAAACAAGTGACTTCGTCGCTCATTTCACTCTACCACCGTCCCCTGCTGGCTTCTCACGCCTAACCCCACATACAAAACGTCAAGATGAGCTATACGTCTGTCATAAAAAAAAGGTCGGGGAAAAGATGAAGCCCATTGGAAGAGGCATTATCGTTTATAAAAAGCTATTGCTTGTTAGATCGTGATTAATTGTCATACGAGTTATCGCTGCTGCCTGTATTAAATTATAGTCTTTTTCTGGGTTTACCTTTATACAAGTATTAGCTTTCTACTAAGACATGGTAGGGATAATACTCAGTATGGTTATCATCTGTACGGTTCGCAAATGCTGTAAAATGAAAGTGGAATTACTCAGGAAAGGCCACAGTCACAAACCGCTTACTATCCTCCAATGAAATAAAAACATGAGCAGGGAACATAACATGAAAGCATAAAAAAGATGAACATAGGCAGTCACCGGCGGTAAGATAGATAATAGAACAGTCACCGACGATAATATAGATCATAGAGCAACGGCCACAGAAGACCTGCCTTGGAGCATTCAGTAATAAAGGCTACTGAGAGACTGAATGGAGAGGCGGGGATGGGGCTTAAACCGGCTTTATGTGTAAACAAACTAACCTTTAAATATGATGTTTCAAATCACAAGTGTTCGGTCTGTATAGGCTCACCCTAGTTCATCAACGGGTCATTGTGATTTCATAGAGCATGCGTGTAAGCGAAATAAGCAGAATCAGATACATTCTACAGCCAGTAACCTGTTATTCTGTGAGCGGACCGCGTCAAGCGAAAAAGTGCCTTCGAACATGCGCAAAATGCACAGATTCAGATAAAGTATCATCCGGACCTTTGCTCTTTTTTAATGTAGTCTGTAGTATTCAATGATTCTGTTAGCGGACAGTGAAGGCCCTGATAGGACTGCGCGGAAGCACAGGCTGATATGGGCCTATGCTGTCCGCATATGCCAGAAGACACGTTTTGCATAGTGTAGTCTGTATGATCTGGACTTTCGTTGCTGGCATTAGCCATGAAAACAACTTTTCAGCAATCGACAATAAATTAATGCTCACAGAATAGCTGAATTGATGCATAAAAAAGAAACTAAATGGTCTCTACTGGCATACATGTTATCTGTCAATTGTCTTTACAATAAATGACACCAGAAGTATTTATCACACCCTGGAGCAGCAGTTCTCATCCTCTGTATCTCTAATTTCACGATAAGTTACAGTCACCCTTTGAGAAGTCTTATTTCTGAGTCAATGTCTGTGGAAATATGATTAATGTATAGAGAGAAAAACAATGGAAAAAGAACGGTCCCTTCTGGGACACCAGACAAAACTGGAGCCCACTCCGAAGTTTCACCATTAACAACAACTCATCGTTTTCTAAAACAAAAAAGGAATCTGCCCTCCTGATTGTCTTTCCGTCAATGCATAACCAAATAATTGTTTTTAAGTAGTTCATGAGGGTGCGTGTGTCAAAAGCCTTCTCGAAGTCCAGAATAAACGTGTAAACCTATCCTTCTTTTGCCCAAGATTTTTACCCAATCATTTATAACAGTGGTCCGCTGAGTTTCACAACTGTGCCTTTTCCTAAATACATGTTACCAGTCTGACAAAAGTTAGTGTTCATCCAAGTGAGCCATGATGTTTGAGCATACGATACGTTGAAGCAATTTATATGGCAGAGACACGGGGTGAGACCTCTAACCCTTTCTTTTTGTTTTTCTTTTTTGCAAGAAGCCATTTTCGGGGAATTCATCCATATCAAGAGATTGCTGGAGCGAATATGCAAATAGGGGACTTAGTTCATTAGCTAGTTCCTTTGGAACTCTATGATGTTCCTGGCTTTTATTAGCCCTTCTCTTGCTGAACACGACATGCCCTGTCTTAGCAAACCGTGTAGATCCAGATCAGTTGGCTTCTGGAGAAGCCAACTGATCTGGATCTGCACTGTTTGTCATTAAATATGTGAATTTCTATCAAAACTCCGGATCAAGTAATCTGATTGGCTGGAAATTAGAAGTGGGCGTGGCTTCTTAATTTATTCAGCAAGGCAAGGGTTAACGACCTACCACAATCTGTCAAAGTCTTGGATCCTCGCCTCTTTGTGAATGACTGTTTGTTGTACACACTCGTCAGCTGCGATGCTGCTGCGGAGTCAGTCCAAATCTTCTAAAAGGTAAAATGAAAATCCAGGGAGTGCCAGAGTCACAAGTCGCAGCAATCCCTAGCACCAAGAGGAAAAGAAAAGAGACACAATCCAACAAGCGCAAAATAAACAAACGCACAAAAAGCACAAAGACCAGCTGTCTCTTCCCCCAAATGAGCCTTGGAGGCATGGAAACGAACGTGGCAAATGACGTGCCACCCTTAGAAATGCCAGGTCATCCGCATCATAACTAATAAACACCATGAGAGGCATACTGAATACAGGCTCCACAGTCACACCTTCGAAGCTGTTAGCAGTGGTAAATATCTCGACGTCTCCATCAGTGACGACCTCATCTGGCCCAAAAATATTGATGCGGCTGCCGCCGATGCATCCAGAACTCTAGGATTGGTGTTAGTCTTACTCCTTGTTGCTTTGTGGTTTATTCTACGAGGCGATTTGTTGTATGTCTTTCCGTGTGTCATTTTGTTCTTGTGTTTTTCAGTCCTTTTAGTATTGCGATTACCTCGCTTGGGGAGGAGAGAGCTAATCTTAGTGCTTTTCGTACGTTTGTTCGGTTTGTGCTTGTTTAGATTTGTCGGTTTCCTCTTCCTCTTGGTGTCTGGGAAGGGCTGCGGTTTGTGATTGTGGCACTCCCTGGACTTTTCTCTTAACTTTCTTACAATGCAATGTATTATGGACGTCAAGAGTACGGCCTATACCTCGCTTGTGAGACCGACACTGGGATACGCATCCTCAGCTTGGGACCGCAACAGTGCAGAGGATATCATCAAGTTTGAGAAAATCCAGACAGGCAGCCCGTTTCATCCAGGGAATCTACTCAGAGAAAGAACCCTGGATGTGTGACCCCAATTTTAACGGTCCTGGCTGGGAGACGAAAGTAGGAGGAAGAAAGATAGCTCGACAACGCTGTACAAAATCCAGCATGGATCAGTCAACACGGACACTGGTGATATACTACGACTAAATTAGAGTTGCGCCAGAGGTTAACAGAGACTATACCAGCCTACAGCCACTGTGACTGTGTATAAGAACTCCTTCTTTCCCAGGAATGTCCAAGAATTGAATCGCCTTCCAGATCGAGTTACAGACTCTCAGACCTTCGAGGAGTGTACAGTCAGCTTAGAACAACATCAGCCGACGCCCAGTAGCTAAATATTGTGCATTCGACATATATTAGAAAGTCGTTTTTTAACAGAAGAAGTAAATTTGCAAACTTTTGTTTAGACTTAATGCAACTACCTATGCACAAAAAGTTTTATTCTAGTCATTGTTTTTTTTTTTAAAAAAGTCAAATACTTTCACTTTTTCCCATAGTAAAAACAAATGCAAATTATGCAGAAATCTGTAGGGTAGGTAACTGTGAGGGAGAATTTCAGTTCAGTTTTTTCCTGAAATTTTCTCAATATATATTGTTGTGAAACATCAATAATTTAAATTCAGCAAAGAAAAAAGGTAGAAAAGAAAAAGAAAATAAAACTAAAAATTGTAGCACCTCCCCCCCCCCCCCCCCACAACCCCCCACCAACGTCCCACCCACCCCCGCCCCCACCCCCGCACCCCACTCCCAACTATATGCTTTCCCTTAAACGTGTATTGACCGTAATAGCTGGCAAAATATCAGGATCCTATTTTAAGCAGTTCTCTAGATATTGTGTTGACATGGTTTTCCAATTACTATAATGGCAAAGTCCGATAAAAGAGCATAACTGAGACAGCATTTTATGGAATTTACTCAAAAGTTAATCTGGTCATTTAAACATTAAACCTAAACTGTGCAAAATATCAGACTCATACTTCATGGGGTTTTCTAGATATCGTGTTAAGAACATTTTCCAACTGTAGTACAGGCAAAGTCGAAATGGGCATAACTGCTATTTTTTTCTTTTACAATTTCGCTCAATCAGGTCATCTAAACATTGATTCTAAAAATATAAGGATCCTAGCTCAATATGGCGTGATATACGTTGCAATATTGTATCTGGTAATATATTTGTTCCATATTAAAAATATGTATTCTATATTAAGGTATTTATTGCCAATAAAATATATTTATTCACAATAAAATATTTATTTGAGATATAAAAATATATTTATTTGCTACTTAATTATTTATAGCCCATAGAAATATATTTATTTACGATAAAATATTCATTGGCAATAAAAATATATTTATTCACAATAACAATATCTATTTGCGATGTAAATATGTTTTTGCAAATTAAATATATCTTGATACAACCAATATTTTATTTGGACAATAAAAAAAATCACAATATATAAAAAATATATTAACAATATTTACAAAAATATTCATTGTAAGTTCAAAAATATATATTGGGTAAAACAAAGACGTATAAAATTACAAGATTCGCAACTAAACGAAATCCCGCAATATCTCGTGCGTCCCTGTGTTAAGAGTCCTACGGTCGCGAGAGCCGCGCGAGACTTTCGTTACCAAGACAACACAGGTACGCTATCGCCGGTATCGCTCGAAAGAGCGAACAACCATGACCGTAATTCTTGATTGTTTTCTCTCACAGCATAAATAAACATTACCTTTTTTTTCTTGATTGTTTTCTCTCACAGCATAAATAACCATTATCTTTTTTTTTCACAAGGCGTCATTCATACTATTTAATTGATAAAAAGGAGAAATGAATTTGTAAAAGTCGGCGATTTTCAAGAGGCGAAAGACATCGAAGATTCACAGCTGCCGGTAAAAATCTGTCAGGTGTTTTCATTTCGATTATTTTCTGTCCCGATCAGCATCAGAATCTCAATGATACTTGATTTTTTTTAATTTATTCATTCGGGGTTTTACGTTTCTTTCAAGATTATTTCACTTATATCGAGGCGACCGTTAATCAGATGCGGGCCTGATGTTTTTGGAGTTACAAAACTGGCAATGCCCTACAACTGTGTTCCATAACAAATAATGGGTAGGGTGAATGAAATAAACATTTTCACCTGTTCTATGATGATTTAAGACCTGAAATGCTGGCCAACACAGGATAAGATATAATTTTAACTAATAATAATAATATCTGACATAAAAAGCAGAAAACTGAAAAGTTTTATGTGTTACAAAATGGGCAATGCCCCGTCAACTATTCCATAACAATGGGAGGGCGTTTGGAATAAACATATAAACTCATAAATATTACATATTTTAGGATGATACAGGGCTTGAAATGCGGGCCAACACAGATTCAGGTATAACTGTAACTAACAGTAATAATATCTGACAGAAAATTTAGAAAACTGAAATGTTTTTGCGTTACAAAATGGGTAATGCCTTGGCAACAACCAATGGTTCCAGTGCATATAACGGGTGGGGGTATATGAAATACAACACACGTTTAATGCATGGTTTGGCCGATTTAGCATTTTAAAATGCTGGCCAACACAGGATCAGATATAATTTTAACTAAAAATTATAGTATCAGACAGAAAACGCAGAAAACTGAAATGTTTTTCGTGTTACAAAAGGGCAATGATTTGGAAAACTCGCATCAGTCTTTCATCACTCAATGTGTACAGCACTGTTCAACGTCTTCTTTCTCAGTTGGTTCGGCAGATAAGCAAAAATAACTGGGTAGTTAGTAAACTTGAGACATTCAAGGACCTATTTCGTTCCCTTAAATTCGCTACATAAAGTAAGAAGTTATATAAAACTTACTTGAAATCTGCTAAAAATTCATGCTCCAGTCTTCATGATGAAACCCGTTTTTGTTGGTAAAACGATGTTGTTTTGACTAATTCATGACATAAACGGACACAGTTGATTAAATAAAATCTATTGAAGGCAACAGTTTTTAACAGTAACGATCATACGATAGTATTTCATCAATAAATATTTCTTGGCGAAGAAAAAAACAAGATGGCGGCAAGTGACGCTATCGGTTCTCGAACGTCTCTCGCGGTTTCTCGGGTAACACGAGATGTGTTGGTTCTTTCTATTACGCGGAGAACAAGTTGCAAATCCTTGTATTATTTACGTCCTTGGGTAAAATTAGCATTGTGGGATATGATGTAGCCTTGTAACAGAAAATTTCGTTGATTTGACAAAATTTCCGGTGGTTTGATCCTTGGTCAACTCGCTGCTTAGATTTTCGTACCTTAGACTTTCACCCATAGATGTGCCTATGTTTGCCGGTTGCCGACCTTGTTGCAGTTTTCTTACCACTTCTATGAGAAGTTTAGTTCTAGTTTCCCAGTCTGCACGGAAACATTAGGACCACTAGACACGTAAGGAGTAGTGGTCCAAGATCGGCCCCAAGATCCGTACTATATATTCAAGCATATAATACTTTTAGGTTTAAAAAATGCATATGGACCGTGATTCCGCGTGGACTACAAGTCACATCCAAAACAAAGAAACTGCAACACACGAGAGAAATGCCAAGTTCGAGTTGACTTGTGTAGGTAGAGGTGCTAGTCCGCGGGGTGCGAGATGACCAAGAATCAAAAGATGCGAATTAACTAAGGTCGAAACGGCCAAGGATCGAATTGACCATAAACCGCGAACCAAAATAATATGTCAGCGCTCTGTGTATTTAATAGGGGCTGCCATTATTAGGTTTCACAAAACTACGAAGGAGCATTAGGGCCACATACACTTTTATTTCTGTTGATAGTTATCTCGAAATTTCGACTTACTATTTCGAAATTTCGCTTAATAACGCGAAATTTCGACTTAATAACTCGAAATTTCGACTTAATATCTTGAAATTTCGACTTTTTTTCTCGAAATTTCGACATAAGATCTCGAAATTTCGACTTGATAACTCGAAATTTCGACTTAATATCTTGAAATTTCGACTTATTATCTCGAAATTTCAACATATTTCAAGTTGATTCTTCGTTTGCAATACCACACCTGGTAATCTCGTAAGGGGTAGCCGCTGGTTATGCAAAATGAAGGTATTTCTAGCTATGTGGACTATGAAATACTTATTTAACATATCAAATAAGATGCACTGCAACCTACGTCTACTTTGAAATACACAAGATGTTAAATTTCCTTAGCATTTGTTCCGGGGACCCCATTGTTTGTACTATTATTTGAAGAAAAGGCAATAAGATATATTTATACAAGTCAGTCCCCGTACATGTTATTACAACTGCGTAACTCCACGAGCAACTGGCGCTGCTGCATTAAAACCTAAAATCACTTCCAGAGAATACAAAATTGAGTTTCTCAGACATACGGTTTTAGAGTTCCAGGCCTTGCAGGCTAAGGTGCCTGAGCGTCCGTCTGTCCGGCCATCTGGCCGTCTGGAGTTATCTCCCTAACATATACTCTGGATGCACACCTTATTATTATTATTATTTTTTTTTTTTTTTTTTTTTTTTTTTTTTTCATTATTTTCGCATTCCTTGTTGAAAATCACTTACTAGGGAACACAAAATTGAGTTTCTTAGTCTTATGGTTTAAGAGTTATAGGCCTTGCAGGCAAATGGCCTTATATTTCTCCTTATGTTTGCATTCTTTGTTGTAAATCCCTTACTAGGGAACACAAAACTGAGTTTCCTAGTCTTGTGGTTTAAGAGTTACAGGCCTTGAAGGCAAAGGACCTTATATTGCTCCTTATTTTTGCATTCTTTGTTGAAAATCACTTACTAGGGAACACAAAACTGAGTTTCTTATGGTTTAAGAGTTACTTACTTTGCAGGCAAAGAACTTAATATTTCTCATTATTTTTGGATTCTTTGTTAACTAGAAATGTGTCCAAAGTACACAGATGCTCCCGCATTGACGTAGGCTAATTTGGCAAGGTTTGCACAGTTTTATATACCCCAAAGCGGGGACATCCGTGTACTGTGAACACTTTTCTATTTTTTTTATTTTATTTTTTTATTTTTTTATTTTTTATTTTTTATTTATTTATTTATTTATTTATTTATTTATTTTTTTTGTATATTTTACAGGCTTTCACATGGATC
This sequence comes from Anodontia alba, assembly GCA_964016985.1. Lineage (NCBI taxonomy): Eukaryota > Metazoa > Mollusca > Bivalvia > Lucinida > Lucinidae > Anodontia > Anodontia alba. The sequence goes on from OZ024831.1 coordinate 72,253,203, forward strand.
TCTAGTAATTGGTCATTGCATGCAAATATTCAATCTTGTTTCAATATGGATGCAAATTAAACTGGGTATCTTGTCTATACAAACCTTTGTAGGACAACATGAACATGCAGTTTCACGTTTTCAAATCTGGTGAGCTTTGAAGCCCCTGGGCCTTCTGATGCCCAGGCCATCAACGCGTACAGGGCTTTGATTCAAAATATGTCTATGAAATTTACTAAAAATCAATGAATCCAGAGAACGTATCCGTTTGTTGACATTTGGATGTCTCGTAAGTCATGGCCGGAAGCTCGCATAAGGATTTTGAGTGTATAACCAGCGGTTACCACTTACGAGATTATCAGGTGTGAATTCTATTCAAGAGATCTTATGTCGAAATTTCAAGATATTAAGTCAAAATTTCGAGTTATTAAGTCGAAATTTCGAGTTATTAGGTAGACATTTCAAGATATTAAGTCGACATTTCGAGTTACTAAGTCAAAATTTCGAGTTATTAAGACGAAATTTCGACTTATTAGGTCGAAATTTCGAGTTTCTAGGTTGAAATTTCGAGATCTTATGTCGAAATTTCGAGATAATAAGTCAAAGTTTCAAGATATTAAGTTGAAATTTCGAGTTAATAAGTCGAAATTTCGAGTTACTGTCGAAATTTCGACTTATTATGTCGAAATTTCGAGATAGTAAGTCGAATTTCGAGATACTTATCAACAGAAATAAAAGTATATGTGGCCCTAATGCTCTTTCGTACAAAACCGTATCATATCCCACAATGCTAATTTTACCCAACATATTTTTAGCACATGTCAGATAAATACATATTTGTATTGTGACACCACAGAATATTGATTCAATAGTTAAATATCAGTTTTCCTCATCGTTGTTTCATCTCTGTAATTTGTTGATTTTTTGTGTTCTCGGAGATGTGGCACTGATGAGTTAGGAAGCCTTCATGCGGACTGAACAAATTATGTGTCTAAACCGCGGCAGAAGTAAGGACGAGGATTGTGGCCACGTAAAAGCGATTTAAGCCCCCCGCCCCCTCCACTGCCCCGTCCCCCCCCCCCCCCTCCCCGCCACCCCCCCCCCCTCCCTCCAGTGAAATACTATTCACTGACCGTTCCAAGGCTGTTCTTCTGTCATGGTTTATTTTTTGTTATAGTTCGTCTTTGAATGTGTGTGTCGCTTACATCTTTTTGTTTTTGGATAGCCATTTGGCCACTTTGTGGGAAAGTAACTGTCCGTTTGGCTTTCTGCTAGCGATGTTTCCATTAGGGTCCAGTTATTTCGTGTTTGTCTTTCCCTTTGATGTCTCTGATGGGAGGTGTGGAATAATTGTATCGATTCCTGATCATTGCGTTCCTTTCTACTTTGTTAACACATTTTATATTTTGAATAAATATATTTTTATTTCCAATACATATGTTTTGTTGCCGATGAATATGCTTATTATAGAACAGATATTTTTATTTTGAAAAAAAAAAAATGATAATTTTATTGCCAATAAATAAATTTAATTGCCAATAAATATATGTTATTGCCAATGAATAATTAGTTTGCAAATAAATATTTTATTGCCAAAAAATAAGATTAATTGCCAATAAATATATCTTATTGCCAATAAATATTTATTTTAGAAATAAATATATTTTATTAGGCATAAATATCGTAAAATAGAATACATATTTTAATATGGAACGAATATATTACCAGATACATTATTGCAACGTATATCACGCCATAGCTCAAACGGTTTTCTAGATAACGTGTTGACAAGGTTTTCCTATTGTTATAATAGCAAAGTCCGCATAATTCATCAATATTTTAAGTACTTTGCTCAAAAGTTAATCAGGTCGGGGCAAAAGAATCCAGATCCTAACTCAAGTGGTTCTCTAGATATCGGGTTGACAAGGCTTTCTTATTGTTATAATAGCCAAGTCCAAAAAGCGGCATTTTTCCGTCAATATTTTAAGGAATTCACTCAAAAGTTAATCAGATCGTCTACACACTGGTCCTAAACTGTATGCTAAATATCAAATTCCTAGTTCATGCGGGTGTCTAGATATCATGTTGACAAGGTTTTCCCACTGTGATACGGGCACAGTCGACACGGGCATAACTCTTCCATTTTTTTTTTTTTTTTTTTTTTTTTTTTTTACAAATTTCGCTCAAAAGCTGAATAGGTCATCTAAACATTGATCCTAAACAGTATGCAAAATATAAGGATCCTAGCTCAAGCGGCTCTCTAGATATCTTGTTGACAAGGTTTTCCTATTATTCAAATAGTCAAGTCCGCAAAACTACATCATTTTCTTTTATTGATTCGCTCAAAATTTAATCAGGTAGTTTACAAAGTTATCCTTAACCGTATGCCAAATATCAGAATCCTAGCTCATGCGGTTTTCTAGATATCGTATTGACGACGTCTTCTCATTGTAATACGGGCGCAGTCGAAAGGGACATAACTCTGCCATTTGTTTACGATTGTTCACTCAAGACTTTATCAGGTCATTTAAACATTGGTCCTAAACGGAATGCAAAATACCAGGGTCCTAACTCTAGCGATTTTTCTAGATAACGTGTTGAAAAGGTTTTCCTGTTGTTATAATAATAAAGTCCGCATAACTCCGTCAAAATTGTACAGAATTCGTTCAAAAGTTAATTAAGTCGTCTACACACTGATCCTAAATTGTGTGACAAATGTAAGAATCCAATCTCTCGGTGTCTCCAGATAGCGTGTTGACAAGGTATTTTCAAAAGTTAGTCAGGTGATCCTACACTGTACACCAAATATCAGAACCCCAGCTCGTGCGGTTTTCTAGATACCGTGTTGACAACGTTTTCCCATTGTAATACAGACAAAGTTGAAAGGGGCATAACTCTGCCATTTTTTTTCCTAATTTCACTGAAAAGTTTATCAGGTCATCTTGTCTAGATATCATGTTGACAAGATTTTTCCCCCTGTGATACGGGCACAGTCGATAGGGGCATAACTCTGCCATTTTTTTTTTTTTTTTTTTTTTTTTTTTTAAATTCGCTCAAAAGTTAAACAGGTCATCTAAACATTGATCCTGAACATATATCAGGATCCTAGCTCAAGTGGTTCTCTAGATATCGTGTTGATAAGGTTTTCCTATTGTTATAATAATAAAATCCGCATAACTTCGTCAATAGTTTACGGAATTCGTTAAAAACTTAAAAAGGCCGTCTACACATTGATCCTAAACTGTATAGCAAATATAAGAATCCTAGCTCAAGCGGTTCTCTAGAAATCATGTCGAAAAGTTTTTCTAATTCTATACAAAATCGAAACGGGGAATAACTCCGTCAATAATTTACAGAGTTCGTTCAAAAGTTAATCAGGTCGTCTACACACTGAGCCCAAACTGTATACCAAATATAAGAATCCTAGCTCAGGCGGTTCTCTATATATCGTGTTGACAAGGTTTTCTATTACTATACATAGTCCGAAAAGGGTCGTTACTGTCAATATTTTACGGAATTTGCTCAAAAATTAAACAGGTCGTTTACACACTGATCCTAAACCGTATGCTAAATATAAGAATCCTACCTCAAGGTTATAAATCGTTGACAAGGTTTTCTATTGCTATAATAGCCATAAAATAGAACAGAATAGAGTCGAAAAACGGGAATAACTTTGCAGCACTAGGTCCGACAGGAAAAAGAAATACGTTCGTTTATTTTTGTGCTCAAGCCATGTATAAAATTTCAAGATCTTAACATAAGCCATTCTCTAGTTACACAAGCACCTAAAAGTGGTAATGCGCAGACGGACAGGCTGACAGATGAATAAGGTCAAACCAATATACCACCCAACTTTGAAAAAGTTGGGGGCATAAAATTCACTTTACTATAGGAATTGCATAGGTCAGGACAATTTTGGCCGTAAATTTGAATTTAGGGTAAATACGGAGAACAAAACACAGAATCAGAAAAGACAAATGGTTTTGATAAGATATGGTCAATCAGAACAAGATATTTTCATTGAAAAATAAAATGCCAAGCTAAAGAGAAAAAGAATTCGAGTGATGTCGAAAGGACAGTAGACGAGAGAGCTGTTTTTTTTTTTTTTTTTTATCTGTTTTAAACCAGCCTGCTTATTCTATACATTGAGCTACTTTCAAATGTTTTAACCGGAAGAGAGGAGGCTGCCTCTTTTCTCTTACGCTGGTCAACAGTACATGCACATACTGTTGAGACTCCTAGGCCCAGTTGGTCAAAACCTCGTTTGCTTAACGGGCTCGTTAAAGACAGACTCGTTAACTGTCGTAGCTAAGGTATTTTCAAATGCATTGATATTTTTGCTGAAAAATGTCAGCAAAAAGATATTAATGTATTTGCCATAATTGAAGATAGACATTTAAACGTCACGTCGAGCTAACAACTTCGTAGATTGGTTCTCTCATCCTACAGCTTAGACTGGCTCCAGTCTCCAGGGATAAAATATTTATTCTTATAGCAAACATACGAAGTCTTTGCATTACTGTAGAGAGGCTGACAAACATAAGCACCCAGATCTCGTGTGGAGTCACGTAGCAAACTTCGTTTTATATCGTTCGCCATCTTTAATTTGGATTCACGGTAGGCAGACCAATAAATAACTGATAAACCAAAATGAGAAATATCTATTGATAAACCTGTTTAAATTGCTTTTGAATAAAATATAAATTCTGCTGAATTTAAACAAAATCTACAATAAAATGCAAATGAAAAAAAAAAAAAGAAATGTCGAACATTTCACGTGACCTCAGTTGACCTCGGCGCGTGAGGCCAACTTTGCTGTCAAATCTTATACATATCAGAAAAAAAATGGCTGTGTGTTTGCATCAAAGGCTGTGCCTTTATTTCATATTAATCCTGTTTTATACATCCACTAAAATTAAACCAACACAATATCATGATTATAAAGTCTAGTGATCTGCCTTTATAGTCATGATAATATGAAATAAAGGCAGTGCAAACACACTCAGCTAACTATTATTATTATTTTTTAATATGTGTAAGATTTGATTTTAAATAGGTTTATCAAGAGTTATTTCTCATATTTGGCTTTTTGGTCTGCTTACTGTGATATAAATTAAAAATGGCGAACGAGATAAAACGAAGTTTGCTACGAGATTCCACGCGAGATTTATTTGGGAGCCTATGTATGTTTGTCAGCCTCTCTACAGTAATGTAAACACTTCGTGTGTTTGCTATTGTTTTGGTTTGTTTTAGTGGACTATCAAAAAAGATTATATGAAAAGATAGTCAGTCACTGGAGACTGTCCAGAACCAGTCTACCTAAGCTCTATAGCTGTTCTTTTCTTCTTCTTCTTCTTCTTCTTCTTCTTCTTATGAGAACGGGCTTCCAGTAACAACTTCGTAATAAATTTAGATCAAGGAGATGGGGGCGTTACCAAAATGACTATGTGAGTTGTCAGGTTTTGCATGACTTTTTAAGTCAGTGTTTACAAAAGAAGATGAGAGGAATTACCCGAATTTCATAAAAGGACTTAATGTGTTAAAAATGGCACTGCCATGACTGAACAGAAAGTGCTGCAAAAGTTGTCAAACATAAAAACTGATAAATTACAGGGACCAGTTGGAATTAATCCAAGAATATTGGAAGAATGCAGAAACAGTCTAACAAAACCGTTAACAATCACTTTTCAGAAATCCATGGAAACTGGTATCTTACCAAGTGATTTTAAACAGGCTAACATTACAGCGATATTTAAGAAAGGCAGACGAAGTTCACTTGAGAACTACAGACCAGTAAGCATTACAAGTATTCCATGCAAGATATTGTAATCCATTGTAAGGAATGAAATGATAGGACACCTAGAAAGTAATAAACCGTTATCGGATAATCAACATTGTTTTACAAGAATCAATCAATCTTTTTGACAAACGTTAGAAACCCTAGAGGAAATAACCTCTTGTTAGACAATAGTGAAGGTGTTGTTTTCCTTGATTATAGGAAAAAAGGTAAGAGAAAAGTCCAGGGAGTGCCACAATCACAAGCCGCAGCCCTTCCAAGACCCCAAGAGGAAGAGGAAACCGATAAATCTAAACAAGCACAAACCGAACAAACGTACGAAAAGCACTAAGACTAGCTCTCTCTTCCCCAAGCGAGGTAATCGCAATACTAAACGGACTGAAAACACAAGAACAAAATGACACACGGAAAGACATACAACAAATTGCCTCGTAGAATAAACCACAAAGCAACAAAGAGTAAGACTAGCACCGGGACCACCGCCTTAGAACGATCGGTAGAGCAAACCACCGGGAGGGGGGGGGGGGGGTTAAAGCACTTTTACAGCTAGCCAACTTCACCCTGGGTCCCAATGCCACTCTTAATCGCGGAAAGCAAAATGGGCAGCTGTTAAGTCTTAAGTGGGGTCCCCCAAAAGTGGGTCCTAGGAGCCCTCTTATTTACACTCTATGTGAATGAGATACCGGAACTAATACATGGAAATGCAAACTTTTTTGCAGATGATACAAAAGTACTTGATAAATCTAGTAAAAAAGACATGTTACAAGAAGATCTTGATAGTCTATACAAATGGTCCAGCAAATGGCTATTGGAGTCAAATGAATTCAAATGTAAAGTGATGCATTTATGAAAGAAAAATCAAAGACATGACTAAAAGTAGGAAACACAACATTAGATTAAGTGTCGCAAGAACATGACCTAGAAATTTATTTAACAGAGGATCTTAAGCCAAGTTTACAATGTATTGTAGCAGCCAAGAGAGCAGCTTCTGCTCTTGGAATGAAAAAAAAGGACATTCTAAAATTTTGATACATCTAGTTTTACCCCCAGGGTTTTGCCCTTTTGTACAAAACTTATGTTCGTTATCATATGGAATATTTTGTTCAAGTCTGGAATCCATATTACAGGAAAGTTATTGTTATATTGGGAAAAAAATCAAAAGAGGGCCACCAGAATTGTTGCAGAATTGAGAAAATTATCATGTTGTGATAGACTAAAGAGATTAGGTTTAGCTACACTAGAGTACAGAAGGAAATGTGGAGACTTAAAAGAAACATATAAGATAATTTCTGGTAAAGAGAAAATACAATGACGCAGACTTTTTAAAATGGTTGATAGTGATTCAAACAGAACAAGAGGCAATTCTATAGTTTTTTTAGAAATAAAATTGTAGAATATCTAGAAACTAATAAAATACTCTTGCCTTTCCAGCATGAATTTAGAAAAGGCTACTCATGTGTTACTCAGTTGATTGAATGCATTGAAGATTGGTCCCATCGATAGACGAAGGCAAACAGGTTGATATCATTTACTTGGATTTCAAAGCGGCATTCGATAAAGTGCCACACAAATGGCTCCTGAGTAAAATTTGGGGTTATGAAATTCGTGGAACTATATCCCGTTGGATAAAGAATTTTGTAAAACAGAGGAGGCAAAGGAACTTGGTGAATGGAAAAGAATCTGGGTAAGCCTCAAGGCAGCGTCTTTGGGTCTATCCTCTTTTTTGATTTACATTAACGACCTTTTTGAAGCAATTTCATGTGTCACTCGTCTGTTTGCTGACGACACAAAAATCCATCATAAAATTGTCAATAATGAAGACTCGTTGAAACTCCAGGACGACATTTTCAATGGGTGTGACTGGGCAAACAAATAGCAACTTTTATTCAACATAAAAAATACAAGAGCATGCACCTCGGGCCAAGACCCAACACTGAAGAGAAATACTACATAAAAGACCAAAACAATTGTATTCATGAGATTAATGAAGTAACCAGTGAAAAAGATCTTGGAGTATATTTTGATCCGCAACTAACCTTTAGTCATCTTGTCAACGCCAAAGTCAAACTTGTCAACAGAATTTTTGGGCATATAATGGAATCCTTTGTGTGTATATATATATATGTGTGTGTGTGTGTGTGTGTGTGTGTGTGTGTGTGTGTGTGTGTGTGTGTGTCCAAAGAAATGTTTTTAACCTTATATAAGGCGCCAGTACGACCACATTTTGAGTATGCAGTACCAAGATATAAAGGATCAACGAGAAATCGAAAATGTACAAGAAGAGCAACCAGAATGATTCAGAATATTGCGAATCTCAGTTATACAGAGCGCACGAAGAATCTAGGGTTACCAAGTCTGCAATACAGAAGGCTCCGAGCTGACCTTATTGAAACATATAAAATGTTAGAAGGTCATGATAAACTTGATAAAGATAGGCTTTTCCCCAAACTACCAATAATCCAACCCAGAAGGCATATAAGGTTATATTTAAGAAACATTCTAGAACAGAATTGAGGTAGTCCATTTTCAGCCAGAGGGTTATTAATCATTGGAATAACTTACCAAGCGAGGTAGTGTCTACACCATCAATTAATAGTTTCAAAAGTAGGCTGAATAAGACAGGGGTTGCGGGGGGGGGGGGGGGGGTTGTGTGTGTTGGGGGCGGGGATGTGCTATTTAATTCAGCCCAAATTGTCTCACAAACTGAAGATCATGAAATGCAATGTGTACAAAGGACATGTTTTTAAACAAACTAAAACGCCCTTCAAAAAGTGAAAATAATTGTTGTGATCATGTGTTTAACATATATGTACTGTAAATATGAATTCAACGACGGGAAAATGAAAATCAAGCGGCCTAAGAAACTACGTGTTTATATGGGCGTGTCCTATATTCGGCCTGGATACGATGTGATGTGATATGAAAATTTATAAATCTAGGTTGAATGAGTGTAAATTACAAAGGAACAACTTCTTCAGTGTCAGAGTTGTGAACCCCTGGAACTAATTGCCAGATGATGTAAGCTCAGCTAAGTAGTAATTCATTCAAGAAAAGGATAGGACAAATTCATTTTAGCCAGACATTAGGCACAAGAGGCATCGCCTATTTTAACTCCCCACTTAGCCTGAAGTTAAGTAAAGTAAAGTTAAAGACAGGAGTACACTATAAAAAGAGGATTAAGTTCCACAGTGTCATTCCGTTTCTTGATCTCAAGGAGGTAATATCTCCAGTCAACCAACAGAATTACCATGTATGGTATTTCTAATCCACTGATTGGCTAAAATAAATTTACACCTTTACCTGTACAGATAAAATATGCCCTGTATTGGGAACCAAACCCCCGGTTTGAAAATCTGTTTTTAACTTTTGAACAAGTGGGCCCAGACCAGATAACATGCAAATCTAATTCAGTGAATAGAATAGAGCAAATCATACTTTCAGTGAAAAAGACTATAGTGACGTAATATTCGGGGGAAACCCATCCAAGTTCATATCCGGTAGTCAAAAGACAAATTCGATTTCGAAATCTCATTATTTTCTATAACGAAGACAAAATAAGTGCTTGTGTTATTTCCGTTGAGCTGATATCCTGTAGATTTCTAAACTTTGTGTGTATAGTTTTGCTCTATTAGAATCTATTAACTTTAAACGTAAGTTAAATTTTCATAAATAATTATGTTGACAGCAAAAATAAACTGTTCCAGGAATCTGATTAATTGGCAAACCAGGATGTAAACAGGTAAACGGATATGGACCGACTGGTAAACAAGACTCTTGAAAACTAGACATTTACGTACATAATATGAAAATAGGCTTAGTTTAGGCACCAGTCTCTTCGGAGGCGTGGGTTCGAATCCCGCCGCTGCCACCAATGTAGCGTGTAACCGGGTCTTCTACGAAGTCAAGCACCGCGGTCACCCATCCAGGTACTAACCACGATCTCCGTTGCTTAACTTCGTAAAAAAGCCAATCACACTCTACCAGTGTCGCCATAAAAGCCGGCTTCCACAGCGAGGCTGTAGAAGTGATATATATACTATTCCATTACATTTCTCCCCCTCTTCTCTTGACTTCGTCCCGAAGTCACACACGCCTCACAAGGCAAATCCGAGGGCGGAGCCTATGCAACACACTAAGGACACTGTCTTCCATGCCACCGCTGCCACCATTAAAGTAAACCCGCTAAGGTTACCTTTTTAAGTCCTGTATTGTGCTGCTCCGGGATCCCTCAGAGCTTCCAAACACGTCCTTACAGCTGTGCGCTCTAATTAGAAGCAGGCCGAAATATTGGTTCGCACCGTGACGTCAGCTGCTTTTAAACTACCGGTAACGCCTGTCAATGGACCCACATGGATCTGTTCTCGTTGCTATCCAGCCGATATCGGCGCACCACTACAGCCTAAATGCACAGACCTATATCTGCACTCTCTAAAAGTCCTTCACAGCATCATTAAAGAATGAATATCAGTATATACAAATATTTTGTAAGTCAATAATAAACAATAAAAATAGTCAGCAAAATATGTTGGTGACATTTATTGACACTCGTTTCTGGTCACTTTGTGACGCTTATTAGTTAGACCCATAATCAAGTCCGCCAACTTCCTGTGACAACGGAAGAAAATTGGTCAGAGCGATTACTGCTGAAAGTATATATTTTTGTATGTTACTTTTCCTTGATCATATTCTCTACCGTAGAGCTCACTTAGCTGTGCTGGCTGTTACCTGCATCATGAAAAATTCTGCCTTGTGACATGTACACTGATTAAAGTCTCAGTCACTGTCCGTCCATGATGTTTCATGAGTATTGCTCCATGAAAACTTATCTCTTGGGTGGTGGAAGCGCAGAAGCTTGAAATTCTGTCAGAAGTGCCTGTTAAAATGGCCCAAATTACTTATCCTGAAAGGTCAGCTGAAACACAGCTTCTTGTATGTGATATGAGGATTGATGTGCTACCAAAAAACCAAGCGCAAGTTCACCCCTCGCCTTAACATCCCAAAAACACGCCTATATAATGTTGACCCCTTAAACCTCACTTTTATAGAGTAAAACTGGGGTTTAGAGGATTATACATTATTTTTCTTATTTCTGCTCAAAAAATAGATTGTGGATACATGTTAGAAGTTCTAACAAGCACCCACAATCTATGTTTTGAGCAGAAATATGAAAAAATCAGAATTTTTCATATGAAAATTTTCCTTTTTTGGTGGTAAATTTTTCAGTATATTTGAATAGGCATGTTTTTGTAATGTGCTTTTATGTTTGGAAGCTTTAGGACCCTCAGACAAGCAATCATTTCCAGGAGGTCTTCAACTCGCATGTGAGTACAATTGCAGTGTGTAGCTGATGCTGCAACTGAGGATATCTGGAACAACATCAAGACTGGTCTGCTCAAGACAACTGATGAGGTGTGTGGCACAACTTGGCGCCACCGTTGGTGTCATGAAACCTGGTGGTGGAATGAGCTCATGGAAAAGGCCTGGAAGACTGGTCAAGGCACTAGGGCATCATACAATGCAGCCAAACACATTGCCAGATATGCTTGTCAAGAAGCCTACAAGAAGGTCTGCAAGAATATTGGTCCCGAGTCTTCAGAAGTCTACCACCTTCCCAACCAGTTAAGAAGAGAGAACGCTGATGTTGTTGGTGACAAACCCGCTGATGTTGTTGGTGACAAACCGGTGAAGAATGATGCAGGATAGATGTCAATGAGTGAAGACTCGAAGCAGAAGGCCTGGTTAGAGCACTTCCAAAGACTTCTCAATGTTGAGTTTGACTGGGACCCAGACCACCTGTCTGACGAACCACCAGTGGAAAGTCTGCCCATCCCAGTCACCATTGATATGGCCAAGATGATACAAGCAGCTGGTGACATGGGCTCAGCCATGACCCGTTAATCTCACGGCTGCAATCAGTCGTGATGGCAGGGTACACTCTGACTGGGAGCAGTTTCATTGTCTGCCTCTACAAGGGTAAGGGGGATGCATTGAAAAGGAGAAACTATGGCAGTCTCAAACTGACAGAGCAGGTCATGAAAGTCCTGGAGAGGATTGTGGATGGCCTCATCAGATAGTTGGTGTCAGTTGATGATCCCAGTTTGGCCTCGTCCCAGGCAGAGGCACTACAGACGCAATCTTTGTAGTCCGGCAGCTGCAAGAGAAGTATCTAGCTGCCAACAAGAGACTCTACATGGCTTTTGTAGACTGGGAGAAGGCATCTGACCAAGTGCCTCGGAAGGTCATCTGGTGGGCGCTGAGAAAACTTGGGGTGGAGGAGCAGATTGTGCGACTGGTGCAGGGGATGTATGCCAATGCACGGAGCAGTGTCCATGTTGGTGAGTGGTGCAGTGAAGAGTTTGAAGTGAAGGTCGGTATTCACCAAGGCTTGGTACTCAGTCTGCTGCTCTTCATCATTGTGCTTGATGCCTTGTCACGTGAGTTCCGCTCTGGGGTCCCCTGGGAGAACCTCTGTGCTGATGACCTTGTTGTCATTGCCGAATCGCTCGAGGAATGTGTCAGCTCTTGACTTGGAAAGAAGCAGTGGAGGAGAAATAACTTAAATGCAGGAAAGGTGAAGATTATGATCTGTGACACGTGCCTGGACCTCCTGCAGAGTTCAGGCAAGTTTTCCATGTGCTGCTGTCGCATAGGAGTGGGCAGCAAAAGCATCTTCTGCAAAGGCTGCAAGCACTGGGTGCACAAGAAATGCAGTGGGCTCAAGCGCTTGACAAAGGACCCTGATTACAGATGTACACGGTGCTAGGGAACTGCACTCCCCTTGGATGGCAGACCAGAGAGGAAAGTCAAAGTCGGACCTGACAAAGCTGGAGGTGGTAGCTTCCTTTTGCTACCTGGGAAACATGCTCTCAGCAGCCAGTGGCTGTCAGCTTTCAACCATAACACATGAGAAAACTGCCTGGAAGAAGTTCAAGGAGTTCTGGCGAGGACTAAGTCTGTCAAGTAAACGTGTTAGGTAAACTGACCGAGCTCTGCGTGACCCCATTTGGTTGACTGGGCCATAAAATCTCAATACAAACAAAGCAATTTGCATGAAATATCAAAGCCTGTTTTCTAGGAAAAATAAGAAAAATAGTATCAATATGTTGTCTGCTAGATCTGACCAGAGGGTATTAAAGGTTAAATGAATGAAATACATTTGCATAACAATGGCTTGGTTAAACAAAAAATAAAAACAAACTGCTTGATCTTGCATTAGGCCATTTTAACAATGATCTGTGTTTCTGGGGATTGTTACGGGTGGGGCACATTCTCTTAGCTGTGGATAAGATGCTTTTTTCATCCAGCTGGTAATGATATTTTCTTATTTCTCCAAAAAAAACGTAGGCACTTATAATGAGTACCCACAACATGCTCTTATGGAGAAATAAGAAAAATATTATATGGCTGCCTCCTCTAATCTGAAACTATGATTAATATCCTACTATTACTTTTTTTTTATTTTTAGACATAAAGTTAGTGTTCAGATACAGAAGATAAAAATGTCATCGGGTAACTATCCACCACCACCAAATTACAGCAGTGCAACACAGTATGGATTCCAGGAGCCAGGAGCCTACCCTCCACCACAGGGCCAGTACCCACCACCACAGGGCCAGTACCCACCCCCTCAAGGTAAGAAAACTTTGTTGAGGATGCTCTTTGAGCCCTGTCAAGCAAGAAAATGACTGTTAGCCCATGTTTGACAGTGCCAAGTTTATGCATATTTAGGGTAACAGTTGTTAGAAACAGATATGGTAGTTAGGATTTTTTATTAAACATTTTTTTATATAGAATTCTACCACAATTACCAAACATCAGCATAATTCACATAAAATTTTACCAAGTCTGTTTGACTACCCTCTGATGTGTCTAAAAAGAATTGATGGAATGATAAACAGTGTAGACCCTGATGAAACAAACTACACCTATCAGCAGTTTGATCTCAGTGGGTGTAAACTGTATGCCATAGGTCTAGACAAGGGAGGGTATCTGGTAGATATTTTTCTTATTTCTCCATGAAAACATATGTTGTGGGTAATTATTAGAAGGGCCCCAACGAGGTGCTTCTAATGAGTACCCACAAAAAATGTTTTTTAGAAGAAATAAGAAAAATATCAATACTTTTGGATTGAAAAAAAAAGTACCTTAACTAGTGCTATGCAGTATGGTATGCTCAAACTTACTTGTCGGATTATTCAGAGTAATTATGGTAGTACAAATACTTTCATCCTCCCATTCCTATGTACGAAAAATGGTTTCCGTTCAATATCTTTTGAAAAAGATTAATGTATTGGATTCATATTTTACACACAGTGTATAATAATAAAATATGTCAAGTTTGATTTAGGGTTAAATCTGCCAATTATTGTGGGGGTTATAGCCCTTTTTCATTTTTTGCAAAATGCTTGTTTCTGGGTGAGGATGGCCCCTAGGTGGGGGCATCTGTATTGTATTGACACATTTCTAGTTTTTTTTTTTCTGAGAAAGTTGAAATTAAATTGCCTGGTTTCACCAGGAGAATTACATGTAGGTGGGGTAGGGTTACCAAAACACACATTTTTTTTTTTTTTTTTTTGTGGAGTGGGTGGGGGATGGGGCCTTAGCTCTTCATTTCTCTTGATAAGATTTTTTGACCAAAAGCAAAATACATTGATCAGGCTACCTTTACTTGCTGTCCATTGTACATATGCGCCACATTGTGAGAAAAGATATGCTGTTCAACACGCAAAAAGGACCCTTATGCATTTTTCGGACAACAGAGGTCCAGATCGTGGTGCACATCTGTGCAGTCTAATCTGGGCATTTTCTGTGTTGATATATACTACAGTATCCACTGATTCTGTAAGCAGGCAATGAAGACCCAGGTCAGCCTGCACTTATGTGCAGGCTGATCAGGGCCTGCATTGTCTGCAAATTGCATAAGGACCCTTTTTTGTGCATTGCGCATCATATCTTCTGACCTATGCACCCAACAAAGACTCAAGTCAGCTACCATATTTGCACGGTCTGATCAGAGTCTGTATTTTCTGCATAAAGAAACTGTGCATCCTTTACTGTCATAAAATGCGGTGCTTGCACTAACTGTCAAAATCAGGAAGTCCCAGGATTTCCTAGCTCCAATATCTGGAAGTCCTGGTGATCAAACTTTTTCACTAACTTTCAGAAATTCAACCTCAATATTCTTAAACTCTCATTTATGGAGTAAAACTGCCATTCTTAAGCTAAATAACTCATAAATTCATTCTAAATTTTTGTTATAAATGACTAAATACATGTATCTTTAAAAGTTGGGAGTCCCAGACTTCCTGACATTGATTTTTGGAAGTCCCTGGGCAATTTTTGGGAGTCTCTGACTCCCAGACTTCCCTTAATGCAAGCACTGAAAATGCGCCCAGGAAATATTCTGATCAGACTGCATGAATGGGCAGGTTGATTTGAATCTTTGCTGGGCGCACATGTCCGAAGGTAAGTTTACTGACCTTGGGGCTCATATTTTCTTTACAAAGTCAACACTCAAAAATGATCTGTTGTAGCAAAACTGATATGCAGTACAGTTCAACCACAACAAGTTCTTTAGTGCAGCTGGGCTAATAAACATTCTCAAAACTGCTGAAGTGATTTGCATGATACATAAAAATTACATTCAGCCCTCCTTAATGGTTCTATAATCGAGTGTTGTTTTTCAGTGCCATCACTCCTGCATGTCATTTGTCATGATAACCAATAGTTGTCTCAGCTTTAAATGGTCAGTCCTTTCAGCCCGGTAGACCTAAACAAATACCTATGCAAACAGTGTAGATCTAGATGAGGCATCTCATAACAAGCTATCTCATCAGAATCTACACTGTTTGCAGTTGTGTTCCAAATTTGTGACTGCTTTTTTTTCAACAATCAATGCATCCAAATTCAGAGAGGTAAGAGTCCACTACAGAAACTTGGGAATGCAAGGGTTAATTGTCATCTAATGAACCTACCATAGCTTCAGATAAGACATACTTTACCTCCTAGCCTGGCTACATAGCAGAGTTGGTAGCACGCCTATTGCAGATACAGGGGTAAAAAGTTTGAATTCCAGCTTGGTCACATAACTTTCATGGAGATTGATCATGAAATAATTTCCATCTGGTTAATTTTGGGATAATCATTGGAATGTCCTCACTGAGGTAATTCCGATGGATACCTGCAAGATATGCTTAACTCTTTCCCCGCTAGTGGCAACTTTTGTCGTCTGCTTATAACCTTTGCAAACAGTTTAGTCCCAGATCAGGCATGACTAAACAGCAGGCCTGATCTGGATCTAAACTGTTTGACACTCTGATGGTATTCCTGAAAATTATTTTTTGTGAAAGTTAATTTAAAAAAAAATCCACAGACGACAAAAAAACATGCAAAATTACCCATCATGCAAACAGTTAAGTGCAAAAACGACAAAAACTATCATCAGATATCACCTTATCAGAAGCATCTTTGTGACTGAGTTATAAGCAGTCCTGACTTTGTTTCACTATGTCCCATGTTGGAATCCCACTACAGGGATGAATTCAGCTTATGACTATGGTACTTCATTGCACAGAGCCTTTCATTATCACCCTTTCTTCATCTCAATATGGCTTAAATATTGTTGAAATAGATGCAAAATACATGTAACAAATCATCATCATCATGATTTGGTGTTTTGCAATCTATCAACAGTTTTTAAGCTATATTGAGATGAAGAAAGGGCAAATTCATCACCTTATTAATCCTAGTCCTGCTGAACCTGGATATGTTCTGCCTTTGCAAACAGTGTAGATCCAGATCAGTTGGCTTCTGAAGAAGCCAACTGATCTGGATCTGCACAGTTTGCCATCAAGTATGTGGATTTATATCAACAATCTGGATTAAGTAATTTGATTGGCTGAAAACTAGAAAGTGGCATGGCATCTTAATTTATTCAGCAGGACAAGGGCTAAATTAGGAATTATGAATAAGACAAATAGTACTCCACTTACCCTACTAAGATCGCAAAGAAGATTAAACATTGTTTCAGACAGGTGGAGTAAATAGTGTAGAACCAGATCAGATGCTGCAGAATGCAACATCCAATTAGGGTTTGCACTGTTTTGTATCTCATCCAGTAGCTTGTAGCCTCATCTGCAGGTAGTGAAAGAGGTTCAGATTTTAGGACAAATATGGTAAGGAGTTGTCCCAATATTTAGGGTTATTATGGTTACATAGCTCCAGACTAGGCACTTTTTTCATCCAAAAATTGTCAATATTTTTACTTATTTTTCCACAAAAACATATGTGCCTTGCCGAAGTGCTTCTAATGGGTTCCTGCAATATATGTTTTTGTGGACAGATAAGAAAAATGTTTTCCTGTTCCCCACTTTTATCTGGAGCTATGAGGGATATGTATTTCTTAATTCAGGTTCTGTTCCACCACCTCAAGGGGCACCCCCAACTGGTTATGGCTATGCCCGTAACCCGGATCCCAAACCAGACAATTTTACTGCCAACATACAAGACCCAGAAGAAACATCAGTTCGGGACTCATTCGGGGATTATGGTTCCTTCTCTGACAAAGCCATCAGAAGGGGTTTTATAAGAAAGGTAGGTCTTTGTGCTAAATAATCTAAACACGATTAACCCTTATAGCCCTTATCACAACTTCAACAATGACACTTTGAAATTTTTTATTGGTTTATTTTTTCAGAGAAAAAAAGGCTTAGCATTCATATGAATTGTCTCCCACTAAATGATCTGAACAAGGTTAACCCTTTAGTGCTTATCACAACTACAGCAAATGATATTTTGAATTTTTTTTTACTTTTCAGAGAAAATAAGCTTTGACATTTCATGTGAATTGTCTGTTAGGCAAACAATTCACATGAAATGTCTTCTTTTCTCTGAAAAATAACAAAATCAATTTTAGAATGTTGTATGCTACAAAGCTTAGCACTTTAAGGGTTAACCTCCAACATGTTAACCATTAAAGCGCCAGTCACAACTATTGTCGTCTGCTTTGTCATCTGCTTGTGAGTTTAAAAGTCAT
This sequence comes from Anodontia alba, assembly GCA_964016985.1. Taxonomy (NCBI): domain Eukaryota; kingdom Metazoa; phylum Mollusca; class Bivalvia; order Lucinida; family Lucinidae; genus Anodontia; species Anodontia alba. The sequence continues at coordinate 72,271,013 of OZ024831.1, forward strand.
TTTTGTAAACAGTGTGGACCCAGAGCAGTCTGATCAGAGTCCACACTGTTTGCCTGTATGCAAAAATAGGTTTGAAAAATTTGCAAGAATATTCAGCAGACGACATAAACAGACGACATTTTCAGATGCAGTTTTTCTTGGCTCTTTAAGGATTAAGGAGATGTATTTGGTGATAATGCTGGGATAATTTTTCTTATTTCTGCGTAAAAACATATGTTGTAGGTTCTCATTAGAAACACCTCGCTGAAGTACCCACAACATATGTTTGTATGGAGAACTGGAGAAAATTATCTCATAATTATCATCAAATATCTCCTCTGATTAGATTGCAGGCCGGCCATGGTGGCTATACATAAAGCAGGTGATCAGGCCAGGTACGGCAACATTCTTCCATGGAGTGATCATGAAGTATTTTCTTTAATCATTCTCTCTCTTCTGCTGATTCAAGAAGGGCACACTTTAAAGAAATATCAGTGGAAGATTTCATGAGTAGCATATTAAAGTATGCTTATATATTTTTTTTCTGTTTATATTTACAAAAACATATAGTGTACATGTAGGTACACATGTGAATTGCCTTGATTTGTCCAGGCAATTCAGATGAGTATTCAGAGCATAGATTTTCAAATGAGTATCCAGAACATATGTTTTTATAAAGAAGTAGATAAAAGTGCACAGGCCATAATCTGAAGATTATGAAATTACTTGATTGTGAGCATATAGGGGTATGCGCGAAAATTAGGTTGAATACGATTACGAAAATTCGCCTATTGAAATATACTGAAAATTTTACCACCAAAAAATGAAAATTTTCAGATAAAATTTATATTTTTCATATTTCTGCTCAAAACATAGATTGTGGGTACCCATTAGAACCGCCTCTTGACCTCTTTACAGGTATATCTAATTCTGGCCACCCAGTTGGTGATTACATTTGGAATTGTGATGCTGTTCTCTCTTGTGTAAGTCTCTTTGTATTATCTCAGTTTGTATATACTAACAACAAAGGCCCAGATCATCCTGTGATGCCTAATCAGGGCCTCAGCTGTCTGCAATCACTTTACATACTTGTACTTTCCATGTGTAAATTAATGTATATTCATTTTAACTGTGCTAATGCATCCAAATTCTACAATCACAATTGGAAATAAGAGGGCCACTTTATACCCCTGGCATGTACATACATGAAAATTACAACTGTTACCACCATCAAAGACTAGCAGAGACTATGACTCTATAACTCCAGCAGAGCCTAGCTTTACATCTTGCCTTAAAAGTTGACTCAAACAGATGATAAAAATGATTATTATTTATTGTTACCAGAAAGTGTAATTTTGAATGAGTTCCACAATTTCTGCTACATGCGTTTATATTTGGCAGTCAGTGTCACTACATGTACATTTTAAGGTTGACTTGTGACCTGTCATTTTTAAATGAAGCAAAATGAAGGATGATAATAAATGTGCATACAGTAGGTATGAATAGTGGAGAGACAAGAAAAGTATCAGCATTTTTCAGGTGAAAAAAGTACCATATCTAAAGTTATGCTGAACAAAACTTGGAGGGAAAAAATTGTATCTGGAGTCCTACCATTATTAGTTCCAAGATTAATTCATTCTTACAAAGATGGTGCAAAAAGTTCTGTCACTAATAGGCTTCCTAAGTTTTATCCCAGGTATATTTTAAAATGCTTCACTGCACTTGAATGGTGTGTTGAATAGCTAACGATACCCGTTTATTTCATGCAAATTGCTTTCCAACTGACCGAGTTATTTCAAATTGAAATAGATGCAGTCATATACACTGACCAATTTACTTGTTACAATAAGAAACGACCAAGCAAAGGATGGTCATGACAACGCCTCCTCTCATAAGTGTGAGGTTGTTAAGTCTTTTTTGGCTTCTGAAAAGGTGAAAGTTTTAAACCATCCACCTTATTCACCTGGCCTGAGTCCCTGTGACTTCTTTTTATTTCCAAGGCTTAAGAAAATGCTTTCTGGAAATAAGTATACGTCTAGAAGTTCTCTTGGCAGTGCTATTTATCAGTGTCTCCAACAGATACCAAAAGAAGACTATTTATCTGCTTTTCGCGGCTGGGTAAAAAAGGTTACAAAAATGTGTTACAGTAAAGGGGGAATACTTTGAAGGTTTGTAATAAAAATATGTTTAAAATCATAGCTCTGAAGTAATCCGAACCCAGTGACAAAACTTTTTGCAGGACCCTCGTAAATTTAAGAAATTATTGTCAAGTACTTGTTAATATAATATAAATAACATAAATAATAAAGATTTTTTTCATGATTTTTAATTGAAATTAGATCACTAATGTTTCTCATATCACATGACTCTTTTTGTCTACTTATAAAACAAAAATTCAGGATGATGTGAAGATTCTATGTTTCTTTGCAGCCTATGTTGTAAACTTAAAGCTTTTTTTTTTTTTTTTTTTTTTCAAAATAGGCAGCCAATCAAAGATTATATTCAGTATACATCCCAAGGAGCTATCATCTATTATGTGTCTTAGTAAGTATGAACAGTATTAATTAACCTTTGTCCTGCTGAACACAGATATGTCATGCCTTTACAAACTGCAGACCCAGATCAGTTGGCTTCTGAAGAAGCCAGTTCAGAAGCCAACTGATCTGGATCTGCACTGTTTGTCATTAAGTGTGTGAATTTGTATCAACAACTTGTTAAAAATAATCTGATTGGCTAAAAAGTAGAAGTGGGTGTGGCATCTTTATTTATTCAGCATGACAAAAGTTAAAGGGGATTTGACACACTTTCAGGGGAGATAACTTGCTCAGACAGTCAATCAAAAAGCAAAAAACAACCTCAACTCAATCAAAAACAAAAAGGTCTACTTTGAAAGAAAAAATTTGGGAGCAAATTGTTTCGTTTTATCAAAATCATTCAAGTCCTTAATCTATAGGATCTTTATAAAACATATGTACAGGACCATTTGTTTATGCACAAGTCCATTTGTTTTTGTGCAAGTCCATTTGTTTATACACAAAGTCCATTTGTTTATGCACAAGGTCATTTGTTTATGCACACAAGTCCATTCGTTTATGCACAAGACCATTTGTTTATGAACAAGTTCATTTGTTTATGCACAAGGTCATTTGTTTATGCACGTCCATTCGTTTATGCATAAGACCGTTTGTTTATGAACAAGTCCATTTGTTTATGCACAAAGTCTGTTTGTTTATGCACAAGTCTGTTTGTCTATGCACAAGTCTGTCTGTTTATGTACAAATCCATTTGTTCACATCATGTGCATAGTGATGTTATTTAATTGGCAAATAGTGCAGACCCAGATCAGACACCATAGAATGTGGTGTCTGATCGGGGTCCCCACTGTTTGCAAATAGTACAACCATTTTTAGCTCACCTGAGCCAGAGGCTCAAGGTGAGCTATTGTGATCACTCCTCATCCGTCATCATTGTTGTCCATCCCATGGTGACCCCAGATAAGGTTTTAAGCAATTGGGTATTTTGGTCTATTTTTACCCACCCATTTCTAATTGAATTGGGTATCAGGAATAGGAGCCAAATTTACTGATAATTGGGTACTTATCCCATAGATTTAATTTGAATCACTTTTTTTTTCAAAATTTCAATTGGGTAAATACCCCAAAAAGCAGCTTATCTAAGTTACTGCTGACCCTCTACCAAGATTGTTCAAGCCCTCATGATTCATCAGAAAACATGGCTGCCAGAGGGGGAAGGCTTATTTTCATGTTCCCTTTAGTGATCCTCTACCAAGATTCAAGCCATCATGATTCATCCAAAAATATGGCTGCCTGGGGCCAGGGCTTATTTTCCTGATACATGAATGTCTATATAGAAAACTTAAAAAATCTTCTTGACAGAAACCACTAGACTGATTTCCATATAATTTAGCAGAAATGTTTCTTTGGTGACCCTCAACCAAGATTGTTCAAGTCATCAGGATTCATAAAAAAAACATGGCCGCAAGAGGGCTGAGCTTATTTTCCCAATATATCTATATAGAAAATTTTAAAACTCTTCTTCTTGTAGAAACCACTGGACCAGTTTCAATATAATTTATTAGAAATGTTCTTTTGAGTTCCTCTACCAAGATTGTTCATGCCATGATAATTCGTTACAAAACATAGCCGCCAGGGGACATGACTTATTTACTCTATATATCTATACTGAAAGGAAAAAGAAACGCAGGGTAGAGTTTTTTCCTTCTTATTTTAACCATTTTTTACGGTGTTTACTATAGCCATACACTTTTACAGATTGTCCTGTGAATGTGAACCGCGGGTATAGGAGTCTTTGGTCGATGTGCTATCTACCCAGTGTGTGAAATCATTCAGTCGTGCACTACACAGTGCATTGCACGGACAATACGGAAAGCCAAAATTTCGTGCAAAACAAGCATGTTTAAACCTTCAGCACAAGATTTCCTCACACCATTTGGTACACTTCAACGATACACAATGCTCTTCGATTCTTTTACCGATTTTTCTTTTCATTTTTACGCTACTTTGAACTTTTTTTCAATCATGGTACGATTGACTGATGTTCAGAGGGGTAGGGCAATTGCGTTGCTGATGCAGGGTCAGAGGCAACAGCAAGTTGCCAATCATTTTGGGGTTAACATCTCAACAATTGAACATCTTGTTAGACGTTTAAGGGAGACAGGGCATTTAGCAGACTGACCGCGGTCTGGGCGTCCATGCATGATGTCGCCACGTCAAGACAGGACAATCCGTCTGGCACATTTGCGGAATCATCTCACTGCTACCAAAACTGCCCTTAATACAGTAGGTACGCATAATCGACAAATTTCTCCGAAGACTGTTGGAAGTCGATTGCGTGAGATTGGTCTTCGAGCTCGTCGTCCATACGTTGGTCTGCCTCTGACCCAGGCACATAGGTTGCATCGTGTGGCGTGGTTGGCAGCGCATGCGCCCAGGCTATTTCCGATGAGGCAGTGGAGATAAGTTCTTTTTACAGACGAGTCTAGGTTCACTCTCTATTGCGCAGATGGTCGACGTCGTGTGTACCGACGTTGCGGAGAACGCTTTGCCGACGCCTATGTTGTCGAACGGGATCGGTTTGGGGGTGGCTCCGTTATGGTCTGGGGAGGCATTGCTCACGGGATAAAATCACAGTTGATTATTGTTGCGGGCAATATGACCGCAGTATGGTATAGGGATGAGATCTTGCGTCCTGTTGCAGTCCCGCTTGTGCAACAACATAATCTGATTCTGCAGCAGGACAATGCCCGACCTCATGTTGCCCGAGTTTGTCAGGATTTCCTGGCAAACAATAACATCACACCACTAGCATGGCCACCGTACAGTCCAGATTTGACCCCAATAGAGCACATGTGGGATGAGCTGGACAGAAGGGTTAGGAAGCGCCGAAATCCCCCCGCAACTCTCGCACAACTAAGGAATGCGTTGATCGATGAATGGAATAACATCCCGATGCGAACTGTCAATGCTTTGGTTAACTCTGTCCAAAGGAGAATTAGGGCAGCAACAGCAGCAAAAGGGGGGGCACACCCGGTATTGATTTTCAGTTTGATTTTGATTTCAAGTTTTGTGGGGTAGCTACCAATGAACTTCAATAACTCAAGACTTATTGATCATAAACCAATGAAATTTGGAACTTTTGTTCCATACATGTACCGTTTTGTAATCATAGTAAAATATTTAACAAACTCTTTCAAACTTGAATGAAATTTAGAAATAAAATTTACCCTGCGTTTCTTTTTCCTTTCAGTATATATAGAAAAATTAAAAATTTTCTTGTATGTATCTGCTTGACTGATTTCATATAATTTGGTAGAAATGTTCTTTTGTTGAGGACTCATTACCAAGACTGTTCAAGCCATCATGGTGTGTCAAAAAACATGGCCCCTATGCGATGGAGCTTATTTTCCCTATATTTATAGAAATTTTGAAGATCAGATGAAAAAAAAGATGAGGCATTACTCGCCATATATGGCATTGTTACTACATTTTATAGGACCATCATGTCACTCTTGAATATAAACTTTATACAAAAATCTTAAAGCAGTGAACTTGCTGAAACTTCAGAAGTAAGTATGCAAATCTGTTGTCTCAGGTGAGAGCTATAGGACCAACATGGTCCTCTTGTTCTTTAGGAATATCTACATCATATAGCCTGACATACCTGAAATTGAAAATGTACTCTTCCAGTATAAAGTGTGGGAGAGTTTATTCAGTCTCTAATGGGCTAATGCTGGCTGAATGGCACGTAATAGAGATCATGATAACATGGTTGTATTAGAAACAGTGGAGAGGCAGTTTGACAGACATATCTGTCCAAATGCTTATGTGCTGTATAATCAGATCTTTGGATAGTGTGCCAGAATTACAACTTTCATGGAGAATGACCTCGAAATCATTTTCTCCTGCTGACTCAAGAAGGGCAATTGTCAGTTACTGGAGAAAATATGTACACAAGTACTGGACTAAGCCTGTCCAAAATCTTCTGCTGATTCAAGAAGGACAGTTGTCAGTTTCTGGCTAAAGAATGTACACAATACTGGTTAATCGCTTAGAGGACTAAGCCTGCCCAGTAAATGTGTGGTTAGGTAAACTGACCGCGCTCAGTTTACCACGCTTGACATGACCCCATTGGGTTGACTGGGCTGTAAAACCTCAACACAAACAAACTGTCCAGGAAAAATGTATGTAAGAATAACTGACCAGTTCAACCTGACCTTAACAGTGTTGACTGAGCCATAAAACTACAATCAGTCTTTAAATAAGTAATAATATCTTCCTCATTTCTTCATGAAAACATTTGTTGTACCGGTAGGTTCTCATTGGAATCACCTCACTGAGGTGTTTCTAATGAGTGTCCACAACTTATGTTTTTATGTGGAAATAAGAAAATGGTATTTCTGGATACATCTACAGCACTCAGACTCTTAACTACTGTTTTCTTTTTCAGTGCCACCTTTTTTGTGACCTATTTTGTTCTCGTGTGTATTCCCAGTGTGAGGTAAGATGTTTATAGAAATTATACCAGAGGAGTTGTTGTGGAGGAGCATTTGATGATACACCACAACCTCTTTATAACACTATTGTTGGGGTCCATAGCATAAACCATGTTAGTTAAACAACCATGTTATATCCATACAAAAAATGTAAAGATTATATTGAAAAATGACCATATATGGTCATTTTTCAATATAATCTATACAGTTTTGGGATCCATCTCTGAACCGTGTTATATCCAAAACCTTGTTTGAACGAACCGTGTTATAAAGAGGTTGTTATGTATTTCTGGGATGATTTTCTCTAGTTCTCTGTAAACACATAATGTTGTGGGTAAACATTAGAAGCACTTCACCAAGGCACTTCTGATAAGTGCCCACAACATATTTTTTAATGGTGAAATAAGAAAAATTATCCCAGAATTATCACTAAATAAACATATTCCTCCTTAACAACTCCTTTGGTAAATGCTCAAATGCATTTAAGCACAGAAATTTAGCAGATGACCAATTGATGATAAACAGGTCATGGCTTTTATTCAAATTGAGTCCTTGTGCGACAGTTTGCATGAACTGTCAAACACTATTTACAAGAAAAAAAAATCAAGTATTTCAAAATGCCTGCTGCTGAATTTTTTGCTGTTTGTAATCAGTTAGATAAGACTTTGACTATCAGCACACTCACTACAGAAGACTTGTTATGGTGGTAATTCTAGGATAATTTTCTCAGGCATTCGATAAAGACACATAGTAGAATCTGGATATTTTGATGTGATAGGGACCACAAGATTTCCTTCGAATTATCTGTTCTTTGAAAATTTAAAATCAGCTATTTTCGGAAATGTTTGGAATTTTCTTTCAGCTCCTTTATTTGACCAGATTTTTCAGCTTCAGTCAGCATTTTAGATGCATCCACAGGATGTCTGTTCAAACATTAACCCTTGTCTTGCTGAATAAATTAAGATGCCACACCCATTTTTAATTTTTGGCCAATCAGATTACTTGATCCAGATTGCTGCTATAAATTCACATACTTAATGGCAAACAGTGCAGATGCAGATCAGTTTGCTTCTGAAGAAGCCAACTGATCTGGATCTACACTGTTTGCCAGTCAGGGTATATCCGGATTCAGCAGGACAAGGATTAAACGTTAACCTTATTTTCCTTTATGCTTGTCAGACTTAGTGAAAGCAGAAATAGAAAACAAAGCGTGAACCTACACTTTTATTTACATTGTACATCCATCAAGAAGGTGAAAAATAAAAGTTAAATGTTTAGAAACAAATCATTTACGGACAGAGTATTTTACCATAAAAGGCAGGCCAGAAATTGCTTATGTAATAAGTTGGTACAGATCTATATGAAACTGTTAAAAACAATCTGTTACAGATCTGCCAGGACCAGCAACACATTTTTAGGCACTTATCTTTCCCGTTTCATTTCCTATTTCTACAGCTGTAAATTTTTAGGAAGTCGGCTTACTTTCAGTTTTTGGAAATACCATAAATGAGCAAAACCTACAAGAAACCTGCAGCAAAAACTCAGATCAGTCTGGGCATCAAGATGGTCTGGTTAGTCTTCCCTTTTGGTCTTTGAATAGCACAGAGGCTACAGAAAACTAATCAGATCAGACCGAGTGGATGTGTAGGCTAATATGAGTCATCACTGGTCATAAATTACTTCTTGTAGGTTTTGTAATATCCCAGCCAATTTTTGTTGTAATCCACTTCATGTAAATATAGATTCAATGTATTTACATGATAAAATTAAAGGCGAAATGATTCATTGAAATGGCATCGTATCACGATACTTTTTCTGATGATACGCATATCATATCGTGGGGCTAGTATCTCGATTCCTGACAATACACCCAGAAGTACAATTTCCTAATGTTGCTAAAGAAAATGATAGCTTTAACATATTTCAAAACCATTTATATAACAAATTACAAAGATTTAAAATGTTACTGAAATACACTGATCACTGCCAAACAGGGGCATCTTACACAGGCATTGTTACACAAGAATAAACCTCTGAGATGGTTTTGAACCTGTTTTCCAAGAGTGAAATAGTATCGTGATACGTATCATATCGTGAGACAAGCATCGGGATATATATTGTATAGTGAGGTGACTCTATCATTACAGCCCTAGATACAATCAATTTTATTATTGAATTTGATCTCAGTCACTTAAAAGTCATCAAATAACACTATTGTTATTAACCACAGGAATCACACTACATACTTAATCCGGATCAACTTGATATGGATCAAGTTGATCAGGATAAAATTAATCCACATCAAATTGCATTCACATAAGGACTAATTTCATGTGGATCAAGTTGCGTTCACACTATGGGCCAACTTGATCCAGATTAAGTTGATCCAGATCAAGTTGATATGGGTCAAATTTGCATTGCTGCAATGTGAATGCATTAACAGTGTGAACACAAAATTTGATCTGGATCAACTAGTCAATAGTGTGAATGCAACTTGATGTGGATCAACTTGATCTGGATCAACTTGGTTCTAGTGTAAATGCAATTTGATCCGATCTGCTTAAACCAAATCAAATTGATCTGGATCAAGTCTCTAGTGTGAATGCAGCCAAAGACACCTTTTACTCAGTTTAGGATTATCACATGAGTGACATAACTATTAAATCTTTGTCACTTACTGTTAATGTGCTTGTGAAATCACTCCGGGTGTAAAGGTTACACCACACAAAGAAAGCAAGATCATCGTGTGTGACCTGGGTTGGCAAAATCTGAATTCTAATTTAGAGGATTTTGTTAGAAATTTCTTTGATTGGGAAATAAGAGAGCATCAATATATTTTGGTTGAAGAAATGCCTTATCTAGAGCTATGGTATCAGAATATTTCTTCCTTATTTTTTCTCCCAAAGTTAAAGATTGCCATATTATGCAAGCTGATTTGAGGGAATGGCAATCTTAGTTTTGATATAAAAATAAGAAAATACCATGATTTTCTCTGTTTATTTATCCCATAACACGGTCTAAAATGGACCTGGTCTAAAATGTCTGTTTATATTATTTTATTTATTTATTTATTTATTTATTTTACATTTCAGGAGAAATCACCCAGGAAACCTGATATGCCTTGGAGTGTTTGTGAGTATATACATCTTGTATTTTTATTGTGTTGTAAATGTTCGTATGTATGGCTGTCTATTAATAATGCTCTTGTTTGCCACAGAGCTCTAAATAAGAGGGTATTTAGTGAAATATTATTTCATTTCACCATGAAAACTAATGTTGTGGATTGTCATTAAATATACCATTTTTAGCCTAAATATCGTGACACCTCAACTCCTTTCCATACTTGCCTAAAATTTTAACAAGTCCATTTGACTACTCATTGATGTGTCATGATTGCAGGGCTGTATATGCCAATAACACTGGCTTAACCCTTAAAGCGCCAGTCACAACAATTGTCGTCTGCTTTGTCTTCTGCCGGTTACTTTAAAAGTCATTGTTGCAAACAGTGTGGACCCAGATCAGACTGCTCCTTTAGGAGCAGTCTGATCTGGGTCCACACTGTTTGCCTATATGCAAAATGTAAGTTTGAAAAGTTTGCAAGAAGATGCAGCAGACAACATAAGCAGACGACATTTTCAGATGCAGATTTTCTTGGTGCTTTAAGGGTTAAGTATAACTTCATTTTCCAAGATATCAGAATGACCTTTAGTGATCCCAAGCAAAATAAAAACAAAACAAAAAAATTAAAAAAATAAAATAAATAAACTGCACTATGATGAAGTATGGGGAGACTTTTTACGGCTGTTACACAGCACTTGACACCAGCTGCAGTGAATTTTTTTCCCAGGATTTGCATGAACAACTTTTCAAAAACTCTGGCCTTGGTGGCTCATTTGGATGAGCGTCTGACTGGTGATCAGGAAGTTGTGGGTTCTAATCCCCGTTGGGTTGGCAAGATTCTTTCGTTAAGATTTGATCATGAAATGTTTTCTATGGTCATTCTCTCCCTTCTGCTGACGGGCATTTGTCAGTTTCTGGTGAAAGAATGTGCACAGTACTGGTTAACCACTTAGAGGACTAAGCCTGTCCAGTAAAAGTGTGGGTAGGTAAACTGACTGCACTCGACATGGCCCCATTGGGTTGACAGGGCCGTGAAACCTTAACACAAACAAATTTTTCTAAAATATATAAGTAAGTAAGTAAGCAAGTAAATTTTATTATAGTGACATTGTGTTATGTATACATATATAAATGCATATTTTCAAGACATATAACAACACCCGGCCATGTTGAGCCTATAAGTCACTACTTTTGACTACTTAACACAGATAAGTATATTCAGTCAAAAATACTTAGTATTATTTGCATGCGTGATTAAATTTAGTTGAATCTTTCCATATAACAACAGATGGAGGAATTAACTGATTGACTTTGATAAGAGTTTGTCCATGAGAACCACTAATGGAAAAAATAAACCATTTTCATTTGGAACCATGTTAGTCATACTATATCATTTTATTTCATTTTTTTTTTCAGACTCTGGCCTTCTCTTACATGGTTGGAATGATCAGCAGGTAAATATTCAACCTTTGAATTTAAATAGTAACAGGTAACAGTTTAAATCGTTACATGGCTATTAAAGAAATTTTCAGAAATTTGATTGAATAAGAAACTAAAAGCATATTTTGTTTGTGATTTTTACTCTGACAGTAAACGTAAGATCTAGGGTCCTTGAACTCAGTCCATGTTTACACTAATTTGGTGAGTTACCAAGGATGGCTGTTCAAGGGAAGTTGCACTGTGCAGTATTACCCTAAGTATTCGGACACCTCAACTCCTTACAATACTTGTATTAAAAAATTTGAACAAGTTCAATTTACTACCTGATGTTGTGGCTAAAAATTGCTGGATGAGTGGCAAACAGTGTAGACCCTGATAAGATGGCGAGTTCTGCGGCATCTCATCTGGGTCTACACTGTTTGCTCATGCCTGTCTGTCCAAATACACATGATAAACATGGTATTCATTATCTTTGACCCAGAATGAATGAAACATTTTTGATGAGTGGTAAAAAAAAGACCAAGGCCCAGTTGTTCAAAGCTAACGATGTCGTTAGTTAACGATTCGTTAAAATTTAGATCGAGTGATACGCAAATGCGCTGAAATTTTTTGCTGAAAAAATGTGAGTAGCTTTTGCGGTGCAAAAGCTACTCACATTTTTTCAGCAAAAAAATATCAGAATATTGTATATTGAATCCGCTAAAACGGTTAACAAAATGACCCTTAACGAGCTCGTTAAGCTAACGACGCTTTGAACAACTGGGCCCAGGATAAAACAAAAACACTAAAACTCATCATGATGAAAATGGGCCACTTGATTGTTATTTAGATTTGTACAGAGTATTTTATTAATTATCACAATGCTTTTTTAAAAACCGATGGGGATAATGTGAATGTCTCCATCTGACCGACTATCTGTCCATCCATCTGTTCATCACGCTATCTCTTCCTAAACCAAATTCTACCAAACTTGCTACATCTCTTCCCCACATGTAAGGGTGTGCAAGAGCAACATTATTTTTCTGTGCGTCCATTGTCCGTCCATTTGTTTGTCACACTATCTCCTCCTAAACCACTGGGCCAAATTCAATCAAACTTGCTACTTCCCCACATGGTAAAGGTGTGGGAGAGCAACATTATTTTTCCATGCATCTGTCCATCTGTGCATCCATCTGTCACGCTATCTCCTCCTAATCCACTGGGGGGGATTCAACCAAACATACGACATCACTTCCCCTTATGGTAAGGGTGTGGGAGAGCAGCATTATTTTGCCGTGTGTCCATTGTCTGTCCATCTGTCTGTCATGCTATCTCCTCCTAAATCACATGGCAATTTCAGTCAAATGCTACATCACTTCCCACATGGTAAGGTGTGCAAGAGCAACATTATTTTTCTGTGTGTCCATCCTTCTGTGTGTCTGTCGTCCGGCCATCTGTCTGTCACGCTATCTCCTCCTAAATCACTGGGCGGAATTTTACCAAACTTGCTACATGACCTCTCTTTGTGGTAACGGTGTGCAAGAGCAAGCCTGTTTGTCCATCCTTCCGTCCATACATCAGTCATGCTATTAGCATGATTAGCAACGAGCGTGACGATTTGAGATGGCAAGCCATCGACTGCGCATTCTAATTCTGAATTTGTTTTTCTTTTATAGCTTCTACACAACTTACAGTGTGATTGTTGCTGCAGGGATAACCACCCTGGTGTGTCTGTCTATCTCTCTGTTTGCCATTCAAACAAAGGTAAGATCATTTCAAGAAATAGACAATGTCATGAGAAAAGTTAACCATTGCCCTGCTGAATAAATTAAGATGACACCCCCATTTCTAATTTTCATCCAATCAGATTGCTTGATTCAGATTGTTCATATAAATTCACATACTGAATGACAAACAGGCCTCGGTGGCTCAGTTGGATGCGCCGTCCGACTGGAGACCAGGAGGTCGCGGGTTCAACCCCCGCCGAGGTTGGTAACATTCTTCCCTGGAGATTGATCATGAAATATTTTCTACAGTCATTCTCTCCCTTCCGCTGATTCAAGAATGGCAGTTGTCAGTTTCTGGCAAAAGAATGTGCACAATACTGGTTAACCGCTTAGAGGACTAAGCCTGCCCAGTAAACGTGTGGTTAGTTAAACTGACCGCGCTCGACATGACCCCATTGGGTTGACTGGGCCGTAAAACCTCAACACAAACAAACTGAATGACAAACAGTGAAGATCCAGATCAGTTTAATATGTAATGCAAGAAAATGACTGTTTATGCTGTACATGGACAATATGTATAATTGTGATTAATCTGTCAGTCAAACTCTTTGAATATTCTAAAATTAAGTAAGTGCAAAACTATTTACTTTGCAGCTGATGTATTGTTTTTATGATTAAAATGTAATCTTTGAAGAAGAAGAGACATCACTTAGTGCGCATACTTCTGCATGCCATCAAAAATCTAAGAAGAAAATTCAGATGTTAATTTGCCTTTTATGCATGTTTTTAGGGGGTTTTTTTTTACTTTTTTTTATAGATGTCCTTTATTCATTTTTTTTTTACTTTTTTTTTATTCATTTTTTTTCTTACTTGTTTTTTAATTTGCCCTTTCTGCATTTTTTATGGCAGCGACTCCCATCTTCTTCCTGGCAAAATGTTAAGATTTTGATTTCTACATCTTCAGTCAAACTGCAGAAAAGTGGAGAAATTTAAATTCTAACATGATGTCAACACGTTTTTCCCATAGAACCCAATAGAAACATTGTGTGAAAATATGTGATGAATCACATGCTTGCACAAGAGCACATTTGATGACATCCCATGTAAACATTTACTGCTGTTGATGTCTGAGACAAAATAGTTCTTCAAAATAAATCTCAAAGATGTTGATTTTCCTTTAATTATCATGTTAGAATTGAAATAATTTCTTCTCTATTGTGAATTATCGTCGAATAACACATGTTGTTATCGAGCAGATGCAAATATTAATTCATACCGGCTTCACTGTCATGAATTAATATTTCACAGTCTACCCTCTAACAATAAGCGTTATTCGATGATAATTCACAATAGAAAAGAAATTATTTCTTAAATCACACAATATAGAGTTGTGAGATGGGGCAGGACATACTTTGGTACATTTTTTTTCATACTTTAACAATAGAGACATCTTTTATGAATTTCTGTTTGCATTCCTGCTCACCAGCTTCTGAAAAGGAGTCTACTCCACCCTTGGGAGCAAATTCTTTCCTTTTAAAGCAGACCCCTTTTTCAGAAGAGAGGTAAAATAATTATGACAATTGTCTCCCTTGAAAGTGTATCATTTCCTAGAGATCAATAGCACAGATTGTGTTCAGACAGCAGACTGGTCTGGATCTTCACCGTTTGTACATGGAATAAATGATAACCTCAGTGTTAAATTGTTAACCCTGGTCCTGCTGAACCAGGATATGCCCTGCCTTTGCAAACAGTGTAGATCCAGATCAGTTGGCTTCTGAAGAAGCCAACTGATCTGGATCTACACTGTTTGTCATTAAGTCTTTGAACTTATATCAACAGCCTGGATCAAATAATCTGATTGGCTGAAAATTAGAAGTGGGTGTGGCATCTTAATTTATTCAGCATGGCAAGGGTTAATACTGTTTTTAGCTCGCCTGTACGAAGTACAAGGAGAGCTATTGTAGTCACCCCGGTCGTTTGCGTTTGCGTTCCCGTTCCCGTCACACTGCGTTAAAGTTTTTCAAATGCTTATATCTCAACAGTCACTCCTCACAGAGGCATCAAATTTGGAACTTAGGTACCTTGGAGGGTCTTCTGAGATTCCAAGAGAATAAACCCCTGGGTTCATGCCCCTGGATGGGGCTAGGGGTCAGAATCTAGGACACCTTTGTAATACTGTGTTAAAGTTTTTCAAATTCTTATATCTTGACTTTCACTCCTCATAGAGCATTCATATTTAGAATTTGGGTACCTGGAGGAGTCTTCTGAGATTCCAAAAGAACATACCCCAGGGTTCATACCTCAGGGTGGGCCTTGGAGTGGGGCTAGGGGTCAAAATCTAGGACACATTTGTAAAATCTTATATGCCTACAGGTTATAGACACAACTGGTAATACATCAGCTAACTATGTGACATCGGTTTAAGTGTAAGAGAGTGAAGGTCATGGTGACCTACATTTTACGGTCCAGGTCACCTAGATTTCACGGTCCAGTGATTTTGCTTATATCTTGAATACTATTTGTTGGATAAATGTCACACCTGGGATATTACTTCCATGTGACCCAATGAATGACTACTTACTATATCTAGGTCATTGTGACCTATATTTCATGGTTCAGTGATTTTGCCTTATATCTTGAATACTATTTGTTGGATAAATGTCACACCTGGGATATTAGTTCCTTGTGACCCGATTATTGACGTCAAAATATATCTCTGTTGGTGTGACCTATATTTCATGGTTCAGTGATTTTGCCTTATATCTTGAATACTATTTGTTGGATAAATGTCACACCTGGGATATTAGTTCCATGTGACCCAATGAATGACCACTTACTATATCTAGGTCATTGTGACCTATATTTCATGCTTCAGTGATTTTGCCTTTTATTTTTATTACTATTTCATGGAGAATTGTCATACCTGGATTATTATATCTATGTGACAAAATGATTTACATACAAATACATCTAGGTCAGTGTGACCTATATTATATGGCTTAATCATAAAAATGTCACAATATAAAATGTACCCAGCAGGCGAGCTCGCTGTCCTACGACAGCTCTTGTTACTCTACATATTGGAAGACTTTTAATTACCATGTTTCTTCTAAATTTAAAAAGAAAATCAACATGTATTTTACTACCTGCTGATTTTTTCTTTGCACACAGTTTGAACCCTGATCAGATACTGCATGGTGTTTAAACTGATCTGGGTCTACACTGTTTGCTCCAGCCTATATATCCCAATTCTGAGGGTAAATATGATAATTTCGCAGCATATTGTTTGCTTGTTACATAGGGTATTTACAAGATGATTTTTGCACCAAAACATATCTTGCAGGTAGTCATTGGAATCACTTTAATGCTTAGCACCCTGGGTAAAATTTTAAGCAGATGATATATTGAAATATTTTCCTTATTTTTCCCAGAAAACAGAGTTTGACATTTTCATGCAAATTGTCTTTTATGGAGACAATTTGCATGAAATGTCTTTTTCTGTTTTCTAGGAAAAATTAGAAAAATGTTGTGAATTTATATCTGCTGACTTTGCTCAAAGAAGGTAAAGGTTAATGAGGTGATTCCAATGAGTTTGTAAATATATTTTGGTGCAAAAGTAATAATAAAACGATATTAACAAATTTGTCATATCTGGAGCTATGCGGTTGTTTTATCAAAGCTTCAAATTAACTTCTATAGTTTATTTTTGTTTTGATTCATAGATTGACTTCACCATGTGCAGTGGCCTTCTGTTTGCTCTTGTGATGGTTCTGTTCATGTTTGGGATCTCCTGTATCATCGTGTATGCTACCGTTGGTTACAACAGGGTAAGTTCCTATATACAGTTGACTCTCGCTATCTGGACCTCACTTATCTCGAATAACCGCTTATCTCAAAGTGAAAATCTGGTCCCTGCCTAAACATGAAAATCTAACAACAGGTAAAAATAATGTGGAAAAGAGGAGAAATTTCTCCTCTTTTCCACAATATTTTCAATATATCTCTATCTTCAATAATCTAATTACATTTTTATTTGTTAAATTTGGTTAATCAAATTATTTTTTCCTCAGTTCTGCAAATCTGATATGTCGAGGTACGGATATCTCGAAGTATTTCAGAGAATCCCTTGGAATTCGAGATAACGAGAGTCGACTGTATGTGGGATCTTAAGTATGATCTTGTATGCTACTGTGCTACTGTTTATCTGTTTTGGGGGGTAGGGTAGTGGTGGGTGGGGAGGGGGGCAGAAGGGATGATGTCATAATATCGATGTATTTGCCATATTTGAAGATAGAAATTTAAACTTCATGCTAGCAATCTATTTTTGATAAGTTTTAAATAACTGGGCCCAGAATGCAAGTATTAGCCACAGTGGTAAATTTACCGTATTTGAGACTCTTCTGTCATTGTGTATACAGCTGCTGGTTATAAAAGGATTAGTTTCACAGTATTTGCGATTTCCTGGATCATATTATAAACTAGTTATTTACAGCAGGGCAAGTGTCCTACAGAAGTTGATGTGTTCTGTACCATATGCAGGTCACTGTGACTAATATATTGACTTCTGACCTGTATTACAGAAAAAAAAAAATATCTTAGTCACAGTATCATACTTTATGGTCTGTTTTGAATGGATTTGACGTTTACTTTAGATGCTCTAATACATATCAGGAGTTCACTGACAGCCATGTATGTGCATGTACATAACAGAAAAAAAATAGCTTGTTGTGTGTTTATCTCCTGTACTGTAAGGCATAGGCTGACCACATTTGGATACACAATTCATCTGGTCAGATGTGGATTGCTGTACGATACTTATGCTTGTTCTTTCTTTTACATACATGTGTTTGCCATAATCTTCATATTTAGGATCATTGGTCCCGAGGCTATAAAACTTTTGTCATGCTCAACTTAGCTGAGCATGAAATTTTCTCTGCTAATAAATATGAAAATGCCAACAATAGTTGGTATTTTCATATTTATTGCAGAAAAATTTTCATGCCCAGCTATTTAGCAAGAAAGAATTTGGCATTGTTAGTAATTTGAGATGCTCAGTTGAGTTGAGCATAAAAAAGATTTTATAACCTCGGGGCCAGGAAGGCCCTTGCTGACTCGGAGGACTTGTTAAGGAGGAATATTTCATTATGATTCTGGGATAATTTTCTCAATTTCTGTCAAACATTATTATGTTGACAGTACTCATTAAAAGTGCATCAGTGGGTACCTAAAACATGTTTTCACAAAATAAGAAAAATCCTGTCAGAGTTATGGGCAAAATTTTAATATTCAACCACCCCCCCTCCCCACCCACCCCACAGCCCTTAACCCTTGTCCTGCTGAATAAATTAAGATGCCATGCCCATTTCGAAATTTCAGTCAATCAGATTGTTAATATAAATTCACATTCTAAAGAAGCCAACTGATCTGGATCTGCACTGTTTGCAACGGCAGGACATATCCGGATCAGCAGGACAAGGGTTAATAAGTAAGTGTTCTGGTTATATTTGCTGCTGTCCCCAATATGTAGAACAAGGTGAAGTTTTATTAGCTCACCTGAGCCGAAGGCTCAAGGTGGGGTATTGTGATCACTCACAGTCCGTCGTCGTCGTCGTCCGTCCGTCTGTCCGTTCACAATCTTTAAACAACATCTCCTCCTGAACCAGTGATTGGATTTTGACCAAACTTCACAGGAATGATCCTTGGTTGGTCCTCTTTCAAAGTTGTTCAAATGGTTCAGGTCCATTGCATATCTAGGTCACAGGAGCTAAAAATAGATTTTTTAACTAAAAACTTAAAAAATCTTCTTGTCAGAAACCACTGGACCGATTTCAATATAATTTTGCAGAAATGTTCCTTTGGTGATCCTCTACCAAGATTGTTCAAGCCATTTGGATTCGTCAAAAAAACATGGCCGCCAGGGGGCGGGGCTTATTTTCCCTATATATCAATATAGAAAACTTTAAAAAATCTTCTTGTCAGAATCCAATGTACCGATTTCAATATAATTTTGCAGAAATGTTCCTTTTGTGATCCTCTACAAGATTGTTCAAGCCATTTGGATTCGTCAAAAAACATGGCCGCCAGGGGGCGGGGCTTATTTTCCCTATATATCTATATAGAAAGCTTTAAAAATCTTCTTGTCACAAACTACTGGACCGATTTCAGTATAATTTTGCAGGAATGTTTCTTTGATGATCTTCTACCAAGATTGTTCAAGCCATTTGGATTTGTCAAAAAACATGGCCGCCAGGGGGCGGGGCTTATTTTCCCTATGTATCTATATAGAAAACTTTAAAAATCTCCTTGTCAGAAACCACTGGACCGATTTCAATATAATTTTGCAGAAATGTTCCTTTGGTAATCCTCTACCAAGATTGTTTAAGCCATTTGGATTAGTCAAATAACATGGCCGCCAGGGGGCGGGGCTTATTTTCCCTATATATCTATATAGAAAACTTTAAAAATCTTCTTGTCAGAAACCACTCGACTGATTACAATATAATTTTGCAGAAATGTTCCTTTGATGATCCTCTACCAAGATTGTTCAAGCCATTTGGATTCGTCAAAAAACATGGCCGCCAGGGGGTGGGGCTTATTTCTCCTATATATCTATATAGAAAACTTTAAAAATCTTCTTGTCAGAAACCAATAGACCGATTTCAATATAATTTTGCAGAAATGTTTCTTTGGTGATCCTCTACCAAGATTGTTCAAGCCATTTGGATTCGTCAAAAAACATGGCCGCCATCCCTATGTATCTAAATAGAAAACTTTAAAAATATTCTTGTCAGAAACCACTGGACCGATTTCATTATAACTTGACAAAAATGTTTCCTTGTTGACCCTCTACCAAGATTGTTTAAGTTATCATGATTCATCAAAAAACATGGCCGCCAAAGGGTGGGGCTTATTTTTCCCTATATATCTATATAGAAAAGTTTAAAAATTTTCTTGTCAGAAACCAATGGACCAATTTCAATATAACTTAGCAGGAATGTTTCTTTGGTGACCCTCTACCAAGATTGTTCAAGCCGGCATGATTCGTCAAAAACATGGCCGCTAGGGGGCGGGGCATATTTTCCTTATATATCTATATAGAAAACTTTAAAAATCTTCTCGTAAGAAACTGTTGGGTCGAGTTCATTGTAACTTGGCAGGAATGTTGCTTTGGTGACCCTGTACCAAGATTGTTCAAGCCCTCATCATACGTCAAAAAACATGGCCGCCAGGGGGCGGGGCTTATTTTCCGTTTATATCTGTATAGAAAATTTTAAAATTCTTCTTTTCAGAAACCACCTGACCGATTTCAATATTACTTGGCCGGAATGTTGCTTTGGTGACCCTGTGCCAAGATTGTTCAAGCAATCATGATTCGGCAAAAAACATGGCTGCTAGGGATGGGGCTTATTTTCCCTATATATCTAAATAGAAAACTTTAGAAATCTTCTTGTCAGAAACCACTGAACCGATTTCAGTATAACTTGCAGTAATGTTCCTTTGGTGGCACTCTACCAAGTTTATTCAAGCTGTCATGATTCGTCAAAAAATATGGCCGTTAGGGGGTGGGGCTTATTTTCCCTATATAGCTATATAAAACACTTCAAAAATCTTTTTGTCAGAAACCACTGGACCAATTTCAATATAACTTGGCAGAATTGTTCCTTTGGTGACCTTCTTTCAAGATTCAGTTCCAGCAGTCATGATGCATGAAAAAAACATAGCCGCTCGGGAGTAGGGCTATAAAATTTATACAAAAATCTTAGAGCAGTGAACTTGGCTGAAACTTCAACAGTAAGTTTGCAAAGCTGTTTGCTCAGGTGAGCAATATAGGACCATCATGGTCCTCTTGTTGTACTTGAGGTCAGCTGTATCATTCCTTTGTTGTTTTTGACAACATGTACGGAAGACTTGTTCAGAAGGAGTATTTGATGGTAACTCTGGGATAATTTTCTCAATTTCTCTCCAAAACATATTGGCTTACAGTTGGGCAAGGCCTGCTATCCTTGTAGCAGGTAGGGGTAGAGGGGGAATGTTTTTATTTCTTCTGATTCTTCACTTTCATTCCTGTTCCTCTTTCTTCCCTGTCCATCTCTTTCATCTCTTCTACTTCTCTTCTATCTATTTTCTCTCTTTCTCTGGGAGACAATTCAAAATGACCCACATGGGTTGACGTGTCATTAAACCCCAACACAATCAATCAACTCATAAGTACCCACAACATATGGTTTTAGGGAGAAATAAGAATAACATACCAGAGTTAACGTACTCTTCTTGATAAGTCATCTGATATACAACAGTCAGTGTTATCTGGTAAAGTCATTATGGAACACTGGGTATCCAGAACATACTTGCTCTTACACTATATTTTACCTTTCTTTACAGAGCTGAGAAACTGAAACTTAAAAGGAAAACTGTTATGTGTCTTTTTCAGATTCTGGACTGTGTTTGGGGAGGGCTTGCAGCTCTTGTGTTCTCTTTGGTAAGTTTTTATTTTCATACCCCACTACATGACAGTGGTGGGATATTATGGTTTCACATTGGACGTCAATGTGTCTGTCTGTACACATGACAGGGTACTTAGAAAATTTGAACATTTTGCCACTTAAGTAGTCAATTGTGAGTAAATATGTGATTTATTCCTTAAAATTGACATTTAAATGGCTCTTAGGTAGCTTGCCACTTAAGAGATTTTGCCATTTATGTACTTTTTTTTTTGCTGATGACCAGTCACATAAATAGCCATATGTGAGAACATCTGTCATCCGGTTTGTTAATTGGTAAATTTTGTCAATTTTTTTACCAGAGTTATCTGCTCACGACAGGATAATGGCAGGGTATTATTGTTTTACATTTTATTTTATTTTTTTTTTTTTAACTTTATAGGAATTCTAATGTGCTGGAGTCTAATTGGGGTTGGGGATTAGATGGCAGATATTAAGCACCTGATAAACCTGATCGGAGACAGTATTCAATTACCCACCCTGAGTACTCCCACTTGAATTTAAAAAAAAATAACATTTCAGAAACATCCATCCATGATTACTTTTAATGTTTAATTTTTAGTGTTTAACCCTTTAAGGATCTTTCAGAATTTTAACATATATATATATATATATATTTTTTTTTTTTTTTTTCATTTTTCAGAGAAAATAAGGCTTGATATTTCATGATAATCATCTGCTTTTTCAAGTTAATCAGTCATCTGTTAGGCAGACTATTTACATGAAATGTTCTTATTTTGTAGTAGAGGATTCACATGAAATGTCAAACCTTATTAAAGGCTCCATATTCCTCAAAAATAGACATTTTTATCCAAGAAAGGTTTAAAAAAAAATTTGATATATAGTATTAATAAGATCATTAATTGTGGCATCTGACAGCCTGTAAAATTTCAGTTAGTCTCTCATTTTTGAACTGGATCAAAAATTAAATGATTTTTTATCTTATCTCTGAATTAATGTTGGCAACATTAAGTCAGAGATATGATAAAAAATTCATTTCATTTCAAGAACAAGAGACTGAAAATTTACAGGCTGTCGGGTGTCACATTTTATGATTGTATTAATACCATATATCAATTTATTAAACCTTTCTTGGACCGGCACAGTGGCTCAGTGGTAGAGCGTCCGCTTTGTGACCACTAGGTTGTGGGTTCGATCCCCGGCCGGGTCATACCAAAGACTTTAAAAATGGTACTAGCTGCTCTTTCACTTGGCGCTCAGCATTAAGAAAGTAGAGCTAGAACTGGTCAGCTCAGTGTCAGTATAATGTGATTGGGTGGAATATCATGTCAAAGTGTCTGAGGCCTGATATTTCAGTGAGGCAGCACTCTAAAAGTGAGCATTGAGCTCCCTGCCACATCCAGACACCGTCCGGATATGACTGAAAGATTGTTGAAAGCGATGTTAAGGCCCAAACAAACAAACAAACAAAAACCTTTCTTGGATAATAAAATTGCTATTTTTGAGGAATATTGAGTTATTAAGGCTTGAAGTTGCATGCAAACCATCTGCTAGTTAATGTCTGATTTTCTAGTAGATGGGTTACTTGAAATGTGAAGTCTGATGATTCACATCAAATGTCATCTTATTTACAAGGAGATGAGTCAATGAAATGTCAAGCCTTACTTTATCTTTTTCAGAGAAAATAAGGTTGACATCTCATGTGAACCATATGCTAGGCAGTTGATTAATATGAAATGTCAAGTCTTATTGTCTCCCGCCTTTTCGAAGAAAAGCGAGGGGACATGGTATTTGGCTTTCTGTGGTGCGCGGTGCGTGAAGAGTGATGTGTGGTGTGTGGTTCAGAGTTTGTAGTAGGTACCTTGTGAGCACAACAGTTACTCCTCCAGTTTTTGACCAATCCTTTTGAAACTTTACAGGTGTTTTAATCATGGTCTGAAGATATGCATGTATTTTTTACAGATCCTTAAATTATTTTTTTTTATACTTTTTTCACATTTTTAACTTAGAATTTTTTGCATGGTTCTGAGTTTGTAGTGGGAACCTTGTGAGCACAACTCCTCCTACAGTTTAATACCAATCCTTCAGAAACTTCACAGGTATCTTAAGCATGGTCTGAAGATATGCATATGCTTTTTACAGAATCTTGAAATAATTTTTTTCAAATTTTTCACATTTTTAACTTAGACTTTTTTTCATGCTTCAATACTATGAAAGTGTATATGTAGTAGGTACCTTGTGAGTGCAACTCCTCCTACAGTTTTATACCATTCCCACTGAAACTATACAGGTGTTTTAACCATAGTCTGAAGATATGCATATGCTTTTTACAGAATCTTGAAATTACTTTTTTTTTTTTACTTTTTTTACATTTTTAACTTCCAACATAGACTTTTGTCATGCTTCAGTACTATGAAAGTGCATATAGTATTAGGTACCTTCCTCCCACAGCTTTAAGCAAATGCTTCTGAAACTTTACAGGCATTCTGCTTGTACTCTTGGAATCTTGAAATTATGTTTTTTTATTTATTTTTTTTTTTATTTTTCCACATTTTTAGCTTCAGTTTTTTTCCTACTTCAATACTTAGGAAAGTGATACAGGACCAGTGCTCCTCTGGTTAACTTACTCATTTGTAACAGCTCAAATAAAAGGCGAGGGACATAAATTCCCTATGGAATTTGCTTGTTTTTAGTGATTCACATGAACTGTTGTGCATTATTTTCTTGACATTTCATGCCTAGCAGATGATTCTTATGAAATGCCAAGTCTTATTTTTTCCATCTGCTGCTGTGGTGACTGGCTGTTTAATGGGTATATTCATTAGAATAACTGTTATGCTTTTGTTTCAGTTTCTGGTCTACGATACCCAGATGATCGTTGGTGGACGTAAACATGAGCTGAGCCCAGAGGAATATGTGTACGGTGCCCTGCAGCTCTACATTGATGTGGTTTACCTGTTCCTCATCATTCTGTCACTGTTCGGAAAGAGCAACTAGTCAGAAACTATTCACTTGTTTAATTTATTTGTCATCAGACAACATTTTAAATATTTCTTTTAGCGTATATACCCATAGTATTCTGACAGTGGCCTGAGCAAACACTGTAGACCTAGATCAGATGCTGCAAAATGCAGCATCTGATCAGGGTCTACACTCATTGCTATTCAAGCTGTGTTTCTACACATGAGGAGGTAGTAAAGTAGACTCGTTCAACTTTTAGGACCAGGAACCAGTTGTTCAAAGCTAACAACATCGTTAGTTAACGATTCGTTAAAATTTACATGGAGTAATACGCAAATATGCTGAAATTTTTTGCATAAAAAATGTGAGTAGCTTTTGCAGTGCAAAAGCTACTCACATTTTTTCAGCAAAAAATATCAGAATATTGTGTATTGAATCTGCTAAAACAGTTAACAAAATGACCCTTAACTAGCTTGTTAAGCTAACGACGCTTTGAACAACTGGGCCCAGTATGGTAAGGAGTTAAGTTGTCAGAATGTTTAAGGTAGATATATATTTACTATATATTCCTGAGAAAATAGGCATTTACATTTTAGATGATACACATAAAGTGTTAAGGACTATTTTCATGGAAAAATAAGAAAATTTGTTGTCTACTAATTTAAGCTTACTAAGAGTTAAAGATAATGAGTGTAGGAGTTGTGATAAATGTAAAAAGGACCATAATTGTGAAATCATTTTCCAAAGAGTAGAAAAATTTAATTAGAAGTAAAACATGTTATCTAAACATACTTATGTCTACATTTGTTGATAAGAAAACTACATAAAATTAATGAAGCAATATATGTCCAGCTTAGTTTGAGATCAAGTGATAATTTGGTAATTTTTTTTTTTTTTTTCTTTTTTTTTTTTTTTTTTTGCACCAAACAATGTTATATGTATTAGATTTTTTATTGCTTATAGACCAAAACATGTTATGGGTACCCATTAGAACTGGCTTAATTTGTTGAGTTTGTATTTTGTATCTTTTTCAACAGTATTTCATTTGCACTGAGATGATGGAAGGGTGATAATGAAAAGCACTGTACATTGGCATGAGGTCACATACCGGCAGCTCCAGATAAGCTATGTATCTGGATAATTATTTTTTTTAGCAGATTATTTGAGTGCTTATTCAAAGTGGTCAGCTAGGCACTTCTAATGAGTACTCTGAACATACATTTTTGGGTATAACATAATGTGCAATGCACAAAAAGGGCCCTTATGCAATTTGCAGACAGTTTAGGTTCAGATCAGCGTGTGTGCATCTGTGCAGTCTAATCTGGGTGTTTTCTGTTTGTTGACATATACTACAGTATCTACTGATTCTGTAAGTGACAATGAAGGCACAGATCAACCTGTGCATTTGCGCAGGCTGATCAGGGCCTGCATTGTCCACAAATCAAATACGGGCCCCTTTTGTGTGTTGCACATCATATGGGGAAATAAGAAAAATTATTCGAGAATTATCATCAGATAAAAATACTCCTTTACTAACAAGTACTATGACCCTTAAGACTTGTTAAGAAGGGTTATTTGATGATAATTCAGGACCAGCCAGAATCAGTGAATGCTATTTTGATTTAGGCCTTCCATGTTCAAAGTGCTCTGGTGCCCTTGCTGTTTTGCATGGCACAACCTATAATAAGGTATCATGGAGAAAGTATGGTATGTTATACAGGCCATCATTACTTGGTACTTGGGCATGACAGGGCCCATAATAAGGTCTCATGGAGAAAGTATGGTACATGTATGTTATACTGGCTATCATTACTGGGTTCTCCATATCATTATAATCAGATTTTTGATTAATGTGCAGGTACAGGGGCAACATCCACATCAGTGGGCCCCCTTCCAGATAGCTGGCTTGCTGCAGGCATGGCAGATCTCACACCAGATCTCCAGGTACGTCTGTTATGAGGGTTGATAGCCGAGGGCTTTCACTCTCTGCAATCCGTCTCTGTCAGCTGCTTCCATGTCATTTTGGACCTCCCAGGCCCACGCTTTCCATCAACCTGTATGTCAAAGGCTGTCTTGACTGCACCATTGGAGCGTTCCACATGTCCATACCATCGGAGTCTTCTCTCCTTCAGAATGAGGTCCAGATCCTCAATGCCAAGCCGCACAAGTAGCTCATTGGACCTGATGGTGACAATGTCTTGCGGCTTGACATCGCAGATCTGTCTGATCATTGCCATGTCATTTCCTGCAGACGCTGGAGGTTCGGCTTTGTCAATGACCAAGTCTCGCTGGCATGGAGCATTGCGCTCCGCACACAAGAGCTGTACACACGGTGTTTTGAAAGAGAGGTGGTGTGAAGAGAGAACTGGTAGCAGATCCTTGAAGTTCTTCCAGGCTATTTTCACCATCTGTTGTGGTTGAGAGTTCACAGCCACCTGCTGCTGAGAGCATGTCTCCTAGGTAGCAAAAGGAAGCTACCACCTCAAGCTTGTCAGGTCCAACCTGGACTCCTTCTGTGGTCTGCCATCCAAGGGGCGTGCAGTTCCCTGTCACCGTGTACATCTGTAGTCAGGGTCATTTTTCAAGCGTTTGAGCCCACTGCATTTCTTGTGCACCCAGTGCTTGCAGCCATTGCAGAAGATGCTGTTGCTGCCCACTCCAGTGCGACACACGGCGCATGGAAACTTGCCTGAACTCTGCAGGAGGTCCAGTCCCGTACTGCAGATCATGATTCTTACAACCAAGTTTTCTTCATGTAACAAATTTGAATTTGCCTTTACCACTATCTAGGCAAATTGAACAGACAACACACTGATGATGTTTTCTTCTTTTTCCCAGAAAATAGGCTTTGACATTTCATGCAAATTGTCTCCTTGGGAGACAATTTGCATGAAATGTCAAAGTCTGTTTTCTGGGTAAAATAAGAAAAAGATTTCAATATGTTGTCTACTGAAATTTTTATTCAGCATGCTAAGTATTAAAGGTTAACACTTTGTCGTAGATGTTTATGTTGTTATTTGCCAAGTAACTGTTAAGGTGACTGGTTTTCTGCGATTTTGTACAAGGGAGACAGTGTTTTTGACTTCATATTTGCTTTCCAGTTCACCAGTCCTCTTTTGAAAAAGGGTCTACTCTAAAAGGAAAGAAGGTAGCAAATTCTTTCTGTTTAAACCATTTTTAGAGTTGGGTCTGCTCTAAATGGAAAAATTTGCTTCCTTTTAACCGTTCTCTTGTTGAACACAACTGTCCTAGTAAACAGTGTAGATCCAGATCAGTTGGCTTCTGCACTCTTTGTCATTAATTATGTGAATTTCTTCCAAAAACCCAAATCAAGTAATCTGATTGGCTGGAAATTAGAAGTGGGTGTGGCATTTTAATTTATTCAGCATGAAAAATAAACCACTTTTAGAGTAGACTACATGTACTTTCAGAGCCGAAAAAAAAAAAAAAAGAGTTATGGCAGAGTTATCTCCCTTGAAAGTGTATCCTTTTCCTTAACTTTCACTGCCATAGGCGATAAAATAGGCTTTTGCAATCAGCATAGATCCAGATGAGATGGCTCATAATGAGCCATCTCATCTGGGTCTTTGCTGTTTGACAATCAGTTTTTCAACTTTACATATAAACTTCTTTCCAAGCGATAATTTGTTTAAAAAAAAAGCAGACGATGTCGTCTGAAATTTGGCACCGAAAGAGTTAAATGATTTTTTTGTTTCTTCATGATGCCATGTGTTGCATGTGTTGAGTGTAATAAAAGTTTTAGTCTTGTATAAGTGTCATACCTCCACATCCAGAAGAATTTGAACCAGTCCTTCATAATCTGAAAACAGGTGAACTAGCTATATAAAGTGCTTTGCCAGGGAGACACTTCTTTTATTACCAAAATTGTTCTTATGAGTACCCTCAATGTATGCCTTTGCAGTGGGCATGTAACATTGAAACAACGTCATTTCAAGGTTGACTGGCATTGAGTCAACATTGAAAGGAAATTGTTTTAACCTTGTGTGCCATACAGTGTTGAAACTCATTCCTATGTCGATTCAATTTTTGTCTGCTGGATCGTTGTAACAGTAACAATACTTATCTTTTAAATTTTTATACTTTATTATCTGGGGCATTTTATAATATTGTGTATATTCATGGCTCCAGAATAGAGAGATATCAGTTAAATATTTTATTTATTTCTCTACAATAACATACATTTTGGTATTTACTAGAAAGGCACTTCTAAAGAGTACCCACAACATATTTTTTTCTAGAGAAATAAGAAAAATATCAGTACATGTACTTTTTTTTTTCTTTTTTTTTTAGAAAGGGGCTTGTTTGGAATTATGGTACATTGGGGGCTCATTTTTATGCCCAGCGACAAGAAATGGCGAGGGTATTATGTTATACCCTCCAAAATTTTCAGTGTCTGTACATATATATTTATGTACTTTAAAATTAAAGACTCTTCAGTATATGTCAATATAATTTATTCTGTATGCACACACTAACTAATTTGTGTGTCAAAAAAGACATACAAAATATCCTTGTGTGACTAATTTTTTACACACAAAGGTACTTTGTAGGTAAGCAGACACTGAAGTATATATCCGTCAAGATGTCCGTCTGTCTGTCCATCCGTCCATCAGCACTTTCATCATTTGTGTCTGCTCAATAACTCTTTTACTGTCTGAGATATTTTCACAAAACTTCACACAAATGTAAAGATTTATCAGACAACTTGGAGAACACATGAATCTTAACTCTGGTTTGTCTAGTTTTGGAGTTATTGCCTTTGAACAGTGAACATAGCCATTTCTACCATGTACTCATGTCCGCTCTGTAAGTTGTAAACCATTTGAGATATCATTATGAAAATTCTTACAAATGTAAAGCACCATGAGCCAATGTGCATGTGAAGCACTATGAGACAGTATGCAGAACTCAAAAGAAGTAACTCAGGCTAACCTACCTAGGAGTTTTGGCCCTTTGATTATAGTAAATATTGATAATAGCCATTTCTACTATTTATGAAAAAAGGAAACAATCACATTGAACATTTTAATCAAAATTAACACACGTACATACATCAATGTTGGTAATATTTAGGGAAAGACTAATGCACTTTCCCATTGATTTTTTATTGTTGACAGAGTTATGGCACTTGCTTGATATAAGTGCAGTGGAGGGGTATGGTGAGTACTTGCAGTACTTTAATACAGATAGCAGCATTTTATGAAAGTCATGAACAATTTTAAAAGATGGTTTTGACCAGTTCTTCCTTTATAGGTTGATTTGATAATGGTTGAATTTGTAAAACAACATAAGATAATGTGTAATGAAAAAGGACCTTTATGTCATGTGGATAACAAAGGCATAGCTCCAGATAAGTGTAGCCAGGCATATATTTTTTTCTTATTTCTGCACTAAAACATATGTTATGGGCGCTCATTAGGGTACTCATTTGAAGCCTGGACACATAAGTAAAAGTTTAATACTTTTAAATTGAAAAAAGCATCTTATCAAGAGCTTTGTTTACCTTAAGTATTTGGACAGAGAGGCCTGAGCAAACAGTCTAGTATCAGATCAGATGCAGCAGAATGTGACATCTGATCAGGATCCACTGTTTGCCACCCATTCAGCTGTTTTTAGACATATCACATGGTAGTAAAATGTCTTCTTCAAATTTTAGTACAAGTATGTTAGGAGTTAACCCTTAAAGCACCAAGAAAACCTGCATCTGAAAATGTCTTCTGATTATGTCATCTGCTGCATCTTCTTGCAAATTTTTCAAACATACTTTTTGCATATAGGCAAACAGTGTGGACCCAGATCGGACTGCTCCTTGAGGAGCAGTCTGATCTGGGTCCACACTGTTTCCAACAATGACTTTTAAAGTATTCGGCAGAAGACAAAGCAGACGACAATTGTTGTGTTTGGCATCTTACGGGTTAAGGTAGCCCAATTTTGAATGTAAAAATGTTTTATTTTGTTGCTACAGTAAGAGGACTTGTTTACAACTTTGCAAGGTAATTTTTAGTCAGGAAAGGAGAAAGCCACTGTTAAAATGTGAACAAATTTATATATTTTTGTAATTGTTATTTGTTGTATGTTTCTGTCAAGTTTGTATCGTAATTGTGTAATGTTTAAATAAATAGTAGCACCTTCTAAAACAAAAGTCTGTTCATTATGAATAATTATAGGAATCATGTTTTTCATCAGATAAGGGATCATTTTACTGCTAGAAATGCTAGGGACCTAGTGTGATAGTGTAGTCCTGTGACAAGACAAATACACAATCTGTCTAGTTCTACAAATAGAATAATATGTATATAACTGTAGATACTTGTACAGGTAGTTGGTCTGAGATATATAATACATGTAGATTGAAAGAATGTCTTATTTAAAAAAAGTGAAAATGTATGTGGAATGATGACCAGACATTTTGTGAAGAAAACTTCCTAATACTTCAAAAGAAATATGAAATTTGTATTTACCCTAAGTATTGAGGCATCTTATCTACTTACCATACTTGTCCTAAAGTTTGAAATAGCCCCTTCTACTATTTGTTGATGTGTCTAAAATATTACTGTATGTGTGGCAAACAGTGTAGACCTTGATCAGATGGTGCATTCTACAGTATCTTGGTATACACTATTTGCAATGGCCTGACTGTCCCAATATTTATATTTAGGGTTATTATGGTACCAGAGCAATTGTTGAGGAGTATTTGGTGATAATTCTGGGATAATTTTTGTTATTTCTCCATAAAGACATATTTTGTGTGTACTCATTAGAAGCACCTCACTGAGTCCCTTCTTATGAGTACCCACAATATATATTTTTATGGAAAACTGAAGAAAATTATCCCATAATTATCACCAAATACTCCTCCTTAACAATTCCCCTGTGGTACCGTATTTACCATCTGAAGCACAATAATATTTATTGTTTATTTTTTTCTTAATAGATCATTGAAAGAAACAAATCCAAAATGTTTGGTTGTTATTTCAAAATACTGTATGTGTCTGGGAGCTTAGTCTTTTATTGTGAAAATTCCAAAAGCTTGGTAACCCTGATGTGAATGTTGTGTTGAGATTATATCCACCTGTATTTATCTGTATGCAAACGCACATGTATATATCTGTTCATAATTATACAGGCTAAGGTGAATGGATACATGCCCAAGGGAGATTACTCTGACCTGATAGTAGTTCCCTCCCTTCCCAAAGTTGTAAGGGCTTCCCAAAGTGCTGCCTTATGGATCTTTTCATCAGTATTTATAGTTATGCTGAAGGGGTACATAGTTTTCGTAGGTTCCATCTTTCCGTGATTCCATCCATTAACACCTGCTATAACCAAGTTTAACTTTGAAGTTTTTTGATTATGTGTATCTCTGCAGCCACTAATTAGAAACTATTCATATTTGGTCTAGGGGTACCTGGGAAGGTTCTTTCCCATTCTACATCTATGGACCCCTGGGTCATGCCCAGAGGCTGGGCTAGAGGTCAAAATCTAGGATGCCTCGATAAAGTCATAAATTGTAGTTTGTTTATACAAACAGCTTCTTAATAAAGAAGGATGTTATCACATCAATATTCTGTGTAATAAGTTCAAGGTCATTGTGATCTAATTGTTATACTCCAGTGATTTTGCCTTATATCCTGAAGACTATTTCATGGATTTACAAGGGGGACAATATTGTCACTTACATTTTGCTTTCCTGCATGCCAATTTTGACAGAGTTGCCTCCCCTGAAAATGTATCCATTCTCCTTAAGAAAATTTTGATAGTAATCCTTAATACTAGTCCCACTTTTAGAAGGGATTTAAATATCAAGGAATCAAATTGTTTTTAAGCTAAGATAGATTCTCTTTGAGAAGGGACATAACTTTCCAGTTTAGAGTGCTACCCCTTTGAATTGTATCCATTTTAACTAAAGGGGAACTGGTAAATTTTCATGGAACTCTGTGAAAAAGTGTTTGCCTCCCTTCTGGAAAGGGGTCTACTCTAACAGAAAAGAATTTGCTCCCACTGGGAGCAAATTCTTTCCTTTTAGAGTAGCCCTCTTTTCAGAAGGGGCTTGGTGCACAGGAAAGCAAAAAAATGTCACAGAAGTAGTGTCCCTTGAAAAAAATAGCAGGGCCCAGTTGTTCAGAACTAATGATGTTGTAAGTTATCATTTTGTTAAAACCTTGATCATTAAATTGGAAAATACACTAATTTTTTTTTGCTGAAAAAATGTGAGTAGCTTTTGCATTTGCAAAAACTACTCACATTTTTTTTCAGCAAAAATAACTGTGAATTAGATATTGTACTTACAGGTACAGTAAACATTTTGACTACTAATGAGCTGATTAAGCTAATGATGCTTTGAACAACTGGGCCTAGAAAATATACTAGGTCTGTCCAGTCCCCTTAATGTTAATTTCTGTGACAAAGTTTCGTTTAGAATTTACAGCACATTTGTTATAGGGTTTAAGTAACATAGCAATCCTTTTATCTACAAAACATACTGAACTGAGGGAAACTAAAGCCAATTTTATGTGCAACTCACAGTCAAACTTCAATGACTCAAACATATTTGGGACCATGGAAATTTGTTCTAAACATAGTAGTATGAACCACTGAGGGGTACTGGGTAATTATATTGCCAGGTCAGGAGGCAAATGGGTATAATTGAGGGGGATGTCATCTCAGTCTTCTAAAAATAATGATATGATGAATGTACTCATTAGAATTGCCTCAATAAGGCAATTCTGATGAGAACACACAACATACATTTTCATGATAAAATAAGGAAATTTGGCAAAAATATTTCTAAATATTTGTTTTCTTGACCTATCTGAAGAATTTCCTAGGAACTCAAAAACAAGTACAAAACCATCTTGGTAAATGAGCCCCATCAGTAAATCATTGGTGGTTGATTCATTTACGTTTTACTGTGTGCAAAAGGGCCCTTACATTATATGCTAACAGTGACTTCCAGTTCAGCTGCCCTTCTCTGTTCATTCCTGTATTCTACATTAGCTGTTAATTCTGTAAGCATGTAACAAAGGCTGTAAAGGGAATGTGCAAGCTGATCTGGGAGTCTGGTCAAGTTTATTACTTTTCCTTGAAACAGTATCAAGTATGTAAACCCTGATTGAACTGCTTGCAATTTTAAGCAGGTGTTTGCTGTTGTGCACATATTGGATATCAGTGGCATATACACGAATGGTTTCGCCTTTAGCCCTTAAAGCGCCAGTCACAACTATTGTCGTCTGCTTTGTCTTCTGCCTATTACTTTAAAAGTCATTTCTGCAAATAGTGTGGACCCTGATCAGACTGCTCCTTTAGGAGCAGTCTGATCAGGGTCCACACTGTTTGCCTGTATGCAAAATGTATGTATGAAAAGTTTGCAAGAAGATGCAGCAGATGACATAAACAGACAACATTTTCAGATGCAGTTTTTCTTGGCGCTTTAAGGGTTAAATAGCAGTTTATCCAAGAGAGATAGAAACAGAAACTGCTGCCTTTGAAATACATAGTCTAGTCAAAAGGTGTCATTTCTGTTTCTTAACAAGGGTAAACAGTTTCGTTTTAGAGTAGACTCCTTTTCAGATGAGGATTGGTATACAGGAAATCAGAAAATTTGTCCCTTTTGTAAAACATGGCTGAAAATCTACCAAATTCATGCATTCCTAAGCCCTTTGTTTTATGGTACATACAGTTGACTCTCGTTCTCTCGACCTCGCTTATCTCGAATAACCGCTTATCTCGAAGTGAAAATCTGGTCCCTGCCTTAACATGAAAATCTAACAACAGGTAACGAAATATTGTGGAAAAGAGGAGAAATTGCTCATTCCTTTGGAGCAATTTCTCCTCTTTTTCAACAATATTTTCAATATATCGCGAATTTCAAGAGTCCAATTACATATACATTTGGTAAATGTGGTTGTTCAATTTATTTTTTCCTCAATTCTGCAATTCTGATATGTCGAGGTACGGATATCTCGAAGTATTTCAGAGAGTCCCTTGGAATTCGAGATAACGAGAGTTGACTGTACATGTCCGATGTTTTGTTGTTATTTTATTGTTGTTGCCATGGTTTATATTGTTTTGTATCAGCCTTGAGCCATGTCATGACAAAATCTGTTCTTTGGTAAAAATATGCAGAATACTTATGATCAGACTAGGCTGTCCATATCTGGGCCACTTGAACTTTGGACCAGATTGCCCAGTGGCCCAGACAATCTTTGAATGTTATAGACCTATTTTAAAAATGAAGTGTACATGACCCAGACCAGACAACAATATACTGCTCATGTGCACAGTGTCAAATTTGCATATGTCCATAAGAAGGTTTTGCCATAACACAGCTGATATATAGTGTACATATTCTGATGTAATTAATGTAAATATTAAAGAGATGTTCATAATGTAGGTAATCTATAGTTATATATGTATTCATGTTTTATGAGTCATTATAGTCATAATTCTCTGGGCCTAGTTGTTCAAAGATAACGACATCGTTAGTTAACGATTCGTTAAAATTTACATCAAGTGACACACAAATATGCTGAAATTTTTTGCTGAAAAAATGTGCACTAGCAAAAGCTACTCACATTTTTTCAGCAAAAAATATCAGAATATTGTGTATTGAATCCGCTAAAACAATTAACGAAATGACCCTTAATGAGCTTGTTAAGCTAACGATTCTTTGAACAACTGGGCCCTGGTTTCTCTCTTTTTTATTTGAAATGACTTTATATTAATAATGTTCATTGAGTAACTCTACAGTCAGTGTGTAGAGGTTTGAAGAAAATTATTAAACATGGCATGATTTTAGTTTTTCTTAGAAACAAAATGCTCATTAGTATGTCTATAGTTTTTGCTGAAAATGTATGTGTTTTAATTTAAGCGTAAGAGGACCAGTCGTGGATCAAAAAATCATAAACATAAGGAATAAATTACTGTCCAGAGCATATTATAGCAAACTTGAAATGGTTATGTAGATACCTAACATCATAAAAAGAACTGTCAATAATGGCAATTTTACAGACGCTATGAGCATGTGCAGATGACATCATGTTAAAGCACTGTAGAAAAATGATAAGCATTGCTACTCGTTTGGGTATCAGTTGTTAATCAAAATTGATTCGAAAATGACTTACCTAATTTTTTTTACAGCTGTTTCTCCATATTTCCATATTGCAAAAGCAGATTATACTCAGATTTTGTGTACCTCCAATGAAAGGATAATACAGACTTGGGATCACATATTTGATAGGAGAAATCACCAGTAAAATAAAATATTTTTTGTTCTTTGATCATTTGGTCTGAAACTGCTTATTCTCTGGTTGCAAGTAGTTGATGTGCACCATGTAATAGATACAAAATGAATTTTGGCACAGTACAGGGCTAACAGAGACATGAAATTGCAACATATGAGACCCTTAAAATGAGCAAATATCGCAGTTATTTTATCTGAGCCCTGCATGATTGGCTCTTGATTCTTGAAAAACTTTAACTAAATCGTTGATTTGACTCTTTGCACCTTGTCTCAAAACATTTATGCAGAAAACATATTTCAAAATTACAATTTTTGTGTTATTCAATTTACCAATCTAAGGCCCAGGATTGCAATGACTTCATGTTATATCTTTGGTATTTGTGACGCATGTGCATCAGCATCTACCCAACTTTGTTGGGATAACAGCTTGATCGCAGTAAAGTTTAACAACAAATTCCAAGTATCTCATTCTTTCTATTTATCCACATGCTCATAATATTTAACTTCTTATCGTCGACTGTTCCCAATGGACGACTGGTATCTTGATGCCAAGTATGATCTAACAAGTTCTTTAAAGTTGAACAACATTATGATAATCCATTTAAACTACAGTTGACTCCCGTTATCTCGAACTCACTTATCTCGAATAACTACTTATCGGGAAGTGAAAATCTGGTCCATGCCTAAACATGAAAATCTATCAACAGGTAAAAAATATTGTGGAAAAGAGGAGAAATTGCTCCCAAGGAGCAATTTCTCCTCTTTTCCACAATATTTTCAATATATCTAACTTCAAGAGTACAATTACATATATATTTGTTAATTGTGGTTGTTCGAATTATTTTTTCCTCAATTCTGCAAATCTGATATGTCGAAGTACGAATATCTCGAAGTATTTCAGAGGGACCCTTGGAATTCGTGATAACGAGAGTCGACTGTATTAGCTTCGGCTGTTTGACAAAGAAGTAAGTTTATAGAATACTCTTTCAAATATTTGTGGAATTGATTATCTTTCAAATTTTTAAGTTATATTATAAAATATATTATATTTTTTCTTACGATAACTAAACATACTTCACTTTTTTTATGACATAAGTAACTTTGCTATATAAAACTTACAAAGCTTTTATTAATTCTTTTAGACTTTATGTTTTAAGTACATGTATTTCATATGTTCTTATTGAGAAGTTTTGCACCATCCATGTACCAGTAATACATGTTTGTATTATTACATTTTTAACTTACTGACATTTTCCTCACTATTTTTCTATGATTTGCCATTTTGAACATATTTATTTGTAAGAAGAATCACCTCAGATACATCTATCATCAGTATCATTGTTTCTGCAGGGCTGTCAGTAAGCAGAGTAACCAGATGACTTCTTTCCTTTTCTTCGTTTTTTTTATTATTATTATTTTGAATTGAGGCATTTAACTCTTTGGATTATCCAGGCAATTTGACGGTACTTTTGTATTTATTTATTTACTTTTTTTTTTTTCAGAAAATAAGATTTGACATTTCTTGCAAATTGCAACAGTTTGCACAAACAGTGCAGACCCTGATCAGATGCCACAGAATGTGGCATCTGATCAGGGTGTACACTGTTTGCATTAACTATAGGAATTTCGTTATAAAGTTATAACAAAAACTATTCAGATACCCTGCTATTGGAAATAGACTGGTTCAAAAAGTTGTGGTAGAAGAGTCCACTCAGTGTAAATGGGTTAAGGTAGTGTACAGCAGGTACTGTATTTACCCTAAGTATTCAGACATTTTGATGCCTTACCATACCTATCCTATATTTTTTAAAAGACACTGATCTACATGATAAAATGTATCTAGAGTTTGTTCAGGCATATCTGTCTGGATACTTTGGGTAAATATGGTACTTTATTATCAGAACAAAAATGCTATGTAATAATTCCTTGTTTTGTATTCATTAAATAAACTTTAATATTTTTTTCAAAGATTTTGCTCTAATGGTAAGAGTTGATGAAATACAATAGTAGGATGTCAAAAGCCACAAGGATCCAGCATTATGATAACTTAAAGCACTTAAACGACATTTTGAGAAAAAAAGACTTGGCATTTCATGTGAACCTTCTGCTTGGCAGGAATTTTTTTTTTTAAATGTCAGGCCTTTCTCTGAAAAAAAAATATAAAAAATCCAAATGTCATCTGCTGCAGTTGTAATTGGCACTTTAAGTGATAAGGTATCACTATACCTACTAAATACTACCCTATATATTAAGATGGATATGCCTGAGCAAACATTGTAGCCTCAATCTAATTGTTCATAGAAGCATGCAGGAAGCAGTTTTTCGACACATCACCTGGGCCCAGTTCTTCAAAGCATCATTAGCTCAATAAGCTCTTTAATGATAAACTTGTTAATGCTGTAGCTAAGTACGTATTTTCAAATATATTGATATTTTTGCTGCAAAAATGTGAGTAGCTTTTGCATGCAAAAGCTACTCACATTTTTTCAGTAAAAAAATATCAATGTATTTGCCATATTTCAAGGTAGAAATTTTAAGGTAAGGTACCAACAACTTTGTAAAGTTTTGAAGAACTGAGCCCAGGTAGTCAAAGGGGGATGCAGGTTTTAGGATAAGTAAAATATTAAGAAGTTTGAGTGTCAAAATTGCAGAGTAAATGAAGAGTTTTATTTGAGCTTGAGCATGTTGACTTTGTACCTTCCAACATGCAGGTCCACATCCCAGTGAACTTGGATCAGCAGGCACATCAAGGCACACTGATCAGAAACTTCCCTGTCCACCTGAAGAAATCATGGACTCTTGGCTATCCAAAGAGCATCTATCAAAGATTTACACCTGACTGCACAAATGTGTTCTTATCCGAGTCTTTTCACTCATATGTTGGAATCTTTTGGCTCACATGTCAGAAGTTACATTTTCTCAGGTTGTGCCTCACTGGAAAGAAAGTCATACTGCTTCATGTTTCACTTTCCTGCATGTCGTGGAGAGCTGACATAATAATAGTTGTTGTTGACATATATGTACCATATTTGTCACCGTTTGCATCAGCATTATGACTTTTTTCTATGACACAAAATGACCTACAATGGTTGAAGTGTCGTTAAACCCCAACACAATAAATCGATGGCTCTTTTCTCATGTTCTGACTCATTTGGTTTTGCTTTAGAATAGCCATGTTTTGTGATAGTGCTGCTAATCATATTTGTTATTGTAGATATTAGTGCTAGAAAAATGAGAGAATACCAAATGTAATTTAGTTCATCAGTTCAGGCCCAGAGGTTATATAACTTTTTTTCATGCTCAACTCAGCTGAGCACGAAATTTTCTCTGCTAATAAATATAAAAACATTTTCATATTATAGCAGAGAAATTTTCAGGCTCCGCTATTGTTTAGCAAGAAAGAATTTGCAGTTGTTACCAGTAGTAATTTGAGATTTATTACCAGGAGAAATATCATGCTCAGCTGAGTTGAGCATGAAAAAAGTGTATTACCTCGGGACCTTATATGATATTCTCTACTGTGCTTGCAACATCACTTGGACAATTTTTCTTGTCATTTGTTTTCCAGCTCTGAGCAAAAATTTACTTTTCAATCTGTTTGATTATCTGAAGTTAGACATTTGAACATTCAATGACTTATTAGAATTCTGACTTGACGTTAGTGTTAATTGCAAAAAAAACCAAAACATCTGAATATATAATATTGTACCTGTTGATGGTTTGCCTTTGTGTGGTTATTTTAATAGTTTACTTGAATGAATAATAATCCCATTCGCCAGTCCTGTTGGCTCATTTGGGTGTGCATCCGACTGGCACATCCGCCTGGTTACCAGGAGGTCGTGGGTTTGATCCCCGCCAGTTCTGACAACATACTTTCGTGGAGATTGATCATGAAATATTTTCTGCAGTCATTTTCTCCCTTCTGCTGATCCAAGAAGGACATTTGTCACATTCTGGCTAAAGAATGTGCACAAGTACTAGTTAACCACTTAGAGGTCTAAGCTTGCCCAGGAAAAGTGTGGTCAGGTAAACTGACTGGCTCAACTTGTCCTTAATAGTGTTGACTGGGCCATTAAACTCCAAACCAACCAACAGTCACCAACTAGTAATCCCATTCTGTTGAAATCATTTTTGTTTATGCATTCTGATGCACAAGTAGTCAATTACACAAAATGTATCATGAAAAACTTAGCATGTTTGAAATTCCAGAAATACATGTTGAAAAATAAACTAAAAGTACTTTTAGAATAAGTTGCTAAACATGTTTATTGATGTTTGGCCTATGACAAGGTAGAGTGCCATGTTGAATACTTGCATGTACATGTTATGTTCTGAATAACTAATGCATGTTAAATTTTTTCTCATTATTTTGAGCATTTAAAGGGAAAAGCAATCAAATAATAAACATATTAGAAAATAAAGAGCCTGTTGAGCTAAGCAGTTTGAGAAAAAAAAAATGAAAATCGGTTGAGAAATAAGGAAGTTATTCAGCTTTGAATTTCTAGAAAATGCAATCATGGAAGCCTTCATTTTGTGAGTTAGTGATGTCATAATCACCTAACTAACCCTTGTCCTGCTGAACCTGGATATGCCCTGCCTTTGCAAATAGTGTAGATCCAGATCAGTTGGCTTCTGATCTGGATCTGCACTGTTTTCCACTCAGTATATGAATTTGTATCAACAATCTGGATCAAGTAAATTGATTTGCTGAAAATTAGAAGTGGGTGTGGCATCTTAATTTATTCAGCATGACAAGGGTTAAATATACAAAAAATAAATAAATCACATCTGTAATTACGATATATTTTTGTTGTTATATATATGTAAATGTGTTCATTTGCATATA
Source organism: Anodontia alba (assembly GCA_964016985.1). Classification (NCBI taxonomy): domain Eukaryota; kingdom Metazoa; phylum Mollusca; class Bivalvia; order Lucinida; family Lucinidae; genus Anodontia; species Anodontia alba. The sequence continues at coordinate 72,311,820 of OZ024831.1, forward strand.
AACTATCAACTAGCTCACATAAGCAGTATATTTCTGTCAAAAGATTACGATACTTTAATTTGTGCCTTTCAAAAGTTAATATCTAATTAAATATTCAAAGTGGCAGCACCCATGCTCACAATTACTTAAAATATAAACTACAATATCTTTCTTATTTCTTAACCTTTTATTATCTTATTCATTTTACTGTCAAACAGTATGAGTTTATCCAAAATTTGAGGATTATAACTTGTCATTAATGAAAAAACCGAACATGAAAATACACTGAATCATTTTGTTTATAAATATATGGCACATAACTGTATATAATCAGTAAATATACATTGCTTTAATAGAAAAAAAAATAGGTGCTTGCTATATATGTACTTTAACTTGATATTATGGCTACAGCCAGTGCTTCATATAAATGGAGCTAAAATAAATGTCTGTAAGCGCCCTTTTCAAATTCTTATTGTTTGAAGAGAAAAAGCCAGGTAGAACTAATTTCTGAGCTATATTGCAAAGATACTACTAGTTGTAATTGAAATCTGTTTATTGTTCCTATTTTTATTAGGAAAACACTTAATCCTTAAATAATCAAAACAAACTTGTAGCAGATGACATTCTATTCTTTTTTAATTATTTTTCTGAGAAATGGGATTCACACAATATGTCATGCCTTATTTGCTCTAAAAATACAAAACAAATTTCTAAATGTCATTTGCTGCAGTTGTGATTTGTTAACCCTTAAACTGCCAATCACAACAATTGTCATCTGCCTTGTCATCTGCTTATGATTTTAAAAGTCATTTTTTGCAAACAGTATGGACCCAGATCAGACTGCTCCTCTAGGAGCAATCTGATCTGAGTCCACACTGTTTGCCTGTATACAAAAATAGGTTTGAAAAGTTTGCAAGACTATTCAGCAGACAACATAAGCAGACGACATTTTTAGATGCAGGTTTTCTTGGCATTTTAAGGGTTAACAAGTTACAGATGAGCTGTAAAATACTGTTTGTATGAAAAACAAGTTACTTTTTTGTGATGCACATGTGCTTCACACACATCACAGGAAAGTAATTCTTGTTTTTCATACAAACAGTATTTTGTCATAGCAGGACCTTCACTGTTTGCTAGTAACTTCTATACTGTCATTGGATTGTAAACTGTCATTAACCCTGGTCCTGCTGAAACTGGTTATGCCACATCTTTGCAAATTGTAGATCCAGATAAGAAGCCAGCTGATCTGGATCTGCACTGGGTGTCATTCAGTATGTGGATTTGTATCAACAACCTGGATCAACTAATCTGATTGGCTGACAATTAAAAGTGTGTGTGGCATCTCAATTAATTCAGCATGACAAGGGTTGTGCCCTGGTCAGTGCAGATATGCAGTGAAAGTCCTGATGAAACTACAAAGTATTCAGGTTGATTAGTGTCTTTATTGATTGAACACTGTAAAACACTTCACACATATGGCAGCAAATTTTGGCAGCTGGTGGAGCATAATTTTGGATTTTTTTTTATTTAGCAGAGGACTTGTTTAAGAGGAGTATTAAATGATAATTCTGGGATAATTGTCTTCATGAAAACATTTGTAGGTACTATTAGAAGTACCTTATTGAGGCACTTGTAATTAGTTACCCACAAGATAGTTAAGTTGGAAATAAGAAAAATGTCCCAGAATTATCACCTAATACTCCTCCCACTTCATGATAAAGGCCTCTGTTTAGCACGGAGACCACCATAAAGTCATGGGAAACTTTAGACTAAGTGTTTTACAGTGTTTCTTAAGATACATTTTCTCTGATATTGCTCATATGTACCTACTGAAGCCATATGACAAAATTTCTATCATTCTTTCTGGTTGTTACATTTCCAAGGTTTGCTCAATCTCAGAATAAATGTAGGCATACCCTATATGTATTACCTATTTAATATATATTTCTAGAAGAAATTTAAAAAATATTCTCAACACACTCTGTTGTAATTGACAGAAATATATATGTATTAGCAGTCAGATTCATACCTTTTAAAGTTTAAATAAATGGCTCTATCTTTTAATGGTTGTTTTCTTCTTTTGTTGTCGACAAGCAGTCTTGCACTGTGCCATATGCAAACATCCAAAACCCAAACCAGCCTGTATATCCTTGTGATGTGTTCATGGCCTTTGCTGAAAATAAACACACACACACACACACACACACACACACACACACTATATGGGCTGAATGAGCTACGAGGGCAAGTCAATAAAAAACCAGCCTAACTTATTTCTGGGTGAGATAGATCTCTTCTTTGTCGATGTAATTGCCCTCTAGAATGATGCACTTGGGCCAACGCTGTTCCAGTGCCATCAGCCCAGAACTGAAGAAGCCAGGGTCCTTGTCTCTGACCCACTCCTCAGCTGCCGCCACGACTTCTTCGTTGGGCCGGAAATGACGTCCACGGATATCCTTTTTCCAGTTTGGGAATAGGAAATAGTCACTAGGAGCTGAGTCCGGAGAATAGGCGGGGTGCGGTATTAGCTCGTACCCATTTCGCTCAACAGCATCCATTGCAATTTTGCAAGTGTGGACTCTCGCATTGTCCTGTCAGAGCAGAATCCCTTTGGAGAGTTTACCTCGGCGTTTTTCACGGATCACAATTCTCAGTTAGTCGAGCAAATTTGCATAATACGCACCTGTTATTGTACTTTTCTTTGCTAGAAAGTCCAACATAATAACGCCTTGTGCAGCCCAAAATACAGTTGCCATCACCTTGCCAGCTGATGGTTGCGTTTTGAACTTCTTTGGCCTCGGAGACCCCGGCCCTACACTCTGGCGACTTTGAGCTTTATTCTCTGGCTCATCTACAGTCGCCAGACTTGAAAGGGAATCATCTTCCTTTGACCTAAACCGCTTCAACAATGCGCTGTATACTGATGCTCTGGTTGCTAAGGGATTTTGGTACCCAACGGGCTGTTAGCTTATGCATACCCAAGCGATCATGTAAAGTTGTTGAAACGCTACCATGTGAAATGTGTGATGCATTCGCCGCTATTTCTTCCACCTTAATTCGCCTATCAGAGTAACCAGATCCCGTACTTTGTTACACATTTCTTCATCGGTGGCATCTGATGGGCGTCCAGACCTGGTTTCGTCTTCTAAAGACGTTCTACTACTCCAACCCAGAATTTAACTTGTGGATACGATGGTGCAGAAGACCCATAAACATTGGTCAACTCGCAATGTATTTCCTGACCTGTTTTCCCTTTCAAATACAAGTACCGAATTACAGCACGGTACTCAACTTTTGACGAAAAGCTTACTTTTGCATCGCTAGCCATGTTTGACATTCAATATCTTATGAGTGAATGACACGATAATGGTGCAATTTTGCCCTCAGGCCTAAAACGTGTTGAACCAAGGCATGAAAATCTTGGGTCTCGGTCAATTAGAAACGGGATATGCTGGTTACTTATTGACTTGCCCTCGTAAAAAGTATTCAATAAGGTCCTTACGGAATTATGCAAATGTACCTGCTGGTCAGTGCCTTTGGTTTCAGTACAGCATTTTGTACCAGATGGTTTTGTTGTGTCCTTTATACTTTCACACTTTCTTGATTTAGAGTGAGATGCAGTGGAGATATTCTATTTAACAGCTGAATTAGATAGCTGCAGATGACATCTTAAAATATCTCATTTTAAATAGAAAAAAGGCCTGGCCAAAGAGACCATCTGAACCAAATATCGAGCCCTATTTTCTTTGGAAAGTAAGAAACATGTGACTTCTTTGTCACCTACTTTTCATTCAGGACATGCCAAATGTTTAAAGCTAATTTGGTCAGAAGTCAGATTGCTTTTATAACTATAATATATTTTTCATATCACAAACCAGTTTTGATGAAAACAATTACTTCTTGGGGGGCTCATACCTGTGACCACACTGGTAATAGACGATGTACAGGCTACAACACTGGTGAACAGGCTATTATTTTTTATGCGTAGTCTACAGCTCAAACTGACCGACATTATAGTTTTATTAAATATGCTGCATATAGCCTATCAGTATGTGGCTTCCTCGGTCATCAGTTTGACCGTTATGGAAGATTCGATTACTCTAACTCATACAAATCTATGACATCTTTAAGATGGCTTTGTATCTTCAAAACACATACTGATATTATCTCTGTCTTCTGAAAAATGATTGGTTTCTTTATTAAACTCACAGAAATGGCAATTAGAATTATTGTAAAGGAATATATATACATATCTAGAACCAGGCTTGTCCGTAATCTTTCTTTGGTATCCTAATGTTGCGTCATTCTTCTCTGAAGTGTTGCGTTTTCTGGTAATAAATACACACACACCATAGCTTAACCTTTTACTCCAGTTTTAAACAAGTCAAAGCATTTTAGTATTGCAAGGCAACCCAAGTCCATGTCCCCACCCACAGCGATGAAACATGTATCCAAATTTGAGCAAATGCCTACAGCCAAAGCGGCAAACCATAATAAGATTTACCTTTCTATGGGCAAATTCAGCAGATGACAAGTGATATTTTTCCCACAAAACAGGTTTTTGTCATTTCATGCAAATTGTCTACAATGGAGTTTACATTAATAGTCTGTATTATTTCCATATGTCGTCTGCTGAACATTTTACCCAGACTGCTAAGCGTTACCTAGAGGGACCCCTATGTCAAGTTTTGTCACCATAGGCTACACTGTACATGACATATACCGAATGAGTAGGCCAGAGGTCAACATACGGGTCACAAAGACGTATACCTGTGTCATATGGCACGCCGTCTTCGCCAGACGTCCCACAGATCAAATTTAGAAAGCCTAGGCTATATATGTTTCTATGCTTTGTAATCAAATGCCTGATAATCTAAAAGTAGCACAGATCAGTCCTGTCTTCAAAGGATGATCCATTCAAAAAAAAAAAAAAAAAAAAAAAAAAGAAAGAAAAAGAAGAAGAAGTACGGAACTGTGCGTATACTACCAACCCATTCTAAGATATTTGAACGTACTATGTTCGATCCATTTACTGATCATATTTTATAACATTTTCCATACTTACTTAGTTGTGTTCAACAGGACTTTGGCTGCCAGATTTGTGGAGGGCTGGAGAAGGAATTGAATGGGACTGTCTCTTTCCCTCCTGTCAGAGGACGAGGAAACGTCACCGGCGATAAAGACTGCCTATGCGAATAAATGTTATGTGTGCTTATTTGTAGCAAAAAGCAACAATTATTATTAATGATAATATGGAAATATTTACTGCGTTGATAACCATTTGGTTATTTGATCTTGTGTATAAAATTGGTAATTAGTGGTATATTCTAATTTATTCGATCTAACATTGCGTCTGATCAACTAAATAGCAAGCGGTTGCTTTCTAATTTGAGGCTTTGACCCAATATGCACTGGACTGGTAACTGCGGTACAGTTATTGCATGGAAATATGTTGTCATTACGACAAAACACCTATTCAAATATATAGAAAATTTCACCGCCAAAAACTAAAACTTTTCAGATAAAAAAAACTCTGATATTTTTTCGTATTTCTACTCAAAACATAGATTGTAGGTACTCGTTAGAACCGCCTCGGCGAGGCAGTTCTAATGAGTACCCACATTCTATGTTTTGGGGCAGAATAAGAACAATAATGTATACCCATGTAAACCCCAGTTTTACTATAAAAAAAGTGGGGTTTAAGGGGGTCAAAATTATATAGGCATGTTTTCGTGAAGGCTTTGCTGAGTTGTTATAATTTTGTATCATGAAGTTTAAATGCTCATATTTCCATTATTTATCCAAATACACGAGATTGTATTTCAAAAAGCAACAGTTGAATAAATTACTTTATAGGTTGTAGGCCTAGTATCATTTTAGGGAACCTAAACATTGTTTGTAAACACCGGCAAGAAAACTTGGTACCCATTTTATATATATATATATATATATATATATATATATATATATATATATATATATATATATATATATATATATATATATATATATATATATATATATATATATATTTAGCAGAAATGGTGAGATATTCACCAGAAATTGTAATAACTTCAGTATTATCAATTGTGACATACATAATATTTTTCATCCAAACATGCATCAAATAACTGATTATTATCGGAAACCATTTTTACTGACCAAGGTGCTTTAAAATAGCACCAAAAAAATCAAACTAAGACAACATAGTTTCATTAGTTTGTCAGTTTAATTAGTGACAAAGCCGGGATAGGCCTATACTGGGCCCGAGTTCGAGGTCACATGGGACGGGTTTACAATTAAGCGTTCAGAACATGCAAAGTAGTCTGCGAAAAACGCTCGCGAGTGTTCTGCTCCTTGATATTTGACCTGTTAAAACTTAGCAGTATCTTTTGCGTGTCTTGCGGTACCTTTTCTTACTTTGCGGTGTATTATACACATTTTGCGGAATATCTTTGCTTTCTCCCTTATATGCAATCGCGGGAAACAACGATGGCGGGTATGAGAACAAGAACAATCCTCTCTTATCCCAGCCTCTTTATACTGCATTTCAAAAGTGTGACAGCTGATGTTTTACTTGCTGTCTAATGTTTTATCAAAATCTAGCGTTCATTTGATTTCGTACAAATCAGTCAAGCTCTTTGTCATTAGTTTTCGTGGGTTGAAAAATAGCGCATTTTTTCATAATAGTCTGTATTGTTGAAGGCATATATTTGAGTGAAAAAAAAATTGCATTACCGTATCAAGAACGTATTTTCTGTACAGTATCAATTCATGGCCCATGATTTCTAATTTCTGTATCACCCATGTGATATTTTCTGGGACACAATGTGGGAGATCTGCGAGAGGAAGATCCTGGTCTAAAAGAGGGAGATTTTTCGCGGCCCGAAATATTCAGTTTTAGTAACAAGATCTGTTTTTTTTTTTTTTTTTGTCATACTGTAGACCACTGTAAATTGTTATAATTGTCAATGTATGGTGACTATGGTCCCTGAATAATGTTAGTTTCTTTTGTATAACATGTTCATTCTTAAATTGTCCACGTATAACTGGAAATACTGTTGAAAGCATATATCCATATATAATATTTACCCTTTTATGAACCACAGGGATTCAGTTTGACGTCAGCCATCGGCCATAGTCTTCTGAAATTTCCAGATGTCCGAAACTTTTCTGGTCCGATTGCCATTTTTGCCTTGTAATATATGGATTTCTGCTGTTGTTTACAGTTTATTTTCGATGCTGATCTTTATCTTGTAAAACGACCGATGATTGGTCAATCTAAGATGTACTGGACTGCTTATCAAACATTATTGATTTTTGTGATTTTCGGTAATGCCCGTTTTGCATCCGCAAACAGTGAACCAGTCTAATTTGTTTGGCGAAACGTAGATAAGGCCGAATCCTCTTTGAGTTACTTCCCTTGATCTCATCGAGTTTGGTTACAAGTGACACCACATGCGAGGCAAAATATTATACTTGTGATTTTGTAAAGGGCTGGACGTAACATCGCACAAAAACATGCCCCCTAGAAAGCAACAAAAGTTGACATTTTTCGTTCCGAAATCGAACAGTGACCAAAAGGAATTCTGCAAGGGAAATGGCGATAATGACGCCAGCCCCCACCCACTGCTGAATCCACAATAAAGTGATTTTCTAGCTTTTATAATTTGTCCAAGAAAATTTCAGAATGTCCGGAAGAACCAGCCGCCATTTGGACAAAATGTCCGGAACTGATTTTGGTCTAGCTGAATCACTGAACCATGTTCATCCTTTCCTTGTCTTGATCAATTGTCCATGTATGATTGAAATACTGTTGAAAGGCTATAACCATATATGATATTGATATACTTTTTGCAGCTCCTGGCTATTGTTTATCTGTCTTTGCTGCAACTTTATTTTTTTTATATGTGGGAGACAACTCCAACAGCCTGAGAGGACACCATTTGCTTCACCAACAAAAGTACCGTGCCGCTTATGCCACTACCCAAATCAGTGACTGACACACCCGGGCCGACGCATCCTCGCAGTCAATTGAGGATCTATGTAATTTGTAAAACTGATTCCAAAGAGCCCCAAAACAAATCAGAATGTTTTTAAGCGCAGGCTGAACTGGGTCTCTATGTTTTGCACATTTATAAGGTACAATTTTCCTTGTTGCTGTCCCGGAAAATTGTGCAGGTGGTCATTAAATACTTAAAACAAAAAAAGGTATCTTACTGATTCTAAAAAAAAAAAAAAGAAAAAAAAATCGGGCAGGGCGTCACATCCACTTATTCCGAACAGGACTTACACAGTTTGCTTGACAGAATTTGTAGGGCCTAGAAATAGAGCGCCTTTTCAAACATTTTAAGTGCAGGCTGGTCTAGGTCATCGTATCTTGCCCAAAATGTATTTCGCACAGGTTATAAGGTGCAATTTTCCTTGTTGCTATCTCGGAAAATTGTGCAGGTGGTCATTAAATACTTAAACCAAAAAAAGGTATCTTACCGATTCTAAAAAAAAAAAAAAAAAAGTCAAAAATAGGGTAGGGTATCACATCCGCTTATTCCAATCAGGACTTACGCAGTTTGCTTGACAGAGTTTGCAGGGCCTAAAAACAGAGCATCTTTTCAAACATTTTATGCGCAGGCTGGTCTAGGTCATCGTATCTTGCCCAAGAAGTAAGTTACTTTTTTGCGGATGAGAATCTACCTATTAGTTAATCCAATGCAGAATCGCATTGACATGCTTACAGTAACTGTTCCGACAAGTAAAAAAAAAGTACCTTATCGCAAATGCAAAAAGGGCAGATCCAGATAAGTGTGCGCATCCGTATCTATTTTAATTATTGTGCAGATTTACAACATGTACAAGGCCTGACATTCTTTATATACAATATTAGCAGTTTCATTATACTGAGTAGCCTGCGCAGCCGATCGGGTGGCGGATATTTTGTATGAACAAAATAAGATCCATTTTTTTTTGTTCACTGTTCAAATTTCTAGTAACACCAGTTAATTTCAAAGGGATTATAAGTCACCAATTTGTTTAATGGCCTTTGAAGTGTGTCGGCCCAAACTCAAACATTTCACGAAGACAATAACTGTTGTTAGCCACCTATCTGTGCTAATTATTATCCCCTTAAACTGACAGTTTTATCCAATTAATCCATGTAAAAATACCTTGGATTCTCATAATGGTAAACCATGAAATGGTAGGTTGGTGGAAAAGTCAACATTGGATTTTTTTTCTTGGCGGGAGATTCTGCTTCTTTAGCGGGAGGTCATAAAAAGAGGCAAAAAATCGAGAGTTTTACGCCAGATCGTAAAATATCACATGTATGGTATCACCTCATGGCCCATGAATATATATTGTCTGTATATAGCATTTCTTTATCCAGGCCTGGGACTGTCAGGGCTACAAGAAATTGTAAAAACTCTTGCAAACAAAACATTCATAAATGCAGCTTGGTGGAAACCTGCCATCATGGTCATAGTTGACCAAGAGCAGTATCGAGAAAGAAATGGACACTATATATACATATATCTCCTTGGCACGAAATACTCAGTTGAGGGTGTATGCCATACTGTGTTTTCACCCAGTTAAACATTATTAATTATGCATATCATGTTTCTTATTTCTTTCAAGCACGTTTTTCCAATTTTGTGGATCTATGCACTATTTTCCCACAATTTTGCCGATTCTCGCACTATTTTTCCCAAATTCGGTGGCCCCTGGCCCAGGTTTCAAATCGGTATGAAAATCCCTGTTGATTCTGTGCATTTCTTTTTACTCAACAGTTAAATTGCGAATGCATGTGCCAAGTTTTGTTGACTTTTAAATATTTGATGATCTATGGAAAGTCCCAAAACATCCAAATGAATATGTGACTATCGCTTGTGCCATATGCAGCAGTTTTCTGTTCAAATTGTTTCAAATGTATTTGAGATGCTCAGTGTCTAATAAGGCCAAATAAAAAAAATGTTATCTTCAAGAAACTTCATGTAAATATCAATCAACAATAGACGACGTACAGAGCGCAAGAACCATAACTCTTGCATTTATACTTTTTGAATTATTTCTCTTGGAACTTTGTTCGTCACAAAAAACGTGTCTGCTCAATAACTTGAAAACGGTTCAAGATATCTTCACGAAACTTTATACGAATATCAATCAACATTAGACAATGTGCAAAGCTCAAGAACCATAACTTGCATTTATACTTTTTGAGTTATTTCCCTTGGGACTGTCCATCACAGAATGGTGTCTGTTCTGTAATTTGAAATCTGTTCAAGATATCTTCAAGAAACTTTATATAATATCAGTCAACATTAGACAATGTGCAGAGTGCAAGAATCATAACTCTTACATTTATACTTTTTAAATTATTTCCCTTGGAATTTTGTCACAAAAAACGTGTCCGCACTATAACTTGAAAACCGTTCAAAATATCAACATTAGATGACATGCAAAGCGCAAGAACCATTACTCTTGCATTTATACTTTTTGAGTTATTTCCCTTGGAATCTCATAAGTTAATATAAATGTTCCTTGACTGTTCAATACAATATGACCCCCAAAAAGGGGAGAGAGCTTTGTTTTTGTAGACAAACAAATTCTAGTTTTTTTTTTATTATTATTATATTTTTGTTAATTTTTATTTTTTTATTTATTTATTTATTTATTTTGATTATTTTTCTAGAACCCTTACTCATGGTTTTGATGGGGAAAAAGGAAAACAAAGCCTGAAATTATCCTGAGTAATCAAGCCTTATCTGAAGCTATGTAGAAATACAAAAAATTTCTGCCAAAAGCCCAGTTTACCGCAAAAAACGTAATTCAAACTTTTTTTTTCTTCCAGAAAACATAAAAAAATTCCTAGGTTTCACTGAAGAAATTAGGTAGGGTCAGGAAACCCTAAACACAAATTTTTAGCTCGCCTGTACTTGTAGTCACCCCGGTCTTTTGCGTTTGCGTTTGCGTTCCCGTTCCCGTCACACTGCGTTAAAGTTTTTCAAATGCTTATATCTCAACAGTCACTCCTCACAGAGGCATCAAATTTGGAACTTAGGTACCTTGGAGGGTCTTCTGAGATGCCAAGAGAATAAACCCCTGGGTTCATGCCCCTGGGTGGGGCTAGGGGTCAGAATCTAGGACACCTTTGTAATACTGTGTTAAAGTTTTTCAAATTCTTATATCTTGACTTTCACTCCTCATAGAGCATTCATATTTAGAATTTGGGTACCTGGAGGAGTCTTCTTAGATTCCAAAAGAACATACCCCTGGGTTCATACCTCAGGGTGGGCCTTGGAGTGGGGCTAGGGGTCAAAATCTAGGACACATTTGTAAAATCTTATATGCCTACAGGTTATAGACACAACTGGTTATACATCAGCTAACTAGGTGACATCGGTTTAAGTGTAAGAGAGTGAAGGTCATGGTGACCTACATTTTACGGTCCAGGTCACCTAGATTTCACGGTCCAGTGATTTTGCCTTATATCTTGAATACTATTTGTTGGATAAATGTCACACCTGGGATATTACTTCCATGTGACCCAATGAATGACCACTTACTATATCTAGGTCATTGTGACCTATATTTCATGGTTCAGTGATTTTGCCTTATATCTTGAATACGATTTGTTGGATAAATGTCACACCTGGGATATTAGTTCCTTGTGACCCGATTATTGACGTCAAAATATATCTCTGTTGGTGTGACCTATATTTCATGGTTCAGTGATTTTGCCTTATATCTTGAATACTATTTGTTGGATAAATGTCACACCTGGGATATTAGTTCCATGTGACCCAATGAATGACCACTTACTATATCTAGGTCATTGTGACCTATATTTCATGGTTCAGTGATTTTGCCTTATATCTTGAATACTATTTGTTGGATAAATGTCACACCTGGGATATTAGTTCCTTGTGACCCGATTATTGACGTCAAAATATATCTCTGTTGGTGTGACCTATATTTCATGGTTCAGTGATTTTTCCTTATATCTTGAATACTATTTTTTGGATAAATGTCACACCTGGGATATTAGTTCCTTGTGACCCGATTATTGACGTCAAAATATATCTCTGTTGGTGTGACCTATATTTCATGGTTCAGTGATTTTTCCTTATATCTTGAATACTATTTGTTGGATAAATGTCACACCTGGGATATTAGTTCCATGTGACCCAATGAATGACCACTTACTATATCTAGGTCATTGTGACCTATATTTCATGGTTCAGTTATTTTGCCTTGTATCTTGAATACTATTTGTTGGATAAATGTCACACCTGGGATATTAGTTCCTTGTGACCCGATTATTGACATCAAAATATATCTCTGTTGGTGTGACCTATATTTCATGGTTCAGTGATTTTGCCTGATATCTTGAATACTATTTGTTGGATAAATGTCACACCTGGGATATTAGTTCCATGTGACCCAATGAATGACCACTTACTATATCTAGGTCATTGTGACCTATATTTCATGCTTCAGTGATTTTGCCTTTTATTTTTATTACTATTTCATGGAGAATTGTCATACCTGGATTATTATATCTATGTGACAAAATGATTTACATACAAATACTTCTAGGTCAGTGTGACCTATATTATATGGCTTAATGATAAAAATGTTACAATATAAAATGTGCCCAGCAGGCGAGCTCGCTGTCCTCCGACAGCTCTTGTTGTTTTTATACCCCCGACATACGAAGTATGTGGGGGTATATAGTTTTCGCTTTTCCGTTCGTCTGTTCGGTCATACGTACGTTAGCTCGTTCGTTCGTTCGTTCGTCTTTCCGTCACAGGGTCATTTTGCGTTAAAGTTTATAAGACCTCATATTTTGAAGACCCTTTGATTGATTTCATTCATATTTGGCATGATGGTAGATATAGGTCTAAAGTTTTTATCAGCACCATCCCCACCCCGGGGGTGACCTTGGGGTCAAGGTCACGGACTTAGAATTTTCATAAAAAAGTCAGGGTCAAAGTTTTTGTGTTAAAGTTTATAAGACCTCATATTTTGAAGACCCTTTGATGGATTTCATTCATATGTGGCATGATGCTAGATACAGGTCTAAAGTTTTTATCAGCACCATCCCCACCCCGGGGGTGACCTTGGGGTCAAGGCCACGGACTTCGAATTTTCATAAAAAAGTCAGGGTCAAAGTTTTTGCGTTAAAGTTTATAAGACCTCATATTTTGAAGACCCTTTGATGGATTTCATTCATATTTGGCATGATGGTAGATATAGATCTAAAGTTTTTATCAGCACCATCCCCACCCCGGGGGTGACCTTGGGGTCAAGGTCACGGACTTAGAATTTTCATAAAAAAGTCAGTTTTTTTTTGCGTTTAAGTTTATATAGCTATATCATCAAGACCCTCTAGGAATTTCATTTATATTTGACATGTTGTTAGATATAGGCCTAGAGTCTTACTCCGCATGATCCCCAGATTGAGGTCAAGGTCACGAACTTAGAATTTTCATATAAAAGTAAAAAAGTTTTGCGTTTTAAGTTTATATAGCCATATCATCAAGACCTTTTGTTAAATTTCAGTATTCCCTAATTGAAAGGTCCAGCGGATATAGCTGTCAGCAAGGAATCTGTTGGTCTGTCCGTCCATCCGTTGAAGCATTATTCATTCATACTTTATTTTTGTCTTAGGGTCAAAGTTTTTACGTTAAAGTTTATAAGACCTCATATTTTGAAGACTCTTTGATGGATTTCATTCATATTTGGCATGATGGTAGATATAGCTCTAAAGTTTTTATTGGTACCATCCCCACCCCGGGGGTGACCTTTGGGTCAAAGTCACGGACTTCCAATTTTCATAAAAATGTCAAAATTTTTGTGTTTAAGTTTATATAGCTGTATCATCAAGACCCTTGTGGAATTTCATTTATATTTGACATGTTGCTATATATCGCCTAGAGTCTTACTCCGCATGATTCCCACCCCGGGTGTGACCGAGGTCAAGGTCACGAACTTAGAAGTTTCATTTAAAAGTAAAAGTTTTTGCTTTTAAGTTTATATAGCCATATCATCAAGACCCTTTGTTAAATTTTATTATCCCCTAATTGAAAGGTTGAGCATATATAGCTATCTTATAAGACCTTATATTATGAAGAGCCTTTGATGGATTTAATTCATGTTTGGCCTGATGGTAGATACAGGGCTTAAGTTTTTATCAGCACCAACCCTCTCCCGGGGAATAACGTTGGGGTCAAGGTCACAGACTTAGATCTAAGTTTATATAGCTATATTATGAAGACCCTTTTGTTGGTTTCATTAATATTAAGCATGATGGTATATATAGGTCTGAAGTTTTTCTCGGCACCATCCCCAAGCTGGGGCATGGCTTTTAAGTCAAGGTCACAGACGTTTCATACAAAGGTCATTTTTGCTTATATTATAAAGACTGATTTCACTGGTATATGGTGATAGTTATAGGGCTAAAGTTTTATTTAGCTCAATCCCTGCACATGTGCCTGACCTTTGAGGTCAAGGGCTTCATATTATGTGTGATTGAAATTTTTCAGTGTTATAACGTATAGCATACAACTGCCATTTCCAGAGTCAAAGCTACATACATGTACTTTGTGCTCTTTAAAAAGTGGCGGTTGTGCTAGTCGGGGGTATATGTGCCCCACTGGGCACTTTATCTAGTTTTTTTTTTTTTTTTTGACTAAGAATACATAAAAAAAAATCATATGCAACATAATGTAAGGTTAATAAGATGCCCTGTGTAATGTTAGGCGACAAAACTGACAAAGAAATTTCAGTAGTGTAGCCAGATTTAACCTGTTATTGTTGTAAATAAGAACAGATTTATATGTCGTAAATTATTTTGTTTGCATGAGCACTTCTGTTTGGTATTTGAAAATAGTTTTTTCCACGTAAGATTTTATTTCAAGCAAAAGAACAAGCAGTACCGGTACGTATTGCAGAAACAGCATATCGCAATATATTGGTCTTATCACCCAACCCTACTGAAAAGTACTGATATTTTTCATATTTCTTTATTAAAACATGTTTTGGGTACACATTAGAAGTTACCTTGCTGATGCTATAGTTTTAATGGTTCAAAACAGTATCTTGTCTGTTATATGTTTTATTTCTTTGTAGGCATGACATTGATGAAAAATAAGCTGGAAGAATTCAAATGTGATGCCAACGAAGTTATTACGTTCAAGCTTAGTAAGTTTTACTCTACCCTTAGTTCTTGCTAAGAGTGATATCCAGATAATTAATTGTTTTTATTTCATAGCCCCCAGATAAATCACTTTTTTTTTTCAACAAAAAAAGTCTTTATTAATGCTTTTCTTATTTGTCAACAAAAATGTATGTTGTAGGTACTTATTAGAAGTGCCAAGGCACTTCTAGTGAGCACTCACATCATTCATTTTCTATGAGAAATAATAAAAATATTTACCTGATTCTGCCTTAACTGGACCTTCGTTTATTTCTCTATGAAAACATTGTTAATACTACTTAGAATTGCAAATGGTCTAAACAATTTACACAAAATGTCCTGTTTTCTAAGAGAAGTAAGAAAATATGTCATGTCAGAAATTCTTTACCAGCATGCAGAGCCTTGACCACAAAAACATAGGTGGTGGGTAATCATTAAAAGAACTCACAGAGATGTTTTTAATGAGTACCCACAACATATGTTCCATGGAGAAATAAGAAAATAATCTACATTTTAGTTGGAAAAAATGCGCGTCCGACTAGTGATCAGGAGGTTGCGGGTTCGATCCCCGCCGGGTCTTGCTGCTCTGGCAGCATTCTTACGTGGAGAATTGATTGTGAAATATTTTCTATGGTCATTCTCTCCCTTCTGCTGATTCAAGAAGAGCATTTTTCAGTTTCTGGCAAAAGAATGTGCACAAGTACTGGTTAACAGCTTTGAGGACTAGATCTGCCCAGGAAAACATGTGGTTAGGTAAACTGACCACGCTCGACATGACCCTAATGGGTTGACTGGGCCATAAAACCTCAACACAAACAAACTAACAAGTATGGAAAAAGTTAAGTTGTCTGGAACTATGATCTTAAGTCTGCTATGAATATGGTGAAGAGTCTTAGCACACATACACACAGAGGATATTTCTTGCAAAACATGGCTGATGTTGTGATCTTTGGATTTGTTCGCGGACGTCATGGTACATTTTAGTGAATTTCTTCATAATTTCTGTAGACTATATATTCTGGTCATATGACCTTATGACTATGTTGCTTCCTTGCACAGAACCTTTTCTTATCACCTCTTCATCTTCTCAGTCTGTCTTAAATACCGTTGAAAGATATACATGTACTGGGATAAAATATGTATGCTGAATATTCAGACAACAGTCAGAGCACTTAATTTAAGCAGCTGATCATAAAAATCACTCAGTAGCATGATTTTTTCTCTCCAAGGAAAGAAACAGCAGTATGTGTAGTTTTTGTATTTCCATTGCCCTTATTTTGAATTCCACACTGCTGTATACATGTAGTAGAACCTATCCAACCAATGCAAAGATGCACCATTGAGTTACATGTTCAGAAGTTCGACAAGACCGCAGAACAGTGAGTAAATTAGTGAAAAAAACTGACGCTTTTAGGCTTTAGCACATTTTATATGATTCGTTTTTCAACTGTTTACGGAGTTTTGACAAAAGTGTGGTAGTTTTTAAGGTAAGTTTGGAGCTTTAATTGTTGAATAAAGGAAAGAAAATCTGGTGTGCACACTCAAATAATGTGTGTTCAGTGGGTAAAAGTTAAAGGGGTATCCCCAAAAAATCACTTATCATCATCATCTCATTTGGATGATTACTGTGTCAAGTACCACTATGCAAACAACAAAGAAGGAAGGACAAAACTCAGTATAGATAAAATTTTTGCTGTCCTCTTCTTAGTTTAACTTTCTAGTAATCTCCCCTTGCCAAAAATACAAAATAACAGAAGGAACTTGTCGAGATAATCAAGTCCCTCCATTCTTATTAACTATAATCACCTGTACAAGTGATTGGTCCAGATTCTGAGGTGCCCAAATAATCACCCAATTGAATGATGTTGATCAAACAAAGGGAAACAAATCTTGCATCTTGAGAAAGGTACATTAAAATGTACTTCAGGAAGTGATTTCTATGATCATCTGTTTAAGTAAGTGCTCTGACTGGACAAATGGGTATGAGCAAACAAGGTAGACCCAGATCAAACTGCTCGATCAGGGTCTACAGTGTTTGTCATTCTGTCAGTACTTTTAGATACATCAAAGGACAGTCAAACAATTTTAAAAATTTATATGAATTATGGTACTAATTCCCAATATATTAGGTAATTATAGTATAATTCTACATAAAAAAAATAAGAGTTCCTATATACCATATCTATCTTTTTCTAACATGTTGCCCTAAACACACATATTTTGTTATTTGGCCTAATGAGCCCACTGAACTTTTATCAGAAAGCCAGCACTTCAGACCACTGGATCACAGATGCCTGGTAGATTTCCTTCAGAAAGCATGCATCATTCTTTCATTTTTCTGGAGTGAAAGAAATAAGATAACCATGTAACAGTTTCTACCATTTTTATTGACAGTTCGCCAGGAATCTGACATTGAGGCCAATGACAATGCCTTTCACCCAGATATGTCACACCAAGTATTTGGAGATCAGTAAGTTGATTTTCTGTAAATGTCCTAAAATTTTATACACCAAAGTTTCTGATAAAATGGCATATGCAAACAGTGCAAACCAAGATCAGAGCACCTGAAGGAGTAGTCTGATCAGGGTCTGCTCTGTATGCTATTCCACTCGATACTTTAAGAAACTACTGCATAAAAAGGAATCTTATCAGAAACCTTATTGCATAGCTCCAGGTGAGGCTTTTTTTTCAATTAGAAATACTGATTTTTTTTTTTTTTTTTTTTTTTGATTTTTTTCTCATATGTTGTGGGTAATCATTAGAAGCACCTTGCCCACAACTAATGTTTTTGTGGAGAAATAATAAAAAAAATATTTGTTTTGTATGTTCAGCCTCAGCATATATTAGCCACAGCTCCAGATAATACGGGGTATCAGGAAAATATTTTTTCTTATTTCTCCATGAAAATGCATATTATGGGTATTCAGGCCAGAAAAAAAAAAAAATACCTGTGTTTCAGGTGACCCTTGAAAAAAAATAAGGTCGGTAGGTAGAGGTAGAAAAAACTTTCTTTTTTTTTTTTTTTTTCAAATTAATGTAATATCAAATAAATCCAGCTATTTTCTTCTCTGTTATAAATATATCATGTATAACTGTGGTACTGCAGCCAAATACTGCACATGGGCATAGTACTGAAATAGGATCCGAGCTTGTAAATGCTCTCGAAATGGGGACATCTTTTTCTCATTGACTGAGAGAATGGTGGTCGCCATTTTGAAGGGAGTCAACAATCCCGCAGATGCTAATGAAAGCTTCTGAAAGACATCGGTAGCAGTCACGCTATTTACCGAAATGGAACAAAACAGCTCAGGATGAAGCACATGGCACGAAATTGGCAAACATAAAAAAAAATGTTTACCAACCGGCGGCTATTAGGTAGGGTCGATTGGATCAAAGTCTGTTTTTTGTTTGTGTTCTGGACACAATTCTTACATTTCAACATTAAATTCATCCAAGTCCTCTTCTGTAGGTGCATATACCCACTTCATCTGTGCCACCTAAATTGCCTGCCTTAAAACTGGGTGTCTGACCTACTTTTGCAAATTAGATTCCTGGTCATTTTTTTAAAGTCCGATTCATATTTTGGCTTCCTAAAGCCTGCACAAACATCAGTGTGTGTATCCCACCACCCCAAGTTACTTACCTCAAAACAGAGGCTTGGTGACCTACTTTTGAAGAAATGGATGCCGGGTCAGTTTTATGGGGTCAAACATCTTGTTTCCATCCACACAATCCTATACAAACTTCATCCCTGATCATTTGCCTCAAAACTAAGTCACTATGCTCTACTTTTGCTGAAATGTACCATCAGTTAATTTTTTTGTGTCGGTCATGTATCTTGGCTTTCAGTGACCCTAGGCCTTAAAAGTTTATTAATGCGTGGATTTCACCAATTACCATAATTGCATAAAATTTTGCTTTTTTCTCCATGAAAACATACATGTATGTTGCAGTAGTCTTGGAGAAATAAGAAAGGTATCGTTGCTTTTCGACTGAAAAAAAGTGCCTTATCTGGAGCTATGAATCACCGCTCAGTCGCTAGATCACCGAAACCAATCTTTCCCAAAATGGAGCATTGGGCTGACACACTCGCCATGCTGACTGCAGGGAGCTAGGTGTATTATTGCAACAAAACATGTTGTGGTTACTCATCAGTGCCTTGGCAAGATAATTTAACCCACTTTAGTCTGGAGACCCCACAAAAAGCAATCAATGCAGGCCCAGATCAGATGCCGCAGAACGTGGCATCTGATCAGGGCCTACACTGTTTGCATTAAATGCACAAATTTCTATAAAATATACAGTAATATTAAAATCTAACCAGACATCCTGCTGATGGAAATAGATTGGTCCAAAGAGTTGTGGATATTTGTATACTTTTGTTGCAAAAGTTAAGAAAATTATCCAACCCCTTTGTATGATGCTATGAACTATATAGTATATATTTGTCTTTGACAAGGTTTATTTCTGTTGTTGTTTTTCAGTGAGAGTATATTTGGTTACAAAGATCTTCAGATACAAATGTATTACAGTGCAGCACGCTTGAATACCTATATTAACATGAAATACTCAGATAAGGTCACACCACAGAGGTTTGATGGAATTCAGGTAAATATGACACATAGCTACAGATGAGAGAGAGTATCTGCATATTATTATTCTTATTTCTACATTGAAGCACTTCTAATGAATCCCCACATGTTTTCATGGAGAAATAAGAAAAATCTTTCTTTTCATTTGAAGATTGCACCTGATCTGGATTTCAATATAAGAGTGGTAACTACAGGAATATGTTTGAACATTATATAGAAGCACCCAGGTGGCTGAGTGGTTAGCTTTCCTGACTTCTGATTATGACGTCTCAGTTCGAATCCCGCTGGAGGCAGAGTTCAGCTCATGACTCTAAGGCACTTCATTGCACAGAGCCTTTCATTATCTCCCCTTTTGTCATCACAAAGGGATATAAATAATGTTGAAATTGTTGTAAAACACCAAACCAACATCATCATCGAACATTATATAACTATTATATACATAGAATATATCCCATACAGGTACAGTGAATGAGCATGCAATATTTTTCATAGATTAGTGCATTTGGTACTATGATAAGGAGGCACATACACAGAGAACTACGCTGATCAAATTAAATTTAGTATTAGGAGATACAGCACAAAATTATTTCCAACAAATACAGCTGATTGGATTCTTTCCAAAGACAAAATGAAAATTCATCTGCTGAATATATTTATATTTAAATTGTATGCATTATGCTTTTAACGAAATAATACAGAGTTTATGGTTATTTAAGGGTTACTTTAAAACTTACATTGATCATAAAACAATACAGACATCAACATCATATTTTGAAGTGGCCTTGGTGGCTCAGTTGGATGAATGTCCAACTGGGTATCAGGAGGTTGTGGGTTCCACCCCTGCGGGGTAGGCAACATTCTTTCGTGGAGATTGACCATGAAATATCTTCTACGGTCATTCTCTCAGTTCCGCTGATTCAAGAAGAGCAGTTTCAGTTTCTGGCGAAAGACTGTGCACAATACTTGTTAACTGCTCAGAGGGCTAAGCCTGCCAAGTAAAAGCGTGGTTAGGTAAACTTACATAACGCCATTTGGTTGACTGGGCCGTAAAACTCAACACAAACAATAATGAGTCAAACCTGTACCTGTCATCATATTTGTTCAAATTCATGGTCTCACAGTGATCATTTCTATTTTTCTGACATTTATAATGCAAGCAGACAAACAAGGATGCAGAGTACTGCTAATTTGCAAAGTTTGGAAAATGACTGTAAATGTAATGAGCTATATGTGACATTTGAATTCAAATAAGTCTGGGCCCAGTTGTTCAAAGCTAACGACATCGTTAGTTAACAATTCGTTAAAATTTACATCGAATGATACGCAAATATGCTGAAATTTTTTGCTGAAAAAATGTGAGTAGTTTTTGCAGTGCAAAAGCTACTCACATTTTTTCAGCAAAAAATATCAGAATATTGTATATTGAATCTGCTAAAACAGTTTACAAAATGACCCTTCACGAGCTCGTTAAGCTAACGATGCTTTGAACAACTGTTATCCCTCCTGACTCTGGATCACTAGGTCCCAGCTTTATTTCCCACTTCAGGCTGAGCTCAGCTCATGACTGTACTGGGCGTCATTCCACAGAGCCTTCGTGGTCTCAATATTAAAAGTGACATAAAACATATATATGTTAAAAAAATGTTTTAAAACTGTAATATGGTAAATGTCTTAAAATTTCAACACAAAATGGCATGTGCAACCAGTGTAGATCCAGATCAGACTGCTCCTTCAGGACCTGTCTGATCAGGGTCTACACTGTTTGTCATTCCAATAAGTATTTTAAGAAACAACTGCAAAAACAGCAGTTTTTAGGCCAAAAACATATGGAATGAAGTGTCAGAAATGTTGGAACATTTACCATGATATAATAATATTTGAACTATTGCAATACTGAAAATACCATGGCCGATACTATTAACATAGTAATTTTTCATTCACAATAGCAATATTGTCAAGCATAGCTGCAAATTGGAGGGGTATCCATGTAATATTTTTCTTATTTCTCAACCAAAACTTATGTTGTGGGTATTCATTAGAAGCGTCTTAGAAGAGTCTCTTCTGGTTACATATGGTGTAATGTTCCTTTTCAGCTTGCCTATGCCAAAGTACAGGAAGAGCTATTGGGGACGGCATTGGCATTAACAAAAATGTTTAAGTTTTACGTCAAAAATTTTTAAGACCTTATATTTTCTAAACCCTCAGATGGATTTTAGTGTATATTTGGTATAATTATAGATGTTGGTCCAAACTATGGTCATTCTCTCCCTTCCGCTGATTCAAGAAGGGCAGTTGTCAGTTTCTGGCAAAAGAATGTGCACAATACTGGTTAACCGCTTAGGACTAAGCCTGCCCAGTAAACGTGTGGTTAGGTAAACTGACCGTGCTCGACATGACCCCATTGGGTTTACTGGGCCGTAAAACCTCAACACAAACACAAACAAAATTTTATTGCACACTATCCACACCCCTGCTCATTACCTAGAAGTCAAGGTCAAAGACTTAGAAATTTTATGATAAAGTTTTGCATCAGTGTTATTAAGATCTGATAGACAAAAGTGTTAAGATCTGATAGACAAGCACAAGTTATGCGAGCTTACTGCCTAGTGACAGGTCTTTTTTTTTTTTTTTTTATGGAAAGACTAAAACATATATCAGCATGTTATTTCTAATGAGCGTAACAACACATTTCATATAGCAAATTTTTTTCATGAATAAACAGCTTATCTAGATCTCTGATTCGGTCTTACAGGCGGATGATGTAATTGCCACCCTGTCAAAGGAAGTCCCTCCAGGCTTTTACACGAACATAGATGAGTTTGCTGCCGTTCTTCCGAAAGATGCAACTTTGAAACCTTTTGGAGAATTAGTACATTCATACTCTGTTGTCAAAGGTATGTTTCTGAGGCGCTTCTAATGAACACCCGCAACATACGTTTTCATGGAGAAATATACTTAAAGCCAAAAGTAACTTTACAGCTTATATTTATATGCTTTACTGACTTTGCTGAGTGAAATTTAAAACTTGTTTTAATGGTGTTAAAGAGCAATCATTTGTGCACATGATAGACATTTGTTAAGCCCTTTCTGCCCAACAGATCATTAAATGGCTGGCCTCAGTGGCTCAGTCGGATGCGCGTTCGACAGGTGATCAGGAGGTTGCAGGTTTGACCCCACGGAGTCGGCAACATTCTTTCATGGAGATTGATCATGAAATATTTTCTAGTCATTCTCTCTCTTCCGCTGATTCAAGAAGAGCAGTTGTCAGTTTCTGGCAAAAGAATGTGCACAATACTGGTTAACCACTTAGAGGAGTGTGGTTAGGTAAACTGACCACGCTCGACATGACCCCATTAGGTTGACTAGGTCGTAAAACCTCAGCACAAACAAAAGATCAATAAATGGGTCTCTCGCAAAACAGAACGTGTCAAAATGAAAAGTTACGATGTAAATTCACTTTTGGAAGGTCACTGTACCTTTAATACAGTTTTAGTTCAGGCTTTATTTGCTTAGCCATGTATTGAAAATTATTCTTACATTAATAAAAAGTCTGCATCATCTATTGTGCAACTTCAGAACGCGTCGACTTTTATCGAGAAGGCTGTTTGATCAAACTTAACAATGTTTGTAAGGGAAATCGTACAGGAAATTGTCATCCATTTTTCTTTTGACATGATCAGAATGTTTGCATCTTTTTCTGGTCATACACTCTCAGACTCTGTAGAGGTCCTAACAAATCGCTGTTTAGAACTTCAAAAAAATATCGGAGGTATGGCTTTTAGGAGCGACGAAAGTGTACTATTGTTTTTATTGCAAAGGAGATAATTTCAGTGTGAAGCAACTTTGATTAAATGCCATTAATTAGCCAAGTGGAACAGAAAAAATGTTTTGCTGGGAATGTTATCGACAAATCATGGACTTTCAGATTTTATGTTGAAAAACATGTTCTGCTTTTGAACTTGTGAGAAAATGTGAAAATAATGTTTTTTTTTATGAAAATGCAGGTAACTTGAGACTGGAGTCGCTTACACGAATGATCGCTCTTGAATCTCACTGAGACTAACCGTAAAAAACAATTGAACTAATTTATTACAACCAAATTGAAGTAGAAACAAAATTACTCATTAATAAAAAGTGACAAGTTACTTTTTGACTTGAGTATATTAATACTTGCTGGATGAAGAAAAGGTGCCTTATCTGGAGACATGCATTATTCTAATGAACACTGATGGCCCATTCACCAGTTTCTAAGGGAGAAAACTTAGTTGTTTTGAGGGCTCAGTAATTTTAAATTTGTGAGAAAACACATAATTCCTATCAGACAGCAGGACCCAAGTGTTGAGCTGAAAGATTTTATACCCCAACGGTTCAACCGACCCCCACCCCACATTTTGTGAGAGGGATGAGGGGGGCGCGATATGGGATTTAATAAACTATGCTTATTGACATTCTTGGTTGTAACTTGAGTGGGTCATTGGCCCCACTCCCCATGGCCTCCCTGACCCATTTGACTGCATATCCAGGGGTCATGTTTGAATCCCAGCTCGGCCACATAAGTTTCATGGAGATTGATCATGAAATATTTCTGTGGTCATTCTTCCCCTTCTGCTGATTCAAGAAGGGCAGTTGTGAGTTACTGAATACTGACAGAAGTGTGTGCACAAGTACTGGTTAATCACTTAGAGGACTAAGCCTGCCCCGGAAAAAAGTGTAAGTTAAAATGTCCGGCTTGACATGATCTTTACCATGTTGACCTGGCTGTAAACTTTAACTCAGCATTCTACATAAAACACTTAAACACTTAGCATGCTGGGAAAAAATTTCAGTAGATGACATTTTGAAGTATTTTCAGCTCACCTGTACGAAGTACATGGAGAGCTATTGTAGTCACCCTGGACATCTGCTTATCAGAAAGCATTCACATTTGGACCATAGTTACCCTGGAGGGTCGGCTTTTATTCCATAATATTAGACCGTATGATTGGGCTACAGATCAAAATCTAAAACACCTGTAAAAGGTGTGTGTATGTTTTTCACATTTCTATTATGAAAACAACTTAGAGAGATTCTTGGCCAGACATTGGCCAAGCCGGCCTCAGTGGCTCAGTTGGATGTGCATCCAGCTGGTGATCTGGTTGCAAGTTCCATCCCCCCATCCCAGGTTGGCAGCATTGATTTGTTGAGATTAACCATCAAATATTTTCTACGGTTATTCTCCTCCTTCCGCTGTTCCAAGAAGGGCAGTTGTCAGTTTCTGGGGAAAGAATGTGCCCAATACTGATTAACCGCTTTAAATAGAGGACTAAGCCTGCCCAGTAAAAGTGTGGTTAGGTAAACTGACTGCGCTCGACGGTGGGTTGACTGGGCTGTAAAACCTCAACACAAGCAAAATATTGGTCAACCTTGTGACATTGGCTTGAAGGTCATGAAGTGAAAGTCTGCATGGCCTGTTTTTCACAGTCCAGTTGTTTTGCCTTATATTCTAAAGAGTTTTCATGGTCCAATTATTTTTCCTTTATGTGTAAAAGCCATACCTTTCAGTCATGAGTCAGTATGACCCAGTTTTACCTCAAAATAAATGTATAGGTCATAGTGACCTATATTTCAAGGTCCAGTAATTTTGCCTTATATTTTGAAGAGTATTTGATGTATAAACATCATACTTATGGATTATGGTAAGTATGACCAAAGTTTCACCTGAAAATAAATGTAGGCAATAGTGACCTATATTTCATGGGCCAGTAATTTTGCCTTATATCTTAAATAAACATACTTACGGCTAATGTGTCAGTATGACACAAAGTTTGACCTCAAAATAAAAGTCACAATGACCTACATTTCTTGCTGCAGTGGTTTTGCCTTATATCTTGAAGAATATTTAATGTATAAACATACTTTCCAATTATGTCAGTATGACACGGAAGTTTAACCTAACAACAAAGTAGGTCATATTGACCTATATTTCATGGACCAGTGATTTGCCTTATACCGTGACGAGTATTGCATGTATAAACACCATACTTTCCGATCATGAGTTAGTATGACCAGGAAGTTGACCTTAAAATAAATATAGGTCACAGTGACTAATATTTCACAGTCCAGTGGTTTTGCCTTTTGTCTTAAAAGTATTTGATATGTAAGCACAATACTTTCAGATTATCCTTCAGTATTGCATGACATTTGACCTTAAAATGTATGTCACGGTGACCTATATTTCTGTCTAGTAATGTTGCCTTATATCTTGACGAATATTTGGTGTAATAACATCATACTTTCAGATTAGGAATCAGTATGACCAGAAGTTTGACTTCAAAATAAATGTATATTTCACAGTCCAGTGATTTTGCCCTGCATCGAACAATATTCATGTATAAACATCATACTTTCTGATTATGAGTTAGTATGACCTGAAGTTTCACCATATAATAAATGTAGATCACAGTGACCTATATTCCAGAGTCCAGTGGTTTTTCTTTTTATCTTGAAAATAATTTCATGTATTAACACTATGCTTTCAGATTATCCTTCTTTATCTCCCAGAGTTTGACCTCAAAATGTAGGTCACAGTGACCTGTATTTCATTGTCTAGTGATTTTGCCTTCTATCTTGAAGAAATTTCATGTACAAACATCATACCTTCTGATTACGAGCGAGTATGAGCTGAAGTTTGAAGTATATTGCTCACTTCCGTATGTATTATACTCATATTACTGGCAAGTGCAGGTGAATGTTGACTCTCATGAAATTCTTGTTTCATTTTATTGGCAAAGTGTGCTTTAGGTGAGCTATGCTGTCCTTAGACAGCTCTTATTCTTATTTTTTCCCAGAAAACAGATTTCTACATTTCTTGCAAATCGAGACCCATTTGCAAGAAATTCAAAATCTGTTTTTTGGTGAAAAATAAGAAAAATGTCATGAATTTGTCATCTTCTAAATGTGCCCAGAGAGTGGTAAATGTTAATCTGGCTCTTGTCATTTACAGACTCAGAGGAAAGAAGCTTTGAGATCTATAAAACAGATATTGAGGCTCCTGGGTTCAGAGAATATCACGAAAGATTACAGACATTTATTCTCTTCTTCATTGATGCCGGATCATTCATAGATGTTGACGATGACAGATGGAATTTTTTCTTATTGTAAGTGCATTGACAAACCATACACAAATTAACCCTTTCACCCATGAGTTTCTGAAGTGGATCCTCTGTCTGTGAAATTGAATGTGTCCATTGTCTCAATTAGGGATATCATGTAGACAAAAATCATAAATAAAATGGCAAACAGAGTAGTGATGAAATAGAAAAAAGGACAAACAGTGTAGATGCTGATGAGACAGCTCATAGGAGGGGTCTCTTCTGGATCTACACTGTTTGCGAAACCTTTTTTTGGGTCTGTGGAGTTGAAAGGGTCAGTGATGTCTTTTATACCAGTATTTTGAAACTGGTTACACTTGACAGATTTTTCACCATTTTTTCAAGGGAGACAACTTTTGTGATTTCTTATATGCATTTGCGGGCTCCCAATAGCTTAAACTCTTAATCCATTAGGTTTCTTACTGCTCGGGTCACATGTGGGAAAGCCAAGTTCTGCTTACAGATGGTCAGGTGGTTTTTTCCCCGGGTTCTCTGGTTTTCGCCCACCTTTGATGAACGATCAGGTCGATATAAGTGAAATATTCTTGAAAGGGCCGTAAAACCCAAATCAAAAATCTTATATGCATTCTTGCATGCCGAATTTCATTTGATAGGGGTCTGCATAAAAAGGAAAGAATTTGCTCCTATGGAGTAGACTGCTTTTTAGAAACAAAACATTTTGACAGAGTTGCCTTCTCTGAAAGTGTCTTTATTACAATTAAAATTTGTTTCTGTCTGCCTACACCATTTGCTACTCGTCCAGCAGATACCAAATAGACTTGTTCAGATTTAAGGATAAGGTGACAGGCCTCCTAGTGAAACCTTTAAAAGGCTATACAGTCGACTCTCCTTATCTTGAATTCCAAGGGACTCACTGAAATACTTCGAGATATCCGTACCTCGACATATCAGAGTTGAGAGAGTGAGGAAAACAATAAATTGAACAACCACGTTTAACAAATGAATGTGTAATTTGACTCCTGAAGTTAGAAATATATATATAAAATAATGTGGAAAAGAGGAGAAATTGCTCCTTAGGAGCAATTTCTCCTCTTTTCCACATTATTTAGTTACCTGTTGTCATAGCTTCATGTTAAAACAGGGACCAGATTTTCAATTCGAGATAAGCGGTAATTCGAAATAAGCGAGTTCGAGATAACGAGGTTCGACTGTAATTTTGTGTTGATTTGTGTAAAAACCTATATTACGTTTATTTTGCTCATAAAACCTATAAAAAACTTAAATTTTCATACAAAAACCTGTATTTTTTTGGCAGAAAGGCCTGCTGAAATTTTTTATAGCTGGTGTTGTTATCTGGTGCTTGTAAAGATTTTGAAAATACATTCTTCAAACAGCTCCTATAAAATCTTTTTTTTTTCAAGTGGGATACTAGGAGGCATATGAGGATTTAAGGTGTCCCATTATTTTGAGTGAATATGCTAACCCTTAAAGCGCCAAGAAAAAACTGCATCTGAAAATGTCATCTGTTTATGTTGTCTGCTGAATATTTTTGCAGACCTTTCAAACCTATTTTTGCTTACAGGCAAACAGTGTGGACCCTAATCAGACTGCTCCTAAAGGAGCAGTCTGATCTGGGTCCCCATTGTTTGCAAAAATGACTTTTAAAATCACAAGCAGATGACAAAGCAGACGACAATAGTTATGATTGGCGCTTTAAGGGTTAACATCTGTTTTCATTTAAAAAAAGTAAAGATTACTTTTTAAATACTGCTTCTATGTGGAGCCGTGGTAAACTTGCTATGTCTTCTGGCTCACCTTTTATATTCCAGGTTTGAGAAATATAAATACAATGGGAATCCACAGTATGCTATCGCTGGATACATGACAGTTTATAACTACTATGCCTATCCATCAAGAATACGACCAAGAATAAGGTAAAATTATTGATCTTACTACAGCAAAAAGTACTGATCCAAGTGGCTTAATTGATAGAGTGTCTACCTTCATGTCTTGGTGTTGTAAGTTCAGTCCCTAGTAGGGTCATACCTGAAGTTGATGTTTTATCTTTTTAAAATTGAATTTTCGTGATATCTTTTTAAATATTAATTCATGAAGCATATGTCCCTGATTAAAGTTATTCATGAGAATGACTGCCATATTCTTCTTATAGAATGGATTGTCATATTTCTGTAGTTTTGCTCTGATAAGATCAAGATTTCCTGAATGATCATTTTTAGCTCTCCGGTATGAAAGTACAGGTAGAAATACAGCAGTTACCACAGCATCAGGGTATGCATTGGTCTAAGTTTTTTGGTTCAAGTTTTTAAAAGGCTATATCTCCTGAACCTCTGGATGGAAGTAGTTCATAATTGCCCTGATGTTAGTAGATACTGGTCTGAAGTTCTATGCTGTACCATCCCGACCAACATGAGTGACCTTAAATTTATGTAAAAAGTACTTGATTAAAGATTTTAGAGGCAAAGCATGACTCAGGCGAGCTTTCCGCTGATTCAAGAAGGGCAGTTGTCAGTTTCTGGCAAAAGAATGTGTACAATACTGGTTAACCGCTTAGAGGACTAAGCCTGCCCAGTAAACGTGTGGTTAGGTAAACTGACCGCGCTCGACATGACCCCATTGGGTTGACTGGGCCGTAAAACCTCAACACAAACAAACTCAGGCGAGCTAGACTGTCCTGTGACAGCTCTTATTTGAGCATGAGCTAAGTTTAGTTCTGTCATTCAGATGTAAATATAGGAACAGCCTCCTTCAAATCTTGTCCATAGATAGAAGAATACTATAAGTTCAATGAAGTGTACATCTGAGGGTCCTTACTTGGAACTATTTTTTTTGCACACGTATTTCAGTCTGCTGCTTGTAAATAAACAGTTAGATACAACTCAAACTTTTCTACTAGTGCATAACAGAACTGGGTGCATGCTAAGTAAGACAAAATAGATTATTACCTGTTAATTGTTGTTTCTGCTTTTATTGCAGAATAACTATATACACAATATTTTGAGTGACCCGCATAGTTTACTTTTAACCATGCATTGAGCAGATAAATTGTCATGACAGTCCAAGGTGTTTCTAATAAGTACCTCCTACATGGAGAAATAATAAAGATATTACACGTAGCTATGTTTTGTTTCATTTTGCTCCAAGTGGTTGTCAGAAAATATCATGCAAGTGCATGTCTTCATTCTTTTGTTTCAGTCAGGTTTTGGTTTTGCCACCATTTCAAAAGCAAGGACATGGTTCACAGTTATTACAGACATTCTACAACACATGTTATGGGAATTCTGATATCTTAGATATTACAGGTAAGGGCTGTTTAAAACTTAAATGAACCCGACATTACAGGTAACGGCTGTTCAGAACTTAAATGAACGTGATATTACAGGTAAGGGCTGTTAAAAACTTCAGTGAACCTAACATTACAGGTAAGGGCTGTTCAAAACATAAATGAACCTGACATTACAGGTAGGGGCTGTTCAAAACAAATGAACCTGATATTACAGTTAAGAGCTTTTCAAAACATTAAATGAACCTGACATTACAGGTAAGGGCTGCTCAAAACTTAAATGAACCTGCTATTACAGGTAAGGGCTGTTCAAAACTTATCTGAATGTGACATTACGGGTAAGGGCTGTTCAAAACCTAAATGAACCTGACATTACAGGTAAGGGCTGTTCAAAACTTAAATGAACCTTGTCATGTAAAAAACTTGTGCTAGGACCATAGCTCTAGATAATATATTCTTATATTTCTGCACAAATAGAGGTGCTTCTAATGATTACCCATAACATATTGGCTGCGCCAAGCGAAAAGGTGCCTTTGAACATGTGCAAATTGTGCAAATTTAGGTCTTCATGCTCATGCACGAAGTATCATCTGAGCTTTTGTTCTCCATCCATACATTCTGTAGTATCCAATGTTTCTGTAAGCGGACACTGAAAGCCCTGATGAGACTGCGCATCTGCCCTGTCTGATTAGGGCCTTCATTGTCCACACATTACTCAAAGTCATATTTTCGCATTTTGGGGGTCATAATTATATTTTCATTGAGAAATAAGGATACTGGAATACTTTGTTAATAACCAGCAAGTGTTTTGATGTCCAGATAACATGGACAGTGATCTTGGTTATACAGCTAGTTTAGTGAGAAAACATTTCTGTGAGTAAATAATCATATGAGCCCCTCCAATACCAAATGTCTTAGGTCAGTATTTCATTTTGACAGCTTTAACAAACAGTGTTTTTCTCTTCCAGTTGAAGACCCTTCAGAGAACTTCCAGAGATTACGAGACTTTGTAGATGCTAGAAACTGTATGAAACTGAAGAGTTTTCAGCCAGAGAAGCTGCGAGAAGGATACGACGATGATATGCCATGGGAGGCGAGAGAAAAACTTAAATTAAACAGGGTCAGATACATGTTTCCTGTTCAAAGCTGTAGTCTTTAACCCTTGCAGCACTGCAGACCCAAACAGACACTTTTGCAAACAGAGTAGATCCAAATGAGACGGCTCGTAACGCCGTCTCATCAGGATCTACACTGTTTGCCATTCTGCTTTTGATTTTTACCTGTTTACAAGAATGAACTTTTCTAAATTCAATGATAGAAGAGTCTACTTCAGAAACTTAGGGGTGTATGGATTAAGAAGAGCAGAGAACTTGGGTTTGCCATATTTGCCCTAAGTATTCAGACAGGCCTCGGCAAACAGTGTAGACCCAGATCAGATGCTTCAGATTGCGCATCTGATCAGGGTCTACATGTTTGGCATTTGGTAGTTTTTTCAGACATCAACAGGAGGTAAAACAGACCTGTTCAAATTTTAGGGGTATGGTAAGGAGTTAGGGTGTCTGAATAGTTAAGGTGCTTAATACGGTAAATGTTGGCTATGTATGATTGGCTAGCTTCAATGATGGAGAAAGCCAGAGTGCCTAGAGAGAAGCACAACCCACTTATTTGATATTTTTATGCCCCCATCTTCAAGGAAGTTGCTAGGGCATATTGCTTTAGGCTTGTCCCTCCTTTCATCCATCCATACATCACTCTTTTTAGATCTCTCGTATCTTTTTTATGTAAGCTAGGATTTTGAAATTTCATTTTGCATTGCAAATGAAAAATCAGCAGACCTATATTTTATTTTTTTTTCTGTCAGATTCTTCATGGTGGAGTTTATAGGTCCATTTACAGATTTAGGCATTTTAGCAAATGAAAATCTGGTAAGCAAAATGTATAAAGAATCACTTGAGTTAGGCTCACGAAATTTTGCAAGCAGTTTGGAACCAGTGTGCAGATGACCTGATTAAATTTTGGTGAACTTTTATACATATTTGATGAAATTATGCCCCCTTTTCAGACGCAGTTTGGGTCGTAGTGTTTCACATAAACACCATCTCTAGTTTAATGTGGGATGATAACCAGGGCCCAGTTGTTCAAAGCATTGTTAGCTTAACAAGCTCGTTAAGGGTCATTTCGTTAACTGTTTTAGCGGATTCAATATACAATATTCTGATATTTTTTGCTGAAAAAAATGTGAGTAGCTTTTGCAAAAGCTACTCACATTTTTTTCTGCAAAAAATTTCAGCATATTTGCGTATCACTCAATGTGAATTTTAACGAAATGTTAACTAACGACATCGTTAGCTTTGAGCAACAGGGCCCAGCTAGTCTTGAACTACAATGGTGAGAGGGCAGTAAGGCAGAAGCAAGTGCTTTGGACCTCAAAATCCATATGCTGGCTGAATGGTCATTAAACACAAGATCAGCCGGCCTCTGTGGCTCAGTTGGATGTGTGTCCGACTGGTGATCAGGAGGTTGCAGGCTCGACCCCTGCCAAATCAGCAACATTCTTTCATGGAGATTTGACTATGAAATATTTTCTGCGGTCATTCTCTCCCTTTGGCAGATTTTAGAAGGGCAGTTTCAGTTTCTGGCACTAGAATGTGCATGATACTGGTTAACAGCTTAGAGGACTAAGTCTTCCCAGTAATGGTTAAGTAAACTGACCACGCTTGACATGACACCATTGGGTTGACTTGGCCGTAAAACCGCAACGCAAACAAAACACAAGATCAAAAAACTGCATTTACATTTTGATTCCAACTTGACTTACGGCCTTAGTTAAATGTTAAAAAATGATAACTTTACTTTTTTCATGGGATTCAAATGACTTAGGAACTTGGCAGTCTACTAAGTGCCTTTTCCCTGGGCAACAGTGCTATATTCTACAGTATCAAGTAATACTGTAAGCTCACAGCAAAGACCCTAATCAGTTCATGCAGAAACACATGCTGATTTGTACCTCTCTTTTTATGCCCCCAACTTCAAAGAAGTTGGGGGAGCATATTGCTTCTGGGTTGTTCGTCCGTCCATCTGTCCGACGGTCCGCTCGTCACGCTTTTTGATGCATAGCATAACTTTAGAACCGTGAATGCTACTGTTTTGAAATTTCATATATGGATTCCTCTTGAAAAAATAGCTGACACGTATTTTTTTTCTTGACAGGATTATGCCCCTTTTCTGAGTTATGGCCCTTTAAAAAAATATTGACACAATCTTGTCAGCAAAATATCTCAAAAAGTATTGAAGCTAGAGCCTTAAAACTTGATGGATAGACTGGTAGTGATGAGTAGACAACCTGATTAAGTTTTGAAGAAATTTTGAAAAATACTTCTTGAGTTAAGGCCCTTTGTAATTTTGGGCATTTATACCTTGTCAGCAAAATATCTCAAAAAACCGTTTGAGCTAGAACCTTGAAACTTAGTAAATGGATTTGTAGTGATGAGTAGAACTTTTGAAGAAATTCTGAAAAATACTTCATGAGTTACGGCCCTTTGAATTTTTGGACATTTTTACCTTGTCAGCAAAATATCTCAAAAACCGTTGGAGCTAGAGGCTTGAAACTGCATAAATAGACTGGTAGTGAAGAAATTTTGAAAAATACTTCCTGTGTTATGGCCCTTTGTAATTTTGGGCATTTTTACCTTGTCAGCAAAATATCTTAAAAACTGTTAGAGCTAGAGCCTTGAAACTTAGTAAATGGATTTGTAGTAATAAGTAGATGACCTGATTAACTTTTCAAGAAATTCTGAAAAATACTTCATGAATTATGGCCCTTTGTAATTTTTGGCATTTTTACCTTGTCAGCAAAAAATCTCAAAAACTTTTGAAGTTATAGCCATGAAGCTTGATGAATAGACTGGTAGTGATGAGTAGACAACCTGATTAACTTTTGAAGAAATTTTGAAAAATACTTCTTCAGTTATGCCCCTTTGTAATTTTGGGCATTAATACCTTGTCAGCAAAATATCTAAAAAACTGTTAAAGCTAGAGCCTTGAAACTTTGTAAATGGATTTGTAGTGATGAGTAGATGGCCTGATTAACTTTTGAAGAAATTCTGAAAAATACTTCTTGAGTTATGGCCCTTTGTAATTTTGGGCAATTTTACCTTGTCAGCAAAATATCTCAAAAACCGTTGGAGCTAGAGCCTTGAAACTTGATGAATAGTCTGGTAGTGATGAGTAGACAACCTGATTAACTTTTGAAGAAATTTTGAAAAATACTTCTTGAGTTATGGCCCTTTGTAATTTTGGGCATTTTTACCTTGTCAGTAAAATATCTCAAAAACTATTAGAGCTAGAGCCTTGAAACTTAATAAATGGATTTGTAGTGATGAGTAGATGACCTGATTAACTTTTGAAGAAATTCTGAAAAATACTTCATGAGTTATGGCCCTTTGTAATTTTGGGCATTTTTACCTTGTCAGCAAAATATCTCAAAAACCGTTGGAGCTAGAGCCTTGAAACTTGATGAATAGACTGGTAGTGATGAGTAGACAACCTGATTAACTTTTGAATAAATTTTGAAAAATACTTATTGAGTTATGGCCCTTTGTAATTTTTGACATTTTTATGTTGTCAGCAAAATATCTCAAAAACTGTTAAGAGCTAGAGACTTGAAACTTGGTGAATTGATTGGTAATGATGAGTAGATGACCTGATTAAGTTTTGTGTAAATTCTGAAAAATATTTCGTAAGTAATGGCCCTATTGTAAATTTGGGCATGTTTCCCTTGTCAGCAAAATATTTAAAAACTATTGAAGCTGGAGCCTTGAAACTTGATGAATAGATCGGTAGCGATGAGTAGATGACCTGATTATGCCCCCCAGTTTCGAATGAAATTGATGAGGTATATTATTTTGCCTTCGTTTGTCCATCCGTCCGTTTGTCTGTTCATCAAGCTTTTTTGTGCATGCCATATCTTAAGAACCCTGCATGCTAGGGTTTTGAAATTTTATATTTGGGTTCCCAATGAAAAAATAGCGGCCCTGTATTTTTTTCCTTGTCCAACATGTTTGTTTAGAGATATGCCCCTTTGAAAAAAAATCAGAATTAAATCGTGAGCAAGATATCTTGAAAAGTATTTAAGCTAGGTTCTTGAAATTCGATATAGTGAGTGGGAATGATGTGTAAATTACCTGACTATATTTTGAGAGAATTCCGTGAAAATATTAAGTTACGGCCCTTTGCGGTTCTGCACATATTGACCTTGTCAGCAAGATGTCTCGAAAAGTACTTAAGCTAGGGTCTTGAAACAATATGTGCTGATTGGGGATGATGTGGAGATTACCTGATTTGTTTTTTAGGGAATTCCATAAAAAATCGAGGTAGTTATTGCCCTTTGTAGTTCTGGGCATTTTGACCTTGTCAGCAAGATATCTCAAAAAGTATTTCAGCCAGAGCCATGCTATTTGGTATACTGATTGGGATTGAGGAGATCACCTGATTAAATTTTGAACCAATTAAACGAAATGTTGGAATTATGGTCCTTCGCAATTTCTGGCCATTTAATGTCGTTGCTTTATTGTGTATAGCATAAGTTTAGAACCATGTATGCTAATGTTTTGAAATTTCATATTTTGATTCCTCATGAAAAAATCGGTGACCCGTATTTTTTTCTTATCCCAATTGTCTCCTATTTTAGAGTTATTTCCCTTTGATAAAATAACATTGAAATCTCATATATTTGTATTGTTGTTACAGTCATGGGCAAGCAGTGTTGGAGTCAAGCAGTGTTAGAGTCAGGCAGTTGGGGGCATAGTGTTTTACAAACACCAGCTCTAGTTTTCATATTAATCCTTAAAGCGCCAATCACAACTATTGTCGTCTGCTTTGTCTTCTGCCAGTTACTTTAAAAGTCATTTCTGCAAACATTGTGGACCCAGATCAGACTGCTCCTGGGTCCACACTGTTTGCCTGTATGCAAAAATAGGTTGAAAAGTTTGCAAGAATATTCAGCAGACGACATAAACAGACAACATTTTCAGATGCAGGTTTTCTTGGCGCTTTAAGGGTTAAGACTACTTTTCTCACGGCAAAATACCATAGCTCCAGAGAAGGCACTTTTTCCATTCAAAAAGTACTGTCAGATTTTTCTTATTCTCCATGAAAACATGTCATGGGTACTCATTAGAAGCGCCTCATCGAGGCGCTTCTAATGAGTACTCACAACATGTTTCTGAGCAGAAATAAAAATATTATGGCTATATCGACTTATCTAGAGCTATGTTAAATACACATTGTAGAAGCAGACAAGAAGAATATATGAAATCCTACGTCTGAAGGCAACTGATAGAAGTGATAAAGAACAGTACAGACAATATAGACTAGAAGTTAAAAAGAGACTGAATATTCCATTTCAGGTTTGTATAAATTTGAGTCACATCCCCATGTGTGGACTGCAAAAGCACAGAGCAGACTTTGTATGCATGCATGCAGTCTGATCATGGCCATCACTGTCCTCTTAAAGAGTTTGTGGGGTAGGTGAAGAGTTCGGGTGTCGGAGTGCTTAGCGTCCCGACTTCAGATCACAAGGTCCCTTTTCAAAACACTGAAGGCAGAATTCCTCTCGTGACAGTAAGGCATTTCATTGCAGAGAGCCTTTCATTGATATCCTTCCATTTTCTAGATATGACTTGAATAATGTTGAAAGGGACACCAAATCATCATCATCATCATCAGTGGGTTAGGTGCTTTAAAATGTTTTCATTTGGCAGAAAAGGCTATCAGTGGTTGCTATAAAAAATAGAAGATGGACAAACGATCAGTTCTCTCAGCAATATGCAGGCCTCGATGGCTGAGTTGGATGGGGGTCCCACTGCTGATAAGGAGGTTGCAGGTTCGACCCCCAGCCGGGTTGGCAACATTCATGTAGATCAAAGATGAAATATTTTCTACCTCTCCCTTCCCCTGATTCAAGAAGGGTAGTTGTCAGTTTCTGGCAAGAGAATGTGCACAATACTGTTTAACTGCTTAGAGGACTAAGCCTGCCCAATAAAAGTGTGGTTAGGTAAACTGACAACACTCAGTATGACCCCCATGGGTTGACTCGGCCGTAAACTCTCCACACAAACAAACTCTCAGCAGTATGAATCCCATTCTGGTTGTTTCAGCTTTTCTGATCATTAATACACCTCTTACTTAACCTGCTTTTTACTGAGTATAACTTGGATAGACAGCAGCACTGAGACTCGTGTGCAGGCATGTCTGCTTCCCTGTGTGTATATACATGTGTCATCGCATATACCATATTTACCCTTTATATTCAGATAACTTATTTCCTAACCATACTTATCCAAAAATTTTAATGTCCATTTTACTACCTGTTGATCTATAAGCTGCTGAATAAGTAGCAAATAGGATAGATCCTGATAAGACGCCATATTGTTTTGCTTAGGCCTTATAGATCTTCTGTATACAGTCGAACTTCAATGGCTGGAACCCCTTTGGGACTATGAAAATTTGTTCGAGACAGCGGTAGTTCGAGCCTCGGAAGGTTACTATTAGTGCCACACCAGGAGGCATAATGGAGATAATCGTGGGATATCTTTTCGGTGTTCTATATTATAAACGTATGTTGTGTGTACTCATTAGAATTGACTCATTGAGGTGATTCTAATGAGTGCACACAGCATACATTTGCAAGATAAAATAAGAAAATCTCCCTAAATTATCCGTATATTGTACTTGGAGGAAATCCCTGCAAACTCAAGAACGTGTTCGTCTCATCCATGGTAAACGAGCCATTGGGGTTTGAGCCTTTGAAGTTCTACTGTATGGGGTATATGCAATTACTTAGATGCTTTTTACGTCACTCCAACAGAGGTGAATCAGGTTGTATTGTTTTTGGTCTTGACCTTCTTAGTGCTTTTGTGGGTGTGACATTTTCTTATGTGCAAGCTTTTTGTGGATGTGACATTTTCTTATGTGCAAGCTATCTCTTGAACCAGTTGCCAGATTTCCATCCAACTTGCAGGGATGCATAATTGGGACAAGTTTTAGAGCTGATAAGATTTTGGTGACCTTGACCCCACTTTCAAGATCAACACAGGAAGAGTGTCAATTTTACATGGTGGGGTGCTATCAGTTTTTTCTATGAAAATGTATCTGATTTCCAAAAAACATGCTTGTGATATTTCTTCTTTACAATAATAAATGTTATGGGTACTCATTGGAAGGGGGTTCCAGTGAGTACAGTAAATGTCCTAAAATTTCAAACACTTTATTCAATACTTTCTGTTGGCCTCTATGGCTCAGTTGGATGCGCCGTCCGACTGGAGACCAGGAGGTCGCAGGTTCAACCCCTGCCGAGGTTGGCAACATTCTTTCGTGGAGATTGATCATGAAATATTTTTTACGGTCATTCTCTCCCTTCTGCTGATTCAAGAAGGGCAGTTGTCAGTTTCTGGCGAAAGAATGTGCACAATACTGGTTAACCGCTTAGAGGACTAAGCCTGCCCAGTAAACGTGTGGTTAGGTTAACTGACCGTGCTCGACCTGACCCCATTGGGTTGACTGGGCTGTAAAACCCCAATACAAACAAAATTCAATACTTTCTTGGCCTAAATTTTGCTTTTTATATAGTTGTTTCTTAAAATTCTTAGTGGAATGGCAAACAGTGCAGACCCTGATCAGACTGCTCCTTCAGGAGCAGTCTGATCTGGGTCTGCACTGTTTACATATGCTATTTTGTCAGGAACTTTGGTGTATGAAATTTTAGGACAGTTACCGTACCCACAACATATGTTTACGTCATGAAGTAAGAAAAATACATCTGAATAACTTCGACCCTAATGTTCCAAGTTCATTTCCCAAGAATTATAAAGGCTAGTGATGATATATCCAGAGCTATCAAATTTATTATATGCATTAGAAATGAAAGAATCGAGTAATTTGCTATCATATCTTTTAATACATGTATGCTTGATTTTTATTCCAGAAAAACGGCAGGGATTTTGAAAAGCTGGGAAAAGCACTTAATCCAGATGAACTAACAGCAACAATGGGTTGTATGAATTTGGAACAGAGACATTTATACTTGGAAAAAGCATTTGAGGAACATGTCGATATGTATGGTCATGTGATAGAAAGATTAGCCGTTGATCAATAACAGACACCGGATTGTGTGCATATTGCATCATTGACAAAACATACACGCCCGTAGGCCATGTCATGTGACAAGATGTCCTTGAGTATAATACAAAATGTGCAGCCCATGACCATTTTGTGCATCCACAGTCTCATTTAGGCCATTACATAGCTCAAGATAAGAAGGGCTATCGGGTTTATATGTTTCTTATTTCTGCGCAAAAACATGTTGTGCCAGGCATAAGAAAAGTTTTAATCTGAATATCTGGAGTTATGAATTATGCCTGTTCGACATGTCAATGGCTATTTGTTAATAAATTAAATGATGTACTAAAACAGAGGAGTTGTGAAGGAGGAGTATTTGGTGATAATTCTGGGATAATTTTTCTTATTTCTCCATAAAATCATATGTTGTGGGTCCTCATTAGAAATGCCTCAACAAGGCACTTCTAATGAGTACCCACAATATATGCTTTTGTTGAGAAATGAGAAAAATTATCCCAAAATTATTTCCAAATACTCCTCCTTAAGAACTCCTCTGCTAAATGACTATTCTCTCCCTTCTGCTGATTCAAGAAGGGCAGTTGTCAGTTTCTGGCGAAAGAATGTGCACAGTAACAGTTAAATGCTGAGAGGACTAATCCTGCCCAGTAAAAGTGAGGTTAGGTAAACTGACCATGCTCGACATGAACCTATTAGGTTGACTGGGCTGTAAAACTTCAACACAAACAAAACAAAATGATACCTTGTCTATGTGGCTTGTGTTGCATGTTTTGGATAACAGTAGTGTCTAAATAAAAGACACAGATAACAGAAGCTGAGGATCTCAAATCTGCTTTGATAATAATTTATTGTTTTGGAGATAAACAGGTATTTCTCCATGCAAACATTTTTGTTTGAATGCATTTGAATCATCCACTGTGTTTGTAATGAGATTCTGTGTAGTTTTCTTAAATGCTTAGCACTATGGGTAAAGTTTTCAGCAGATGACTTTTTGAAATATCTTTTCTTACTTTCAAGCAATTTGTCTCGGTAGTTTCTTAGTTTTCCTAGGAAACAGGTTTCGACATTTCATGCAAATAGTCTTCAATGGAGACCATTTGTATGCAATGTCAAATCTTATTTTCTGGGAAAAATAAGAAAAATATCATCTGTCTGCCAGATATGCCCACAGAGTGATAAGAGATAAAGGTGCAAGTATCTGACCTCTGCATATTAGCAGGGATATTTATGTGTGTTTTGTGTATGTCCGTATGTGTGTATGCATACCAAGATTGGTTGAAAGCATCAGTTCTTGATATTTGACTGACACCCCTGTTTGTAACAATGGATATGTCCATTTTCAAAGCTGGACAAGTCCTCAGTCAGGAAAGCGAGAGTGGAAGTTTAACCTATTTGGACAAACAGACCGGAGGATATAATGTAAACCCAGATCAGATGCTTACAGAATGCAGCATCTGATCAGGGTCTGCACCATTTGCCACTAATCCAGCAGTTTTTAGACTTATTCATATTTTAGGAGAAGCAGTTATGGTGTTCTAATACTTGGGCTAATATGGTATTGGTTCAGATTGTCTGCAAAGGCAATCATTCAGTCGGGGCCCTATTTTCAGGAGGGAAATTGGCATAGGTCAGCCAGCATGATCATAAGAATCTGGGCTGACATGGTGATCTTTATTGTGGTGCCTGCTTTAAGCATAGCGCGATATTGGGATCCTGTTTTCTGTCCGTCCGTCAATCCATCAACATTTGCGTCAATCCTAACTTCGACCCTAATGTTCCAAGTTCATTTCCCAAGAACTATAAAGGCTAGGGATGATACTTGCTATAAGCTTTCACACAGGAATGACATCTCAGACAGCTGTATCCATAATTGACCTCGACCTATATTTCAAGGTTCACCCAGTTTGTAAGTTTGCATGGCGGGACATAGCCTTCAGTGGAAATCTTGTTTTAATACAAGCATTAGCTTTCACTAAAAGCTTGGTCTATGCTAAGTGCAGACCAAGCTTTTAGTGAAAGCTAATACTTGGGTATAAATAACTTTTCATAAAGTGCTTCCAGAGCAGTGGCAAACTCTTAGATTGTCTACACCCAGGGCCTTAGATAGTAAAATTGTAGTGCTGTTTATACCATTGCATTGAAACTTCTTGAATGATATCTGGTTTGCCCTTCTCAAGGAAGACAACTTCTGCAAACAGGAATTTGCTTCTTTTGCCATTTTGAAATGTTGGATTAAACTGTACAGAAGTGCTATCTATATGTGAAATAAATATTTCTGCAGAGGAGACTTGATTTTATTGATTCCATATTTAAGTGAAATGATCCACTTGGAGAATTTATCACCTTTCTTTGTCAAAGGAGACAACTTCTGCAGACATAATTAGCTTTCTTTGTATTTAGATCCTTTTGAAAGTCCAGGCAATAGGTTATAAAACTTGTCATGCTCAACTCAGCTGAGCATGAAATTTATCCTGCTAATATATCTCAAATTACAAACAATGGCAAATTCTTTCTTGCCAAATATAGCTGAGCATAAAAATTTCTCTGCTAATAAATATGAAAATGCCAACCTTAGTTGGCATTTTCATATTTATTAGCAGAGAAATTTTCATGTTCAGCTGAGTTGAGCATGAAAAATTTTTTATAACCTCGGGGCCAGGTTACTTTTAAACGAAAAAAAAAAA
This sequence comes from Anodontia alba, assembly GCA_964016985.1. Lineage (NCBI taxonomy): Eukaryota > Metazoa > Mollusca > Bivalvia > Lucinida > Lucinidae > Anodontia > Anodontia alba. The sequence continues at coordinate 72,353,798 of OZ024831.1, forward strand.
AAAAAAAAAAATCTTTTCCTTTTAAAGTAGCATTCAGTGAGAAAGGAGATAAATATCAGTTAAGGTGAATCCATTCCTCTTTACCCTTAAAGTGCAGCATTATTATTTATTTTTTTTTATTATTATTTTTCAAGGAAATGTCTTGACATTTCATGTGAATCATCAGCTAGAAGTAGTTGAATGCATTTGCCCGAGTCCTCCATATTCACCATATTGTACTGTATATATGTTTCTGCAACCCGAGATAAAAGAGAAGCCAAGTCCATAGCTCCACATAAGTTTTTTTCAAACAAAAGATTGATATTTTTCTTATTTCTCTACAAAAACATACGTAATGTGTACTCGTATAAGTGCCTTGCCAAGATGTTCCTAATGAGTAGCCACAATATGTTTTCATGGAGAAATAAGTAATATGTATCCTGATACTCCTAGGGGCGCTGTGGCTGAGTTGGTAGAATGTCTGCTTTGTGACCAGCAGGTTGAGGGTTTGATCCCTGGCTGAGTCATAACAAAAACTTTAATAATGGTACTAGCTGCTCTTTAGCTTGGCACTCAACTTTGTGAAAGTAGAGCTAGGAATCAGAACTGGTCAGCCCAGTGTCAGTATAATGTGACTGGGTGGAATATCATGTCGTGTGTCTTGGGCATATTTCGGTGAGGCAGCACTCTAAAAAGTGAGCACATCCAGACACTGCCGCAATATGACTGAAAGATTGTTGAATGTAAAACTCAAATAAAACAAACAAAATCTGGATACTCCTCTTATCTCGAGCTATGCAAGTCCTTTATTAAGTTACATGCAGCTCTTCATGTAACCGGTTTTCTAAAGGGCTTACAAAAACTGAGGAGCTATGGTGATTACCTGCAAGTAAGTCTGGGATCAGGGTAGACAGAAACAAAATATTTACAGAAATTTTCAAAGGGGCATAACTAATACTTGGTGGACTGTACCCTAATCATGGTCTAACTGTAACTTAAGTTTTAGCTTGATCGAATGTAAACTGTAGGAGTCAGCCAGAAACAAGTTTACAGAAATTTTCAAAGGGGCATAGCTAATACCTGGTGGACTGTAACCGCAAAACAATATGCACTGCTCCACATCATAGTCTAATTTTCATAGTCTAACTATAAATCATGTTTCAGCTTGATCGGATGTAAACTGTATAAGTTAGCCAGACATGTTTACAGAAATTTTCAAAGGGGCATAACTCTGCTAATATTTGGTGGTTTTTGTGTTAAGGTTTTACGGCCCAGTCATATATTCTACGGTCATTCTCTCCCTTCCGCTGATTCAAGAAGGGCAGTTGTCAGTTTCTGGCAAAAGAATGTGCACAATACTGGTTAACCGCTTAGAGGACTAAGCCTGTGTCACGTCCCTGTTTTATCTTGAATATATTTTACATGTACATAGTATAAAAAGAAGTTTGTATCGATTTTTATTAACCAGGTTAGATTAATGCATTTGTAACTGGAGCGCTGATTATTATGATAGTTTTACTTTTTAAACAAGTAGGTACACTTCAGCTTTCAAGTTTTGGTATTACGGTAATCACGAGATAGTTATGCTGAGGTTGTATTTGATTATTTACGTCTATATACTTGAGCGGTTACCAGAACACTATATATTCCGAACGAACCTAGGTTTGGTGATCAATATCTTCACTGTTCTGGGATTGATTTTCGTCTCAAGGCTTTCTTTTGAAAGGGGAGACAATTTTCTGTCGTAATTTTGCAGTTTTGTAGCGTTCCGAGAGAAAAATGTTTTTTGCTTCATAGTTTTAGCAGTTGCTGTGTGAAACTTTGCACCGTTCGGACAATCGAACAGGTTATTTTAAATCTTGACTATCACGGTATTCTTGTGAATATTATTTTTAGATCTTGAATTTCACGGATTACTTGTGGACACAATGTTTCAAAACGTGCCACATTACTATAAAAGTTCCCTGGTTGAATAGAAAGATACACACTACAAATTCATTTCATCGAAGTCTGATCCTTGTCTTTCTTTTTCTAATCTTCATGTTGTGTTGTATCTGGGGAATCTGACCATGGTCCAGTATCCGTATCCGTTTATGTATCTGTTTCACCACTGTTATCGTCACTATGATTGACCATCAAATGTTTTCCGGCAAGTTTTGTTCAAAGTTCTATAGGAACAAGTGTTAGTGATAACCGGAAATATCATGGAGGATACATCCGTGGACAGTTACGTAATTACTTCAAATTTATATTATATTTAATTATGGAAATATAATTAAATAGTTTTTTCAGATTATGAAGTTTAACAGTACCTGTGGATTATGGAAGCTTCGGAACATAGAAATTGGAACATGGAAATTTGAACTTTATAGTTTTTTTTTTTTTTTTTGAACTTTTTAAATACATGCTTGTTTTTATTTTACAAAGTGTTGTGTTTATCCTCTGATTGCTTGTGATTGCGTCTAGTCCATCGTCACCGTGCCCAACGCTCGTCCGATCACGTGACAGCCTGCCCAGTAAATGTGTGGTTAGGTAAACTGACCGCGCTCGACATGACCCCATTGGGTTGACTGGGCCGTAAAACCTTAACACAAAAACCACCAAATCCTCGAAACAATATGAGCTGCTCTTCATCATGATCAAACTATAAACCAAGTTTGCAGCTTGATCAGATGTAAACTGTAGGAGGAGTTATCCGCAAACAAAAAAGTTCCAGACCCCATAACATAAAACATTCCGTTTTTCTAATCGGCATAATAAAACTAAAGGACTAAAGGTGATGCCATAGCAACAATGGTTTTCATTGGATTGCCATGAAAAGCTTATGTCATTAATGCCTCACCAGAGCTAACTTATAGATGAGAAATGATAGAGATCAGCCTGCAGACTGTGGAGATATAACTGGTCAAAGGTTTGGACGGATGAAGGACAGATGGCCTACCATCCTTTAAGCACCTGGAGCCTTTGGCCCAAGTGAGCTAAAAATGCTTTAAAAGTGAGAATGACCATTGTCTCTTACACCATACATGGTTGTATCATAATATTTTAAGATTATCTACAACTGTGAGAGAACTGACAAAAAAATATGAAGAAGGAAGTCCAGGTTGGACCTGGCAAGCTTGAGGTGGTAGCTTCCTTTTGCTACCTAGGAGACATGCTCTCAGCAGCAGGTGGCTGTGAACTTTCAACCACAACACGTGTGAAAACCGCCTGGAAGAAGTTCAAGGATCTGCTACCAGTCCTCTCTTCACGCCACCTCTCTTTCAAAACACGTGGCCATGTGTACAGCTCTTGTGTGCGGAGCGCAATGCTCCATGCTAGCGAGATTTGGCCATTGACAAAGCCGAACCTCCAGCGTCTGCAGCGAAATGACAGGGCAATGATCAGACAGATCTACAATGTCAGGCCGCAAGACATTGTCACCTCCAGGTCCAATGAGCTACTTGTGCGGCTTGGCATTGAGGATCTGGACCTCATTCTGAAGGAGAGAAGAGACTCCGATGGTATGGACATGTGGAATGCTCCAAAGGTGCAGTCAAGACAGCCTTTGACATGCAGGTTGATGGAAAGCGTGGGCCTGGGAGGCCCAAAATGACATGGAAGCAGCTGACAGAGAGGGATTGCAGAGAGTGGAAGCTCTCCGCTATCAACCCTCATGATAGACATACCTGGAGATATGGTGCGAGATCTGCCATGCGTGCAGCAAGCCAGCTATCTGGAAGGGGGCCCACTGATGTGGATGTTGCCCCTGTACCTGCACCTTAATCAAAACTCCGATTATGATGATATGATATATGAAGGAAAAAACTGTTTGCATAAATATTTGTTTTGGCCTACCTTACGGAAAGGGTTTAGCAGTGACAACCCATGTAGGTCAAACATCCAGGTACTTAACTTTGTAGAAAAGCCAGACCATTATACTGCATCACCATAAAAACTAACTCATACAGCCCTGCTGTATTAGTGATCTGTAGACTTTTTCTCCACATTGCATCTTGTGCATATGTAATTGAAAAAGTAACATCAGGGGCTTAATGCCGGTCCTGCTAAACCCAGATATGCCCCACCTTTGCAAACAGTGTGGATCCAGATCAGTTGGCTTCTGAAGATCTAGAATTGCACTATTTGCCATTAAGTATTTGAATTTGTATCAACCTGGATCAAATGATTTTAATTTATTCAGCATGACAAGAGTTAAAATATAATTTCTGTTGTTATTTGAACCTGCTGAACCCAGATATGCCGTGCCTTTGCAAAGAGTGTAGATCAGATCAGTCGGCTTCTGAAGAAGCATTGTTTGTCATTAACCCTGGTCCTGCTGATCCAAGATATACCATGCCTTTGCTAACAGTGTAGATCCAGATCAGTTGGCTTCTGAAGAAGCCAACTGATCTGGATCTGCACTGTTTGCCATTTAGAATGTGAAATTGTATCAACAACCTGGATCAAGAAATTTGAAGTGGGCGTGGCATCTTATTCAGCATGGCAAGGGATAACAACAGATTTTTGTCAGCATTACTTGGCAAGATGATTCGAGAGTACCAAATTGACCTTCATTCATTACCATACTTTCCCTACAACTTGAATAAGTCCATTTAACTCGCCTAGTCTTGTGCCTTAAAATTGCTGGACGAGTGGCAAACAGTGTGTACCTTGATCAGATGCACATTTCATGACATCTGATCTAGATCTACATTGTTTGCTCAAGCTTATCTGTTTGAACACTGCAGGTATATATGGAATCCACAAGATGTGTTTTGGTGCAAAAATACCAAAACTATCTGAATATCCCTTTATCTGTAATTATGAGAATGGGTGAAAATTGAGTGACAATAAGAAAACAAGGTCTGAATAAATGATATTTATTATACAACATTAATTTTTAATAAAGTTCTATTAAACAAAAAATCAAAAAGAATGATTATTCTATATAGTAAATATATTTCAACTTTATACCAGCTATTTACAAATAATCACAGAACCCTAACCAATTATTTACATTTTTGATATATATATACAACAAAACTTACAAAGAAAATATGTATGTGTAAGACTTGAAAACTTGTAAACTAAAAGTATCTTGTGTAAACTAAAAGTACCTTGTGTAAGCTAAAAGTACTTTGTGTAAACTAACATTAACCCTTTCAGCCCTGTAGACCAGTTCCCAAGGTTATAAAACTTTTTTCATGCTCAACTCAGCTCAGCATGAAATTTGTCCTGTTGATAAATATCAAATTACTAAACACTGCAATTTCTTTCTTGCTAAAAATAGCTGAGCATGAAAATTTCTCTGCTAATAAATATGAAAATGCCAACTTTTGTTGACATTTTCATATTTATTAGCAGAGAAAATTTCATGCTCAGCTGAGTTGAGCATGAAAAAAGTTTTATAACCTCGGGGCCGGGACTGATACTTATGCAAACAGTGTAGACCTAGATGAGACAGCTCATAATGAGCTATCTCAGCAGGATCTACACAGTTTGCCATTTGGGCTTTGATTTACAACCATCACTCATTTGGCAGCAATGTATGTGTCCAAAATGCAGAGATGGATGAATCTATTTCAGAAACCCAAGGTTGAAAGGGTTAAAATGTCTTTTTAAAGGAAAAGCTTGTAACAAAACCTCAAAATTATATGAATTTCTTTTTTAATTCACATAAACAAAGAATATAAAACTAAATGTTTTGGAAGATAGGCAACAGCGCAGACAAATAAAAAAGATCAGATGGTAAGGTTATATATACGAGGGATGTTCGAAATGAATTGCTTATTGTCCTCTAGCTCGATATCCACGTGGGGCACGATAAAAACCAATACATACCTGTATAGGGCTATTCAATATCTACACAATGGTGTATAAATGTACATGTTAGACTAAGTGTAAGACATAAAATTTGCCATTTGAATACACGCAGTCACTGACCACTGCAGTAAAAATGGTAGGAGCGTTGACAAAAAAGATGAAATACGGGCTTACATCAAAGCTCGCTCAAAACTTGGTTGTTCTTTGAAGAAGCTGATGACTGAAATTTCTACTGCTTTTGGACCTTCTTGTATGTCTTATGACACAGTTCGGCGGTGGAAAATGAAATTTGAGTCTGGTGTAGAGTCCATCAAAAATGCACCAAAATCAGGTAGGCCAAAATCTGCATCTCGTAAAGAAATCGTTTCCAAAATAAAGGAAATCATTGAAGGAGATGCCAGATTTACAGTTCGTGATATTGCACGAAAGGTAGGCATATCACTATCAATGGTTCACCTTATTTTGAAGAAGCATTTGAAAGTCAGAAAGATTTCTGCTAGATGGGTGCCACATCTGTTGACTGACGAGCAAAAGAGGCAACGGGTCAAAGTGGCCAAAAAGCTGCTTCAAATGTTTCCAAAATATGACAAAAAGCAGTTTGCCAATGTCGTCACAGGTGATGAAACCTGGGGTCCATTATTTTGAGCCCGTCAGAAAGGTTAGCAATAAGATCTGGGCCACTAAACACAGCAAACGCCCAATAATTGCCAAACGTTCTTTGAGTACAAAGAAGGTTTTGTATGCAATCTTCTTCTCTGGTGAAGGAGTCGCAATAAAAGTGCCAGTGAAAAAGGCAAAAGCATCACCGGAAAGTACTACAAAGATGTAGTACTGAAGAAACTGAAAAAGCATTATCAGAAACGACGCCCTGCCACTGGCTTTAAACATGTCCGTCTTCTACATGACAATGCCCCAGCTCATACCTCCGCAACAGTTACGGCGTTTTTGAAGAAAGAAAAAGTAACTGTTTTGCCTCACCCCCCCCGTATTCCCCAGACCTTGCCCCATGGGATTTTTTGTTTCCAAAATTGAAAGCATTCCTTGCTGGGCGGAAATACCAGTCCCGACAGGCACTTGGATCTGCCATTCATCAGTACCTTATTACTGTGCTCAAATCAGCGTACCGTGACGCCTTCAAGAAGTGGATACATCGGGTGAAACTTTGCATTTCTAGCCCCGCGGAGTACTTCGAGGGCATGAAATGAGTACTTCTGGGCTAACTTGAAATTTGAAGTCTCCAGATAGAAATAAGCAATTCATTTCGAAAACCCCTCGTATATATATATATATATATATATATATATATATATATATATATATATATATATATATATATATATATATATATATATATATATATATATATATACATATTTCTGAGAAAATGAAGGTTTTTCGATATACTAATTAAGGAAACATTTCTTTTGAGCGTTCATTAAAAAGAAACTAGGACTCAACATTTCAAATGAACTGCCTCAGAAAATCTCATTTGGAGACATTTACATAAAATGTCATCATATTTGCTGATTCTGTTTATTTGTTTTGAGGTGTTATGGCCCAGTCAACCTTTTGGGGTTATTTTGAGCATGGTCAGTTCACCTAACCACACTCCTGGGCAGAATCGTATTAGCTGAAAAAAAAAAAAAAAAAAAAAAAAACACATTCATTTGATGTCTGCAGAATTTGTCTCTTTCAAGACAAACTGACAAAGAACATATTTTTAGGTAACACAGACTAAGACACCGGTTAAACAGGTCTTGTATTAGCAAAGAGAGTGACATAAAAAAATGAAATTAATGTTTTCTTGCATTTTGACTGACTGACAGTATATATTGATGATGGGTTGATATTTTACTTCCCTTTCAACTAAGTCGTATTGAGTTGATGAAGGGGTGATAATGAAAGACTGAGCAAAATAGTGCTGTAAAGTCATGAGCTGAATTCCACCTCCAGCAGGATTTGAACCTGGAACTTCTTCATCATCAGAAATCAAGAGCACAAACAATTTGGTCACCTTGATGCTTCCAGTTTATACTGACAAAAAAATAAATGAAATTAAAAAAAAACAACTAGAGCTGGTGTTTGTAAAACACTATGCCCCCAACTGCCTGACTCTAACACTGCCTGATTCCAACACTGCTTGCCCATGATGGTAACAACAGTACAAATATACGAAATTTCAATGTTATTTTATTAAAAGGGAAATAACTCTAAAATGGGAGATAATTCGGATAGGAAAAAAAATATGGGTCAGCTATTTTTTCATAAGGAATCGATATATGAAATTTCAAACTAGCATGCACAGTTCAAAACTTATGCTATGCATCAAAAAGTGTGCAATGTAAAAATGCCCAAAATGACAAAGGGCCATAACTCAAGAAGTACTTATCAAAATTTTATTCAAAAGTTAAGCAGGTCTACTCATCGCTACCTAACTATTCCTTAAATTTCAAGGCTCTAGCTTCAATAGTTTTTGAGATATTTTGCTGACAAGATTCCATCCATATTTCTTCAAAGGGCCATAACTCAGGAAAGGGGCATAATCCTGATGGGAGAAAGAATACGTTTCAGCTATTTTTTCATGAGGAATCCATACATGAAATTTCAAAACTCTAGCATGCACAGTTCAAAACTTATGATAGCATCAAAAAGTGTGCAATGTAAAAATGCCCAAAATGACAAAGGGCCATAACTCAAGAAGTACTTTTCAGAATTTATTCAAACGTTAATCAGGTCATCTACTCATTGCTAACAATTTATTCCTTAAATTTCAAGGCTCTAACTTCAGTAGTTTTTGAGATATTTTGCTGATAAGACTTCATCCATATTTTTTTTCAAAGGGCCGTAACTCAGGTAAGGGGCATAATCCTAATAAGAAAAAAAAAAATGTGTCAGCAATTTTTTCATGAGAAATCTAAATATGAAATTTCAAAAACCTAGCATGCACAGTTCAAAACTTATGCTATGCATCAAAAAGTGTGCAATGTAAAAATGCCCAAAATGACAAGGGTCCATAACTCAAGAAGTACTTTTCAGAATTTATTCAAAAGTTAATCAGGTCATCTACTCATCGCTACCTATTCCTCAAATTTCAAGGCTCTAGCTTCAATAGTTTTTGAGATAGCTTGCTGAAAAGATTCCATCCATATTTTTTCAAAGGGCCATAACTCAGGAAAGAGGCATAATCCTGATCTGACATTTTTTTCTGATCAGGATTATGCCTCTTTCCTGAGTTATGGCCCTTTGAAAAAGTATGGATGGAATCTTCCTAATAAGAAAAAAAAATGTGTCAGCAATTTTTTCATGAGAAATCTAAATATGAAATTTCAAAAACCTAGCATGCACAGTTCAAAACTTATGCTATGCATCAAAAAGTGTGCAGTGTAAAAATGCCCAAAATGACAAGGGGCCATAACTCAAGAAGTACTTTTCAGAATTTATTCAAAAGTTGTCAGCTATTTTTTCATGAGGACTCCATATATGAAATTTCAAAACCCTAGCATGCACAGTTCAAAATTTATGCTATGCATCAAAAAGTGTGCAACGTAAAAATGCCCAAAGTTATAAAGGGCCATAACTCATGAAGTAATTTTCAGAATTTTATTCAAAAGTTAATCAGGTCATCTACTCATCAATACTAATCTATTCACAAGGGTTTCAAGGCTCTAGCTTCAATAGCTTTTGAGCTATTTTGCTGAAAAGAATTTATCCATATTTTTTCAAAGGGCCATAACTCAGGAAAGGGGCATAATCCTGATAAGAAAAAAATATGTGTCAGCTATTTTTTTCATGAGGAATCCATATATGAAATTTCAAAACCCTAGCATGCACAGTTCAAAACTTATGCTATGCACCAAAAAGTGTGCAATTGTAAAAATGCCCAAAGTTATAAAGGGCCATAATTCATAAAGTAATTTTCAGAATTTATTCAAAAGTTAATCAGGTCATCTACTCATATCAATACCAATCTATTCACCAGGTTTCAAGGCTCTAGCTTCAATAGCTTTAGAGATATTTTGCTGACAAGATTTCATCTATATTTTTTCAAAGGGCCATAACTCAGGAAAGGGGCATAATCCTGATGGGAAAAAAATACGTGTCAGCTATTTTTTCATGAAGAATCCATATATGAAATTTCAAAACCCTAGCATGCATGGTTCAGAAGTTATGCTATGCATCAAAAAGCATAACGGACGCACGAACAAACGGATGCACGCACGCACAAACGTCCCAGAAGCAATATGCCCCTCCAACTTTGAAGTTGGGGGCATAATGACATGGCTCGATTCTATACTATATAGATGCTTCTGAAACAAGATGTTGCCAGACAGAAAAGTTTGTCTGAATTTGTGCTTGTCCATCATATGATAACTTCTGTGATTTGACCTTAGGGTGTGTGTGGTGGAGCATGGGATGGGAGGAGATAGGGGAGGGGTGCACTTAACAAATCTGTAATAGTAGCTAACATCAGTCCAAGTATCAACTAATAGAGTGGGTGGGGGTAGTTCTGTATAAAATTTATAATTAGTATTTACTAACATGCCAAATATAAACAAAAATCCTGAAATACTTGGATAATACATAATCGTAAAATCAACATTTGTAGGCTTAACCCCACTGCCAATGCTGGGGTTAGTGCAACAGCTCATTTTAACAAAGGTACCCCAAAACTCAGAGTTTGCCCATGTACACTGAAGTCTGAGCAGCAATAGTTGAGCTAACCTTGTGCTTTGTACTGGAAACCTAAAAATTGAATTTGTTATCACTTAGTAAGCTAGGTAAAAATTTCAGCAGACAACATTTCAAAATAATATTTTACTTTTTCCAGAAAACTGGGTTTGAAATTTCATGCAAACTGCTTCGTAAGGAGATGATTTGCTTGAAATGTTTTCTGGGAAAATAACAAAGAAGCATAATCCTTAACCCTTTCAGCCCTGCAAATCAGAACATACCTCTGCAAACAATGTAGATCCAGATGATAATGAGTCATCTCATCAGGATCTACACTGTTTGCCATTCTGTTTTTGAGTTTAGAGCCCTATTTGCATCAATGGACAAATTCAAGGACAGAATAGTCCACTTCAGAAAATCAGGGCTGAAAGGGTCAATTTGCTGAGAGAGTGCTTAAGGTTAATTTTTGATTTTCAGATTCTTTCATTAGACGCATTACTTTAATAAACATACAATGTATATAACAAGTAAATATTAGACATACAAGTTTAAAAAATATGTTTTCTTTACAAACGCCAAATTTTTGTCGGAAACATGAAAATATTGGAAAGCAGTTTTAGAAATATATACTTTTCAATGCATATTAAGAACTTGTCCAGCAAGTCCTCAATATTATCACAGACTACCTGTGCAAGTTTTCTATTAAATGTCAAATATACACATCTTTATTTTTTTGTTCCAGCCAGAATCCATTAATGTTTCCATGACAGTAGAGTTTTTATTTTTTAATATAAGGCCTTGTCCATATACGCCCTAAATATTTGGACAGACATAGCTAAGCAAGCAGTGAAGATCCAGATCAAACTATTGTTAAGGGTTGAGTACAATGTTTTATGTCTCTTTCAACATTATTTAAGTCCTGTCAAGATGAAGAAGGGGTGATAATGAAAAGCTCTGTAATGTAGCTCTGCACGGTCACCAGCTGAATTCCATCTCTGGTAGACCTCATGATCTGAAGTCTGGAGAGCAAACCACTTGGCCACACAGTCTGATCAGGCCCTACACTGTTTGCCATTCATTTAGCATTTTTAGACAAATTACAAAGCACATGTAGTCATACTGATTTTCAAATATTAGGACAAATGCTTTTAGGGATTATTCTCCCCACACTATATATACATTGGAAGAGTCAAATTTCAATTTTAGATAGGCTGGCTATGAGATTTAGATATTCGTAGAGAAAAATGGCTGAACTATTTGCAAACTGGAGATCCTGATCAGACACCTTGTTCTGCAGCATCTGATCTGGGACTGCACTTTTTGCCGGTTACCCTTTCAGGGGTCTCCATACTACAATTGGTTAATAGAGTTGGCATAACATTACATACTGAATGGGAGAAGGATTTTATCAGAAAATTATTGAGTTTCTATGAACAAAATAAAAATTAAATCATTTGTGCTGCTTGGTGATAAAACGTTTTCATGCATATGTAAATTGTGCATGCCCAGGGCATAATGAGTACATAATAATGGTCTGCATGCGCAGTTTACTTTGACAATCCTTCACTTTTTGCAATTTAAGGGGAACAGACAAACTTTCAGGGGAGACAACTCCAAAAAAGCATTTTTTGTCTCCCTTCTGAAAGTGGTCTACTCTAAAAGGAAAGAATTTGGGGGCAAATTCTTTTCTTTTAGAGCAGACCAGAAAAGACTTCTGACAGGCTACCATGTGTATCAGGGTCCCTTAAAATATTATATGCACATGTTCTGACTAGACAGTGCATGCACTGAGCTACATTAAGCTCAATTCCCATACCAAATTTACCCTTAGTATTCTACGAACTTGTCTCTTTACCATACTTGCAATAAAATTTGAATAAGTCCAGTTTACTATCTGTTGATGTGGCTCAAACTTACTGGATGACTGTTTAACAATGTAGACCCTGATCAAACACTATGTCAAAGTGCCTGATCTGGGTGTAACCTGTTTGTTCTAATACTTAGAGAAATAGAGTAAATTTGGTATGCCATAGCTCAAGATAAGAGGGGGTATCCACATAATATTTTTTCTTATTTCTCTGTGAAAACATGTTGTGGGTAATCATTAGAAGCACCCTGCCAAGGCCACAAATGTTTTCATGGAGAAATAAGAAAAATATCAGTACTTTTTGATTGAAAAAAAAAGTATGTCATCTGGTGCTATACATGCCCAACGAAATGTTTTGTCACAATGCAGCCATCCCCTCTCAAGTGAGCAGGGGTAGTTTAAATAATAACAGGCAACACCAAAGTTATATTGAATCTTAACCCTAAATATTTTTTCAGAGAATACAGAATAAAAAAGATCATGGAAATAAAAAAATCATGGAAATAAAGAGAAAATTAAGATTTTGTCATAATTTTAAAATAGTTGCTTCTCAAAATTATGTAAGAATAACATTCTACAGATTTTTTTTCCATCTTGAAAGTTTGCTGAGGCTCTTTCCCTGTTAATGATCTTAGCTTTACAGACATTCTTAACAGGGACCAGGGCACAGCAAAAAATCAAAACTTAAAGCAAAAACATACTACATCTTAAAATAAATAAAAACAAAAGTGAAATGAAACCAGTTTATGTAAAAATGACTATTTCTTATTTCTTTTGCTACAGTATTTCTCCATATATCTGTACAAGTTGTCATCTGACATCAAGGTTACTTCCTATAAGAATATCACAGGCCTGAAAAAGAAAGCAAAATAAAGATACAAAAACAAAAGTACGGGTTGAACTGATGGATGATCCCAAAGTGAATGCTCCAGACACCACACAACATGACAGCAACACCTGATAATGGTAGGGTTCTTGCACAATACTGTCTCTCATTTTCCTCTACCAACATAGCCCCAGGTAAGGAGCTTTTTGTTTTTAATTGATATATTTTTTCTTATTTCTCCGCGAAAGCATGTTTTGTGGGTACCCATTAGAAGTGCCTTGATGAGGTTTTGTGTTGAGGTTTTACAGCCCAGTCAACCCAATGGGGTCCTGTCGAGCGCAGTCAGTTTACCTAACCACACGTTTACTGGGCAGGCTTAGTCCTCTAAGCGGTTAACCAGTATTGTGCACATTCTTTTGCCAGAAACTGACAACTGCCCTTCTTGAACCTTGATGAGGTGCTTCTAATGAATATTCACAACATATCTTATTCGACCTAATTACTGCACTGTGTGCTCAGGTTTTTTCAAAATTACTTGGAACACTCAATTGTGTTGAAATATGTATCAACCTACTGAGGGTACAATATAAATAAAAAAGATCAGAAAAGGACATTTGATGATGATTATGCGATTTTCTTTCCTGATTTTCTTCATAAAGGCATATGTTGTGGGTACTCATTTGAATTGCATGGACAAGTCCATGCATATGCCTTTATAAAGTAGACGAGAAGTACACTGGCTGTAATCTGAAGAGTATGAAATTGCTTGACTGTGTGCTTATAGGGGTATGTGCGGTAATTAAGTCAAATACGGTATGTTTTCTTTTTGAGAAATTAGAAAAATATTATGTGGATATCCTCTCTTATTTGGAGCTATGTATCAACAATCCCAAATTCAGTCTGAAACCATTTTACTTTTTAGATATACAGTATCCAACACAACAAGAATAAGAGCTAAGCTGAGCGGGGCATACAGGGTTTTCCCTCAGGCTTTTAAAGTGAGGGTCCAATGTACTCCCTTATGAGGAGTTAAGGGATCCTTTAATAAATTCAGGGGTTTATTGTTTTAAAGTGTCTTTTAAGCACTAAATGCAACTGCAGCAGATGACACTTTGAAGTACTTTTTTTTTGAGAAAATAAGGATTGGCATTTCATGTGAATTGTCTGCATACATGTAGCAGACAATTCACATGAAATGTCAAACCTTATTTTCTCCAAAATAATTTTAAAATCAATTTTAGACTGTCATCTACTACATTTTGCTTTGTGCTTTATTGGTTAATTATTACCCAAATATTGATAATTCCTGGCCTTCAGACCATGAAGAGATTAAAATACAAAGCGACAGATAAATAAAATCAATTTTGGAATTGATTCTGTATGCGTCACTCAGGACCTTTTCCCCTAGCTTTTAAGAGTCCCGAACAAGGGTTTGGGGGTAAAAACTCCCAAATTGTGAGTCAGGGAAAACCCTGGCATATAGGCTTAGGGGATTTTAGTAGTAGATTATACAATACATTGGATAACGGTTTGTCAGTAACAGGAATATTTGCATCATATTAGCAAACTAGAGTACCATAATGGTCCTGTATAGCTTTCCTGAGAATCCAAGAAAAATAAGGTCTGTTGCCTCTGACAACCTAAATAAGCTACCGGTGACTTGGTTTTGTGCTTGTTAGTGAGTAAAGTTCACAAAAAATCCAGGAAGAATATCAGTAGCTTCAGTGCTTCTTGGTAAAGAATTGTAACTTCACTTTCCATGACTTCAGACAAAGTTCAAGGGTTATCCTTGTGAAAGAGATATGGAGCGAACAAGAAATCGCTAAATATAATATACAAAGGAGCATAATTACATCAAAACTGGAAGAAAGATTAATGTTCCTTTTCTCTGCACATCATCTAATGTATTTGTACAAAATTTCATGACAAAATCTTAAACTGTTTTATAGAGCAGACATACTATATGAAATAAACATGTTTCATGAAGCAATCTTAAACAATTTTAAAGTTATAGAGTGGACACTGGGACACAACCTCATTATATGAAATAAAGAAAGGGGCATAATTACATCAGAACTGAAAGCAGGGTTACTGTTCTTTATCTCTGTACGTCGTCTGATCATGCTTTATATTTGTATTAAGTTTCATGAAGATATCTTGAATGGTTTTAATGTTACAGAGCAGACAGAACCTCACTATATGAAATAAGCAAATGGGCAGAATTATGTCAAAACACAAAGTAGGGTTATGGTTCTTTTTCTTTGCACATCATCTGATCTTGCCGTATATTTGTACATGTACTAATATTCATGAAGAAATCTTAAACGGTTTTAAACTTATGTACGTAATAAAGCAGACACGAAATATTGCCTGAAATAAACAAAAGGGCATAAATTATGTCAGAGCTGAAAGTGGGATTATGGTTCTTTTTTCTCTTCACATTGTCTAAATATGCCTTAGAGTTGCACAAATGTTCATGAAGAAATCCATAACGGTTTTAAAGTTACAGAGCAGACACAAAATATTGTCATTTGAACTTTGACCTTGAAGTGTGACCTTGACCTTCATTGGACAGGATTGATTTATGAGTTTTGCACATTGTCTTGGAATGGCAAACATTTGAGCAAAGTTTCAAAAAATCCTTCAGTCGATGAAGGAGATATGGAGCAGATATGAAAAGTTAATGGACAGACAGACGAATGTATAAAAAGTAAGAAAAAAAGAGATAATCATAGCTTCAGATAAGCAGGAGTATCTACAGTGCTCCAGCTCGCCCTATATAGAGAGGGATTGGGCTGCTCCTCTTGCCCTCTCCTGCTGGCATTCTGCTCTTGTTAAGCTGCTCTCTGCCTTATTTCAAACAAGAGCTGTCGTAGGACAGCGTAGCTCGCCTGCTGGGTACATTTTATATTGTAACATTTTTATCATTAAGCCATATAATATAGGTCACACTGACCTAGATGTATTTGTATGTAAATCATTTTGTCACATAGATATAATAATCCAGGTATGACAATTCTCCATGAAATAGTAATAAAAATAAAAGGCAAAATCACTGAAGCATAAAATATAGGTCACAAAGACCTAGATATAGTAAGTGGTCATTCACTGGGTCACATGGAACTAATATCCCAGGTGTGACATTTATCCAACAAATAGTATTCAAGATATAAGGCAAAATCACTGAACCATGAAATATAGGTCACACCAACAGAGATATATTTTGACGTCAATAATCGGGTCACAAGGAACTAATATCCCAGGTGTGACATTTATCCAACAAATAGTATTCAAGATATAAGGCAAAATCACTGAACCATGAAATATAGGTCACAATGACCTAGATATAGTAAGTGGTCATTCATTGGGTCACATGGAAGTAATATCCCAGGTGTGACATTTATCCAACAAATAGTATTCAAGATATAAGGCAAAATCACTGGACCGTGAAATCTAGGTGACCTGGACCGTAAAATGTAGGTCACCATGACCTTCACTCTCTTACACTTAAACCGATGTCACATAGTTAGCTGATGTATAACCAGTTGTGTCTATAACCTGTAGGCATATAAGATTTTACAAATGTGTCCTAGATTTTGACCCCTAGCCCCACTCCAAGGCCCACCCTGAGGTATGAACCCAGGGGTATGTTCTTTTGGAATCTCAGAAGACTCCTCCAGGTACCCAAATTCTAAATATGAATGCTCTATGAGGAGTGAAAGTCAAGATATAAGAATTTGAAAAACTTTAACACAGTATTACAAAGGTGTCCTAGATTCTGACCCCTAGCCCCACCCAGGGGCATGAACCCAGGGGTTTATTCTCTTGGAATCTCAAAAGACCCTCCAAGGTACCTAAGGTTCCAAATTTGATGCCTCTGTGAGGAGTGACTGTTGAGATATAAGCATTTGAAAAACTTTAACGCAGTGTGACGGGAACGGGAACGGGAACGCAAACGCGGACGACCGGGGTGACTACAATAGCTCTCCTTGTACTTCGTACAGGCGAGCTAAAAACTTACATTTTGGTGTAAATTTCATGAAAATCGGACCAAAATTAAAGAAGTTATCAATATTTAAAGGTCAGTTTTATGTGTATTCTATTTTTGAGGCATTTATTGTGGAATGGGATTATAATATTTTGTAACCTGTCTTGATACTGAGCACACCACATGACAGAGGGTGCCCTCATTCTTGTATGACCATGCAAAATATGCCTTACCCGGCAACCCTCTGCCCTCATATCCTAGCTTAAGCACTGATCTATAGAAATGATTCTTTTATTTCTCCATGAAAACATATGTTGTTGGGTAAAGTGCTTCCAATGAGTACCCAAAACATATTGATATTTTTTCATGGAGAAACATGGGAAATGTCAGTTTTGGATTTGAAGAAAGCTCCTTATTTGGACCTATGATAATTCTGCACTTATGGGTCTTCCACTTTCACTGTCTCTCATTGCCTGAGAATACAATTTCTCTTCTTTTCCAAAATATTTTCAATATATCTAACTTCAAGAGTCCAACTCATATATATTTATGAAATGTGGTTAATCAAATTATTTTTTCCTGAACTCTGCAAATCTGATATGTCGAGGTATGGATATCTCGAAGTATTTCAGTCAGTCCCTTGGAATTTGAGATAACGAGAGTCAACTGTACTTTACAAGATATATTCCTGACAAACAAATGCTATACTATTCATATTTCAAAGAAAGTACCAAAGGAAAATAATTCAATAACCACTCATGACAGGGCCGTGTTCTTGCACTCTGCATTTTCTCTCATACCCATATATCAATGAAAGGTTTATTAAAATCCTGATACAGTAAATGTCCTAAAATTTCATACACCAAAGTGTCTGACAAAATAGCATATGCAAACAGTGTAGACCCAGATCAGATTCCTGAAGGAACAGTCTGATCAAGGTCTACACTGTTTACCATTCCACTAAATTGTTTAGAAACA
Source organism: Anodontia alba (assembly GCA_964016985.1). NCBI lineage: Eukaryota > Metazoa > Mollusca > Bivalvia > Lucinida > Lucinidae > Anodontia > Anodontia alba. Next base: position 72,371,912 of record OZ024831.1, read on the forward strand.
TCTGCACAAAAAGCAAAATTTAGGCCAAACAAGAATTCCGCGGAAGGCGTAATCGCACCTGCTGGCGCAAAAGTCACAGGAGCCACAATCAGAATGTGGTTATTAAATAAGTTTATTTCATTCTTAGCAGTGCTTACTTGGAAAACTGGGTTGAAAAAAAATGTAGACAAAGTGCCTAGTGGGGCACATATATTCCAGGCCAGTCCCATTCCCTCTAATGGCTATATCTTCAGCACTGACTTTTCGTATCATACAGCCCAATGACAATAGAACGTTGACGTAAAATGTGTAAAAGTCACTGGAGCATGAAATATAGGTCAAGGTCACGGGTCAAGGTACCTGCTAATTCAGTACATCAAGGAGAAGCACAATGCAAGGTATGGTGGTTGTAGGTCTTCTATTTGAGGAGATACCGAACATCAATATAAAATGTGTCAAAGTCACTGGAGTGCACAATATAGGTCAAGGTCACCAGGTCAAGGTACCTGTCGAGTCAGTACATCGAGAAGAAGTGCTATATAAGGTTTGGTGGTTGAAGGCCTTACAGCTGAGGACATATGGAAGGGTGACGTAAAAGGTGTAAAAGTCAATGGAGCGTGAAATATAGGTCAAGGTCAACCAGTCAAGGTACCTGCAGAGTCCGTACATTGAGGAGAAGCACTATGCAAGGTTTGATGATTGTAGGCCTTATAGTTGAGGAGATATTGAACGTTGACGTAAAATGTGTAAAAGGCACTGGAGCGCAAAATATAGGTCAAGGTCACCAGGTCAAGATACCTGCCAAGTCAGTACATATAGGAGAAGCACTATGCAAGGTTTGGTGGCTAGAGGTCTTACACTTTAGGAGATCTGGAACGTTGACGTAAATTATGTCAAAGTCACTGCAGCCAAAATATAGGTCAAGGTCACCAGGTCAAGGTATCTGCCAAGTCAGTACATTGAGGAGAAGCACTTTGCAAGGTTTGATGGTTGTAGGCCTTACTGTTGAGGAGATATCAAACGTCGACGCAAAATATGTCAAAGTCACTGGAGCGCAAAATATAGGTCAAGGTCACCGGATCAAGGTACCTGCCAAGTCAGTACATCTAGGAGAAGCACTATGCAAGGTTTGGTAGTTGTACGCCTTATAGTTGAGAAGATCTGGAACGTCAAGGTAAATTGTGTCAAAGTCAATGGAGCGCAAAATATAGGTCAAGGTCACTGGGTCAACATATCTGCAAAGTCAGGAGGTCAGGGAGATGTGTCATGCAAGGTATGATGGTTGTTGTAGAATTGTAGTTGATTAGAATACTAGCTTTGACGTAAATGTCGAACTTCAACATAACAGAACTGTTAAGAGACAGACAGACGGACGAACAGACAGACAAATGGAAAAGCAGGCACCTATGTCGCAAAGTCAGGAGGTCAGGGAAATATTTCATACAAGGTTTGATGGTTGTTTAGTCTTGTAGTTGATTAGAATACTAATTTTGACATAAATGTCGAACTTCAACATGACAGAACTGTTAAGAGACGGACAGACCAACAGACAGACGAATGGAAAAGTGGGCACCTATGTCGCAAAGTCGGGAGGTCAGGGAGATGTTTCATGCAAGGTTTGATGGTTGTTTAGTCTTGTAGTTGATTAAAATACTAACATTGACATAAATGTCGAACTTCGACATAAATGTCGAACTTCGACATAAATGTTGACAGACGGACGGACGAATGGACAGACATACGGAAAAGCGGACGCCTATGTTGCAAAGTCAGGAGGTCAGGGAGATGTTTCATGCAAGGTTTGATGGTTGTTTAGTCTTGTAGTTGATTAGAATACTAACTTTGACATAAATGTCGAACGTCGACATAAATGTTGACAGACAGACGGGCGGACGGACGGACTGACGGACGGACGGATGGACGGAAAATCGGACGCCTATATCGCACCCTGCTACAAGCAGGTGCGATAAAAAGTAAGGAATAAAGTGTTTGAAATTTTAGGACATTTACCATACTTTCTGAGATATGATTACGACAAGAAAACCTAAAAAGAGGCATCTAATACTGTACTAAACCAAGTGTGTGCCTACCTTAACATTGAGATCTACCACCAAGTGAAGCCACCACCTTTACCACCGGAGAACCAGTCAGCTTTCTGCTGGGTACCAACCACATTATGCCCTTGCATTGCTGCCATCTGAGCAGCATTTGGTGTCATTCCAGGGGGAGGAGGCTGCAACAATGTAACATATAAGCAGGGGCAAAGAATTTCCTACAAGACTGCCTGTGCATCCAGCAAAGACTCAAATCAGTCAGTGCATCCGCAGTCAGTTTTTTGCAGAGCTAAGGATCCAAACTGTCTGAAGGCAGACAGCAAACACTTTGATAAGACTGTTCAGATGCGCAGGCTTATATGAGTCTTCACTGGGCCCACATGCAATCTTGTAGGAAATGCTGTGCCCAGACTCAAATTAGCTGGGATAAATAATAATACATGAAAATTATCTTAATGCTTAGCATGCTGGTCTTGACTCCTAACACCTATAGGGAAACCATCGCAATGGCCCGGTATCTTGTGTACAATTAATGTATTCTTGTACCTATTTTATACCCATCCACCCCCCACCCCCATACAGAGTATAACATAAGGGTTTATAGTTTTTGTCATGCCGTTGGTCTATCCATCTGTCTGTTAACATTTTCATTAAAGATTGTGTCAGTGTTTCTAAAGGATTAAATCTCCTCAATCCTAGAATAGATTCAGTTCATACCTGCTTTTGATTGTGTTGGGGTTTAATGACACATCAACCCTTGTGGGTCATTTTGTGTCATCTCCCAGAGAAAGGGAGAAAAGAGACAGAAGAGATAGTAGAAGAGATGAAAGAGAGGGACAGGGTAGAAAGAGGAACGGGAATGAAAGTGAAGAAACAGAAGAAATAAAAACAGCCATCAGAGGTGATGGCAAATCCCCTGACCAAACCGCCATTTCTAAATTTAGTGTATTTCAATCGATATCATGGATATATTGAACAAGAGCAAAGTAAAAAGATGCAAAGATAGTATGAAATGTGACCAAAATAATAAGTGAAAACAAAAACAGGTGTACTGTGAATGATTTTATTTTTGCATGTTCTTTTATTTATTTTTTTTATTTTTGTCAAAATCATCTAATAATACTTCAGATCTCATAGTTTGTACAAGATACACAATATTTGCAAATGCTTTGAATTTGTGAGTGTACATATTCAGAAATAATAGCAAAAATAAATGCCTTGTAAAGGTAAAGGAATATGCTATATGTTTATTGGGATAAAAAAATCAACAGAGTAAAAGTTGTCCTTCTTGCATGCTACACACCTTCTTGACCTTTTTTTTTTTTTTTTTTCCCATATTTATTCTTTTAAAGACATCCACAAACATATATGTGACAATTTTTGTTTTGTTTTTACAAAGTACATTTAAATATTATCATATAACAAGAATAATAGTTTCTCATGATTTTGTTGCAACGTTTTTAGTGATAATATATTAAGATCTATCAAAGAAGATATTATGTCAACACCTTCTTGACCTGATATATTTATACTTGAAAATTTTTGGTAGGGACATATACACTTTCTTGACCTGATATATGTCCCTACCAAAAATTTTCAAGTTATCTCAAACAGTATGGGAGTAATGGCCTGCACAAGATTTTGGCATCAAGGGAGATAAGTACATAATGGAGAAAGTGACAGTACTCTTGAACACGACATGTCTTCTGGCCCTTATCTATGCCTCTACCACATATTATCAAAATTTTTTCAAACCACATACTCAAGGATTTAGCTTAGAAATTCATTCATGGGAGGTAACTAGAAAACAACCACAGCAGAGGTTGTCTCTCTTGCATGTGACACATCTACTGTTCAATACCAATGCCTCTATCAAATATTATCAAAATATTCTAAGGGTATCAAAGTTATGGAACACACAATATTTTGGCTTCAGGGGAGATAACTATATAATGAAGAAAGTGAGAGTTGTCTCTCTTGCATGTGACACACCTACTGGTCCTCCTCTTCATCTCTACCACATGTTATCATATTATCTCAAACAGAATAGGAGTTATGGCCTGCACAAGATTTCGGCTTCAGGGGAGATACCTACATAACGAAGAAAGTGAGAGTTGTCTCTCTTGCATGGGACATGCCTACTGGTCCTCCTCTTCATTTCTACCAAACATTATCAAAATATGTCTAAGAGTATCAAAGTTATGGCCTGCACAAAATTTTGGCTTCAGGGGAGGCAACTACATAATGAAGAATGTGAGAGTTGTTTCTCTTGCATGTGACACGCCTACTGGTCCTCCTCTTCATTTCTACAAAACATTATCGAAATATGTCTTAGGGTATCAAATTTATGGAGTGCACAAGATTTTGGCTTCAGGGGAGATAACTACAAAACGAAGAAGAAAGTAAGAGTTGTCTCTCTTGCCTACCAGTTCTCCTCTTCATCTCTACCAAATATTATCATATTATCTCAAACAGTATGGGAGTTATGGCCTGCACAAGATTTCAACTTCAGGGGAGACAACTACATAACAAAGGAAGTGAGAGTTGTCTCTCTTGCACAGGACACGCATACTGGTCCTCCTCTTTGTTTCTACCAAACATTATCAAAACATGTCTAAGGGTATCAAAGTTATTGCCTGCACAAGATTTTGGCTTCAGGGGAGATAACTACATAACGAATAAAGTGAGAGTTGTTTCTCTTGCATGTGATATGACTACTGGTCCTCCTCTTCATCCATACCAAATATTATCAAATTATCTAAAAGTTTATGGGAGTTATGGCCTGCACAAGATTTCGGCTTCAGGGGAGATAACTATATAACAAAGACAGTGAGAGTTGTTTCTCTTGCATGAGACATGCCTACTGGTCCTCCTCTTTATTCCTACCAAATATTACCAAAATATGTCTAAGGGTATCAAAGTTATGGAGGGCACAAGGATGATGCTACAATTCTGCTTCAGGGGAGATAACTACATAACCAATAAAGCGAGAGTTGTCTCTCTTGCACGCGACATGCCTACTGGTCCTCCTCTTCATCCTTACCAAATATTATCAAATTATCTCAAACAGTATGGGAGTTATGACCTGCACAAGATTTCGGCTTCAGGGGAGATAACTACATAATGAAGACAGTGAGTTGTCTCTCTTGCACACAACACACCTACTGGTCCTCCTCTACATTCCTACCAAATATTATCAAAGTATGTCTAAGGGTATCAAAGTTATAGAGCGCACAAGGATGCATCTACGGACGGACGGACAGACAGATGGACAGACGCCATACTGATTGCTATATCCCCCAAACCTATTGGTCGGGGGATAAAAACATTCCCTCTCTACCCCTCTCTACCCTTAACTGCTACAAGGATAGCAGGCATTGCCCAGCTGTAAGCCAATATCAGTTGGATGCCCTGGTGACTCATAATACATGTCATTGCCCCTTTTGTGACCTTGAGGTCAAGTTAACAGTTTCACACACAAGAAGATGTAATATCAAAGTTTTCCCCATGCGAGTCTATGTAAGACAAGTGACCTCCGGGACACAGCTGCATGTATTTTAACCTCAGAGCCCTAATTTGAACAATATTGGTAAAGGCCCTCTAGCTGAAGCTATATACCAAATATCAAAGGCATGAGCCTTCTGGTTTCACACAAGAATATTTTTAAAGTTTTTCCTTAAATGAGTGAGTCTATGTAAAACAAGTGAATCCCGAGGCAGGGCCACTTTTTGATCCCAGCGCTATAATTTTAACAATCTGGATGGAGACCCATTAAGTTACATACCGAATATCAAAGGCCTGGGCCTTCTAATTTCAGAGAAAATTTTCAAAAGGTTTTTTCCGTCTATGAGTCAATGAAAAAACAAGTGACCCCTGGCTCAGAGCTATTTTTAACCCCAGGGCTATAATTTGAATAATCTTGGTAAAGGCTACTAGATGAAGCTGCACACCAAATATCAAAGGTCTGGGCCTTCTAGTTTCACACAAGAAGGTTTTATAAGTTTTTCCCTATATGGGTCAATGTAATCAAGTGACCCCCTGGGCAGAGTCATTTTTTACCCAGAGGCTTAAATTTGAACAATCTTGGTAGAGGTCAGTTAGATAAATAGAGGATATTTACTCTTTTGCTGCGAATACCATAAATATTGTCATCGAGTGTAATGAAAACATCAGTATTTTCACAAGTGCAAAGCACGAGTGAAAATTTGATTGTTTTCATTACACGAGGTGAAAATTTTTATGGTATTCACTGAAAAAGAGTAAATTTTCTTTTTATTTTATTTTTTACACGCCAATGCGCATTTCTGACGTCATATATAACGTCACCAAACAAAACATGAACGTCATGGCATCGACATTCAGTGCTTAACATGTGAAACGTTAGGGAGACAAAAACAAAAAAGTTTCTGCAAATCAAAATAATATTGATACCAAAATGTTCCTTACATTCTAACTAAGAAAATGCATACCAACACTTGATAGTTTTGTTCAGAAACAAAGAAGTTAGAAGTGTTCAAAAATCTGAAATGGAGGTAACATCCACTTCTGAAACAATGAAGAAAACTGAAGTCGTCCAAAGCGAGCAGTGAAAATATAAATCGTATCAGTCACTAGTCACTATAAATCGTATCAGTCACTAGTCATTTTTATTTTCACCAGATATACCCTGATTTCACCGCTAATAATAAAATAAAGCTACATATCAAATATCAAAGGCCTTCTAGGTTTCAGACAAAAAGATTTTTTTTAAAGTTTTGCCTATTGGAGTCTATGTAAAAAAAATTGACCTTTTCATAAAAAAGGTGAAGGTCAACCTAATGACATCATGTTTAGCTCACCTGAACAACATATGGGCATGGTGACTATCTTGGTCAAACTTTCGTTCTCCCTGCCCTTTGGGATTCGATCTGAAATTTGGCTTAGTTTCTGCGAAGAAAATGTTTAAAGAGTGTGGATGACGCAGCCTGTCTAAACTATAAGCTCACCTATGAGCCTAAAAGCTCAGGTGAGCTAAGAATTGGATATATGTGTTTGTAAAACACCATGCCCCCAACTACACGGTTGTCCCTTAAAAATGACAAACTTAAAAAGGGACATAACTCTCCTAAAACTAATCTTTTTTTTTTTTCAGAAGTTAATCAGGTGATCTACTCCTCAGTCCCAGTAAGCTCACCCAGTTTCAAGGCCCTAGCTCAAAAAGTTATCAAGATATCTTGCTCACAAGAAAAGTGTAACAAATGGATGGATGGACAAACCACCCAAAAGCAATATGCCCCCCACAAATTCTTCGAAGTTGGGGGCTTAATGAATAGCATTTGTGGGTGATAAAAGCATTAGATTATACAGAAACAATACTAACTGGAATTCTTGGTTGCGCTACACCATCAAATCTAGCTCCAGAGTCAAATGCCCCCTGGGCATAAACTGTCTGTGGTTGTTGTGGATAGATTGGCTGTGGAGGTGGTCCCATTGCTTGTTGGTAGCCTGTAGGATACTGTAAAACATTGATAAACAGTTTTAACCCTTCTCTTGCTGAACACGTCATGCCCTATCTTAGCAAGCAGTGTAGATCCAGATCAGTTAGCTTCTGAAGAAGCCAAATGATCTGGATCTGCACTGTGTCATTAAATATGTGAATTTCTATAAAAAACCTGGATCAAGTAATCTGATTGGCGGTTAATATGTTCTGTGCTATTGGCATGCAGGATATTCAAAAAGCTTCAGACAAGGTAATAACTGAGGTGTTAATGAATCTCTTTTAGTCTGGAAACCCCTAATAGGGTAATTGGCTAACAGTGTACCCAGATCAGATGCCACAGAATACCGCATCTAATCAGGGTTTACACTGTTTACATTAAGTACAAGAATTTCTATAAAACATATTAGTAATAACAAGAAGGGCCCTACACTGCTCATCTGAATCAGCTTATACATAATATTGCTAACAGAGATGCAGTTCTAAAGATCATGATGACCTTGACCATGACCTTTGCCTTTAGGGTCATCTTCTGGTCTGAAGAAATATCCCTACAAAGCTTGAGGGTCCTAGCTCCAAACTATGCTGAGTTAAAAGCTTGTTTTGTACTAGAGGTTACTGTGACCTTGACCTTTGCCATAAAGGTCATCTACTGGTCAAGACCATCCCATCTAAATTCAAGGATTCTAGCCTCAAACACTGCTGAATTATTAGCTTTTCAGTACTTAAGGTCATGGTGACCTTGATCAAGACCATTGCCCTCAGTGTCATCTACTGGTGAGGACCAACATCCCTCCTAAGTTTAATGGTCCTAGCCCCAAGCATTGCTAAGTTATCAAGTTTTTCAGTACCAAATGCCCCTCGTGACCTTGACCTTTGCCCTCAGGATCATATACTGGTGAGGACCAACATCTCTACTAAGTTTGAGGGTCCTAATTTAACCATAAGCATTGCAGAATTATAAGCTTTTTTGATACTAAAGGTCATGGTGACTTTGACCTTTGACTTAAAGTCATCTACTCGTCAGGTCCATCCTCCCTATTAGTTTGATAGTCCAAGGCCTAATCATTGCCGATGGCTTTTTGCTCTATGTAAAACAAGTGACCCCCCACATCTCGACCCACCATTTGGGCGGGGCCTCTTTTCATCCCAGGGGCATAATTTGAACACTCTTGTCCGAGGACCTCTAGGCAATGTTACATACCAAGTATCAAAGGCCTAGGCCTTGCACTTGCAGACTAGAAGATTTTTAAGTTTTTTCCTATATAAGTCTATGTAAAACATGTTGGCCCCGTGGTGGGGTCATTTTTGGCCCCTGGGCAATAACTTGAACAATCTTGGTAGAGGTCTACTAGTTGAAGCTACATATCAAATATTGAAGGCCTGGGCCTTCTGGTTTCAGACAAGAAGATTTTTTAAGGTTTTCTCTAAACAAGTCTATGTAAAACAAGTGACCACTGGCACAGGGCCATTTTTGACCCCAGGGCTATAATTTGAGCAGTCCACTAGATGAAGCTACATACCAAATATCAAAGACTTGGGCATTCTGCTTTCAGACATTTTTTTTTAAGTTTTTCAGTTAAAAAATCTATTTTTAGCTCCTGTGATGTGCAATGGACAGGAACCATTTGAACAACTTTGAAAGAGGACCAATCAAGGTTCATTCCTGTGAAGTTTGGTCAGAATCCAATCAGTGGTTTAGGAGAAGATGTTGTTTGAAGAAATTGTTTACGGACGGACGCACGACAGACATAATGTGATCACAAATGCTCACCTTGTCATTAAGTGAAAGGTGAACTAAAAATTAAACAGACACCCTGCTATTCGAAATAAACACGTCCAAAGAGTTGTGGTAGAAATCCACTCGACGTAAACGGGTCATGGATAATTTTTGCACAGAAAGACATAGCTCTAGACAAGAAGCTTTTTTTTTTTTGCCCAAAAGTATTGCCCTGTTTCTTATTTCTCCCTCTAAAAACACCTGGCCGACAAACTTCCAATTGAGTAATCACAACAATATCAGAGGACTTGTTAGGGAGAAGTATTTGATGATTAATTTATTTTTACCAGTTTTCAATAAAAACATACGTTGTGGATACTTGTTGAACCTCAGTGAGGCGCTTCTAATGAGTACCCAGAACATATGTTTTTATGGATAAATAAGAAAAATTGCCGGCCTCGGTGGCTCAGTTGGATGCGCCGTCCAACTGGAGACCAGGAGGTCGCAAGTTCAACCACCACCGAGGCCGGCAACATTCTTTCATGGAGATTGATCGTGAAATATTTTCTACGGTCATTCTCTCCCTTCCGCTGATTCAAGAAGGGCAGTTGTCAGTTTCTGGCGAAAGAATGTGCACAATACTGGTAAACCGCTTAGAGGACTAAGCCTGCCCAGTAAACGTGTGGTTAGGTAAACTGACCACGCTCAACATGACCCCATTGGGTTGACTGGGCCGTAAAACCTCAACACAAACAAACAAACAAATAAGAAAAATTATCCCAGAATTACCACCAAACACTCCCCCTTCCCAAGTCCTCTGAATATGAAAACTATCTACAATGTATCTGGATCTGATACCGCTCTCATTTAGAGCTATGCAAACAGTACCTTGCAGTGCTCACTGGAATAAATGGAAGATGCCTTGTGGTACGCACTGAAATCAGGCCTTCCTTTGTACATTTGCAAGTGGCAATGTTTCATGTCTGTGCAGTAATTGTTTACAAAATTTACATACTATTTACATGAACCTAAGCACAATTACCCACTCATTAGCAATTTCCCCATGAACTTAGTTAACCCATTTACATCAAGTGGACTCTTCTACCACAACTCTCTGGTCTATTTCCACTAGAAGGGTGTTTTGTTAGTTTTTATTATTACTATGTTTGATAGAAATTCCTGTTGTTAATGCAGACAGTGCAGATTAGCCAATTACCTGTCTGGGGTCTCCAGACAAAAATGGGTTAATGCTTAAATATGGAAGGGTACTCTGGGAAAGCTTCATTATCACCTTATTTTGCATGTAAGAAAACTGAAACTTTCGGTATTTCTGGAACTAGCATTATTTTCTAACATCTACATAAAAATTACTCTTTCAGTCTTACTTTATTAGTTGTAAACTGTGTGAATGAATTTGAGAGAAAGGGTCTAAAGTAGCCAATAGAATACACCTTGTTGATTTTCCGCCATGTTTTATAAGGGAGATAACTTTAATGACTTCATGTTTACTTGCCTGCACACCAAGGTTCTTCTGAAAAGGGATCTACTAAAAGGAATTCTACTCTAAAAGGAAAGAATTTGCTCCCCTGGAGCAAATTCTTTCCTTTTAGAGTAGATCCCTGAGGAAACCATACATTTTCAGGAAATGATGATAATGATTTGTGTTTTAAATTTTATTTAAGTCACATCGAGATGATGGAAGCTTGACAATGAAAAGCGTCAAACAGTCATGAGCTGAATTCTGGTCCTAGCCAGATTCAAACTTGGGACCTTGTGATCCAAAGTCGGGACCGCTAACCACTCGGTCACCCAGATGCTTCAAATTTTCAGAAATGTTACTTCATTTATCACAGTTCTTATTATGACAAGACGAAAAGAATTACTTCAACAGTACATGTATTGCTAAAACATTAAAAAAAAAAAAATGTACTGTAGAAGATAGTGTTGTCCTAATGATCGATTATAATTAATCATCAGTCATTTTTACCTCCTATGACTCATGACCAGAAAGAATTTTCATAGCTGACTAATTGGAAAAATTTTATTTTTAGGAACATGCCATTTTTATTTTAATATGCAAGTAGTTAGAAAATGAAATACTAAACTATTTGGGTCATTTTAGATTTGTGGTGAATAAAGGTGAAGAAATTTGAGAAAAATAGCCTGAAATAAGCATGGCTCCAAATAAGGCAGAAAGTACTGATCTTGTTCTTATTTCTCCATGAAAACATATGTTTTAGGTACTCATTAGAAACACCTTATAGAGGTGCCTCTAATGAGTACCCATAAAATATATTTCATGAAGAAATAAGAAAAATGTTATTAAGCTACTCCACCTCATCTGGAGCTATGAATAAGTACTTGAACTGATGATCAACAATGAAATTCTGGCAAATTCTCAACACCAGCAGATAATATTTCCAAAGCTAGTATGAAAGTGTATGATACAAGAGGAAGGCTATGCTGAGAGATTTGTTCAAATAATGATGGCAGGAATTCAGACTCTAGATAATGGAATCCCCGTAAATATTTTTCTCATTTGGTGAGGCGCTTCTAATGAGTACCACAACAAATGTTTCATGGAGTAATATGAAAAACAATAACTTTTTTTGCTGAAAATTAGCTTTATCTAGAGCTCTACGGAATTGTTCTCAATAGATGCCAAGATAATATATCAATCACTGTTTGTAAACATTTACTTTCACAACTCTAGGTAAGGGATATCTAGATAAATAATTTTCTTATTTTGTTCTGATAGCATATATTGTGGGTATTCCTTAGAAGCAACTCACTAAGGCAGTTCTATTGAGTAAACACAACATGTTTTCAAATTGTATCCAAAGTAGATGATTTGATTAAAATAATGTCAAGTCTTCAAAAATAATAATAATAATAATATTATTAAAAATCACACATCCTTGTCTACTGTTGTTGCCAACAGCATGATGGTGGTTAAACAACAAAGAAAATTCTTCTTTAACCTTTACGATACTATGAGCAAATTTATCAGATGACCTATTGAAATATTTTTTTCTTATTTTTCCCAGAAAACAGGATTTGAAATTTCTCAACACCTGTTCTCTCGGAAAAATTGGAACACTATTTCAATATGTGGTCTGCAGAAAATTTTACCCAGAGTGCTAAGCATTAAACATATTAAGGGGAATGGATAGGGGAGGTAACTCTTGCAAAACAGTTTTTGCCTCCCTTCTTAAAAGACTTCGGGAGCCAATTCTTTCCTTTAGAGTTTTCCCTCTCTTCAGAAGGAGTTTCAGAAGGACTCTACTCCAAAAGGGAAAGAATTTGCTTCCCTTGGGAGCAAATTCTTTCCTTTTAGAAAAGACCCCTTTTCAGAAGGGGCTTGGTGTGCATGAAAGCAAACAGGAAGTCACAAAATTTGTCACCCTGGTAAAACATGGCAGAAAACCTACCAAGTGTATTTTGTTTCCTTTATCAAAATTTAAAATACTTTATTAAATATTTGAACTGGTTAAAATATCATTCTGCTTTCCTAACCCTGGTCCTGATGAACCCACATATGTCCTGCCTTAGCAAACAGTGTAGATCCAGATCTTCTGAAGAAGCCAACTGATCTGAATCTGCACTGTTTGTCAAGTATGTGAACTTGAATCAACAACCTGGATCAAGTGATCTGATTGGCTGAAAATTAGAAGTGGGCATGGCATTGTGATTTATCTAGCATGGCGATGGTTAAATCTGGAGTTTTTCTATTTACTGATTAAATATTTGCCAAATAGTGTAAGTCAATAGATTGCCCACATTATGCTTTGGTGATAAAAGATGAAAACTAACAGCTCAAGTATAGAGCTTATTTACAGTACTGGATTCCATGTGGCAGGATTACCTGTGAGTAAGGAGGTGGGGCACCTTGTGGAGGGGCAGCACCATATGCAGGAGGGGCTCCATATGGGGCACTACTGGGTGGATATGCTGTAAAAAGAAGAACGAAACACATGTATTATGGCACTGTACAAGGAAACTCAACTCAACTCAGCTCAGCTCAGCTCAATTTGACCTAATTACCTCACTGTGCACTTAGGTTCTTCAATCTTCAAAATTACTGGGAAAACTTGTAGTAAACTATGTATCCACCAACTAAAAATATGCTGTAAACACAAGGTCAGCAAATGACTTATCTAATGGTGTTTATGCAATGTTTTTGTGTTGTTGTTTTTTTTCTTTCTGATTTTCTTTATGAAAGAATATGCAGGGTTTGCACTAGGATTATTTTTTCTTTCCCCACCATTTCCGCCAATTTGATTTTTTTTGTGCCACTTTCTTTAACTTTGAGCCAGATTTTGAGCCAAATTTTGGCCATTTTTCGTCAAAGAATTATCTTGTCAGAAAAAAGGTGTTCTTTTATTGATTCCTTTAATGGCAGCAGTAGATTCAAGAATCAGTATAGTGTGAAATGTGGGAGGTCGGGGGGTGGGGGGGACTTGAAATTAATTCTCACACTGATTTTTAAAACTTCTGCTGTAATTAATGAATTACAATGTCATGAATTAATAATAAGTTTTGTTTTGCATTTCGAATGTTGAAGACACAAAAATAGAACACTTTACATGGAAACGAAAGTTCTGAAAAGTGCTGTATAAGCCAATAAATATAATGTTATTAATGTATTATACTGTAAGAGAATAACGTAACATAATATTCATTTGTACCCTGATAAATGCGGGGTAAGTTTCTTACACAGCAGGTTTTACTGTTTTAAGGGAGCTAACTGCAACTGACTTAAAAGGGAGTTTACTGCAATTGCTTTACGAGTCGGGTCTATGCGAAATGGAATGGGGAACAGCATTTTTTTTATGAATCGCGCCAATAAAAAAGATGGGGCATGCTTATACAATAAGCGGTTAACCAGTTCATTGAACACCCTTCCGCAAGAAACTTGTAACTGCCAATCTTGAAGCAGTGGAAGGAGCGAATGACCGTAGCAAATACATGTGTTTCATGATAAATCGCTACCATCTGTGGGGATCGAATGTACGATCTGGACCATCGGAGACTAATGTGTCCACCTCCGAGGCATTATTCATGTTTTTTTTTGTGTGTTTTTTTTCGGGACGATGTTCGATGATCGTCAAATAAAATTAAGGCTCATAAGAAGGTACCGAAACATGCTTAATTAAAGTCGGCACTGTCAAAGTGTACTTACCGCTTTAATAAGCAGAACCGATTAATGACAATAATTATTTCTCGTGTAATCAATTTGTTTTCCATCTTTGTGTTTGACATAGGGTTCCACGTGATTACATTCTGGGTAAATTTCCGTGACGTAGGCGATGCGACTCTGACATTAATTCCTGATTGGTAGTTTCGTCAGAGTGTCATGAATATTGAGGACGAAAGGCGTGGAAAATGGGAGGTGCTACTGTCAAACTGCGCATCACGGCACGTGACCTTATATCACTTTCATCAAATTCAGGTTAATTTGATCAGCTACCGTTTTCTGATCGATAACTGAGTTGTTAATTGGCGAATTATACAATCAAGGCAGGTGTGATAGACACGCGCGACAATTATATGGCTCAGTAGCGGGTAATTCAGACAATATTTTTTTTTCGCCACTTGTTTTCGCCAGTTTATGATTTTTTGTGCCAAATTTTATTTTTCTGCGCAAATGGCGACTATGGCGATCGGTAACGCGAACCCTGATATGTTGTGGGTACTCATTTAAATTGCATTCACAAGTCGATGCAATTCAAATAGGTACCCACAACATATGCCTATGTAAAGAAGTAGACAATAAGTACACTGGATGTAATCTGAAGACTACAAAATTGCATGACTGTGCGCTTATAGGGGTATGTGCGAAGACTTGAATCACTGACGGATGCTGGGCATACAACAAGGACTTAGGTACTTGCCTCCTACTAATTCTCATACTGAAACATTTCCCTTAGTTTCTGCTATAATTCTTTAATCTTTGAAGAACCCTGAATTTACCTGTGACAGTAGTGACAACACACGTTGACAGTCTTAATACTGCTGGATGAGTGTTAAACAGAGTAGATCCTGATTAGATGTCACATTCTTAGGCATCTGATCTGGGTCTACACTGTTTACTTTGGCATGCCTGGCTACATACTAATGGTAAATGGCGTAGTTTCTCCATGAAAATAAATCTTATAGTACTCATTAGAAAAAGCACCTACCGGTACATGTACATGTATATTGTACAGACAACCCTCTTTATTATATCGACACTCTATACAACGACAAAATTCGTTATAACGACAATTTGACTGTCACAAAACCTTCGCTTAAGAGGTAACAATTAGTTACAAATTATGCAAGAATATTGTATTTAATACTTTAAAGAAACATATGTTTTGATATTAGTTAGAATTGCTTCAGTGAGGCAATTCTAACAAATATCCAACAAATATGTTCTATGAGGAAATAAGGACAAAACAAGACCTTTCTTACATATCAATCTGCTCATTAGGTATTCTGTACAACAGCAAATTCATTTTAATGGCAATGTCTTTGGGAACAAATGATGTCGTTGTAACAATGGTTCACTGTAGTATTAATTACACATAAGATATACATGTACAGGTATATAAGTTCCCATGAAAAAAAACTACACTGCAACCTCTTTATGAGATGGTGCATAATAAGATGATTTGGATAGAAGATAGTTAAAGATAGACATCAAAAGTGTGAATCCAAACAAAAATGTATAGATTATATAGAAAAATGACCATTTATGGTCATTTTTCTATATAATCTAGAATTATTTGTTTGGTTACAACAATGTTGTATAGCTAATATGGTTTTCACTTTGGGTCCCATCAGTCATGTTATAGAGAGTTGTGATACACATATACAGTCGAACCTCAATAACTAGAACCTCTTTGGGACCATGGAAATTTGTTCAAGATATGTGTAGTTCGAGCCACTGAGGGGTAATCATGACTCCAGGTCAGGAGGAAAATGGTGATAATTTAGGGAACTTTTTTCGATCGTCTTGACAATAATGGTACATGTATGTTGACAGTACTCATTAGAATTGCCTCAGCAAGGCAATTCTAATTTGTACATATGACATACAATTTCATGATAAAATAAGAAAATTTCCTTAATTATTTGTTTTCTTGAGCTATCAGAAGAATTTTGTAGGGACTCAAAAATGAGTTTGAATTTGCCTTGGTAAACGAGCCGTCAGTGTAAGCTATTGAGGTTCGACTGTATATATAAATACAGAAAATCATAAATGTCGAGCTATGAGAATAATCTTGGTCTATGTTTTATCATATGACTGATATATGTTATCAAAGGTTTATATCATACCTTGCTGACCAGGATAACCACTCTGATATGGTGCTTGAGGGTATCCCTGGGGTGGTGGATAATACCCGGCAGCTGGGGGTGCTGTGGGGTATTTGCCTGAAAAGAAAAAGAAAGTAAACTTCATGCATGTTATCGTTTAGATAACTTACTCCCCTGCAGAAGTGGCTAATAATCAAAGAAAGCAAAAGCATGAAGTACTCATATACACATGTTCAGTTTGATGAAAATAAATAATAATTTGAAGATTTGTTTACTGTTGTTTCAATATAATGATCTTGTGTCAAAAGAAAGCATTGCCTTACAGGTAAGGTAACTCTGTGAAAATGGTTTTGTCACCCTTCTGAAAGTTGTCTGCTCTAGTAGGATAGAATTTGCTGCCTATGGCAGGAAACTCTTTCCTTTAAATGCAGACCACATTTCAGAAAGGATTTGGTGTGTAGGAAACCAAACAGGAAGACACAGAAACTATCTCCCATGTTAACCTTGTCCTGCTGAACCCGGATAAACCCTGCCTTTGCAAACAGTGTAGATCCAGATCAGTTGGCTTCTGAAGACGCCAACTGATCTGGATCAGCACTGTTTGCCATTAAGCATATGAATTTATAGCAACAATCCAGATCAAGTACATGTAATCTGATTGGCTGAAAATTAGAAGTGGACGTGGCATCTTAATTTATTCAGAAGGACAAACCATATGTATCTAGTCCCTTTAAGCTCCCTACTTGTTTTACACTAAAACTGCTATGCCCGCTCTAACATAATGAAACCGACTCTTTTTAACATCTTTATTTCTTTTTGCATGTGAGTTTTCACTGGTAATTTACATTTTCTTTTACATACCTGACATAGTTGTGTGCTCTGTTACTTGTACTTTTGTTCAGATATTTCCTGAAACATAGAAAAGAAATGTTAGGTGTGCAATAAAAAATATGGTAGATCTATGCCTTGATTTTTTTCAGTAAGTATTGCCTATCCTGACTGATTAATTCTTCAAAAATACAGACGCATGTGTCACGATCTTTCATCTCTTGGGGCTAGGATTATTGACAGACAGGTTCACTCGTTAGTTGACACTTCCCAGTAAAATCACATTGTTTGTTTGCAGACAATCTGACCTAGAGTTTGACAGGCGCACAATCCACCCCTCCTCATTCTAACGTGCCTAATATTTTTTTTTTCTTTTTCATTTCAAAGTTTTCTGATGCCAAATTTTCATCAACGTGATAGCAAATGCACCATTATATTATAATGTTGACCTTTGCTCCTGAAAGACGACATGCGGTGACAAGCAAAATAGTACCTTATCGCTTATGCAAGATATCAGTCTGCCGTGCATTCTGCTCATAAAAATAGTTATTTCTGTTGGCCAAAAGGAATTTCTTAGTCCCGCAGAATGTGTCCAGTAAACCTCGTGTAGATTCCCATGGGACAGTTTAGATATGCACCGGGCTATGGTACACAATTCTGGGCTGTTCATGTTTCCAGTACCAGGCATGTCACCGGATAGTGGAAAGTGGTCCGGTGGAGTTAGGGGGGAGAGCATGAGAGGGGGATTTTTTCCATCTCGTAAGTGGGGTTCGAGAAAAATTTTGTGAATTATCAACGCATGTACGTGCTTTTTAATGCATTTTGGAAGCTTTTGGGGCCAGAATTTCAGTCATTCAAAGTAAAAAAGTTTTATACATAACTTGCTGACCGACAAGTTCTTTGATTTAGAATAATTAGAAAAATAGATTGAGGGGATTTAAACTTTCTTCTGTGGCTCTCTTAATACATTCTGAATCAAAGCTCAACAAGTTTATCATGTCTTTGATATATCATCTATTGATAGCCTACTAATCCTTTAAAGATAATGAATTAAATCAAACAGGTGTCATTATAATGATTGCAGTGTTTGGCACGACGTGTGACTGTTTTGTTTTCACACCTTGGACAGGCTTACCGGTGAAACCAGCCATGAGCGTTATTGATAACTGCATTAACAAAACAGGCATTAAATGGGGCACTTTTGATAATGCCATTAAACAATTTCACAGATAAGCACAACAGAAAAGGCTGAAATAATAATAATAAAAAAAAATGTGGTGCAGCTGAAAGCATGCTCGGCCAAAAAAGTGGACCGCCATCGACGGCCTTGAGTACAAGTTAAAAAGTTACGTTTTTGCCTGCTCCCACATGAAGAAATTGTGTGCTCATAACGGTGATGTCACATGAACTCATGGCAGAAAACCGAACTTATTACCATGTAAAATTGCAGAGCCTTTTCTAGTCAGAAATGCATTTGAAACACATATATATTAAAAATAGACCCAAACTGCATCAATTATTTTTCTGCGAATTTTAGCAGAAGATTGAAACTTCCGCAAGTAAACAAGAGCCAGACTTTTTTCACAGCATATATCGATCGCACCACTTTGCAAAGTAAACACTGAAATGACATTTTGTGGGAAGCTCAACACAGAAGTCCATGATCAGAATGTGACATATATATTTGCGGTAACATGTAAGAAAGCATTAATTGGATTTGAGTAAATTGACTGATAAATGTTTTACTTCACTAACAAAAACCCTCAATGTCAACACTCAAGATTAAAAGATAACTGCAGACAGCAACGAACATTTTGGGTGCTGTGGCAGTGTGGGGTACCAAATTTAAATGAAAGGCAATGGAGGAGGGGTGTCACTGTGAGGATTAATTCAGTATTTCTTGAGAAGTGCCTCTCGAATCATTTGCCAAAGAATCTACAAAATATAAATATCTGCTCTACATGCAAAAGAAAATGAAAGGGTTCAAGTTTTGTTACCACTGAAATAAAAAGCTAAAAAAAAAAAAAAAAAAAAAGTAGAATGCTAAAATCTTTTAATAAATTATTTAAATTTGGCAGCATTCACCCCTGCAAGTTCAGTAGGCTGGGATTGTCACATCTCCCTGATCATGGAACACGTCTCCCGAATTTCCCATGAGGGATACGCAGGGTTAGAAATTAACAGTAGCAAGTAGCAAATTTGCTACCTGAAAATTCAGTTTGCTACCTGGTAAAACTGTTGGTAGCAAAAAGTTGCTACCTGGTACAGTGCCCTGAACACTATCAACTTTGTGTTGTGAATGACCTCAGTGCAAATAAGGCTTGTTGTTTCATGTTAATTGTCTGCTAAGCAGACAGTTCACATGTATGTCAATCCTGACTTTTGCTGAAGTAGAAAAATACTTTGAAAATGCTGTCTGCTAAATATGCTTAGCTTGTGAAGGTTTAACCCATGACACGGGGGCAACATCTTTTGCTGCCATGTAGATGCATTTTGCTACCTACTTTCAGACCAGGTAGCAACTACTTGCTACTTATAAAAAAAGTTAATTTCTAACACTGGATACGTGACGGCTCCCTATATTTCTGGGCCAGTTTCATGCCTGTGAAACCACCACCAATAGTAATATATATGCACCAAATGAGTATCACATTTCTGTTGGACATGTCTTACATATTGTTGAAGAAACTGTTTTGGTAAATCAAAGACGTATAAAATTACAAGATTCGCAACTAAACGAAATCCCGCAATATCTCGTGCGTCCCTGTTTTAAGAGTCCTACGGTCGCGAGAGCCGCGCGAGACTTTCGTTACCAAGACAACACAGGTACGCTATCGCCGGTATCACTCGAAAGAGCGAACAACCACGACCGTAATTCTTGATTGTTTTCTCTCACAGCATTAATAAACATTACCTTTTTTTTCTTGATTGTTTTCTCTCACAGCATAAATAAACATAATCTTTTTTTTTTTTTTTTTTTTTTACAAGGCGTCATTCATATTATTTAATTGATAAAAAGGAGAAATGAATTTGTAAACGTCGGCGATTTTCAAGAAGCGAAAGACATCGAAGATTCACAGCTGCCGGTAAAAATCTGTCAGGTGTTTTCATTTCAATTATTTTCTGTCCCGATCAGCATCAGAATCTCAATGATACTTGATTTTTTTTTAATTTATTCATTCGGGGTTTTACGTTTCTTTCAAGATTATTTCACTTATATCGAGGCGACCGTTAATCAGATGCGGGTCTGACAGTGTTTTTGGAGTTACAAAACTGGCAATGCCCTACAACTGTGTTCCATAACAAATAATGGGTAGGGTGAATGAAATAAACATTTTCACCTGTTCTATGATGATTTAAGACCTGAAATGCTGGCCAACACAGGATAAGATATAATTTTAACTAATAATAATAATATCTGACATAAAAATCAGAAAACTGAAAAGTTTTATGTGTTACAAAATGGGCAATGCCCCGTCAACTATTCCATAACAAACAATGGGAGGGCGATTGGAATAAACATATAAACTCATAAATATTACATATTTTAGGATGATACAGGGCTTGAAATGCGGGCCAACACAGGTTCAGGTATAACTGTAACTAACAGTAATAATATCTGACAGAAAATTTAGAAAACTGAAATGTTTTTTGCGTTACAAAATGGGTAATGCCTTGGCAACAACCAGTGGTTCCAGTGCATATAACGGGTGGGGGTATATGAAATACAACACACGTTTAATGCATGGTTTGGCTGATTTAGCACTTTAAAATGCTGGCCAACACAGGATCAGATATAATTTTAACTAAAAATTATAGTGTCAGACAGAAAACGCAGAAAACTGAAATGTTTTTCGTGCTACAAAAGGGCAATGATTTGGAAAACTCGCATCAGTCTTTCATCACTCAATGTGTACAGCACTGTTCAACGACGGTCTTCTTTCTCAGTTGATTCGGCAGATGTGCAAAAATAACTGGGTAGTTAGTAAACTTGAGACATTCAAGGACCTATTTCGTTCCCTTAAATTCGCTACATAAAGTAAGAAGTTATATAAAACTTACTTGAAATCTGCTAAAAATTCATGCTCCAGTCTACATGATGAAACCCGTTTTTGTTGGTAAAACGATGTTGTTTTGACTAATTCATGACATAAATGGACACAGTTGATTAAATAAAATCTATTGAAGGCAACAGTTTTTAGCAGTAACGATCATACGATAGTATTTCATCAACAAATATTTCTTGGCGAAGAAAAAAACAAGATGGCGGCAAGTGACGCTATCGGTTCTCGAACGTCTCTCGCGGTTTCTCGGGGTATCACGAGGTGTGTTGGTTCTTTCTATTACGCGGAGAACAAGTTGCAAATCCTTGTATTATTTACGTCCTTGGGTAAATGCATAATTTCAAGGATTTTTTTTTATTCATTGTGGTATGGTTCTAGATTTTAACCTGTTTGTTCACATACAATGTATATCTGGAATAGTAAACTGTATTTTGACCTATGTACCTTATATACTGTGACCATAAACAAACAAACAAACCCACCTGAAACAGTTATGATAAACATGTACTGTCCAGCAATCAACAATCATCATATTTTTTATGAATAACTTCTTTCAACGACGAGGAAATCAGAAGGAAAGAGGAAGAGAAATTCGAGCATTATTTTCAACTATGTTTCAAAAAAACTTACTCAACGATCTTCTTAATTTATTGCAGTGTAAGGACTGGACTTTTACAATGAAATCCTTTGTTTGAAGTTAGTATTTATTCACGTATTTTTTATTATTTTTCTTTCAAATGAAACCAAAACAAACAATTGTATTAATGGAGAGAAAATTGAAATATTCCGAATGAGCTTTGGATCCTTTTGATTAAGCTCAAAATGTCACACCGGTCATATTCGCGCCCTCGCGGTGTTCTATTTGTCAGTCCATGAAATTTTGAGTTGTGGGTCACCGCCATTGTGTATTGTTGCTGTTTTTAGTTTTTTCTTTCTTTCTTTCTTTTTTTTTTCATTGATTTTTTTTTTGCAATACGTTTATTTAGAAAATTCATCACATACGAACAATAGCAGGGGAAATAACTGCTTGCTATTGATCTTCCCTGAGTCATTTTTCACTGCTTGAGAAGATGAAACTGATCTGTAAGCTCTATTTTTTTATTCATACCACATCTTTTTCACAATAAATTAATAAATAAATAAATAAATAAAAACAATCGGACACTAAACATCAAGAACATATTAAGCTTGAGTAAATAATGTAGAATCATTCTGATTAGGGGTGCCACTGCCAGTTTTCAACACTAGGAGGTAATAATCAGTTTTAGAAATTTTTAGTAAAATAACGAGAAGAAAGACAATTATATTATCGTATTCGATCTATTAAACCCCTACCCTAATAAACGCCTCTTGCCACAGGGCGAATATTAGAACTAAGATGGTAAGTATAAATTTAAGAAGGTGGGGATTATGATATTGGTCGTAGCTCCTATGTGACTCTGTTGCCCGGCTACGTTAAAAATCTGATTGATTTATTTATTTATTGATTGATTGATCGATTGATTGATTATAAAATTGATGATCCTACATACAGTTCTGTTCACCCACATGGACAAACAAGAGAAATACTAAATGAACCTCTTATTCTGATCCTAATGTTAGTTTGCAAGTCATATTGTGTATGTAACATATATTTGAAGGTAATAAAAATATATTTTAACCAAACAAGAGAACAAACAAAATAAAATTCCACAGAATTTATAGGTCCGTCATTGACACCCATTTTGATTTACAGGTTACGTATTCTATCGATAGCCAGTCGTCAGTTCATATTATTCATTGATAAGCATTTTTATCTATGATTATAATTATGAAAATAGAACATTTAGCCGTGTTATTCCTCTCGTGTACTCGTATTACACCTATTCTCAGAATAGATGTACATCTGCGTATTTTTGCTGTCCTTTGCATTTTTTTTCATACCAAACACAAAACATATGATCCTCACATTATTCAATTTACAGGTCTGGTCCTTGCGTTTCATTTAGTAGTAATATACTAATAGTATGTAACAGTTTTGGGCAATATTTTCTTTATGAAAGTGGTCATTTTTGAACAAAATTTGATGTCCTTTCTTAGGGTCCTTACAATCACAAGTTGTTTTTTGTACATGAACATAGAAACATTGCTGCAAAATCGCTCTTATATTTGGTGTAACATGTTCAGCTACCACATAAAAGAAGTTTAGTTTCAAGTCGTTTGCTTAATTTTTGTTGTAGCTCAAAATACAGATGTCCATCGTTTCAGTGTAAGCTACGTTACAATGACCATAATGAATAATAAGTCAAGTCCGAATTGGTCATTTTAGACTATTAAAATGCTTAAATCATAGACGTGCACATGTACTATTTGTTTCCATACAGCAAAGATGCATTAAACGGCGATATTTCGTGTCTTGGATTCGACAAGCCACGCCCAGTCAACCGAATGGATAAGGATGTAAGCTACGTTACTTCAATTACAGGAAATTCAAAATAGATTAGCGCATTTGACCCCTGTTTTCCTTTACACATGGATGATAAGTGCCGTTATGCTTCATATGATATTTTATACATACCTTTGATATCAGGCAACACCTCTTTAAACCTGCGATGTAAGCTACGTGATGTAAGCTACGTTATCACGCTTTCGAATTTCGGGCTGAAACTGCAGCTGCAGTTATAGAATATGCATATCATTTAGAGGTATCGCTTTTTCATGCACAAAAGTTCAGCTGCACTCGGTTTTGAAGGTCAGAGCATCTGCTCGTGTTATTTTTGCTTCCCGAAAAGTTTTTTTGCCAACAGGAGATAAATCGTCACTAGTTAGTATTAAATCACATATTTTTTACTATACCTCCACTTCTAACTGTAGCGAAAAATGCATGCGATTATGAACTGTTTTGAAAGAGTTTTGCTTTAGACTCAGGTTCAGCAAAAACTTGACAAAATTTAAGCAAAACAGAACGATTTTCGTGGCAGATCTGTATTTCGGCACAAATGGGTACATATGAGCATCCAGGGAGTATGAATTTAAAATGTAAGAAAAACTGTACTAATATCTGTTTTCGTCACATACTTCAAGCAATAAGGCAATGATTTAAATTTAAATAAAACGACCCGAAAGTGGCCATTTATTCCCTATTAATGGTCTAGTAAAGCAATGGTAACGTAGCTTACGACTTTCATCAGGAAGCAGAACTACGATGATGAATTGGCAGAATATGACATTCAAATTGCACAAGCATATAGAGAAATGTGAGATTTAATGTCCATTTATCAAATGAAAACAAAAAACTTCGTTATTAGGTGCATAATTTTAAAGCTATGACTGCTGAGATGTTGGTAACGTAGCTTACCAGTTTGGTAACGTAGCTTTCTTACATGCTTATGACTGTCTTATGTTGGTTATACTCAACTGTATGCCCTTTTGAAAACCATCAAAGATTCCTCGACTTCAAAATGTTGAAAGAACGTCGACTGGACGTTTAATTGACGTTATTTGAACATTGTATGCCCATCATCCAGCAAGATAACAAGCCTATGCAATGAATACCCCTGCAAACCCCACCTAATATAGTAAAAAGTTGGGTTTGAAGGGATATTTATTATTTCCTAATTTCTGCTCTCAACGATAGAATGTGGGTACTCATTCGAACCGCCTCATTGAGGCGGTTCGAACTTGTACCCACAATCAATGTTTTGAGTAGCAATAAGAAAAAATATCAAAAATTTTAATCTGAAAATTTTCCTTTTTTTCAGCAACAAAATTTCCATTGTCTTGAATAGACATTTTTTCGTAATATTGAAAGTGCACGGGTAATTAAAACTTTAATACGTATTATCAGAATATGTTGCTTCAACAGATTTCCGGGTTGAATAAACAGCTGTAGTTCACATGTAAAACTGTCCCAGCTAGTTTCATACTTGACAAATTGACTGCTGCATTGTATTCATAGATAAGTACATAAAGTTTTGGTAGTGGCTTTTTGAGACTGACCAGACTGTGCGGATGCGCAGACTAATGGAACTCGTCAATTTAAACAGAAGGCATTGCTGAACGACTCAATTGATTTATGTAATCTACGTTACCAATGCAAAAACAAAAGAATTAAGCAGAGAATTATAAATTATTAGCTGTTATCAAATTTCTATATTGAAAATTTAATACAAAATACAGGATTTGTTTAAGATCCTGTATGCTGAGGTTTAAAAAAACTCTAGATATGGAATGATACTGTCGCAGATTGAAAATGAAGGTAATATACATTCATATTTTATGAAGACAAACTGTTGAAATGAAATGACATATCTAATAGTCAAAATATATAGATTACATTGTTTTAATGTTGTAATAAGTTGAATAAGTCCATTTGTTCTCTGATGTTCTTAATGTTTTGTGTTTATCTGTTTAAAGATTTTATCAACTTCGGTAATCTACGTTACCATAATTAAATCATTCTTTCCACATAATATGTAAAGTTTTATTAAATGCCCCTGTCTGTTTTGTATTAAGTAATAAATAGACACCAAGTCTGTAAAACCGGAAGCAGAAAAGAAGAGATGTTCTCTATGTGGCTGAAAGTGAACAATTTGGTTCACATAAACACTACAACTAATCATACACAGCATAAAAAAATCTTTATTCCATACGAAAACATGGTATGTTTATAACAAATATTGTATCTTTTATTACATTCTAGAAACATCATCGATAGCAAACTGACTTGGGATAATACATGATTGATCATAGTTCTTGGATACAGTAGCTTCGAGTTTTATCCGGTACAGTAACGTAAATTACACATGAAAATTACCCCTTTGTTAACAATATCCTTGCAATTTTGTATCAATCGGACCCTGAGTCGGCATATTTTGGTTTATGAGTCTCAATATACTAAATATCGCGTTGAGTGCAAAAAAAGAGATATTCTGGCACAATTTTTTTTTTCGGATTTTTTTCTTCAGGATGTACATCTATTCTGAGAATAGGTGATTAAGATCCGTCTATATGCATCTCGCATAAACAATTCTGTGTTCAATAAGGTAAAAATTTGAGAAGACGACATCATAGCAAGTTACCCCGCCACTGTAAACCTATATTTTAAACAGAAATTTCAGTAAGTCAAGAAAACTAGTTGTTTAACATTATCAAGCGTCATAACTCATGTTACAAGTAACACAAAAATGCCATTTTCATACTGAAACCGTGGTTACTCGCCCAGAAGTCATCACATAAAGTTCGTTTGAACTGGATAAAATATTAAAAAAATGATAATAAATACTCATGTTATGGCGCGGATTTCCTTTGAATTAGACAAAAGACACTCAAGTTATGTCGTGAAAATTGATTTCAAGTTAACAAAATATTTTGATAACTTTTTACCAACAAGTATTTTCATATCACATACTTTTTTTTACCAAAGACAGGAAAGAGAGTTTAGAAAATGGAAAGTAAAAGAAATAGAAAGTGGGAAGAATTAAAGAGCAGAGCTATAAAGACAAGCTAGTAAAATCTATAAGTTCGCGGTAGATCACATAAAGTGGATGTAAAGTTTTTTTTCCATACCATTCTCTAATTCTTCCGGATACAATGTACGTGGAGAGTGATCATGAAATATTTTCTACGGTCATTCTCTCCCTTCCGCTGATTCAAGAAGGGCAGTTGTCAGTTTCTGGCGAAAGAATGTGCACAATACTGGTTAACTGCTTAGAGGACTAAGCCTGCCCAGTAAATGTGTGGTTAGGTAAACTGACCGCGCTCGAATTGACACCATTGAGTTGACTGGGCCGTAAAACCTCAACACAAGCAAACAAACGTTTTAAATAATGTACTGGTAAATATTTACTGAGTACGTCAATGTGGCGAAACACATCACTTATGACGTCAGCTTACATAGTTTGCGATCGCTGCCATTTTGAATTTTGTCTCCCCTCGAAGGTTAGATTCCATCCATTCTCCGTCTGTTTACAAGCTAAGCAAGATTTGTTTTGCGCACGAACTCCCAGCTGGGGTGGGGGTACTCTGAATTTTGCCTGCTACATAGGCTAGGACTATTTTTGGGGTTAAGAATTTTGAATTTTACTATTATTGATGGTTTGTGGGGAAAAGTGGCTATTTTGGGGGTTTATTGGCCATTTGCAGCTATTTTTGCGGGTCACTTTCAAAACTGACTATTTTTGGGGGTCTATCATAATTCTCTCTCCTTCTCTCTCTCTCTCTCTCTCTCTCTCTCTCTCTCTCTCTCTCTCTCTCTCTCTCTCTCTCTCTCTCTCTCTCTCTCTCTCTCTCTCTCTTTAGTATTGTAAGAATACCTTCTGTTGAACTGATACTTGTTTTTTGTTGTTTTTTTTTTTTTTAATTTAAACAGCTCTATTTCTGCTGTGCATCAGTTCAGTGCCATTAAAGTAATCATAGCGCTGCAGGCCTGGGCATCAGAATAGTCTTCTATTGTCAACAGGTTTTCATAAACTTTAATTCAAAACTTTCAGTTAGTTATTATTACCCTATCTATGGATAAGATACTTTTTTTCAATCAAAAAGTATGGATTTTTTTCTCATTTTTCCATGAAAACATATGTTGTGGTACTCATTAGAAGCGCCTCGGCAAGGCACCTCTAATGAGTTCCTACAACATATGTTTTCATGGAGGGATAAGAAAATATTAATCTGATACCACCCCCATCCCTCCCCTTTTATCTAGAGATATAGTTAGCCTATTTAAAACTTAGTTTTAGTGTGTTTTTTTTTTTTTTTTTTTTTTTTTTGTTTTGTTTTTTCGCAACCAAACATGTGTTGTGGGTGCTCATAGGAGGCCATTACAATGAATACCCACAATGTACATATGTTTTGCAACGAAAAATGACAATAAGGAAATTATCACCAATTTGTCGTCTGCTGAATATTCCCAAAAAGTGGTAATGGTAAAAGACAAACCGCATTTATGCATGTGTGTGAATGGGTCTAATCCCGAACTTGAAAGTTATCTGAGGCACAAATAGCAAAATTGGTCAGCTTTTCAGATACGCAAATACTCGTTCTTTTTCGTTCTACTATCGGCTATCTCCGTAAACAGTCGTGTTTTTGGCTTGCGAGTTCGTTCAGTTTTAGTCTCTACTTGAAAAGGACCCGCGCAAGCGCCAGTATGACATTAAATTTTAATCCATCGGACAGATTTCAACCTGAAGAAAGAAAGTTCCAAGGTTATTTTTTTATTATTTTATTCAGACTTAACATCGCTTTCAATAATCTTTCAGCCATATCGCGACGGTGTCTGGATGTGACAGCTAGGGAGCTCAATGCTCATTTTAAGAGTGCTGCCTCACTGAGATATCACAGCTCAGATAATTTGAGACGGGAAGAAATTCAAGTTTAGCTTGACGTCATTTGATGGGATTTTCGAATTAAATAACGTTGTGGTTTTACTCACAGACATTTGTGCAAGATATTTATGAAAAAGTATAATGACATTTGTTTTATACAAAGCGAGTTATGACTGGAAATGCTGTTTTTAATTAAGGGCTCATAACTCCATAATTTATGACTGCGAAAGAATTACTTTTGTGATTTTCAAAGACAGACGTTTGACAAAAATGATCATGAAGGCATTTTAACGAGAAAAGTACAACACGAGCCGGTATCCAAAATTCGAAACTGTATAGTTTTTATTGCCTTTGAGTATATATTATTATTTGTTCTGAGCAAAGATGTTAAATGCCTCTTTACTGATGCTTATTGCCATTAGTACGAAACAATGTTTCATGGGTAAACCGGTATATATTGTTAGCACATGTCCTGCCAATATTATACATTCTCTACTTCGATAGCGGGAAAGGGATTCAATAATCATGTTGCTTCCATTCCAGTCCCATTAACGTGTCATTGTATGTAAATATCATATGCATGTCAATTGATTGATTTGAAATAAAATATGTTTAAACCACCAATGAGACTCAAACCCGAATCCGTTCGTAGGAGAGGCCACTAAACCACAGAGGACAGTATTAAGAACTGACCAAAATGAAAGTACTTATTGGCTAGAGTTTTCAATGCAGTTTGAAATAAGTGAATCGCCTTCCCAGTCCGCTTCCCCTCTCCCCCTTCCCTTCCCCTCTCCCCCTCCCCCCCCCCACACACACACAGTTTGAAATAAGTGAATCACCTCTCCCTTCCCCCCCTCCCCCACCCCTCTAAAAACACACAAAAAGAATATGCTTAATTTCGTGTACCATTACGTTTTAATTTTATGTTCATTGTTCTTTCTTTCGGTTCACAGCTTTATTGTTTACAGACATCAGAAGGCATAAGCTGCTCACCATCTGCATTACAATAACGTACTTGGATGAACTGATTTATTTCCCACGAACTTGACGGTCAGTAAGGTCAATCTGCGGCAGCGCTTGTGTCCGAGATGTCACGGCGCTGCACAGCTAAGCCGGGAGCCAGTGCACGTGATCTATTTATACGTTATGTTAATGGATGCAAGAATTACTGATAATTGGGTATTTACCCCATAGATTTAATTCTAACTGCTTTTGTTTTTCAAGAGTTTAATTGGGTAAATACCCCAAAAAGCAGCTTATTTAGGGTACTGAATTTATGTAGATCAAGAAAGATATTCAGCTACTTTGAGAGAATTTGAGGAAAAAAAAAGTATTGTTTTGAAATTAAATAAATCAGAAAAAGCAAACAAAATTCCAAAAATCTCAAATCGAAATTATCAATGAGGGCAATATGCTGACGGATCAGTATTGAAACCATTTTATTTTTGACAGAGTTACGGCACTTGCTTGATGTAAATTCAGTGGAGGGGCATGGTGCAGTGCTTGCAGCGCTTTTATTTTCTGTATCATCAATACCTTTTTGTTTAGATACAGCATTCTTGGGTCCATCTGTAGCTGTCTTATATTCATAACCTAGCTATATTATACAAACGTTCCAGTGTGTTTGTTTATCAGCTCTCAGCGTGATAGGTAAAAACTTCAGCACGCAACATTTGTAATATTTTTCTTATTTTTCCAAGGAAAATGCTTGGCTTTCCATGCAGATCGTCATGACCTTTTTTTTCAGGAAAAAGTAAGAAACATACCATCAATTTGTCGTCTGCTGCATTTGCGCAGAGAGTGCAAAAGCTTAATTTTGATTTTCATATTATGTCAGTTATGTATTGGTTCATATTGTATTGCAATAATATTACACATTAAACAGAGCAGTTCACATTCTCTTTCTGTTCTGTCCAACAGAGAGCAGCAGACTTTTCCTTTGGATTCTTTTTAAAGAAGACAACTTGTCGTACATCTTTTTACCATTCAGTATTTATAGAGCTCTTTATAATAACTCTCAATATTGTACTAGTGATGAACACATTTTTAATTGTCTTATGTCTCTATCAAATACCTTTCTATCGTCTTAAGATAATTGTTGGTAAGTATTTGAGGAGAGCCATTTCAAAATATTTTAATTTTTAAACATTCAAGGAAAATATCATTTTTTTCTGGTTGTTCTTTGCAATAACTATAATTATAACTGTCAATTTTATTGATTTTAAAGAGACAAGAATTTGTAACTAATATTTTATTATTGATCTTAAACTGGAAATCACACAGTTTTACTTCCTGGATTTGTATTTATAAATGATACTGCTTCATGTTTTCATTGTCTCAGAATGCCATTTATTCTGAATAATAAATCCACTTACCCTTAAACTGTGTCACACAATACTCGTATTCTGCTTCCTTTATTCGATTTAATAAAAATTATAACATAAAACCATATCCTGTTTATTTTTGTATATAGGTTTGTTACAATTAATTATTGTTGTCCAGCTTGGCAGTATATTATTTACAAGATGCTAACAGATATTATTTTCAAGAAAAGTGCTCCTAATACCATATATCTCTTTTAATCTCTCAGCATGATAAAATTCTCCATTATTTGTCTGTTACAATGCTATAAATCATTTCTACGCCTTAAAATCAGTTCTTTAAGTATATTTGATCATTTGAAATGTTAATCATCATGCCACCAAGGAGATTCTAGAATTTGTTCTGTACTTTCAATTCTGGATATTTAACATAGCTTGGCCCAATCCAACATTAAGACCGTTCTAAGGCTGTGGTTCTAGTGTTGTTCGTTTTCTTTTTGTGTGTGTATAGGGACTTTTTATTTGCTCGCTGCGGGGCTTATTTTCGTGTGTTGTACTGAGTGTTGTCTTAGTCTTGTGTTTGTTAGGACCTGTCTGAGACTGTGATAACCTCTTTTATTGTATAAAAAGCAGTACCGCACGTTTTTAACACCCGTGTATAAACCGGCGAAAAGCCGTGTATTAACAAGGCAATTTACGCGCTGTTAATGCATGGCTATGCGACTTTCAATATGCTCGTACTGGGGCCACAAAATTGCTGCCGTCACGAGATGTGTACTGCCCGGCCCTAAAACGAGCATAGTCCATGGAAATTGCGTTCGCGAGATACCGTTGAAAAGGCCAAACAAAATAGTGCAAGAAATAACGCGAAATTTAGCAAATGTTTTCAGTTTTTATACAATAATAGCGATCGAACATGGTTTTTCAATGCATTAACATTCGCCAGGTCCCTTGGGAGGAGTTGAAAACTGCGGCCTCCGGCCTCGGTTTTCAACACCTCCCACGGGACCTGGCGAATGTTAATGCATGAAAAACCATGTTTGATCCCTAAATTGTAAAGAAGAAGCTGGATGCTTTGCCTTTCATTAGTTTACAACGTATGTCGTAGTTTGTTTGCTCTTCGTCTCGGTGTAATTGACAGGTTATGTTCGGTGAATGTGGCTCTGTCTGGACATCTTTATTATTTTCCTTACTCAAACTATTTGCGTAAGTGCGCTCTCCTTCTAAAAATAATAATGAAACATTAGTTATTGACATTTCTATCTAAACTGTATTATTTAACTGCTGTATTATTCTACGTAATAAATTACTTTTAACAGCTTTAATAAATGACTTTAAGTAACCATCCTTACACTCAAACAGGAAATATTATTAATAAAACTCTTTTTAGTGTTTGAGATATTGGATGCTGGAAATGAATTTACTTTTTTTTTTTTTTTTTTTTGCCCATGACAGCGTGGATGATAATTCTGCCCCGTGCTCTTCTGTCTCCGGAGTGGACATCATACTCATGGGTTTTAAGGATATACAATACATATACTCGTACAAACAAAAATATTACACTATTGATCCAAAAGGCAACCGCCTTCTAGAAACAAAAAAAGACATGCTTCAAAAACTAGTCAAATGGACATGGCGTTGGCATCTGGGTGATGCAAAAGACAGGAAGAGAAAGAAAGAATTTTGTGCAAGGAATAAAAGAACGAAAGGGTAATGTTCTAGGGCTTGGATCGAACAATTTACCGTTTGACCGTATCTGAACCGCTTGGTTGAAACCAAGGCCAAAGTGATGTATTGCAGCAGCTGTGGAAATGGTACACCATACACTGTTCAACCACCAGGATCCTTTTGTTCAACGACACGGGTCGCCACCTATTATCGCAAACAAGATGCCCTTCCTTTGAAAACTGGGCTCAGGATCAAGACAGGAGAAGCCTAAAAAATCAGCTTACCTTTGTAATAACTTAATATGTAATTGAATATACAATGACTAAGTCGGCTTCGGGGGTTGTTGAATGTCGACCTGTTTAATGTCTTATTGTTTGTGCTGATCGTGGGTTCTGTCTGGCATTGTGATTATCTCGATTCGGCTAGAAAGATCTGGGCTGCGTTCAATCAACCGAAGCGTTCACGGTTACTAGCAAACTATAGCACACTCTCCGTTCAATTGTGACAGATTTCGGTGGACAGTAGCGAATATCCGCAAACTATTCTTAAACTGTCGTTTGACACAAACAAAATGGCGGCATATGCGAATGAATGTTTTGTAGGCTTGATGTAGATCTGATTGTATTAGATCCTGAATTCTCTTATTTACTTTGTTCGTAACAAAAGATATAGAAATGTTTACTGTGTTGATATTATACACTCGGTCCCATATAAAAGTAATAATTATTGATACAATTTATTCGATCTAACAACGAAAACAACTGCTACCGTCAGTTTTGAGATCACATAAGATGGGTTTATAATAACCTTTCAAAAGATGCAAAGTAATTTGGGAAAAACTCTCGCGATACAAGTAACATTGTTTCTCGTTGTTTTGTTACATATGTTCTCTCCGCCATAGTTTGTGTATACTTTCTTTTGTTTTAATGAACAGCGACTGTGGCACTTCCTGAACACATTCTCCACTATTTTTTCAAGTTTATAAATTTATGTCGTATTATAAGGATCTATTATTGGTGTGAGGGGTAAACAGAAAAATCTGTCCCGAGGATCACTGTCTGGCATCACGAGACCAGACAGTGATCGCAAGGGACGGATTTTTTTCTATCTACCCCTCACACTCATAGATAGATTATTTGTCTTGCACTCCTTTCATTTCCGAACGTAGGTTTTTGGGGTTTTTTTTTTTATAATACAGTCACTACGATTGCTGACGTCCGCCATATCGCAATGGCAATACTGTGGCGTTTAAGGACGCCATTGCGTTCAGTGACATAAACCTTAATAAGGATTTCCTTTTCTGGTGTGCAAGAATATAAGGATCTATCATTGGTGTGAGGGGAGATAGAAAAGGCCGTCCCGAGGATCACTGGCAAGTCTCGTGATGCCAGACTGTGATCGCGAGGGACGGATTTTTCTATCTACTCCTCATATCCATGGTAGATTCTTTTCTTGCACACCTTTCATTTCTGAACGTAGATTTTTTTATAATGCAGTCACTACGATTGCTGACGTCCGCCATATTGTGATGGCATTGATGTGATGTTAATGACGTCATGATGATCTGATCAAGGTCTTCGTTGTCCGCTCATGGAATGGTTGGCAATGGATAGTATGTACCCAGTCAGCATTCTACGTAAATCTATATCGGGCCGTCATCGGCCCGTCAGGGTAGCTGACGGGGCGATGACGGCCCGATGTAGATTTACGTAGAATGCTAGCTGGGTACTGGACAGAGGATGTCCTCACAGGACTGCACTGGACCGGGCTGGACATCCATTGTTCGTAATAAGCATAACGACTGTTTTCGTCTTGGTGTTCTTTGTATTACATTGATTCTTGTTTTCTCTTTGACGTTATTTCAAGGAGAGCCAACTCTGTCAGAATTGTCTTGTCTCCTTTCTGAAAAAGGTTTTCTCTAAAAGGAAATAATTTAGAGTAGACCCCTCTTCCGAAGGGCCACGGTGTGCAGAAAAGCGTACAGGAAGTCAGAAAAGTTGTCTGCCGTGTGAAAAAAAGGTGAAAATTTACTAAGCGTTCCCATTCACCACAATTCATTTATACCTAGCGTCCCAAAAAGGGAAACTGACAAACGTAGTAGACCCAGATCAGACGCCACAGGAAGCGGCGTCTGATCAGAGTCTACAATGTTTGCATTTAATACATGAATTTCTGTAAAATATAGTTATAATAAAAAGTAATCAGACACCCTTCTGTAGAAAAGGACCTGTCTAAAGAGCTGAGGTAGAAGTTCACATAAATGGGATGTTTTTGTTTTGTTTTGTTTTTCTTTGCAGCGATTTCGCCCCTTTGGTACACCATAGTATGGTTTACTGTTGACCTTTCCAAGGTACTACCCTTACAGTTTCTCTTCGTTAAAGTACTGTTCTGTGATGTCATTTTGTGTCATTCTAACCTTATTGAGTGCCTTGGGAGGACGATGTTACGTGATTGTTACCGTTCATATGCATCAGGCTATCACTATATTTATACATAAGTATGGGCTTTCACAAAAAGTTGGTTGGTTTAAGTGTAGACCAAGCTATTTGTGACAACTCATACTAGGTCATAATAATGTTGAACAGTACATGGAAAATATCGCTGAACCAGTCCACGACCTTTCATAAAGTGCTTCCGGAGCAATAGCAAACTGTAAGATTGTCTACGCCCAATAATTTACCCTTTAGAAAAGATAGTCACACAAGACAGAAATTGCGCGCATTGATAACTGAAGAATTCACAGAAACTATAATGACAGAGAAAAAAAAGCTATTACAGCGTCACTCCATTTTTTAGAACCACAGGCAATTTAAATTAAGCATAACTAGAAATACATGTATCACTTGTTTTGTTTTAATCTCTAACTGAAATAAATAGGCGCTTAATTTTTCACCCATCTTTGATTTAAGGATGGTTTTGTTCTTGTATGACATTTAGTTAGTTTTGCAACCCTTATTGTATGAACATTTACCAATATAAGGCATAGAATATCCTGTTTAAATTTTGAAATATATAAATAGATTTTGCAATCGTCATTTAAATATCAAATTGCCTTCTCTATATCATTGAATTTGTGTTTTTTTATCATCCATAATCAAAAAGAGCGGATCTGTGTGTGTTCCTGGTTAACGCTGGCATAAAAACACCTTACTTGATTTAAAGATAAATTTAGCACTAATTCTCGTGAATTATCTGAATTTGAATTAATGAAATATTTACTTCGCTTTTTATGCTCATTCAAAATGTATCATATTAAGTACGGGAGAGACATTTCGGGTTAATATGGAACAGAAATACTCGAGGCCTTCTGGGATTTTAAAAACATATGAATCTCGTGCGTCGGTTGGATGGGACTACAATTTGACAACCGTGTTTCCGATTCGTAATTTCGGCGTAAGATTCTCCCTAAGCGCTTTATGATAAGGCTTAAGCGATGCGAAAAATGGGAAGTATAGTTTTATGCCAAAATATATATGAAGTTGCCCAGGAAAAGTCACAATCATGAAATCATGAAGCACAGCTTTCTCGATGCATCGAAAGAGGAAGAGACGAGGACAAGGCAATAACAAGATACAACAGTACGAGTACAATTGTAATGACAGGCATACACAGAAGAACCGAAACTGAAATTTTTAATTTTGACTATATACGATTTTCGTTCTTTTATTTGTTCGGTGTTTCCAAAGGCAATGTTTATAGATTTTTTTTCTAGTTATTCTGATGTCTAGTATCATCAACCAAGTTCCTGGAACAAAACCAACGTCTTATTTAAACTTTTATTATAACGTGTTGTATCAGCTGTAGAATCATCATTGATGAAATCATACCAAACAAAGGCATACAGATTTTTGGCTAGTAATTCTGATGTCTAGTATCATCAAACAATTTCCTCGAACAAAACCAACGTCTTATTTAAACTTATTATATCGTGTTGTATCAGGTGTACAATCATCATTGATGAAATCATACAAAACAAAGGCAGCACAGCACTGATCAATATTTGGGATGGGTGAGAGGAATTAAGCAAAATTACCCTAAGCTGAGGGCTCTGTGAAAGTTTATGGACTGCCCGAGGGCCAGGAGCAGGACCGACGGAATGATATGACCAGAGCCGCAAGCCTGGACCGACGAAATGATATGGCCCGAGCCCAAGGCTCGGTCCATATTATTTCGTCGGTCCAGGCTGGCTTGAGGGCAGTCCACAAACCTTTATGGTGTCCGAAGCTTTGGTTTATATTGCCTTTAGTGCACTGAACAGCTCTTGAAATTTTGAGCGACAATTGACAAACAGCTGTATGGAAATTGGCCGCGTCGTTAAAATTGTGTCTCCAGAGATCTCGCAGAAATCTAAGAACTCTTTGGCATTATACGAGGGTGAGTCAATAAGTAACCAGCCTAACTTATTTCCGGTTGCGATCCACCTCTTCTGTTTCGATGTAATTGCCCTCTAGTGTGATGCACTTAGACCAACGGTGTTCAAGTGCCGTCAGCCCAGAACTGAAAAAGTCAGGGTCCTTTCCATTGACCCACTCCTCAACTGCCGTCACGACTTCTTCATCAGACCGGAAATGAAGTCCACGGATATCCTTTTTCAAGTTTGGGAATAGAAAGAAGTCGCTAGGAGTTCGGTCAGGCGAATAGGCAGGATGTGGTATTAATTCATACCCGTTTCGCTCTACAGCATCCATTGCAACTTTGCAAGTGTGGACTCTCGCGTTGTCGTGTTGCAGCAAAACACCTTTAGAGAGTTTACCTCGGCGTTTTTCACGGATGGCGGTTCTCAGCTGGTCTAACAGGTTTGCATAGTACACTCCATTTATTGTACTCTTGGGTAAAAAGTCCAACATAATAACGCCTTTTGCGTCCCAAAATACTGTGGCCATCACCTTACTGGCAGATGGTTGCGTCTTGAACTTCTTTGGCCTCGGGGACCCAGGCCTACCCACTGACGACTCTGAGCTTTATTCTCTGGCTCGTAATAATGAAACCAAGTCTCATCTACAGTCACCAGACGCAAAAGAAAATCATCTTTTGACCTAAAACGCTTCAACAAGGCTCTGCATACAGATGCTCTGGTTGCCATTTGCTCATCGCTAAGGGATTTGGGGACCCAACGGGCTGTTACTCGTAGTTTGCGCATACCAAAACGATCATGTAAGATTGTTGAAACGCTACCATGTGAAATGCCTAATGCCTGCGCTATTTCTTCCACCTAAATTCGCCCATCAGATTATACCAGATCCCGAACTTTCTTACACATTTCTTCGTCGGTGGCATCCTGTGGGCGTCCAGACCTGGCCATCTTCTAAAGACGTTCTACCGCGTTTGAATTCCCCTACCCAGAATTTAACCTGAGCATAAGATGGTGCAGAAGTCCCATAAACATCGGCTAACTCGCTGTGTGTTTCCTTGCCTGTTTTACCTTTTAAATACAAGTACCGAATTACAGCACGGTACTCAACTTTAGATGAAAAGCATGCCTTTGCATCACTAGCCATGTTTGACATTCAATATCTTATTAAAGAATGACTCGATACGTGTGCAATTTTGTACCCATGTATAAAACATATATTGAAACAAAGCATGAAAATTGTGACCGTCTGGGTCCATCGGAAATGGGATAGGCTGGTTACTTATTGACTCACCCTCGTAGAAACTATTTTATAATACTTTCATGAGATTAAATGGAAACAGCTTGAAATAATGTAAGTAAAATGCATGAGAAAAGGTAGTCTTGTGGGCAGTGGAAATGAATATGAAGCTGGCCACGTAATGAGTTATCATGTTAATCATACAGACATTGACAATAAAGACCCTGATAATAATGTGCAGTTTTATCTGGGCATCTGCGCTGTCATACATAAGGCTCTTTTTGCTTATTTTGCTGCCGAACATGTTTCTGCTTTCAAACATTCGTGCTTTTCACGCAGGTTTTCAGAGCGGGCACTATCACATTATATGGATCGTATGGCAAGCCGTTTTACTATTTATTAAGCAAAATAGATATCTTATATATTATATCAGATATCTTATATAGGATATAAGATATCTAATATAGGATATAAGATATCTGATATACTAATTCAGATATCTTATATCCTATATTAGATATCTTATATCCTATATAAGATATCTGATATAATATATGAGATATCTTATTTATTACTGCATATAAGATATCTAATTTACCATATAAGATATCTTATTTATTAAATAAGATATCTTATTTACCAATATAGATATCTAATATACTAAATAAGATATCTGATATACTAAATGACATGTCTTATTTGATTGAATAAATGAGATATCTTCTTCAGTAAATAAGGTATCTTATATCCTATATGAGATATCTTATATAACATATCAGATATCTTATATAGCATATCAGATATCTTATATAGCATATTAGATATCTTATATGCAATTCAGATATCTTATTTAGCATATTAAATATCTTAATTAACATATAAGATATCTATTTTATATAAGATATCTGATATAGTATATCAGAGTTCTTTTATATTATATAAGATATCTGATATATTAAATCAGATATCAGATTTATAGAATAAATAGTAAAACGGCTTGCTGGCAAGCCGTTTTTCTATTTATTATGCATTATATCAGATATCTTATATAGGATATGAAATCTAATATAGGATATAAGATATCTGAATAAGTATATCAGATATCTTATATCCTATATAAGATATCTTATATCATATATATGATATCTGATATATCATATTTAATATCTTATATAATTTCAAATATAAGATATTTAATTACCATATAGGATATCTTATTTGTTAAAAAAGATATCTAATATATTAATATAGATATCTGATATACTAAATAAAATATCTGATAAACTATATGAGATATCTTATTTGATTGAATAAATGAGATATCTTCTTAAGAAAATATCTTATATCCTATATAAGATATCTTATATAGCATATCAGATATCTTAAATATCATATAAGATATCTTATATGCCTATTAAGATCTCTTATATAGCATATCGGATATCTTATATAGCATATAAGATATCTGAATTGACATATCAGATACCTTTTTATATAAGATATCTGATATAATATATCAGCTATCTTATATATTATATAAGATATCTGATATATTAAATCAGATATCTGATTTATAGAATAAATAGTAAAACGGCTTGCCATAGGATCGGTTTATATCAAGTGATAGTGCACACTCGTGCTTCTACCCATACTGCACGTGATGGGATTATGACCGATAAAAAAAAGCCTGTTTCATATATGATATGCACTAAGAAGATGTTAGAAGACCCGGCTAGTATTCTACTTAAATCTATATTGAACCTTTATCGGCCCGAATGAATTCCTGTCAGGCCGATAATGGCCCAACACAGATTAAAGTAGAATACTAGCTTGAATTGAACACATTTGAATTGAAGTCTGAAATTAAATAACAACTTCGCTTAACATGCATTCGGTTATTCAACTTGAAAAGTACCCTAATTTGAGCTAGAATACTACCATATACAAATCTGCCATAAGACATGTTTTGTTTTTTTTCTGACGATGGTGCAAATGTATACGATTTTATCTTGGTTTACTCCAAAAACGCGGAAATACATTTTGTAAGTAAAACCGGACGGCGAAATATACAATCTGCGTGGTGTTATGGATTGTATCCCTGTTCGGTTAACCTATGGATTAAAGATTTTAAAAACCCTCTTATAGTGTCAGAAAAAAAAAAAACAACAAAAAACATTTCATTCTTTCAGCATTTGATGCCTGAGAGCTGGAAGTAAACAACTTTGAATGTCGATAAATAGACATGTTCTTCTTCTATTTTAGACAAGATAAAAGTTCAAACGGCTCATATACTGCCGACAACGGTCTTGGATACCGTCCTATAGTCCGGTGTGCAAAGGGAAAAAAAAACTATTTGACACGCGCATTCGTATATTGACATTCGAACTTTCCGCTGTCTATTTTACACAGCTGAAATTATACTGTTGAAAGTATTTTATTTGCAATTCTCGTCAGATCTTTTCGAGAAAGTTTCCCTGTGCGTGTTTCTGGAAACTGCTCCATGAACAAATAATAATTTGGTAGCACAGTGAAGAGCCCTCGCTTATCGTTGTGAATTTGTTCACAGTGAGAACGAAGATCGTTCTCTTTTACATCACTTCCGTCTTCTAAAATGACG
Organism: Anodontia alba; assembly: GCA_964016985.1. Classification (NCBI taxonomy): domain Eukaryota; kingdom Metazoa; phylum Mollusca; class Bivalvia; order Lucinida; family Lucinidae; genus Anodontia; species Anodontia alba. The sequence goes on from OZ024831.1 coordinate 72,412,833, forward strand.
CACGCGCAAATGACTTGATAGAAGATTTCATGCGGCACCGGTACACATACGGCTCGTGCTACACCAGGACAAGTCTGTATGGCGGCTTCCAAGATGACAGGCGCGACATTCATCCCTCCTGATATAATTAACTCTGACTTCCTGCCTTCAAAGTAAAACAACCCATCTTCCCTTGCAAACCCAATATCATCTGTTTTATTCCAGCCGTCACCAGCCATAACAGCCTTTGTAGACTCTGGATCATTATAGTACTCCTTAAAAAGACCTTCTGTTCTCACATATAACTCACCCCTTTGACAGACGGGTACTGTTTCACCATTTTCGCCGACTATTTTCATTTCAATACCTTCAAACGGGTAGCCAATGGTGTATTCAGGGAAGTCGTCTGGGTCTTTTATTGCCAGTATCGAACAAGGAGTATATTCTGTTCTTCCGTATCCACAGATAAATGTTTGACAAACTTTGCCAATACAACGTGTAAATGTTTTTGTTACAGGCTGTCCTCCAGTAAGTAAATACTCTAACGGCCAGTCTTCTCCAAGTTCGTCCTGAAATATATATAAACCCAGCGGGCATATGATGTTTATGCAACGTCGCATCAACGTCGATACTACGTCATGGCACATGGCGTTTATACAGCGTCGCATCAAAGTCGATGCAACGTCATTATGTTGCATCGACGTTGATGTAATATTGTATAAACGTCATTTGCTCGTTGGGAATACCCTAGAGTGCAGGAATGATCAGCGTTACAAAACCTCGGGCCAGTTAAGTTTTCGTTAGGCAACATTTTCATGTAGCGCTAACTCTGTTTACATTTTTTTTTCAACAAAAATATCAATGTATTAAAGCATTATTTCATACTTCATTACGTAATATTACTTAAGTATACAGTTAACACAAATGCCCACATGCACATTTATAAACTTTTTCAGCCTTTTCCCGAGCTGTAACATAATCACTTTTTTTTTATCTGAATCTAGTAAGTAACAGATGGTGAGCAAAATATGCTTCTACGTACAGCCCTGGCAACATTATTGTTGATTCACTATCAAAGCAGAGACCCCTACAAAGCCCCACATTTTGAGATGGACTGAAAATATTTTAGCATCCCGCAACATGATATTAAAAATGTTTAGAAGTAAAGTTACAGCCAAATCAATTATTCATAATATTTTTTTCAGCCTTTCACTTCAAAAGGACACCAACAAACTCTGGGTGGAAGCAGCAACAAAAAATTGTAGTTTCCTATTTTAGACAGTTTATCAAACTAGGCATGCCAAATTTCAAGTAGTTTTGCTTTGAAATTAACGATCTGAATCCTCATAAGCGTTCTCAGATCCTTGTTTTCCAGTTTATAGAAATAAGCCACAATTGTGTGAGCCTAAATAGTCTTCATTTTCTCATATCTACAGACAGGGTTCTGGACTAAAGTAAGGCCAGCCTAGAAAGATCTCCCCCTTTTCCCACGACTATTCGAAAGCAATTAAACACTTTTCTGAAATGGTTAAGCAAAAGCAATCAGCCTGTATTAAAACCCAAAAGCTTAAAACCGCTATGTTTTGATACAATGATAGACAGCTACATGTATTTACACGTTGGTCGAAACCCATAAAGCAATTTTTCCAGCAGATAAAACTCCTTTCATCGAAAGAATTCATAAAATAATATTATTGCATAAAAAGCAGTGCCGCACGTTATCAACAGCCGTGCATTAACCGGCGAAAAGCCGTGTATTAACAAGGCAATTCACGCGCTATTAATGCACGGCTACGCAACTTTCAATATGCTCGTACCGGGGCCACAGATTTGCTGCCGTCACGAAATGTGTACTGCCCTGTCCCAGAACGAGCATAATCCGTGGAAACAGTGTTCGTGCGACATCGGTGAAAAGGCGAAACAAAATAGTGCAACAAATAACGCGAAATGTAGCACATGTTTTCAGTTTTTATGCAATAATAGCGATCAAACATGGTTTTTCAATGCATTAACATTCGCCAGGTCCCGTGGGAGATGTTGAAAACCGCGGCCTTCGGCCACGGTTTTCAACACCTCCCACGGGACCTGGCGAATGTTAATGCATGAAAAACCATGTTTGATCCCTATATTTCAAGTCAAACTGGATGCGCTTGGTAGCTTTTCCGACATTTTACAAAGGTGGCAACTTTTGTAACTTTCTGTTTGATTCCCTGCACATCACACTCCCTCTGAAAATGAATCTACTCTAAAAGAAAAGTTTATTTCCTAGGCCAATGGGAGCATTTTTGTCTTTAGAGTATGTCACGTCTAGACGTAAGACAAAATAGTTTTGAGAAAGTTGCCTCCCCAAAAAGTGCACCCACTCCTCTTGATTGAAAGATTTCGTTAAGCTAATGATGCTTTAAACAACAGGACTGCGTTTATTAAAGCAAAGCATTTGTGAGTGTTTTTCCAAAACTATCTTTTCAACGGTTACTGTAAACCCATCTTATGTGATCTCAAATTAGAGAGTTGCTGATATTAGACGGAATAAATTATATTTTATTTAAAATTTTATGAAGGATCGACTGTATAATATCAACCCAGTAAACAACCTAGTAAATATTTCTTAATTATTTGTTACGAACAAGCATACATTAGTTTTATTCGCATTGGCCGCCATTAATAGTTTGCATATATTCGAACCCCTTATTGAAGGTGCCGTCCGCCGAAAACTGTCAAAAACGGAATGGAAAGTTGCTATAGTTTGCCAGTAACCGCGAACGTTTTGCTTCATAGAAGGCAGCCCAGGGCTAAGTGTTGGATGATATGCAAACAATGAAGCCCCTGAATAACCAGCTTTTTTCTGATAAAGGCTTTGCTATCCGCTCATAGAATTATTTAATTCTACAACAGATACAGTCGAACATCAATGGCTCGAACATCTTTAGGACCATGGACATTCGTTCGAAACATGGGTAGTTCGAGCCACTGAGGGTTAATCATAGCACCAGTTCAGGAAGCAAATAGCGATCATTTAGGGAAATCTTTTCGATTTTCTACACAATAAATGTATGTTGAGTGTACTCATTAGAATCGCCTCGATGAGGCGATTCTAATGAGTACACACAACATACAATGCCATGATAAAATAAGAAAAAATCCCTTAATATTTGTTTTCTTGAGCTATTAGAAGAATTTTGTAGGGGCTGAAAAAAGAGTCCGAATCGTCCACGGTAAACGAGCCATCCGTGCTCGAGCCATTGAGGTTATACTGTATATGGACCGTGCCATGCGAAAACATGTCTTCGAGCATATGCGGACAGCAAAGGCCCAGATCAGCCTGCGCGTCCATTCAGTCTGATCACTGCCTTCATTGTCTGCTAACAAAATCATTGGATACTACAGAATGTATGAATGAAGAGCAAAGACCCGGATCATACGTTGCGAATGCTCAGAATGATCTGAATCTACGCATTTTGCGCATGCTCGAATGTACTTTTTCGCTTGGCGGTCCATATATTGGAGCATCTGTTCCCTTATCATAGGTGCGAACGCAAAAATAAATATTGAGATACCCAAGAAAGTCTTGTTTGTTTGTTTGTGTTGAAGTTTTCAGGCCAGTCTACCCAATGGGGGTCATGTCCAGCGCGGTTACTTTACCTAACCACACTTTTACTGGGCAGGCTTAGTCCTCTAAGCGGTTAACCAGTATACTGACAACTGCCCTTCTTGGATCAGCGGAAGGGAGAGAATGACCGTAGAAAATATTTAATGATCAATCTCCACGAAAAAATGTACCGACCCGGCGGGCCAGTGGCTAATAATCGAAATCGGAATCAATTTTAACTGCTAAACATCTAAAACAGAAATATCGGTATCATTTTCAAGATTTTATCGCCGTCATTCTGAATTAATTGGGCTTGGAAACACTACTGCAGTAGTGTCTGTTGAAAATTTTATGGCGACTTTGTCTATTTATTTTTTGGAATAATTAAAAAATGTCACCCGTTACAAAACGACAGGTTACAACATTACTGTTATTCGGAGAACACATACATAATTGTTATCCAAATTACGGGAGACAACTTGGTATGCCTCTTCAGTCATATTTTAATCTTTTGGTGTCTCAGGGAGGCTGTGCATAGTGATTGTTCTATTCTGGGTAACTTCATTTATACTTTTGGAACGGCCAACCAACAGTACTGCACAGCTGCTGGGACGGTAGTTAATAGATTCCAGAAGGAGTGACCGATGAGAGCAATGATGACCATACTCTTACAAAGATGAAAATAAGTGAAGTGTTGAAATTTTCCGCGCCAGGTTAGCTAGTTTTGGCCTATTAAGTAGTAGTGGTCATGGCGCCCAAGCTGTAATCCAAAGGAATGACGAATCAGAATGTTCAGACCAACAGACATGGACCCCAGAATAAATGGTGTAATCAGGCGATCGCGGATAGTAAGCATTACTTGGTAAGCTGGTAAGCAAACTTCGCCCACAATGCCCATAGGCCTGAACGAAGGAAATGTAGGTAGAAGCGTATGCCCGGGATTTTGGAAGCCCACTTATGGCTCGTTGGCAAAAACATCAGAAACAATTCTGGAAACTGCCACATTGTAGGGATTGACCAGATCATGATGTCTCCCATAGAACTTCTAAAGTGTTGCTACCAGTTTGGTTTTTTTGATACCTCTGGCCCAACGACATCATAGTGAGCACTTTCCCACGCTCCATGAAGTCCTGATAATTTAAACAGGCTCTGGCATAACGGATTAACTGTGAAACGTAAACGCCATATGCTAGTGCAGAAGGGATATTTCTGCTCAGGAAAGAAAAGTTATCAATGGGATAATTGAAGTAATCCCGTTTGTCGTAAAGCCTAGTAGTAAGCTTTCCATCCAAGTATGAGGAGGAGGCTGTAGTCTCCGTTGTTTCCTTTATTACAAGTTTACATGGATAGATGAATTCCAAATACTCTGCAAGTTTTGTGTTTTTCAGGGACAATACATCATCTATATATCTGTAGGTGAAATTGAATTGTTGTGCAAGGTGTTTCTTGCCTGCTTTGAGGAGACTTTGTACAAACTCCGCCTCATACGAGTATAAACACAAGTCGGGAAGCGACGGTGCACAGTTAGCTAGACAATAGTCATGACTGAGTCGGAATGGAACCTGTGGCCCGATCCATCTTTTAGCAATTAAAGATATAATAATAAGATATGTCTATGTCATTAGTCTTATCACTGATAAGAGACTGGGCACAACAAAACCTAGTATACTGTTAGTAAACGATAGACAGATAGAGGCTCAACAGGGAAATTTAGTACCGGTTTATTTATCTGCTCTAACGGTAATATCCCCTCTAAATAATTTATTACCCTTTAGAAGGCCTCTTTACCACCCCGCTGCCGGGATCATATAATCACCTCTATGACATGCATTTGATATCTTGCATAGCACCTAGGTAGGGGCAATAAAATCATTAATGAGTGGTACTTCTTTTGGTCTCATTTTATGTATGTCTTAAAAAAGAAAATAAAGCTGATAACCTTGACTGGACTAACCACTAATTGTCGAAATAAAATCTACATTATATCCTATCCTTTTATAGCGATTACAAATCTTTTTAATTGTTCTGAAAAATCAGACCTATCAACCTATCTACTCTGTTAATTTGTAGAGCAAATCGCAATAAATCTCGGCTTCCAATAGACCCTGTTTTTGCTGTTTTTCAAGCCAGTGTTATATTTAGAAATCCATTTACATTGTTGACGATAATATTAAGAAAATAGTTTTCAAAGTTTGTAATACTGGTGGCCTTGTTTTAGAAGTTAATCAGTTAGAAGTTTATTACAGTCGCTAAAGTCACTATTGTTACCAGATGCTCCGCTAAAACGAACAAGCGTCTCTTCTAAAAGGGGGACATTTACAATTTCAAAATCAAGCTCATCTTATAAATTTTAGTTTTACTTATACCATTAGATATTGATAAATTTAAATCCAGAAAAATAGAGTCTCGGTATCAGAAGAATTTATTTTTTAAGCAGAAGTTCCCTAGGGTAAATACCACGCTTGGTAAATTATCACAGGTACCTCCGCGGAGGTACCTGTGATAGTTTACCAGGCGTGAATACTATCAACTATTTCTTTAAAATATATATTTGCCTCAGTAACATATTGGCTTTGTTTTCTTCACCCTCTTTATACCGACACTCGATACAACGACAAAATTCGTTATAATGTCAATATGACTGTCACGAAACCTTCGCTTAAGAAGTAACAATTAGTCACAAATTATGCAAGAATATTGTATTTAATACTCTAAAGAAACATATGTTTTGGATATTTGTTTGAATCGCCTCTCTGAGGCGATTCTAACAAATATCCAAAACATATGTTCTATGGGGAAATAAGAACAAAATAAGAACTTTCTTTCAAATCAATCTGCTCATTAAATTTTCTGTACAACAGCAAATTCATTTTAATGGCAGCTTCTTTAGGAACAAATGCTGTCGTTGTAACGAGGGTTCACTGTATACACTATGAAAAAGATGAAAAAAAAATCGCATTACAAACTTTTGGCAAGACCACAAAGTATAATTATTTTATCTTCGGTGCAAATAGAAAGAAAGGCAATGATAAAGAATCGATACAATTACCTAACACCTTCCGTCCGAGACGCCAAAGGGAAAGAAGGACGCACTTAAAGCAGCGTCACAACAATCAAAACACTACAAGCAGAAAGCCAAAAGGACAGTTTCTTTCCCAAATAATTGGCCAAACGGCTACCCAAAATACAAATTTTACCAGGACATATATGCATAGACATATAATGACAGAAATAGTAAAAAGTTTAATCATTGTTTTGGAAAGGTTGTATAGTGTATAAAAATCATATTGCTCGAAAAGATCTTAATTTTGTCCAGGACCCCTATGAAGTTGCAATTGATCAAAATATGTTTTGCCCTGACCTTTCATAATTTTCATATTTAACTGCGTGTTTTATGGCAGAAAGACAAGAAGTGAATACTTTAGAAAGTCAGTCATAGTGCATGAACTGGAATTCGCAATAAAACGTGATTTATACGGTCTTTTATGCCGTTTAGGTAACCGGGACAACGTAGGAAAAGTAAATAGGAGAACTCAGAGACTGATACAATCAGATCAACATCAAGCCTGCCTTGATCTCTTTAAAATTGTTCAGGTCCTTCGTTGTGGCTTATGGCTAAATTTCCTGGTTCGGTTTCCGTGAGACTAATTTTACGGATAAATGTTACAAATGATTGTGTCATTTCACATCCAATTTAGTAACAGCGAAATCGATTTAAGCCCCGGTAGCTTTTACTTCTGACGTGGTTCTGGTGTTGGTTTTTCTTTTTGTACCCTTGTGACTGTTCACTGAAGCTTTTTTAGCTCACCTGAAGGCTCCGGGGGAGCTTATAGGATGGCAGCCTCCATCGTCCGTCGTCGTCGTTCGTCGTCTGTCGTCCATTGTCCACACTTTAGAACCAGGATATCTTTGCAACCTGCAAGCAGATCTTAACCAAATTTTATCTGTAGCATGTCTATGGTGGGGGATTGCTTGTATATGCCTTTTAGGAAAGTTCTTCAGAACTTTGGTTGCTATGGTTGATAGGTCCCGGAAAATGACTGTGAATAGCGTAGTCTTCTCATTTTTGTTGGATCTTAATGAAACTTGCAGATAACAATGACATGCATAAAATCTCGGAAGAGTTCGAAAATGGGTCAGATCTGACCAACAATGGCAGAATTACGTGTCCTTGATTATCAAAAATGGCCATTATCGACTTTGTGAACAGCGTAGCTTCATTTTTGTCGCACCTGCGTTAGCACGCAGGTGCGATATAGGCGTGCCGTGACCCATCCGTTCGTCCGTTTGTCCGTGTGTCCGTTCGTCAACAATTGACTTGTGAGCGCAACTCCTCCTACAGTTTGTGGCCAATCGTTTTGAAACTTCACAGATGTTTTGGCCATAGCGTGTAGATGTGCATATTGTTTGCTCATAATTCTCAGATTTTTTTTTTCAACTTTTTCCGCTTTGTTAAATTAGTCGTTTTTTACCTAAAACCCTTATAGTCAGTGGGTGTCTTGTGAGCGCAACTCCTCCTACAGTTTTTGGCCAATAATTTTGAAACTTCACAGATGTTTTGGCCATGGTGTATAGATGTGCATATTGTTTGCTTATAATTCTCAGATTTTTTTTTTCAACTTTTTCCGCTTTGTTAACTTAGTCAGTTTTTACCTAAAACCCTAATAGTCAGTGGGTGTCTCGTGAGCGCAACTCCTCCTACAGTTTTTGGCCAATTATTTTGAAACTTCACTGGCCATGGTGTGTAGATGCGCATATTGTTTGCTCATAATTCTCAGATTTTTTTTTTCAACTTTTTTCGCTTTGTTAACTTAGTCAGTTTTTACCTAAAACCATAATAGTCAGTGGGTGTCTCGTGAGCGCAACTCCTCCTACAGTTTTTGGCCAATCATTTTGAAACTTCACAGATGTTTTGGCCATGGTGTGTAGATGCGCATATTGTTTGCTCATAATTCTCAGATTTTTTTCAACTTTTTCAACTTTGTTTAAAACTTAGTCAGTTTTTACCTAAAACCCTTATAGTCAGTGGGTGTCTCGTGAGCGCAACTCCTCCTGCAGTTTTAAGCCAATAGTTTTGAAACTTCACAGATGATTAGGTCAGGGTCTGAAAATTTGCATATTATTTGCACATAAATCTCAGATTTTTTTTTTTAACTTTTTTTGCTTTGTTAACTTAGTCAGTTTTTGCCTAAAACCCTTATAGTCAGTGGGTGTTTCGTGAGCGCAACTCCTCCTGCAGTTTTAGGCTAATAGCTTTGAAACTTCACATATGATTAGGACATGGTCTGAAGATGTGCATATTTTTTGCACATAAATCTCAGATTCATTTCAGCAGAGTTAGGGGTCCTTGATTTATCCCCAAAATTGGTTTCCGCTCAATATCTTGTGAAAGAATTGATGGATTAGGATTATATTTTGCATACATATTGTTGTTAACAATACCTAGCTTGGGATTTCGTCAATTTTCAACTGAGTTACTGGCCTTGATTACTGGGCAAAAATGATATCTGCTCAATATCAATATCTTGTGAAATAATGGACAGGTTTAGATAAAATTTTGCAAGCCAATATTCCAAATTTTCTGCTTTGTCCATTTTTCTAACCTATCAATTTCTTGAATACTACAAAATAGATTTTTTTCAATACAAATAGGAACTTGTATGACTTAATCCCCGCAGGTGCTACATCGCTTTCCGCGGATTTCTTGTTTGTTGGATCATGAAACTTGCAGCTATCAATGACATGGACAAAATCTCGGACGAGTTTGAAAATGGCTTAGGTCGAGCCAACAATAGCAGAGTTACGTCCCCTTGATTGTCAAAATGGCCATTATTGACCTTGTGAACAGCGTAACTTTTTCATTTTTTGTTGGATCTTCATGAAACTTGCAGATAATAATGGCATGCATAAAATCTCGGACGAGTTTAAAAATGGGTTAGGTCAGACCAACGATGGCAGAGATATGTCCCCTTGATTGTCAAGATTGCTTGTGAACACTCTACAGGCCACGTTTTCAGCCTAATCAACTTCAAACATTATCAGAGTGGTGTCCTTGACAAAATATGTCACTAGGTCAAAAATAGCGTCATGCGGCATCAACAATTTGCTTTTAAAGTCTACTGGGCCAATTGATTCGAAACTTGGTAGGAAGCATCGGGTGACATCGGGCCGCCATCCTGAAAATCTATTTTTCGCTTCTTCTCCTGAACAGAAAGGCCAACTGATTTGAAACTTGGTAGGAAGCACCGGGATGTTTTGTAAATCAAATATAACTAAAATCGTTTCGATCAGAAATCCAAGATGGCCACCGTGGCGGCCATCTTGAGAATCTATTTTTCTCTTATTCTCCTGAACCGAAGGGCCAATTCACTTGAAACTAAGTAGGAAGCATTGGGACGACTTGTTGATCAAAAATAGCTAAAATCGTTCCGATCGGAAAACTAAGATGGCCGGCCATCTTGAAAATCTATTTTTCGCTTCTTCTCTTGAACCAAAAGACCAACTGACTTGATACTTGGCAGGAAGCATCGGCTGCCATCTTGATGAAAATCTATTTTTCGCTTCTTCTCCTGAACCGAAAGGCCAATTGATTTAAAACTTGTTAGGAAGCAATGGGGGACTTGTAGATCAAAAATAGCTAAGATCATTCGGATCGAAAACCAAGATGGCTGCCATGGCTGATATAATGAAAATCTAATTTGCTTCTTCTGCTGAACCGAAAGGCCTGCGGATTTGAAGCTTGGTAGGAAGCATGGGGTGTCTTGTAGAGCAAAATAGCTAAAAACGTTCCGATCCGCAAACCAAGATGGCCGCCATGGCCGCCATCTTGAAAATCTATTTTTCACTTCTTTCCTGAACCGAAAGGCCAATTAACTTGAAACTTGGTAGGAAGATTCAGGGTATTTTATAGATCAAAAATAGCTAAAATTGTTCCGATCAGAAATCCAAGATGGCGGCCAAAATACCAATTGATACTTGGTAAAAAGCATCGGGGTGACTTGTAGATCAAAAATAGCTAATTGCTTCTTCTCCTGAAACAAAAGGCCAATTGACTTGAGACTTGACAGGAAGCATCGGCGTGATTAGTGGCTGCCATGGCTGCTATCTTGAAAATCTAATTCGCTTCTTCTCCAACTGACTTGAAACTTGGTATGAAGCATCCGGGTGACTTGTACATCAAAAATAACTAAAACGTTTCTGATCGGAAATCCAAGATGGCTACCATGGTCGCCATCTTTAAAATCTATTTTTAGCTACTTCACTTTATCTGAAAGGCCGATTGACTTGAAAGTTGGTAGGAAGTATCGGTAGGAAGTATCGGGGTGACATATAGATTAAAATGGCTAAATAGTTTCCACCGGAAATCCAATATGGTTGCCATGGCTGCCATTTTGGAAAGCTATTTTTTTTCTTCTTCTCCTGAACAAAAAGCCAATTGACTTGGATCTTGGTAGAAAGCATCAGGGTGGCTTGTGGATCAAAAAAAATAGCTAAAATCGTTCCGATCGGAAATCCAAGATGGCCGCCATGGCTGCTCTCTTGAAAATCTAATTCGCTTTTTCTCCAAAACCGAAAGGTCAACTGACTTGAAACTTAGTAGGAAGCATTGGGGTGTCTTGTAGAGCAAAAAATAGTTAAAAACATTCCGATCCGCAATCTAAGATGGCAGCCATGGCCGCTGTCTTGAAAATCTATTTTTCTCTTTTTCTTCCGAAACGAAATGCTAATTTACTTGAAACGTGGAAGGAAGCATCAAGGTTACTTGTGGATAAAAATAGTGAAAATTGTTTTGATGGGAAATCTAAGGTGGCCGCCATAGCCGCCATCTTGAATATCTATTTTTCGCTTCTTTTCCTGAAACGAAAGACCAATTGTCTTGATACTTGACAAGAAGCAAAAGGCCAGATGACTCCAAAAACAGGAAGCATCATGGTGACTTGCAGATAAAAAAAGAATTAAAATCAATCCGATGAAAACTCCAAGATGGCCGCCATGGCCGTTGTCTTGGAAATCCATTTTGCGCTTCTTCTCCTGAACCGAAAGGCCAGTTGACTCGAAACTAGGTAGAAAGCATCTGGATGACTTGTAGATCAAAATAAGCTAAACTCCTTTCGATCGGACATCCAAGATGGCCGCCATGGTCGCTATCTCAGAAATCTATTTTGCACTTCTATTGAACCGAAAGGTCAGTTTACTCAAAACTTGGTAGGAAGTACCTCCAATCACAGAGCATAGCCTACCATTCTCTGTGAAGTACTCCCGACCATGTATACTATTTTACAGCTTTTAGGTTTCATTTTCCTTTATTGCGCGGGGGAAGGGTTGGGTTACTGGGGACTGCGGTCTCTTTCACTGACTGTTTTCAAAATACTGTAATTCTGTTTATTTCCGTGGGGTCATACATTTGCGATTTCTGATTTTGCGCATGATCGCGGGAATAAACGTTCCTGTTTTTTTTTTCCCCTCTCTCTCATGGCGTACTTTAATTCATTTTATGTCTACTGCGAAAAACACCGAAAATATTTGTACAAGTACATAATATATTCATAGTTTCTTAAAAATGATTTCTGGTCTTATAACAGTACCCAACAGTTTTTTCCTGCGTAAGTGGACTTCACCATGGAGAAAACTTATGTAACATCCTGTTTGCGTTTCTACGTACCAAATAGTTATATGTTTACATATTTGTATGTCTATTTTTCTTGTGTCTCATAAACCTACATGGCTTGGTGTATAATTTGTATCACGCGACACATTAATAAAAGTTGTATCTATCTATCTACCAAACTCCTACTGAAAATAGGTCCTTTCTGAACCGACAGAACTTCCACCCAGGTGGAGTAAATTCTTTTCGTCTAGAATAGGTCTCGTTTTAAAACGGAGGCAACAAAGTTCATCACGAAAACATACCTATACAATGTTGACCCCCTTAAACCCCACTTTTATATAGTAAAACTGGGGTTTACAGGGGTATACATTAATTTTCTTATTTTTGCTCAAAACATAGATTGTGGGTACTCGTTAGAACCGCCTCACCGAGGCGGTTCTAACGAGTACCAACAATCTATGTTTTGAGCAAAAAATAAGAAAAAAAAAACAGATTTTTTTTTTATATGAAAATTTTCATTTTTTTGGGTGGTAAAATTCTCCATGTATTTAAATAGGCGTGTTTTCGTAATGAAGAGATTTTGTTTTTCATCCTTCAGGGCTAAATATGCACAACTGTTTTTTTAATCATATTTGGTCAGCTTACCCTGCTACAGGAAAGATACATAATTTACACAGTATCTGATTGGTTTTCTCTTATGTGAATTTTGATTATCTTTTGATACATGTTAATGTACACATCAGCATTGCCCTCTGTTTCAGACCAAATAAACATAGGCAAAGAGCAGTAGGACGTTGTTGAATTAGCTGAAATGCAAAAATATAAGTAAAGTCCGTTTGGACATCACTTTGAAAGATGGTTTTGCTTAGCGTTTTATATGAAATGGAAAAAATCTGGTTTACCATGTCTTGTTAGAGGCCATTTGTCATTTTTATTCTGGCTTTTTTCTCAAATATTTATCCTAAAATAAAATTTAGGCCCAAAATTGGTCTGACCTATATAACTTCTGTACATTTTTTGTGGGGAGGGATGTGGAAAGGGGGCGGGTGGTACGTCCACAGATTTAAATAATTCATGCTTCACAACAATGCTGTGAAAATTGTAATTTCGAACAAGTGGAACGTATTGTAAACCTGTTTGCAATCTACTTACCCTATCGATTTTTGCATAATTTGCTATTTCGTTATGGGAAACATTTAGGTAATTCGATTTATAAAAATGCATAGAATAAAAGTAGTAACGAAATAAGTTTTGCAGTGAATTCTGATAATAGACTGTAAATTTAGCTCTTATAAGTGAAGCGCCGTGCAAATGAAATAAAAAAAAAAAAACTTTCAGAAAGATGACGAAAACAGAATATCTTCCCATCGTCGAACCGATTGGTGGCGTACGCAAGTGTCCACTTGTTATATTATTATTATTATTATTATTATTATTATTATTATTATTATTATTATTATTATTATAGAAAACAAAGCCGATAATCAGGAAGCCTACCTGACGATTAATGAGGCTGAAAAGTGGTGTTGGTAGTATAAACATGCTGGTACATCTCTCACTCTTCACGACTTTTATGAGGAATCCTACAACATCATCAGGCGGTTCGCAGTATCCTGCGTGGATCACTCTGGTGTATCCGTTGATCCAGACCAGAGGGACGCCACCTATCCAAGGAAAGGGTCTGTCATTATATAGGATGTTATCATTTCGCTTCATACATAATGCTTTAGTCCAGGTTTTTGCACACGTTATGTAAGATCCATGAGTGTGTGCGACAGGTTTAGGAGTTCCAGTACTGCCTGATGTCTGTAAGAGGATAAAAATATCGTCCGGTGTGACACTAGGCAACTTAACGTCAGGAGTTTCCCATGCCAACAGCTCTTTCATGGTTAACATACTCTCGCCTTTTGGTTTATCGTGGCAAATCAAATATCTTAGAAATGGCATCCTTTCGCTTTTCACATTTCCGTTTGCATCATAATCTTCCACTAATTTGCTGAAAATGTCCCAATTTTCTTCGACTGCACCTGGATCTAGAATCATCATGGAACAGGTTCGTAGTTTCTTCATCATGGCGAGGACGTCACTACCGTCAGCGTATGTAAATGACAAACTGATTGGACGAGCACCAGCAATTGCTGCACCAAAAACTGAATATAACCATTCGGGACAGTTTCTCATACTAACCGCAATGCATTCTGACTTCTTCACTCCAAGCTTAATAAAACATTTCGCTACATGCATGGCAGAGTTATACCAGTCTTTGAATGTAACTGGTTCACGGGACCCGTCTGGGTACATGAACACAATGGCTTCTTTGTTTGGTTGATTTCTGTAATGGTAATACAGATAATCAGGAACTGTTTTTAAATCTGCACCAATATTGTCTTCTGTCCTTTCCGATGTAAAGTAACTAAGCTTAACTGGTAACGCTGCAGCCATGATTCGAAATGGGAAAGAAAATGTCCACAATCACAGAAAATATTTGCCAATGACACCAAGAGAAAGAGTTCTGAATAATAATCTCAATGAAGGGATATTGCTTTATTTCAAACCCAAAATAAATACTGGGTCATAAAACGGTGTCAATTTTTATAATTAATGTGACAGTAGTGTATATAGTCTTGTCAGCATATATTTCACCGATAATCCCTGAAGTACACTACCTGACAAAAATGACATAATGAGGTCAGATAAAAAATATATAGGAGTACATGCTCGTACATTTGAAGAAGTATGTTTATACATATAATTATACCAGAGACACTCACTGCCAATACTGAAGCCGTAACGAGAGAAAATGTACCTTCTGACATGTGCTCCTCATGAAGACCTCGGAGGGGGGTGGGGGGTGGGGGTGGGGTGGGGGTAACTTCCTATATATGGCATAATACGGATGTGCGTGCCAAATAGCCCCCTTTTTTCAGCGCTGCCAGGTATATGATTGGCCCCCTTTATTCAACAAAAAGTATATGAATGGCCCGATTTTTTCTGGATTCTTATATGAAAAGGCCCCATTTTTCTGACATCCTGGTATATGCACATATTTTTCGCTCAGAGATTTTTCGAGACTGCTTATCCTTTTGATATTACAGGAATTGACTGTGATATTTGTGTAACAACCAGTACAAAAAAATCAAAGGGCAGTATATGAATAGGTCAACAATTTGGATGATCAAGTATATGAATGGGTCCGTTTCTTCAAAGGCCAAGTATATGAATGGGGTAGGTTTTGAAATACTGGCTCGCACACCCGTACCAAAATTACCTCTAAGTTAACCCCCCGAGATGAAGACTCAAATGAAACTCTGCATCCGCACAGTCTGCTCAGTCTTCGTTGTCCGCGTGAAGAAACGTTGCACCCAAAATGCTCCCAGTGAAGATTTTGATCAGACTGCGCGAACGCGCAGGCTGAGCTGAATCTTCATTGGGCGCACAATTCCAAAGATTCGTTTCCTGCTATTGCGACTCATTTATATTTCTGAATTATAGTTACAGAAATTAACACTTTTCATGCCGAATAAATTAAGATACCCCACCCACTTATAATTTTTAGCCAATCAGATTACTTGATCCAGGTTGTTGATTCAAATTCACATACTGAATGACATACAGAGCAGCTCCAGATCAGTTGGCTTCTTATTTGAATCTACATTGTTTCAAAAGAAAGGGAATTTCCGGGTTCAGCCGAACCAGGCTTAACAGATACATATCATTCCATCAGCCGGAATGTGAGATAATACCGTATTTACCCTAAGTTTTCGAACATCTGAACTCCTTACCATAATTTCTAAAATTGGAACTAATCCATTTTACTACTAAATGATGTGTCTAAAGGACTGTTGGATGAGTGACAAACAAATAAGACCTTGATCAGATGCTGCGTTCTGTGGCGTCTGATCAGGGCATATACAGTGTGTTTTCAGGCCTGTCTGTCCAAATACTTTGAGTAAATATGTTATATAATCTGACATGACTGCGCACTGTACATATACGAAATACGTAGTCTGGTTAGCAATGCTGGACTTTGCTAAAATCCACAACAATGAAATTCATTCCGATATTAACTCATTAATGCCGAGCAAGTGACGTTGACCTCGTAAACCTATAGACATGATGCCGCCGAACAAGGTGTTTGATGACGTTCTGAACTGTTTGCTATGAAAGCAATTCTTTACAATCAAAGTACCAATCATGACAGTTTGTATGCCCACCCGTTTAGATAGGTAACGGATTCTTCCTAGTTCGTTGAAGGTATATTGGCTTTTGTCTACAAGGGTCATTATTTTTCTACAATGTTGTTTTTATTCTATTTGACAACGTTTTTGTTTGTTCGCTTGTTTGCTTTTTTGTTTCTTCTTTTCCTTTAATTTCTTTTTGTTTCACATATGATGTCATCAGAGATGATGCACCAGTCATTTATAGTCCCTGCCCAATGGAGCCGGAGAATAACGGGGCTTTTAACTTTTCATTTTGCAAAACCCTGCTAAACGTCCTGAACTGCAGGGACAAATCCCTGTAAAAACCCCTCCACCCGGACCAGTTTTTTGTTTCCTGAAACAGCCTGCTCTCTGCTGCAAAAATAAACCTGTATCTTTTTCATGGTAAAAGGGTTACTCGATACAGCTAAATTCAAAGGTAAAGTATCATTGAAAGTACGAGCCAGCTTACTAGTATTAGAAAACTAAAGTTTGAGGTTGATGTGGCTTTAATTTATGTATGCAAAACATTTTGGTGGGAAATTAATACCCCGCCACATCTAAGGCATTATCAGGACTCATCGAAGGTTAAATCACGGCACAAAAGCCCCGCTATGTCCCCGCCCCGTTGAAGCCGGAGTTCAAATGACTGGTGGTTGAGGTGTATTTGTTTCGCTTTTTCATATTTGAGCCTAGCACAGCACAGCATTGCCTACTATATTGCATGTGCACCCAGCGAAGACTGAGATCAGCCTGCGCAGCTGTTGAATCATCGCTGTTTACCTGAAGACGCTTTGAATCCTTGGATACCATGCAGTTTGAGTTGACAGCCCGTACTACATGTTTAAAAGTACATGTATATGTTAGCATTAGAGGCATTTTATATGATATTGTTGCTATATCCCAACCTCGAAGAAGTTGTAAGGGCTTACTGTTTTTGGGTCGTCCGTCCGTCTTGTGAGTAAGATAGCTTCATAACTATTTGAGCTATAGCCTGAAACTTGGTGAGCTTACTGGGGCTGGGAAGGCAATCGCCTGATTTTAACTTATGAAAACAAATCGGATTACTTTTATGGGAGTTCTATCATTTTTAACTTGTTGGGACAAGCGTATAGTATGGGGCATGGTGTTTTACAAACATATAGTTCAAGTTCTTGATTATTTTCCTGCTGAATAGATGGGATTGCTAACATAGTTGTTGATTGATTATGAAGCCACACAATAAGACAACTGTTTCGCTTTTTTTTTTGTTACCAAGACTCATGATAAATACCCTTTTTTTTTTTTTTTTGCTATTTTTTACTACATGCCCCTCCCTCTTTTTTTTTTTTTTTTTTAGATCACCTTAGCTTTTCAGCTAATAGGTGAGCTTATAGTATAGACAGGCGTCGTCGTTCGTCCATCCGTCCTGGTCCGTCCGTCGTCCATCGTCCACACTCTTCAAACGTCTTCTCCTCAGAAACCACTGGGCAAATCTAAGCCAAATTTCATATGGCACCTCAATGGATAGGGGGGATGAAAGTTTGATCACCGCATCTGGTTTACATGAACAAGATGACCTCCACGCCCATATATGGATAAACCTTTAAAAAAAATTCTTCTCCGGAACCAAAGGGCCAATGACCCTGGGGCTTGTTATGCAGCATTGGGGACATGAGCCCAATAAAATTTGAAAAGAAAAATGATGACTGGGTTGATCTTGATCTTTTTAAGGAAAGGTCGATTTTTTACATAGACTCCCTCAGGCAAAACTTTGAAAATCTTCTTGTCTGAAACAGGCCTTTAATATTTGGAATGTAGCTTTATCTTGTGGACCTCTACCAAGATTGTTTAAAGTATAGCCCTGTGGTCAAAAATAGCCCCACCCCCAGGGGACACTTGTTTTATTTACACTTCTATAGGGAAAACTTTTAAAATCTTTTTCTCTGAAATTAAAAGGCCCAAGTCTTTGATATTTGGTATGTAAATGTATCTAATGTGCCTCTACCAAGACTATTCAAATTATGACCCTGAGGTCAAAACTTGGCCTGACCTGGGGCTCATTTGTTTGACATAGACTTGTATAGGGAAAAACTTTAAAAATCTTCTTGTCTGATGCCCAGGCTTTTGATATTCGGTATGTAGCTTCATCTAGAAGGCCTTTATCAGGAGTGTACAAATTATAGCACTGGGGTCAAAAATGGCTCCGTCCCGGGGGTCACTTGTTTTACATAAACACATATAGGGAAAAATAAAATCATGCCTGATACTAGCAGGCCCAGGCCTTGGATACTTGGTATGTAGCTTAAGCTAGAGGGCCTTTACCACGATTGTTCTAGTTATAGCCCTAGGGTCAAAACGACTCCGTCCCGGAGGTCACATCTTACATAGGCTCGTATGGGTAAAAACTTTAAAAATCTTCTTGTGTGAAACTGGAAGGCCTAGGTCCTTGATACTCGTTACTTAGTTTTATCTAGTGGACCTTTACGAAAATTGTTCACATTATAGCCCTAAAATCAAAAATGGCCCGCCCCAGGGATCACTTGTTTTACATACTCATAATACTCATAGGAGGGGGGGGATATTCTTGCGTGAAACGAGACGGCACAGGTCATTGATATTTAGTATGCCACTTTATCAAAGCTATATTTTATGAGAAGTTTCTGTTTCGCCAAATTAAGTAAAGCTAAATGCGATACCAAGTTACAAAAGGTTTTTCAAACTGTACCGGCTACCGTACCCCTATATGTTTCATTCTTTAAAATGTTACCATCAGCTTGCTCAGAACAAATAGTCTCAGGTGAGCTACAGGACTATAGGTCCTCTTTTTCTTTTAGTTCGTTTCAACAATACTTTTAACCGCGTTTTTCTGCAACATAACTTTCAACAGTAATGCGTGTTTTTTTAGCTCTTGATAAAGCACTTTTGCAATCGGAATATCTCCACAAAGACGGATGTTGTGGGAACTGCTTAAACGCACCTCATCGAGGGGCTCTAATGTGTGCACTAAGATATGATTTTGAGTAGAATAAAACAACAACATTTACCTGGGTACTCTTCTTATCTAGAACTATGTACCATTGTTTTCTTTCTGAAAAGACCAAATGACTGCCAAGCCAAGATATCCAATAGTGAGCCAGAAACATGTTTATCGTTTTTCAGTGCGTCTGTAACCTTTACCACTCTGTGGGCTAATTTAGCAGACGGCAAATCGGTGATATTTGTCTTTTTTTTTTTTTTCAGAATACAGGAATTGACATATCTTGCAAAGTGTCTCCATTGCAGACAATTTGCACGGAATGTCAAATCCTGTTTTCTGAAACAAAAAATAAGAAAAATATTTCAAAATGTCTGCTGAAATTTTTACCAAGCATGCTTTTTAAGCAATAAACGAAAGCGAACGTTATTGTTGCAGGGTTTCGTCTCGAGGTATTTGATGAGACGTTAAAATAATTGCAAGAAACCCTGATATTCCCCGAATCCAGGGTTGTGGAAGTATCAATTTTTATTACTTGCCCACGGAAAAGTAAATGGTCAAAATCCTCTTGTCTAGCCAAGATTTACCTACCCGAAAATTGACATTTTATTGACCTTGGACATCCCTATGGTATCGGTCAAGATAGACTGAACTGCCCCAAAACGTATACCTATTTATCTAACTATATCACTCAGGCTTTTGTTTTCATGATCAGGGGGTGCACAAGCTCAACGGTTTCGTCTGCAGTAGTCTATATAGGGCCCCTAGACCGTTTACAATCCTCCACTCTCTCCCTCCCTCTCCTACACTCAGCGGCCCATTTCTTCACAGTGCTATAAGAAGGAGATGCAGCGCCATTGGTTTTAATGAAATCGCCATGAACTTCCTTCGGGAACATGCCCTTCTTACAGAAGTACTTTAAGACTGTTCTAACTTAAACTTTGTCCATTTTCTCACTCCTACACACTTTCTCTATTTGCAGCGAATTTCTACTGAAGTCAATAGCTTTGAAATTTTATGCTTTCGACTAAAGATGTTAAATGAGATAGAATTATCAGCTGATTGGGGTTTCATTTCAATTTATTCATTCTAAGTATATCGGGCCGACAACTTCTTGATCATACCTCGTATGGTGCGACTTCGTGCTAGTGTACAGGAAAGAAATAACCACTGAAAGCAACACTAAACAAAAAAATGTCAAGAATCATTGGTTTGACAAAAATGATCTGAGGTGAAATAAAATGTATTTAAGCAAAAGAGAAACTCATTTCTTAGACATAAAAATGTTACAAACAGATAAAGATGTATATATGTTGCTACAAAGTTTATTCGTATAAAACGAAACACTAAACAAAATTACAAAATGAATGATGGTAGAAATATGTGCAACATGGTGAAAAAGCAACCAAAAAAGTTTGGGATGCATTGAAAGCGACTCGGTCTGAATCCTTAACTGCAAACCAGTTACTCATCCGTTTTGATAATGTCTTAGGAAACGGCGACACCCAGCAGGACCAGCCCCAACCCCAACAAGCCCAATCCCCTTTCAATTCCGACATTCCAACAATACACCCGGAGCTTGACTCAGAAATATTTGATAGTGGTGTTCCATCAGATCAACACTAAAAGTTCGAGCCTAGATAATCTTCACTATGAATTGTTATAAAATGTCATTTGACGTTATATTCCTATTCTTGCTCAAACTACGTCATGTACAATGTAGACTTTTCAGAGTGGCAAGTATCCACGTTCATCGGGAGAAAAAAGTTCCTGTATTTAAGAGTATGTCGTAGATGAGGCTCAGAATTACATGGGAATAACTCTTATTAATATTCTTGCAAATGTTTATTCCCAAATATTGCTCAACAGATTAACAAAATGGCCGAAAAAGTAAAACAAACTGTCGCAAAATCAATTTGACTTCAAAAAGGGCAAATTAACTGCATCTTGCAGCTTTACTTTTTATTCATTTATTTCTAAGGACGAAACAACTCTACTGTGTATTCATCGATTATGAAAATGCATTTGATAAAATAGATCGAACACTTCTATGACAAAAATTACTTTCAGATAATGTCCGTTGTAAAATGGTGCTGACTGTCTTCAACGTATGCTATATAGTTATATATGAGGTCGATCAGTTTACTTCGATATACATATTGGACTAAAAGAGAGCGACCCTAGCTCTCCATTGGTGTTCATGTTCTTCATTAATGGCATTACTTAAAACATTGATCTAGATATTGACAACATATTTTCTATTGATGCTTTTGTATGCTGGTGACGCTGTAGTTTTTGCTAAGTCACCAGAAGCAATGCAATTTATCTGAAATTATCTTGAATTATACTGTACAACACGAATATATCGAAAACGAAAGCAATGAATTTCGAAAAAATGTCGACATACAATATGTACGAGCTTTAATTTCTGCCTTAACAAGATTAAATTAGATGCAATAAATTCATTTAAACATTTAGGCATTCTTTTTTTTTCAAGAACGGTATGGTTTCTAACATACAATGTTTTACACAACGTTTTCATTCTTTTTAATCGTCGAATTGTCTGTTTCAGAGAAATGCAAACCCTAGTTTGTTCCATTCGCAATCATAATGCAGAAGTCTGGGTGCATACGAGGCAAAAAATACTGAAATCATCCATATGAAATGTTGTCGATGGGTGCTATACGTTAAAAATCTACATATCAAACATATCTGTATGGAGAACTGAGACGAGTATCATTATTGATAATCAGAAAAATCAGAATGATTAGCTATTGGATTAAGCTACGTCAGTGAGGAGAAAACGCTACACCTAGGAAGATCTACATAAACATAAACTTTATACATATATATACTCTCCCTTCTCTTCTTATCAGATTTTTTGGGCTTTCCGGCCATGGTGGTGTCTAAGTACAAATCTGCTGCTTGTTTCTACATTCTCCAAACGTTCTGCTATGTTACCTGAGGTTGGGAAGTGTGCTGGGTGATTTAACATATCCATTTTCATAATTATTTATTTATTCATTTAACTGGTAAATGCCATACGAGTCCACTGTGAAAATAGGAAAACGTCCACTTTTTTAAAGACACACGCTTACCTGTCTTTTGACGCTATTTTCTGACTCTAAATTACTTCTGACACCATACTTTACTGTTGTGTAACAGTAATAGGTTAGTTCTTCCTGAATGAGAATAACCTCTTTATATTTCTATTTATACTAATCAGTTAAGGGGAACAAATGCTGCCTTCCAATTTCAATTCATTCGATTATCTTTGAACAACGTTTTACATTTACTGAACATTTTTCTTGTGGACTATGATATAAATAATGACAGCAAAATTAAGCTAATATCTGCAGACAATATGCCAGTCTTCTACACTATCATGATCTGAGCAATACTGACAGGTATTCAAAACTGCATATCGTCATGTTATTTTATCATTAAACTCTTGCTATCATTCAGTGAAGCAAATTAATATGTCAGTGATTCTTAAATGTAATTAACTTTTGTGTGTCATACTTTCATCTGGACAAATAAGAAAAGGCTGACACATTTTAACAGAAAAAAATCGTTTTCATCATTTAATTGTTGTCCTCAAACTGCAGTCATTTACAGGACAAAATTATATTGAGTAGCTAATCTATAATCATATTTTCGCGTTTCTTAATTATAACATGCCATTTAATCATATATGATATCAAATAAAACTAGCTCAAGATAGATAACAAAATTCAAACTATTGATTTCAATACGTAAGTTTGACCGTGTCATTTACGAACATGTTACTTGAAAGACAATGCAAGGTATACAAGAACTTAAAGACCAGTTGCAGCCAAACATATTTCACCTATTTCGTCAGTATGTCTTCTAAAACTTAAAAATGACACCCGAAGCTAAGATAACGAGACGACCATTGTTTGTGGGACGTTATTTACATGATAACATCCATAATATCTTAAGGGGTATTCATCAACCTTTCGGTTCGTTAATATCCATTTAAATCATACACTTATCAGAACACTTTGTGAAGATTTACAAAAATTACTTGGCCATCTTCAGAAAAGGTTTTGGTTGTCAAACAACCCTTCTCAGGCTCGCGGAGGACTGGACGAAGGATTTGGACAAATAAAAGCTTGTAGGCGCAGTGCTCATGGATTTGTCCAAAGCCTTTGACTGCTTTCCGCATGACTTTATTTTGACCAAACTAAGTGCATAGGGCCTAACAAATAAAGCTTGCAATTTTCTAAATAGCTACCACTCAAATAAGAAGCAGAGAATAAAACTAGGCCAAAATCACAGTACTTGGCTCAATATTTTAAAGGGAGTTCCGCAAGGAATTATTCTTCGGCCCCTACTATGAACAGTTTCGTGAATGACATTGTTTCTTTGTCAAAACGTTAACCATCTACAATTATGCTGATGATAGCACTTTGTCAATCAGTGTGGCGTCGCTTAGTGTTAACTCTACGCTTAATGTATTATGTTAACAACTGCGTTGCAACTGCCTTGTGGCGCCGCTTAGTACTATCCCTATGCTTAGTCTAACCCATTAACAATATGCGTTGTAACTGTAACGCTTACTGTTAACCTTGCTGTGGTTACAATAAGCGTGAATCATGTCGATCAACTACCAGGATCAGCCGTTACAGTAACAATTTTGTAGACAATCACTTTAGCCATACTGGAATGATTTGTTTTTCAGTTTTGATTTAAAAATTAGGACATCTTTAGGGGAAAAAGGACCTTGGTTTGGCAAGTCAAATGCACAATTAGTCTCTAAACCTAAATTTAAAAGCAGGATTGAAGATTTGAAACCTAGGTGTGAAGTTCAAACCTATGTTTTAAAACCTTGGTTTGAATAACAATTGTGCCTTTCGCTTGCCGTAGTTACGTCTGTGAGCATTCATACCTGGGACATGTGTATCTTGGATAGTCTGCTTTCTTTCCGTAACTTATCCTTGAATAATCCTTGAATTTATGGCCCAGACTTTGACTGAAGATTAAGAGTAGGACTATTATCAGGGATTCGGCTTTTTTATGCCAATCCCTTCGAAAGACAGTAGGTGAGACAGTATGACATTGACTTATGTGCATTTAGATTAAGCTCTATATGACGTGATTCCTGGTCCAGTGATGTTTGCCATATATTCTGAAGACTATTTGATTGATGAACATATATTTAGTTTGAAGTTCAGAGTGACACAAACATGACCTCATAAGATATTAAGTTGGCTTGAGCATTATGTCATAGTGAATTTTTCTTGTATCCTAAGGAATTTTTGGTGAGTGATATTAGGATACCGATACATTGTGGCATGAGAATTTAAATTATTATAAACTTAGGCCAGTGTTATATTAGTTTCTATACCTGTATTTCATGGTCCAGTGATTTGTCTGTAACTGACCTAAGTTATGCTCAGGATGAGCTATAGTGATCACTTTTTGTCCGTCGTCCTTCCGCCTGTCCATCTGTCTGTTTACACTTTCAAACGAAAACGCCTCAAAAGCCCTTGAAGCGATTTGTCCGCAATTAGGTAAAATGTTGCTTATGTAGGGGAATTCAAAAATAGCTAAAATTATGGTGACCTGACACTTGGTTTGGTTGCCATGGCAACAAAAAGCTCCCATACTTATAATGAGAAAATGGTTAAATTGCGTTTTCTCCATAACCAAGGAAATGACGTGAACCATATTTGGCAGCTATGACCATTTGATGATTGTCTACCCAGTTTAAGTTCTTTATGACGAGTGATAATTTTGTTTGGTTGCCATGGCAACATTAAATGTAAAAAAAAAGGGATTTTTTTATGACAACTCCTCCAAAACCGTTAAAGCAGTATCTCTCTAATTTGGCAAAATGTTGCTTGGGTAAGGGCAATTCAAAATAGCTAAAATCACGGTGATCTGCCTCTTGGTTTGGTTGCCATAACAACAGAAATCTCCTATACACGTATGATGGGAAAATGATTAAATAGCATTTTCTCCATAACAAGCGAAATGATGTGAACCATATTTGGCAGTTATGATCATTTGATGATTGTCTACCCAGTTTATGTGTAGTGTCCATTTTCTTTGGTTGCCATGGTACCATTAAATATTAAAAATGATTTATTTAAATGACAATTTCTCCAAAACACTGAAGCAGTATGACTTTAATTTGATGCAAACAACGCTTGGGTAAGGGCTATTCAAAACAACTGAAATCATTGTGACTGCCTCTTGGTTTGGTTGCCATGGCACCAGAAAGCTCCCATAGACTTATGGTTTATTGTTTGGTTTTGTCTGTTTCCTCTTCCTCTCGGTGTCTGGGAAGGGCTGGGGCTTGTGATTGTGGCACTCCCTGGACTTTTCTCTTACTTTTTTTTTACAATGGAAAAATGGTTAAATTGCATTTGCTCTTTAACAAGTGAAGTGGTGTGAACCACATTTGACAGTTATGATCATTTGATGATTTTCTACCAAGTTGATGTGTTTTATGGCCAGTGATCGTCTTGTTTGGTTGCCATGGCAACATTAAATTTTTAGAAAAGAAATTTTAAAATGAAACTTCTCTAAAACCACTGAAGCAGTATAACTCTCATTTGGTACAAATGTTGCTTGGGCAGGGGCAATTCAAAATAACTAAATAATTGCCCATCTGCCTCCAGGCTTGACTGCCATGGCAACCAAACGCTCCCATGGACTTATTATGGAAAAGTGGTAAAATTGCGTTTTCTTCATCAGTGAAGTGATGTGAACCATATTTGGCAGCTGGATCATTTGGATGTTTATCTATCCAGTTTATGTGTTTTATGACAAGTGTCCATTTTGTTTGGTTGCCATGGCAAAATTATAGAGCAGGGAAAAAAGGTAAGAGAAAAGTCCAAGGAGTTCCACAAATACAAGCCGCAGCCCTTCCCAGACACCAAGAGCAAGAGGAAACAGACAAAACCAAACAAGCGCAAATCGAACAAACGTACAGGAAAGCACTAAGATTAGCTCTCTCTTCCCTAAGCGAGGTAATCGCAATGTTCAAAGGACTGAAAAACACAAGAACAAAATAACACCAGGCAAAACTTAAAACAAATTGCCTCGTTGAAAAAAAAACACAAAGCGACAAAGAGTAAGACTAACACCGGGACCACCACCTTAGAACGATCAGTAGAATAAACCAACAGGGGAGGAGATGCTACTCTTAATACAGACATACATAAAAATTCGGTTCGCATAAAGGCTCCCAACTCAGTCAGTGCATCAAAGCGAAAAGATAAAAATAAAATTAATCATTATGATAAACAAAGACGAGTACTCATGACTAATTCTACTGTGTGCCAGAGTAAATAAAAACCAATAGTTGAACCACAGTGGTCCAAGCCAAAGACATATCCTCAAGCCGCAACCCACTGATTAAAGTTTTATGAAGAGATCGTCATTGAGTCTGAGGCCCGAACCGCCGTCGTACAATATTACAGAGTAAAGCATAACCATCAACAATTATTGGGTTGATAACTAGCCATGCAGTCTGCCGCATAATATCCAGGCTAAAGCCAATTCTTTTATAACGGTTAATTAGTTTTCTGAATTGCTCCGAAAAGTTTGTGAAGCCTCAGCATGGACAGAAAACCCTGTTTAAGCACTAGCAGGGAAAAAAGGCCATTTGACACACCAGCAGGGGAAGATGACCCTATTATACACCAGCAGGGAAAGAAGACCCTGTTGTGCACAAAAGGGAAAAAACCTGTTGAGCGTATCCCTTGTCTGGCCTTGTAAAGAGATGCGTAGCATATGTGGGAGTGGCAACATGCAATAGAATTATCTCTTCTCCCAGCTTGACAGTAATGAACACACACACAAAGAAAATATTAGCTGAACTGTTAAAATTGTATAAGTTACAATCAAAATTTTATCCTGCGAGGGTTATCTTGGCTGTCCCTGAGCTACATGCATGTACAAAATCATGACTTTGTTACACAACTTCTCTTCTGAAACCACTTGGCCAGTTTTCACTAAATTTCATGTCAAGCCTATTGTTGAAACAGGATTTAAAGTTTGTTCAAATGATCACGCTCCATTGACTGTCACGTGGCAAAAGATAATAATAATAATCACATGCTTGTTCTTAAACCAAGAACTGCTAAAAAAGATGATCCTTTCAATATTGCAATGACGTACAGGACTGGCAAATTGTTGCATAACATCTGCATATCTGCAGTGGCTATTTCACACAGGTGAGCGAGCCGTGGCCCGTGCGTCTCTTGTTACATGTATCTAAAAATGTGGATTGAGAGATACCGGTCTATCTGATGGAAGCATGATATTCCTAGGATAATAGATGAGTCAGAGACAAAAACAAAAGTTTTTTTTTTTTTTTTTCATTGAGACAGATATACCTTTTGTCAATAATCCAATCTTATATTTTAGCGACTACTTATTTTGATGTACAGTATTTTACTAAGCACAAATGCAACCCCGTTAGCACTGAGCGATGCTAGCAAAATCGATACTGTCATCACATAAACTTAGTATTGATTGTGGGTATATGTAACTCGGTTACTTGATCAGCCAGAGTATCACAATGCACTGTCATCAATGTGTAACGGGAGATTATGATTCTTATAGGGATACTTTCTAGTGATACAGGGTTTTGAAAAACATGAAGCGAACAAGTGAAAGACCGAAACTGGCAAGGTTAATACTATGCCTTGGCATTGCACAATGTATTGACAACGCGAACACTTATTGTAACTCATTAACACTAAGCGTTGCAGTTGCGAAGATTTATGTTCACGGGTAACAGTAAGCGTTGCAACGCTTAGTGTTAACGCGTTACACTAAGCATAAGATTAATACTAAGAGGCCTTACAATGCAGCCAAACGTGTTTAGATACTACAAAGGAAGTCTTAGTATCAGAAAGTACCACCATGATTGAACGGTTTGGTGTAAATAAAATGCAAGACAAGTTCCAAGCGATGATACTTGGTTTAAAAGGTTATAAAATGGTTTGGTGAAAATAAAATGGAAGCGAACCAAGACAAATTCCCAGCGATGATGCTTGGTTTAAAAAGTTATGACAACTGTAAATGCCAACGTTATGTGGCATTGAAATTAAATGCGAAGACTCAAGTTAAACTCTTAGGTGACACTTTTGATTATATGCTAAATTTTGATTTGCACATTGCCAATTTTTCTAAAAAGGCTGCCAGACAAATTAATGATTTATTACGCCTTAATAAATATCTTACCCTTGAAACAAAGAGTTTAATCTATAAATCTTTTAAAAGGTCCAATATTAATTACTACCCACATATATGGCACTTCTGTTCTAATAACTTATCTAGTGCAGACAAAACAGAGAAATTGCAGTACAGAGTACAGAGTGTAGTACTTAACGATTTTAACATATCTGAGGATTTGCTGAAAGACTAAACGCTGCATACTCTCCAGATTTGGGCTGATTGCTGCTGAAACTTTTAAAAGTTTACACAGTTTGCCACATACATACCTGCAGGGCTTAATATCTTATAAGAATACCTCTTATTCTTTCAGATTAACAATATAGCTAACATGCCTGTCTGGAGTCATAAATACCCGTTTGGTAAATCATCATTTAACTGCGATGCAGCAGTGGTATGGAACATCCTTCCGAACGAGATAAAAAAAAAAGTCGAGGACTTTGGTTAGTTCAGGATACTATCCGCACTTGGGGAGCTTCGTGCAAATGTTTTTTGCGTTAATTCAACGAATCGTATCGCTTTTATTTGTGTTTTATTTCAGTTTATGTGTCAGTTCTGCTGTCTTAGTTGTTGTTATAGTCCTTAAATGTGTTCTCATTTGATCTTTTCAATATTTGAATTTTTAGCTTAGCTTTTATTTTTATTTATTTATTTATTTATTTATTTATTTTTATTTATTTATTGTTTTGTTTTGTTTTAGCATCAAATTATTTCCTTATTTCAGCATTAGTTTTAGCTTTGGCCCAAGGACACGCTTGATCGACTGTTTTAGGACATGTGTCCTTTTTTGCCTATCGCACTAGAGGTCATGTAATTGGATCGTGTACAGATTCTCAGGTTAGGACATCTATCTTCTAGTGAAGAGTTTTCCTGGTGATGGTATAACTAACCAGTAGGAAAAGCCTACATTTGTCTATATGTATCCTCACGAAAGTTCTACTTAATACCTAATTTCTAATCTGTGATATGTCTCCTCACTTTTGCGATCCCTTGTTATCACCTATATTATATATCTGTACAGTCTTTATATTATGTTTGTTGCCAAAATAGTCCATGGCTAATGTTAAGCTGTTGTACATTTGAAAGTCGACTTTAAATAAAGTTTCTTGTATCTTGTATAACGGCTCGCTCGATTCTGCTGTTTTGGTACTCAGCCTTCCATTATTCCTCTTATCATTTACATGCCATCATTTACGAGTCATTCAATGTTTTCGCCTTTGTCCAACACAGGCCTCCTAGCAGGCTCTTTTGAAAAAAAGATTAGTGTTTTTCGTACGTTTGTTCGATTTGCGCTTGTTACGTTTTTTTCTGTTTCCTCTTCCTCTTGGTGTCTGGGAAGAGCTGCGGTTTGTGATTGTGGCACTCCCTGGACTTTTCTCTTACCTTATATATATATATATATATATATATATATATATATATATATATATATATATATATATATATATATATATATATATATATATATATATATATATATATATATATATAGAGAGAGAGAGAGAGAGAGAGAGAGAGAGAGAGAGAGAGAGAGAGAGCAAAAACAGGTTAAATTCTTATTTCCAGTTTCTGTGTCATCAATATCTGCTATGACGGACAATATCCATGTAAATTCACAATTCTGGGTCTGTCACATACTGTGTCTCCATATTTTAGTTGAGACTTTGCCTCCTTTGCCATAGAAAAAAAAACAAATCTTCATACCCTGGCAAACCAAGTATGCTCTGGGGATAGATGGTTTTCGTCATTCCGTCCATCTGTTTGCCCATATATCCGTCCTTCCAGCCGTGTGATTATTTGCCAAAATTAAAGGGTTTCTACTGATAAAGCTTGTATGTTCTGTCTTTTAACCACAGTTATATGCCATACATGGCATTGTAAAAATATACAGTAATATATTGAACTACGGACGTAAATGAGGGATGTCTCTTTATGATTCCTGTATTAGAAAGTCAAGTAATATGAAAACTATAATACTATGGCTGGTAGAATTTTGCCCTTAACTTTCTCATTTGTACTACTATGAAGGGATGCATAGCTTGATACAGATTCAAAAGGTCGAAATTGTGTGATCCCTATTTAACTGAGAATGAGTGTTAAACTAAACATCTATATATACTTCTATAATACTCTTTTATATTCAGTTACACACAGTAAACGATAATAGATCTGATTATTTTATCATAGGCGTGTTTTCTAATATGTTACTAATAGATTTAAAATTACTATTTCTCCTATTAGGCTACATTCTGCTTCTTCTTTACAGATTCCCTGTTCTACTGCTAGATTTATCTCTTTGTTACCTACTGTTAACATTTCGCCTTTGAAACTTCACTCTGAACCGTCTATAAATTTATATGGCGCTTCCAATTATAATATTTTCCGTAATCACCTTAAAATTAGACTTTCTTCAATTAAATCTCCTACTAAAATATAAGAATCCATATAAAAGGAACAGTTTGTACCCTAATTATTTCTAAGTGCAATGCCAAGAGTTGCATCTGCTGCAATCATTTAATTTGTCAGTCAACAATTATTTCTACAGTTAATCATAGACAATTTTCAGTAGTAAACAACTCTGATTTAGATTGAAAATCAGAGGATGTTACATATGTTCTCACTTGCAGCGAAGGAGGCTGAGGAATGCAATATCTTGGACAGACCAAACGGGCCCTTAAAACTAGGTTAAGGAACATTTATTTAAAATAAAAAAAAAAAAATATAAAAAAAAAAAAAAAATAAAATAAAGAAAATTGATACTTTTCTTTATAAACATTTCCGAAGAGCTGTTCATTCATGATCATCTAGTAAAGTTTTGGTTTGGTTCAACCTGTTGAAAAAATTATACACAAGTCCAATTCTACCAAAAGATTAAACGATATTTTAAGACATGAACTTGAACTTAAATGGATTAAACGTTTACAAACCGCTTTTCCACTTGGATTTAATGATAATATTTACCATGAAGGAAGTACATGTATTTCTAAAATGCCGGATTTCGATGTTTTATTCCCTTTTAGATATTAAAAAACGTAATAAACGATCCCATGGTAACCGCAAAAGTGGTAATTTTAAAAGAAAGCATAAAACTGTCTTATCTCTTTTCGATTTAAATATTCTCTTAAATTCTGGACGTCATCAAATGCTTTCTAAACTAGCTTCACTGTCAGTTTCTTCATTATGTAAATTAGATGATGAGGCGAATAAATATTATGGTAGAAAACATGATCTGTATGAAGCAGCTCTCCATACTAGATGTTATACTCAACATGCTCTTCGTCCTTATATTGATTCTGAAATTAACCACATTAGACACTTCACCAAAATTCCATTCATTAATAAAGGTTTTGAATTCATAGATTTACCTAGCATATTTCGAGATAATAATGTTATATCAGCTATACCTTCACGTTTCGAAAACACGGAATCTTCTATTATCTGTTACAAATATAACAAACCTATCCGTAATACTATACTTAATTTCAATAAGTTAGTTTCTGATCTTTATATTGGAACTAATTCCCCTGATTCTTGAGATTGTAAAGATTCTAAATTCTATCAACCAGCGGGTCATATTCTCACTGGTAACTTGAAGATTATAACTGATTCACGAATCCGTTCAGTTATACCTTCAGTTATTTCAAAAGGACCTAAATATAGATTCCAAGCCCACATTGATTTCAATAAATGTCGGGAAACAATTGCCAGTGCTTTAAATGATTATTGTATGCGTTGGTGTAAACGAGAGCATGTTGAGTCTAATGCTTTAAATGATTGGAAATTAAAGATTTTTAAGATCATTGATGAGCGTGTGTTATTTTACTCTACTAACCTTAATCTTCTCCCTCCTAAGCCTAAATTATCTTTTCGATATTTGAAACAAGGTATCCAAGAATTTCATGGGAAGTATGTTTTGGCTCCAGCTGATAAAGCTGCTAATAATGTTGTTGTTGTCATTATATCAACACTCTAATACAAGAACTTGGTAGTCCAAAACATATGAACGGATTTCTACTGACGAGCGATCTATTGCTAATACCCATCCTATCGATATTACTGCTAAGTCTGCAGTGAGTATTAAATAAAAAAAAAGTCAGACTTCCTACGTTATATTGGTTACCGAAACTTCATAAACGACCTTATAAAGCACGTTTCATTGCTAATTCTAGTTCATGTACGACTACTGTTTTGTCCATACTGCTTAATTCATGCCTTACTGCTGTTAAAAAAACATTGGATTAGATACTATGATACTGTTTACGAAAGGGACGGAATTAACTACAGTTTGTATTTTTGGTCAATTAAAAATTCCAATGAAGTTCTCAATAAATTTAAATCTAAAAACTTTAAGGCTTCTAAATTGTCTACATATGATTTTTCTACACTGTATTCTACGTTACCTCATCATCTTATAAACGATAAACTTATTGATTTAATTAACCGAACGTTTATTCGGGAGAATACCCAATATTTGGCTTGCAACGAATTCCAATGAAGTTCTCAATAAATTTAAATCTAAAAACTTTAAGGCTTCTAAATTGTCTACATATGATTTTTCTACACTGTATTCTACGTTACCTCATCATCTTATAAACGATAAACTTATTGATTTAATTAACCGAACGTTTATTCAGGAGAATACCCAATATTTGGCTTGCAACGAAGAATGTGCCTTTCTTCACTTCTGATGTATACAATAATCACAATTTATGGTCTTACCAAAAAGTATGTGATGCCCTTGTTTATCTTGTGAATAATATTTTTATTAGATTTGGAACTAAACTTTATAGGCAAACCATTGGTATTCCGATGGGAACTAATTGTGCTCCTCTTGTTGAAGATTTGTTTCTTTTTTGTTATGAGAGATATCATGAAGTCTCCTCTCACCTGAAAATCAAGCTGACATTATTGAGGCTTTCAATTCAACTTCAAGATACCTTGATGATTTATTAAATATTGACAATATTTACTTTGACTAAATGGTGGACCGCATATACCCTACAGAACTCCAATTAAACAGAGCAAATTCTTCCGATACCGGGGCACTTTTGTTTTATTTGAATCTATGTATATCTAATGATACAGTTTCCACCAAACTTTATGATAAACGGGGCGATTTTGATTTTGATATAGTCAATTTCCCTTTTCTGAATGGCGATGTCCCCCGGTGTACCTCATATGGGATATACATATATCAACTTATTAGATTTGCCAGAGCTTCTTCAAATCTTGGTGACTTTAACTGTCGTAATAAAGCTCTTACTGCCAAACTCTTTAGGCAGGGTTATCGTTATTTTAAACTTCGTAAGGCGTTTTCGAAAGTTTATCCCAGACACGGTGCCTTAGTAGAAAAATATAGCGTCAGTCTGTAAACACTTCTGCGACAAGGTATATCGGAACCAGAATTTTACGGTGACTTAGTGTACAGATTCAGAAAAATAGTAGGAAAATCTAACTTTTCGGAGCAATTCAGAAAACTAATTAACCGTTATAAGTAGTTGCGGTCATGGTACCTAAGCCGTAATCCAAACTCATAAATCCATAAACGAATGACGAATCAGAATGTTCAGACCAACAGACATGGACCCCAGAATAAAGGGTGTAATCAGGCGTCCGCGGATAGTAAGCATTACTTGGTAAGCAAGCTTCGCCCACCATGCCCATAGGCCTGAACGAAGGAAATATCGGTAGAAGCGTATGTCCGGGATTTGGGAAGTCTACTTATGGCGCGTCACTGGCAAAAACATCAGAAACAATTCTGGAAACTGCCACATTGTAGGGATTGACCAGATCATGATGTCTCCCATAGAACTTCTTAAGTGTTGCTACCAGTTTGGTTTTTTGATACCCCTGGCTCAACAACTTTGTAGTGAGCACTTTCCCACGCTCCATGAAGTCCTGATAATTTGAACAGGTTCTGGCATAATGGATTAACTGTGAAACGTAAACGCCGTATGCTGATGCAGAAGGGATATTACTGCTCAGGAATGGAAAGTTAACAATGGGAAAATTGAAGTCATCCCGTTTGTCGTAAAGCCTAGTAGTAAGCTTTCCATTGTCAATGTAGAGATAACAATCCAAGTATGAGGAAGAGGCTGCAGTCTCCGTTGATTCCTTTATTTCAAGTTCACGTGGATAGATGAATTCTAAATACTCTGCAAATTTTGTGTTTTTCAGAGACAATACATCATCTATATGTCTGTAGGTGAAATTGAATTGTTGTGCGAGGTGTTTCTTGCCTGGTTGGAGGAGACTTTGTACAAATTCCGCTTCATACGAGTATAAAAGAATTGGCTATAGCCTGGATATTATGCGGCAGACTGCATGAATAGTTGTCAACCCAATCATTGTTGATGGCTATGCTTCACTCTTTAAATGCACGACGGCGGTTCAGGCCTCAGACTCAATGACGGCCTCTTCGTAAAACTTTAACCAGTGGGCTGGGGCTTGACGATATGTCTTTGTCTTGGCCCGCCGTGGTTCAGCTATTGGTTTTCATTTACTCTTGCATACAGTAGAATTAGCCATGAGTACTCGTCTTTGCTTATTATAGTGATTAATTTGATTTTTATGTTTTCGCTTTGATGCTCTGACTGAGTTGGGAGCCTTTATGCGAACCGAATTTTTATGTATTTCTGTATTGAGAGTAGCATCGGGACCCAGGGTGAAGTTGGCTAGCTGTAAAAGTTCTTTAAACCCCTCGGTAGTTTACTCTACTGACCGTTCTAAGGCGGTGGTCCCGGTATTAATCTTACTCTTTATTGCTTTTTGGTTTATTCTACGGGGGATTTGTTTTATTTCTTACCTTGTGTTATTTTGTTCTTGTACTTTTCAGTCCTTTAAGCATTGAGATTGACTCGCTTGGGGAAGAGAATGCTAATCTTAGCGCTTTTCGTACGCTTGTTCGATTTGCGCTTGTTTGGTTTAGTCTGTTTCCTTTTCCTCTTGGTATCTGGGAAGGGCTGCGGTTTGTAATTGTGGCACTCCCTGGACTGACTTTTCTCTTATCTATTTTTTTTTTTTTTTTTTTTTTTTTTTTTTTGTACAAGTATTCAGATAAGACATCTGCACATGTTTGTCTCGTTGCTTCTTTTGACGTTTCTAAGATATATATCGGTTTGATGTTTTCTTTGAAATCTTGAAGGATGTCTTTTTTTCTGATTTTTATGCCTCCTCTAGATAGGAGCACCCCACGCAGCCGGGGTTGGTTGCACTTTGACAACTAAGGGTCACTATATAAATCGAAGTATGAAATTTTGGTCAATGCGGATTTAGTAGTAATTAAATTCCCGACAATCATCTTTTAGGGGCGCTGTGTGGTGCAGTGGTAAAGCGTCGGATTTGGTATGATTACGTATATATTCAAGATCGCTAGTTAGCGGGTTCGACACCAGCGAGCACAAAGCGTTGTGTCCTTCAGTAAGGCACTTTATCAACATTGCTTAATTAATACTGGTTTCTACCCAGGAAGACCTGCGTGTAATACTCAGTTGAGGGTGACGCAGTATATAGATAGATAGATAGACAGACAGACAGACAGACAGACATAGATAGATAGATAGATAGATAGATAGATAGATAGATAGATAGATAGATAGATAGATAGATAGATAGATAGACAGACAGATAGATTCTTAATTGTTATTTATGCCCATGGGCGTGGACTATATAGAGTTGAGGAGAGACACGGAAGTGATCCATTATTGATCCAGAATGCATCATTGACCTTATGGAACCAGACTACTATTGACGCCACACTGGTTTTGTATCTTGAAAAATAGTCATATCTAAGTTACAGAGTACATGGTGTATACAGTGTAAGATAAAAAAAAAAAAAAAAAAAAAAGACTGCATTGTTCTGTTTATTTCACGCAACAAGCGTTACTGGAGGTGGAGAATTTTAGACGGTGAAAGATTCTATAGGGAACTTAGTATTGGGCTGTGTGAAGTGCTACAAAGAGTCGGTCGGTCATTCCGCTTTGTGACCCTGAAGGGCACAGGGAACCAATTATGTCAGGACAGCTGCTTAGCGCAAACAAAAGAGTGCAGGCGGGATGGGGTGACGTTATTTTAAGTAAGGTAGTCTGTGATTGGTTAATAATAAAGATGAATTAAAACTTATTATTATTATTCTAATTTGAAGAAAAAATGTTTCTGTGCAATTTGCTGGTTGTTCCAACGAAATAAATGTTTGCGTTTGCTGGAGCCAAAAGAAGAAGTGGTGAAATTTCCAAATTTCAGTTTTTCATATCTGCCAATTGAAGCGGTGCTGCATTCGCAGCCTCCAAAAAAGTCCTAGAAAGTGCTGGTGACAATGTTGTTTTTCCTTTTTCTTTTTTTTTTTTTTAACTGTGCTCAGCCAGGCCTTTTAATTAAAACAAAATTTGGAAGCCCAGCCATACCCTGAAAAGAACTCTATAACCACTAAAAAGGGTGGTTACTATATATATGGAACTCTATGGGGAAAATAATAGTACCCTGATTAGGAGGAGTTTTGGGGATGTCACATGGCAGGCAATGTCATGTGTTTTCGAAATGGTAAAGAGAACACGAAAATCCCAGGAACTGTTGCTGACTCAAGTGGCTATCAAATCCCACCTAAACCGATCTGATTAGGGACTATGGCACGGTAGCAGTCTAGCAGGTGTGGTACTTCTTAACTCTTCGCAGAAATTAAATGGGATCTTGTTGTCTAAAACTAAAACCCGGTACTAGCTAGAGTATTGAATAGAATAGAACAATATTCACTGGAACCTCTACATTTACAGAAGCTGTTCTCGATTCCCATGCGCTGTTTCGGTACACTACACTTATGTAGGTATTATCAAAGCTTACCATTGCAACACTTTGCCAAAGGTTATGAGATATACCGTAATCAATTTTGACAATTTTACTTTTAAAGTGGATGGATGCGTTGGTACTTTTGAAGTGCAATTCATAGCATTTCCGGGACAAATTGATAAAAAATGATATTCTTTACTGCTTATTTTAGTTTTGATGAAGTAAGCCTTAAAGCCAAGTGAAAGTAGTTGTAATTGCTTTTATTATGCGGGCAACGGGACGAGAACACATTTAGACCTCTCGAACTCACCTTTTGCATTATGTAATTCAGACGATTTAGCCAAGATCTGCATGTAAAGAACCCAAGACTATTCCGTATTGTCGCTATTTGTGCAGAAATGAGGTGTGGTACACTAAAACAATAAAAAGCAGAAAATCTCTATGACAGAAATACGGCAACTAGAAACTGTGCCAGACTAAATCAATTATAATCGGCCACCTGCAGTGATAAATCACACATTGTTACCACCTTAACAAACAAAATTTACATATTTATAGACTACAATGTACTAAAGTATAGTTTTCTTTTTTCTTTTTTTTTCTTTTTTTTTTTTTTTTTTTTTTTTTAGAAAAGAGTGTTTTGGGTTTGTTTGTTTTTTCATATACAGAAAAAAAGGTAATGAAAATCAACTTTATAAAGCAAAAAAAAAAAAAAAAAAAATAGAGGAAACAAAGAAAGAAAACGAACAAAACAAACAAAATACACATTCCTTTTCTGGCAGTTTAGCCTACATCATGGTTAATGTTAATTTTATTTCTGATATTGCTAAATGACCCTAGCTGTGATCCTAAAAGCCCCAGTGTGTTTAGATAAGCAAATCAAAACTTAATCGGTCCTACTAATCACCCCATGGCACCCCCACCTCACCCAACGGCCCCCATGGCATCAAAATATATGCATATTTACCTTAAACTATGTGTTTTAGATGGACAAGAATAGTTTGCAATACTTAAGATATCTTAGAGTAAACAGAGAATTTATATTGAGGACTTGTGTTTGATTTAAAATATTACTTTTAAAACTGTCTAGTAAATTTTTTGCACCCCACGGCAAAATACATATGTATTTAGCATAAAAATATGTATTTGTAGGAAGACAAGAATAGTTTTGTAATACTTGTCTTCATCTTAATAAACAGAGAATTTATATTGATGATTTGTGTTTGAGTTAAAATATAATGTCTAAAACTCTCTTTTTTTTTTTGGGGGGGGGGGGGGGGGGGGCGGGGGGAGGCACCCCATGGCATCAACATATATGTATATTGACCCATAAAATATGTGTTTTAGATGGACAATAAAAGGTTTATGTTTGATTTAAAATTGTATTATGTTTAAAATTGTTATTATGTTTAAACCTCTCGTAACTGTTTGCACATCACGGCATCAAAATATATATATATATGCCATAAAATATGTAATGGACTATCAACATATCCATTGGTCTCTTTTCTATATTTTTGCGTTATTTTGAATCTTGGTGTTTGGCACCCCGAGATAAGCGCTTGAAGTAATGTTAATGTCTTAAACTATCACAAAAACAAATTTTGATACATAAAACTAATACCCTGGTGTAATTTCAGCATTTAATTAACAAATAGAATGAAATAATTTAGTGTCGTGGGGTGCCGTGGGGTGTCATGGGGTGATTAGTAGGACCCAAACTTAATTAATTCTGTCGGTTCAAACAATGCCACCAAGAAGCGACAACTAGGTTGTTGAAGTGCTTTAAATTTCTCGCCTATCGGCTCGACATTTAAGCATTTCAACAACCAATATTTAAAATCAGCTTTAACATTAATTATATGCTAAGCGTAGACCAAGAGATTTGTGAAATCTAATACTTGCAGTGACAGCTTTTTGTGTGAAGTTTTTAGTCAGGTTAAGTATGGTACAAGGTTTTAGAATGAATATAAAACGGGAAACCAGTAGACTCCAGGAAACCAGTAACTTTCTATTCTCGCTGTGGTCGAAGTTTTGCGAGATTCCAAAAATCTGTGTTTGTTTCTCCAAATAAACTCGTTATTTTCTTCTTATTTTCGCATATCAGTAAGTTCTATATGTAGATTTTAGTGTACATTGTCCGAATAGGTCCTTGTAATGTCCTCAATTATCTTCTGTAGCAATCATTTAAAATTATAAGGCAGACAATTCCCACCTGGTTTTCAGCTTCACGAATTGGCCGCCATTTTGCCATTTTCTTTGTGGAAAATAATTTCATAATTATAAAAGATGCTGCTCTGTATTCATTGTCTTTGGTTACTGGCTACGTGTACATTTGAATGATACTCGGAAATTTATTTCAGCCAATTGTAGCAAAAGCTTGCCATCAGACTACCTGAAATGTCAATGTATAAAAATGTTTTCCTTGTTCTAAATTTATCACTGACCATACAGCAAACCCTCAGATGATTCATAAAATCTCCCCAATTTCTCAGTCTATCTATCAATACTGCGTCACCCTCATCACTGAGTATTATGCGCAGAGTGAGTATGAGAATGAGTATACAGTGAGGCAAGGGAACCAGGTACATGTTCTTCTGTGGTACCAGCATTTTAACAGGCATTGAACAGCTCCCTAAACATCATTGCATACTGCCTGTGCCCTCGCATTCATGATTTCTGGTCAACTCGTACCTTACTTCTGCTCACAAAACCTCAACGTTTCACCAGTTTTCAGTTTTGATATTCATATTGCAAAACGCAAACTGTCGTTTTCAACAAAATGCCATAGCGTGTTCCGACTGAAAATTGATGCGTATTTTCAGCTGCCAAAAAAGAGCATATTTTTTTGTTTGCAATATAGTATGTACATATTTGTGTTCAAGACTAATTTAAGATTCCATGAAGACCAAAAGCATTTTAAGAAGTGTCCGATAAACGTCCGAATTTAGTCACCAACCGTCGTGAATTTTCATCTCCCATTTGCTTTCATTGAAGCGTAAATTGAAAGTAGGTTACATAAAAAACATGGACAGAGTTCTCACTAGGATTTTGAAAGCAGGAGTTTAAGAATCCATCTCTGAGAAAAGTTGGAGTTAAAATTGAAAAATAGGAGTTTGACCTAGAAAACTTGGAGTTTTCGGCTAAATATGAAAACTTAATATTTAAGGACGTTGTCTGGACAACTTCATTTTTCAGTATAGTTAACCTTGACCACTGAGTGTCTGGTAAGGATCCAAAAGCTTTTGGGGCTTAGGAAATAGTGACAGGACTTCCATTAACTTCCAGACTCAGGAAGTCCCAGACTTCCTACCCCTCAAATTTGGAAGTCCCACAGGAAAATCTAGGAAGTCCCACTTTTTTTCCCTGCTGCGGCGGTCTGCCCTTTCTTTAGTAGAACAGAGGTTCTTAATTCAGTGTCACACAGAATCATCATGATATACACTTCTCTTAGATGTGTTTTAAACATATCCTTATCGCTTATTAAAATTCGATTGCATCTTTTTGGAAAGCATGTACTTGTATGTCGGACCTAAGAGAAAGCATCAACATTGGTCCAACTTCGCTTTCGTTTCAAAGCCCAGAGAAAGAAAAAAAAAAAGAAAAGAAAATGCATGAGAGAAAACGCCCAAAACATGTTTTCTTAAAAACAAACTATGCTGAAATTATTTTGCAGAAATGTATTTAATGAAATATTTGCTCGGATTGAAGCTGATCAACACGAGCGAGCGAGTTGCTTACTTCACAAAAATTGCGGGAAAACGGCGCCGACTCGTGCAACAACAAACAAATAAAAGGCAGCTCTCGATGAGTTACCAACAGCAATACGTTCGTTCGCGGAGAACAGCAAGCAAAACCATCGCAATTCGCCTATATTTAGACTTGCTTTGCGTCTTTTCCGCGTTGGTAAACAGCGCAGCCGGAACAAGGCTACGAATTTAGAAACGGATTTTCCGAAAATTTTTACGAAAAAATATGTTTTCTTCTCATTAGAAAAATAGCTTTTGTTGTCATGACAAACATAAGCTTCTAAATTCGAATAGATTTAAATTTGCGTTCTGTGCATAATTGTTATTTATTTATTTAATTTCACTCGGCAACTCCCGGAAGTGTTGAGGTGTTTTCAGACGTGAATATTTAAAAATAATAATGACTTCATATAATTTCATCGAATATTTTCGGGTGTCGCAGAAGAAAGTTTAATTATACAAACATCAATTAATCAACTCAGCACGCGTGACAAATACACACAGTGATCACGCAGCCATCAAAAGGGTGCCGCGACGCTTGACACCGATGTCAATAAAACTCCCGCAAGCGGAAAGTGGGACGTCCTTAAAGCTCATTCAACACAGGTAGCGAATTTCCAATAAGTAGGCGGGGCAAACATCATACAACTCGTTAAAAGTGGGCGGGCTTTTTGACAATTTTTGGACATCTCGGGTATCGATTTCGACGGACAAAAGAAATTTCGGAAGTCCGCGGTACGTCTGTGTTTTCAGACGACACATTCTTAGCAAAATAATAATTTAAGATTTTAAGACGTGAATATTTAAAAATAATAATGACTTCATATAATTTCATCGAATATTTTCGGGTGTCGCAGAAGAAAGTTTAATTATACAAACATCAATTAATCAACTCGGCACGCGTGACAAATACACACAGTGATCACGCAGCCATCAAAAGGGTGCCGCGACGCTTGACACCGATGTCAATAAAACTCCCGCAAGCGGAAAGTGGGGCGTCCTTAAAGCTCATTCAACACAGGTAGCGAATTTCCAATAAGTAGGCGGGGCAAACATCATACAACTCGTTAAAAGTGGGCGGGCTTTTTGACAATTTTTGGACATCTCGGGTATCGATTTCGACGGACAAAAGAAATTTCGGAAGTCCGCGGTACGTCTGTGAAGTTCAGTTTGGACGTCCGGTGACAATAGAGCGTAAATGAGAATCCTCGGAAGGAAATTTTACGCGTACAAAAGCAAAATTAGGCGTAAAAATACGCCGGATTCGGCGTTTCCGAGAACTCTGATGGATTAGAATTTTAGATGAATACAGAATTGAACGGATGAATACAGAATTGAACAGAATATTTAATTAACAGTCACCTCTTTCTGGGCCAATTCAGCAGACGACAGTTTGCTAATATTTTTCTTATTTATTTATTTATTTACTTTTCAAAAAATAGGATTTGACATTTTATGCAAATAGTCTCCAAGAAAGAAAGGTTTCCCAGAAAACAATTTACATCCAAAGGAAACTACTTGCATGAAATGTCAAATCCTGTTGTCTGGGAAAAATAAGAAAACTATTTCAAAATGACGCCTGCTGTGAAAATTACCCAGCACCATTAGCAATAAGTGATTGTAGTTGGTTTTGATAGACCTGCAGACATTTACAGTGACAAGGAAGTCCACAATGCATTCATTCTTACCAACGCTTCCTCTGTAGGGAGGGAGGGGAGGGGGGTGAAATGTACAAGACCCATCAGGAAATTTCAGAATTTCAGACTACAAATTTGAACAGTTTAATGAGAACATAGACAGATATTCTAGAAACCATCCAACTCCTCTGGGAGTATCCCTGCCACTCCATTTTACTGAACTCCATAGAACATAATTTGGCCCATATAAGGCCAACACAGCCGGCCTCGGTGGCTCAGTTGGATGCGCATTCTGACTGGAGACCAGGAGGTCGCGGGTTCAACCCCAGCCGAGGTCGGCAACATTCTTTCGTGGAGATTGATCATGAAATATTTTCTACGGTCATTCTCTCCCTTCCGCTGATTCAAGAAGGGCAGTTGTCAGTTTCTGGCGAAAGAATGTGCACATTACTGGTTACTTAGAGGACTAAGCCTGCCCAGTAAACGTGTGGTTAGGTAAACTGACCGTGCTCGACATGACCCCATTGGGTTGACTGGGCCGTAAAACCTCAGCACAAACAAACAAGGCCAACACAAAAATATCTAACTCCAGAAATAATGTAAGAATGGATTTCATCCGCATTGGTAATATTTGTATTACTACGTGTTTCCCTTCAAGTGCAACGTCCCTTTGTCAGCGGACATAATCTAACGGTTTCTGTGGTTTCATAAACAGTCTTGTTCTCTTGTTGCGTCACATAAAACAATGGTCAATTGTCAATCTTTTCTACAAAAGATCGTTAACGAACCGTCCCAATTTTAAGCAATTAGTTTCTGATTCTGAATATGTACACGCTGATGACTGATATAGGAGTGGTTTTGACTGGATACCATTTTAATAGGAATCATAGCAAGGTGCTGAAAGATTGACACGCCAATATAAATTGCGAAAAGACTAGGTTTTTTTTTTTATTTTTGTTTTTTGAAATCAAAAGATGACAAATGTCGGATGGATTATTTGATGTGACAGATAAGAGAACAAGTTGGAAGGGTATTGGGGATTTGCTGTTTGTTGCACTGGAAGGGAAACGCGTTGTACTAATAACACTTACCAAATATACCGGTGCCAGTTTTATGATCTTTGCCTTCTAGCTTATACTGACAATTTTAATAAATTGACAGAATGTTCATTTAATGCTGGAAACTGACGTGATGCCAGCCTGACCTTTAAAAGCGGTATCAGTATATGATTATCATTCATATTCAAAGTGTCCATTTTACTCTTTATCAATATACAGGTAAGCGAGGCATCCTCATTCAACCTTGGAAAACCGGTATGTCTTAAAATAAATACTGTAATTACAGAAGCCTGTGAATAATTGCATTTATCAAGCCTCCTGTACTTCGGTATTGGGCATTCTCTGTAGACAGCAAAAGAAAAGATCGCTCTTAACTTTGCAACACCACAAACAAAATGTTTACTACTATATCGTGGTGTCCTCTTTCACATAAGGAGTAAAGAATAAACTCAGTCAGTTCTCCTATTGTGCAGCGTAAGACTAATATTACGATGAATTTCTCCTTTGAAATATCATTGCTGCATCAAACAACTTCCTGTACAGTTAATAACACTAGAATTACATAAATTTCTGTGATAATCTTCCATAGCAACAACACCACCGATATTCGCTAGCGAACAGTTTCTGAGTCAGTGTCAGTGGAAATTAACATCTTCGGTTCTGTCTGTACAAAGAGGTGTCCATGCTCAGACAGGAG
Source organism: Anodontia alba (assembly GCA_964016985.1). Classification (NCBI taxonomy): domain Eukaryota; kingdom Metazoa; phylum Mollusca; class Bivalvia; order Lucinida; family Lucinidae; genus Anodontia; species Anodontia alba. The sequence goes on from OZ024831.1 coordinate 72,457,302, forward strand.
GCTGTTCGACTTCAACAGAGTTCTCGGAAACGCCGAATTCGGCGTATTTTTACGCCTATTTTTGCTTTTGTACACGTAAAATTTCCTTCCGAGGATTCTCATTTATGCGCTGTTGCCACCGGACGTCCAAACTGAACTTCAAAGACGTACCGCGGACTTCCGAAATTTCTTTTGTCCGTCGAAATCAATACCCGAGATGTCCAAATATTGTCAAAAAGCCCACCCACTTTTAACGAGTTGTATGATGTTTGCCCCGCCTACTTATTGGAAATTCGTTACCTGTGTTGACTGAGCTTTAAGGACGTCCCACTTTCCGCTTGCGGGAGTTTTATTGACATCGATGTCAAGCGTCGCGGCACCCTTTTGATGGCTGCGTGATCACTGTGTGTATTTGTCACGCGTGCTGAGTTGATTAATTGATGTTTGTATAATTAAACTTTCTTCTGCGACACCCGAAAATATTTGGTGAAATTATATGAAGTCATTATTATTTTTAAATATTCACGTCTTAAAATCATGTGTCGTCTGAAAACACCTCAACACTTCCGGGAGTTACCGAGTGAAATTAAATAAATAAATAACAATTATACACAGAACGCAAATTTAAATCTATTCGAATTCAGAAGCTTATGTTTGTCATGACAACAAAAGCAATTTTTCAAATGAGAAGAAAACATATTTTTCGTCAAAATTTTCGGAAAACCTGTTTCTAAATTCGTAGCCTTGTTCCGGCTGCGCTGTTTACCAGCGCGGAAAAGACGCAAAGTAAGTCTAAATATAGGCGAATTGCGGTGGTTTTGCTTGCTATTCTCCGCGAACGAACGTATTGCTGTTGGTAACTCATCGAGAGCTGCCTTTTATTTGTTTGTTGTTGCACGAGTCGGCGCCGTTTTCCCGCAATTTTTGTGAAGTAAGCAACTCGCTCGCTCGTGTTGATCAGCTTCAATCCGAGCAAATATTTCATTAAATACATTTCTGCAAAATAATTTCAGCATAGTTTGTTTTTAAGAAAACATGTTTTGGGTGTTTTCTCTCATGTATTTTCTTTTCTTTTTTTCTTTCTCTGGGTTTTGGAACGAACGCGAAGTTGGACCAATGTTGATGCTTTTTCTAAGGTCCGACATACATTGTACAAGTACAGGCTTTCCAAAAAGATGCGATCGAATTTTAATAAGCGATAAGGATATGTTTAAAACATACATAAGAGAAGTGTATATCATGATGATTCTGTGTGACACTAAATTAAGAACCTCTGTTCTACTAAAGAAAGGGCAGACTGCCGCAGCAGGGAAAAAAGTGGGACCTCCTAGATTTTCCTGTGGGATTTCCAAATTTGAGGGGTAGGAAGTCTGGGACTTCCTGAGTCTGGAAGTTAATGGAAGTCCTGTCACTATTTCCTAAGCCACAAAAGCTTTTGGATCCTTACCAGACACTCAGTGGTCAAGGTTAACTATGTTGAAAAATGAAGTTGTCCAGACAATGTCCTTAAATATTAAGTTTTCATATTTAGCCGAAAACTCCAAGTTTTCTAGGTCAAACTCCTATTTTTCAATTTTAACTCCAACTTTTCTCAGAGATGGATTCTTAAACTCCTGTTTTCAAAATCCTAGTGAGAACTCTGTTCAACAAATTTTTACAATCGAAAAGTTTGTGATATTTTCATTCAATGATTTGACATGAATGTATCAAACTACTGCCTGGAATGTATTCATGGAAGAACTCTTGGGTAATTGTGTAAAGATGGTGAATGAGGATAGCCTCGCTTAACCATTGTCATTCAGTTACATCCTCTTTCAGTGACTTAAAACAGTTACGAGCAACACAGTCTCATATTTATAGCATATGTTGTAGATAAACCATGATTATTGTCGAGATTTTGGGTATACTGTAAATTATACCATAGGTTGACTACCTTTCACTGTCTGACAGTGAAAAGTCACCAAAGTAAACCAAGACAATAATGTGGTTTATCTGTTTTAACCATTGGGACTGCTTTTTTGTATTATTATTATTATTATTATTATTATTGGTATATTTATGGTAAAGTGGTAACGTACTGGTCTGATGCAAAATTAGACCTGTTGACCTTGCGTGCTAAAATGATCCAACAACCTGCCCTTTTTAGCTCGCCTGTACGAAGTACAAGGAGAGCTATTGTAGTCACCCCGGTCGTTTGCGTTTGCGTTCCCGTTCCCGTTCCCGTCACACTGTGTTAAAGTTTTTCAAATGCTTATATCTCAACAGTCACTCCTCACAGAGGCATCAAATTTGGAACTTAGGTACCTTGGAGGGTCTTCTGAGATTCCTAGAGAATAAACCCCTGGGTTCATGCCCCTGGGTGGGGCTAGGGGTCAGAATCTAGGACACCTTTGTAATACTGTGTTCAAGTTTTTCAAATTCTTATATCTTGACTTCCACTCCTCATAGAGCATTCATATTTAGAATTTGGGTACCTGGAGGAGTCTTCTGAGATTCCAAAAGAACATACCCCTGGGTTCATACCTCAGGGTGGGCCTTGGAGTGGGGCTAGGGGTCAAAATCTAGGACACATTTGTAAAATCTTATATGCCTACAGGTTATAGACACAACTGGTTATACATCAGCTAACTATGTGACATCGGTTTAAGTGTAAGAGAGTGAAGGTCATGGTGACCTACATTTTACGGTCCAGCTCACCTAGATTTCATGGTTCAGTGATTTTGCCTTATATCTTGAATACTATTTGTTGGATAAATGTCACACCTGGGATATTACTTCCATGTGACCCAATGAATGACCACTTACTATATCTAGGTCATTGTGACCTATATTTCATGGTTCAGTGATTTTGCCTTATATCTTGAATACTATTTGTTGGATAAATGTCACACCTGGGATATTAGTTCCTTGTGACCCGATTATTGACGTCAAAATATATCTCTGTTGGTGTGACCTATATTTCATGGATCAGTGATTTTGCCTTATATCTTGAATACTATTTGTTGGATAAATGTCACACCTGGGATATTACTTCCATGTGACCCAATGAATGACCACTTACTATATCTAGGTCATTGTGACCTATATTTCATGGTTCAGTGACTTTGCCTTATATCTTGAATACTATTTGTTGGATAAATGTCACACCTGGGATATTTCTTCCATGTGACCCAATGAATGACCCCTTAATATATCTAGGTCATTGTGACCTATATTTCATGGTTCAGTGATTTTGCCTTATATCTTGATTAATATTTGTTGGATAAATGTCACACCTGGGATATTAGTTCCTTGTGACATGATTATTGACGTCAAAATATATCTCTGTTGGTGTGACCTATATTTCATGGTTCAGTGATTTTGCCTTATATCTTGAATACTATTTGTTGGATAAATGTCACACCTGGGATATTACTTCCATGTGACCCAATGAATGACCACTTACTATATCTAGGTCATTGTGACCTATATTTCATGGTTCAGTGATTTTGCCTTATATCTTGAATACTATTTGTTGGATAAATGTCACACCTGGGATATTAGTTCCTTGTGACCCGATTATTGACGTAAAAATATATCTCTGTTGGTGTGACCTATATTTCATGGTTCAGTGATTTTGCCTTATATCTTGAATACTATTTGTTGGATAAATGTCACACCTGGGATATTACTTCCATGTGACCCAATGAATGACCACTTACTATATCTAGGTCATTGTGACCTATATTTCATGGTTCAGTGACTTTGCCTTATATCTTGAATACTATTTGTTGGATAAATGTCACACCTGGGATATTTCTTCCATGTGACCCAATGAATGACCACTTACTATATCTAGGTCATTGTGACCTATATTTCATGGTTCAGTGATTTTGCCTTATATCTTGAATACTATTTGTTGGATAAATGTCACACCTGGGATATTAGTTCCTTGTGACCCGATTATTGACGTCAAAATAAATCTCTGTTGGTGTGACCTATATTTCATGGTTCAGTGATTTTGCCTTATATCTTGAATACTATTTGTTGGATAAATGTCACACCTGGGATATTACTTCAATGTGACCCAATGAATGACCACTTACTATATCTAGGTCATTGTGACCTATATTTCATGGTTCAGTGATTTTGCCTTATATCTTGAATACTATTTGTTGGATAAATGTCACACCTGGGATATTAGTTCCTTGTGACATGATTATTGACGTCAAAATATATCTCTGTTGGTGTGACCTATATTTCATGGTTCAGTGATTTTGCCTTATATCTTGAATACTATTTGTTGGATAAATGTCACACCTGGGATATTACTTCCATGTGACCCAATGAATGACCACTTACTATATCTAGGTCATTGTGACCTATATTTCATGGTTCAGTGATTTTGCCTTATATCTTGAATACTATTTGTTGGATAAATGTCACACCTGGGATATTACTTCCATGTGACCCAATGAATGACCACTTACTATATCTAGGTCATTGTGACCTATATTTCATGGTTCAGTGATTTTGCCTTATATCTTGAATACTATTTGTTGGATAAATGTCACACCTGGGATATTAGTTCCTTGTGACCCGATTATTGACGTCAAAATATATCTCTGTTGGTGTGACCTATATTTCATGGTTCAGTGATTTTGCCTTATATCTTGAATACTATTTGTTGGATAAATGTCACACCTGGGATATTAGTTCCTTGTGACCCGATTATTGACGTCAAAATATATCTCTGTTGGTGTGACCTATATTTCATGGATCAGTGATTTTGCCTTATATCTTGAATACTATTTGTTGGATAAATGTCACACCTGGGATATTACTTCCATGTGACCCAATGAATGACCACTTACTATATCTAGGTCATTGTGACCTATATTTCATGGTTCAGTGACTTTGCCTTATATCTTGAATACTATTTGTTGGATAAATGTCACACCTGGGATATTTCTTCCATGTGACCCAATGAATGACCCCTTAATATATCTAGGTCATTGTGACCTATATTTCATGGTTCAGTGATTTTGCCTTATATCTTGATTAATATTTGTTGGATAAATGTCACACCTGGGATATTAGTTCCTTGTGACATGATTATTGACGTCAAAATATATCTCTGTTGGTGTGACCTATATTTCATGGTTCAGTGATTTTGCCTTATATCTTGAATACTATTTGTTGGATAAATGTCACACCTGGGATATTACTTCCATGTGACCCAATGAATGACCACTTACTATATCTAGGTCATTGTGACCTATATTTCATGGTTCAGTGATTTTGCCTTATATCTTGAATACTATTTGTTGGATAAATGTCACACCTGGGATATTAGTTCCTTGTGACCCGATTATTGACGTAAAAATATATCTCTGTTGGTGTGACCTATATTTCATGGTTCAGTGATTTTGCCTTATATCTTGAATACTATTTGTTGGATAAATGTCACACCTGGGATATTACTTCCATGTGACCCAATGAATGACCACTTACTATATCTAGGTCATTGTGACCTATATTTCATGGTTCAGTGACTTTGCCTTATATCTTGAATACTATTTGTTGGATAAATGTCACACCTGGGATATTTCTTCCATGTGACCCAATGAATGACCACTTACTATATCTAGGTCATTGTGACCTATATTTCATGGTTCAGTGATTTTGCCTTATATCTTGAATACTATTTGTTGGATAAATGTCACACCTGGGATATTAGTTCCTTGTGACCCGATTATTGACGTCAAAATAAATCTCTGTTGGTGTGACCTATATTTCATGGTTCAGTGATTTTGCCTTATATCTTGAATACTATTTGTTGGATAAATGTCACACCTGGGATATTACTTCAATGTGACCCAATGAATGACCACTTACTATATCTAGGTCATTGTGACCTATATTTCATGGTTCAGTGATTTTGCCTTATATCTTGAATACTATTTGTTGGATAAATGTCACACCTGGGATATTAGTTCCTTGTGACATGATTATTGACGTCAAAATATATCTCTGTTGGTGTGACCTATATTTCATGGTTCAGTGATTTTGCCTTATATCTTGAATACTATTTGTTGGATAAATGTCACACCTGGGATATTACTTCCATGTGACCCAATGAATGACCACTTACTATATCTAGGTCATTGTGACCTATATTTCATGGTTCAGTGATTTTGCCTTATATCTTGAATACTATTTGTTGGATAAATGTCACACCTGGGATATTACTTCCATGTGACCCAATGAATGACCACTTACTATATCTAGGTCATTGTGACCTATATTTCATGGTTCAGTGATTTTGCCTTATATCTTGAATACTATTTGTTGGATAAATGTCACACCTGGGATATTAGTTCCTTGTGACCCGATTATTGACGTCAAAATATATCTCTGTTGGTGTGACCTATATTTCATGGTTCAGTGATTTTGCCTTATATCTTGAATACTATTTGTTGGATAAATGTCACACCTGGGATATTAGTTCCATGTGACCCAATGAATGACCACTTACTATATCTAGGTCATTGTGACCTATATTTCATGCTTCAGTGATTTTGCCTTTTATTTTTATTACTATTTCATGGAGAATTGTCATACCCGGATTATTATATCTATGTGACAAAATGATTTACATACAAATACATCTAGGTCAGTGTGACCTATATTATATGGCTTAATGATAAAAATGTTACAATATAAAATGTACCCAGCAGGCGAGCTACGCTGTCCTACGACAGCTCTTGTTAATTAAGCGGACTGAAGCAATACTACTGATATCTGATTGGTTGTATATCCTGACTGACATAATTATATTCTAAATTCAGCACCATGGGCGCCCATTTAATACTATTAATTACTTGTCAAAGTTTACACCCAGAATTTACTCCTGACTCCCAGGCATACTCCCGGCTTTTATAGTCTCTTGGTAGACATTTCATTAAAATTTTCTGGCACTTACATGAACCCGACAATGAAAACAAATATGGCTGACACTGACGATAAATTGAAAAGCTGACTCAGTAATGTGCGGAATTTTGACTATATATTGATTAACTGATGTTGCAGAAGATAGAGGTGTGTTATTTTTGTATTGATCGAATTAGCAGCATACATAAATTAGCCCGTCATAACCGTAAGGTGATGCTATGATTAGTTGTAAACGTCGATAGGGCTCTGGATTCAGTCTAATAACATAAACGTAAATGTCAGAATAAAAATGAAAAAAGAGAATGTATGAATCCAAGAGCCCTATTTATAGGGCTACTCGTACCTTTGACAGAGTTAGGCACTTGCTTGATGTAAGTGCAGGGCATGTCTCATTGCTTGCAGCGCTTTTATTGTTTTCAGGATATCAGGGTGCCGTGATAGCAGTGCGCAGCTAAACCAGAAGCAAGTGCATATGCACGAAATCTATAGATGGGAAATTTGTCTGCATCCCAGATGATTTTGCCTTTATGTATATTTCTGCAAACAAAACGAAAGTTGATTGTTTGATTAGCAAGGTGCGATCCAGGCAAGCTACAGTCTGCGACAGCCTCTATTGTACCAAGAAGTAACACATGTATATTTTATAATTTGAACGTCAAAGTAATGCTATTTTTTGTTTCACTCTTGTTAACAGGGAAGCAAAATGGATTCAGTGCCTATATAAAATTGGAAACATAAGTGGTAGGCTTCGCTTGAGGCCTGTGGTCCTTTTCATTCATACTTAGCAAGAACTGTTGAGATTTAAATAGAGCGTAAAAAGCACATTTAGTCATCATGGCTGGGAGGTCACAGAATCCACACGGTTTGAAGCAGATAGGCTTGGACCAGATATGGGATGACCTGAAGGCAGGCATCAACACAGTGTACAGACGTCAGAGCATGGATAGAGTGCGATATATGAGGTTGTATACGTATCCTTGGAAAAAAAAAAAAAAGTTTTAAGGGGAATAGGTACAGCTGGTAGATTTTTCACCATTTTTATATCCTGCCATGCGATAGTGGCTGTGTATTATGGTTTCACGTTGGTTGTGTCAGTCAGACCATATTTTCGTTCCCAGATGATAACTTTAATGAATATCAATGGGTTTTCATCAAAAGGTACAAGATACGGGTTCGCGGTAAAACCAGTGCATCGGTAAACTGCGCCATTTTTATCCGACGGTACGTATCGTGGTAAGTTTTTTACATAATGGTACTTTCGGTAAGTTCCGGATTTTATCGGAAAATTTATAAAAGCCAATACTTGTTTTATAAGAATTTCTTGATAGATTATTACAGGTAATTCCCATTTATCATTGTTGATTATTTCACATCCTTTCTTTGTGAAATTCAGATCCGTGACATATTATTAGAATTTCTTTGTGAAATTCTACAGCTGATTGGTTCAGTTTTGGGATTTTGCTGCTAAATTTTTAGTCTGAATGTGAGGCGAAGGCAAAATGGATGACTTCAAGGTGTTCTCTTTCAAAACGTTGAAAGCATAGGGACACAGGTTAATGACATTTTTTTTTTCGGTTAAAACAGAAATATACGAAATAGTACCTTCAGGGTAGTTGTATGATTGACCAGGGCGGAATGTATCGTCAACAGTGAACGGTACCCTGACCTAACTTTGCATGCCAAATTCTCTAACAAGATCACACATATCATTTCAAAACATTTATCCATGTCTATTTCCTATACACCCTGGTTTTCCTATGTGACACAGAATTGCTTAGAAATATATATATAGCCGAGACGTTTTCATCAGTTACATTGTCCAGCAAGCCCGCACTTACACTCAGCCCACAAGTAAATTTGCATTCAGAATGTGGGTATTTTCCAGTGCCCGAGGTACTGATTTGATTTACATCAATGTTTTTATTTACCTCATCCAATCAAAAATACCTCTGGCACTGGGAAACACCCACTTCCGGATTGCAAATTAAATTGTGGGCAGAGCATAAGTGCAGGCTTGCTGGAACGGGAGAAATGAACTGTATATTGTTGAAAAACGTTTCAATTATATACATTTCTAAGCGATTCCGGGGATTTTGCGTGTCACATAGTAAAACCAGGGTGCCTAGGGAATAGAATGGGAATTAGTGTTTTGAAACGATATGTTTAATCTTCTAAGAATTCGGCGCGCAAAGTAGGTCAGTCGATGCTACACACTACTGAAGGTACTATTTCGTATATTTCTGTTTTAATAAAAAAAAAAATGTCCCTGACCCGTATCCCTATGACCGAAAGCGGATATTATTTGGCATCGATTTGGACTCAAAAAGGGAAAGTCAGACTTATCGAGAAGGGGGTCGCTGTTTGCAGACAGTGAGAAGTTACAATTATATTTCTAGAAGGCATTTCTTATAAAACTGAACTAATATTAAGCAAATGTAATTACAAACACTTGGTTTACCGCTGTGCATAGGTGTGTACCTCGGTATACCGCGATACAGTTTCCAAAGGCGGTACCCAGCCCTAATACAAGATATTGTGGAGATCTAGTTTGGGATTGCTAATGGGCAAATATCGTCAGCTTTTGACAATTATCTGTCTGCCACACAACAGTGGCAGGTTATTATCATTACACATTTCCCTACAAGGAAGATGACTTTTTTGGCTTTTCTGCACAACAAGCCCATTCTGCAAAAGGGTCTGGTCTGCTCTAAAGGAAAGAATTAGCTTTCCTTATAAATCATCAAATTCTTCCATAGTAGAGTGGAGTGAACCCCTTTTCAGAGGGAGGCAAAAAGTTTCGTCAGAATGTTATGTTGCCTCCAGTGAAAAGATATCCATTCCCAATGAAAAGAGGCTGTAGATGAGTTCTGGTAAATGGAGAAGGTGATCTTTGTAAGATATTGAACAGATAAATTCAAGACCAAACATGGGCATAGACACTCTTTAATATCAAGAAAGGCATCTGCTATTTTTCAACACAAATATTCTGTCTGAACACCTTTTTGTAGGTGTGCAGATTTATCTGAAATTTACAGAGATGCATAAATAGCTCCAGTTAAGGGGATTTTTTTTTATTTTAGCCAAAAGATTTGATGTTTATCTTACTTTTCCTTGAAAATAGTTTGTAGTACTCATTAGAAGGACCTTACAGAGGCACTTCCAATGAGTACCCAATAAATGTTTTCATAGAGAAATAAGATAAATATTTACCTTATAGCCCCTCTTATCTAAAAGTATTGATATTTCTCCTTGAAAGCTTTTTGTTTGTGCTCTTGATATTTTTTTGTGGCGAAATGAAAGCTTTCAATTACAAACAAACCTGGAACGGTATTTAGGTAAAAATTAAAATGTGAATGATGAACAATCTAATATGCGAATCTGGCCTTGCATTTTGCAATATTAACATTCCATTATGTAATGTACACTATGCAGCTTGTATGAAGCAGTTTTAACCTTTCTTTCCGCAATATTTTAATCTGCATAGCCTTATGTGCAAGTTATTGCCCGGCATTGCACAATCAGGACCCTGTTCTTATCATTACATTATGAAGTTTTAATGCTCGCTTTTTTGGAAATCGTCACGACAGTTCTCAGTTTATAACAATCCCTGTTAAGTAGGCAATATCCAGTATTCTGACTGATAGTTATCTTTTTCATCGAAATGAGGAAAAGTCATAATCTCGCTTTGGCTGCAGGTTTCATCATTACGTTCGAAATCCCATTGTGCAACTTGCAGTTCTAATTTTGAAGTACGGTGGCGCTAGTATCACACTTGTAATTTTCCGTTAATAATTGCTTTTTTTTCCCCGTCAGAGACGAAGCGCATCGGTGATTCGGAGCAGCTAAGTCAGATAACTGAGCAGTGTTATCGAGCATAAATTGTATTACGTAGCATATTACGCATAGTATGTCATCAGATAGTTAATCGAGGTGAAATGTGGCAGTATACAGCGCGTCTGTAGTAGCTCCAGATAAAATGATTATTCACCAAAATCTGTCTTTTCCACGAAACATTTGCTGTTGCGCATTTATGAATTACCAGGGCGAGATATAATAGTTATCATAATCACCTCACCGAGGCAATTTTACCCTTAGTATTTGGAATCCATACGGACAGAAAGTAGAAAATCTTTATCTGGATATCTCACTTACCTGGAGCCATGACATGGCGAGGGTCCTCAGCTGTTAAGGCTATTCTAATGAAATATCATTTGCTGAGAAATGTCGTTGGAAATATTCTGAAATTAAGGGCCCCCAAAATATATATATTTAAAAAAAAAAAACAACAACAAAAAAACAAAATTTTCTTAGGTTACCTAAGGAAGTGAAACCAAACAATAAACAGTACAGGTTTTGATGCAACGTCGCTAACGTTGCCCTGGCTATGACGGTACCTCGACCTTATCTGTATTTGACTGACGCTGTGACGGAACTTCAAATGTAATAAATATTTTATTTGACAATAGAATGTACAATTTCATAATGGCGACTTTGTGCCAGTCCGCTCTCCAAAAACTGAAACTGCACTTGTTTGGGCGCAACATCATTAACGTTGCCGTCGCTGTGACGCTACTGCGACCATATCTGTATTTGTCTCACATCTCTACAAATGCAATAAATATTTTATTTGACAAATAAAGAGTGTAACAGTTTCATATTGGAGACTTTGTATCAAACTCTGCTCCAGGAACTTAAACTGCACATGTTCAGGCCCAGCGTCACTAATGTTGCCGTCGCAGTGACGCTACTTCGACATTATCTGTATTTATTTGACAGATCAAAAAATAATATAAAAAATAAATAAACGCCAGACGCACGGAAAGTAATTATGCTCTCGCATACCCTTACCATACTTTTTAACTGTTTGTTCAGAATCAATTACTCATGTAATAGCCAAGCTATTAGGCCAATATATAAGTATGTTTGTCACTTTTTGTTTATTTATTTATTTTTTTTTCATTTACATTCTACTTCTTGATTCAATGTTTAGCTTGTCTATGGGTGAACTTTTCTTCTGTGGTTGTCTCTGAAATATATTGAGAAATCCAGACCATATCATCTGTAGACTAGCCACAGAGCTCAATAAGCCAAAAAATAATATGTATATTTCTAAGCCTTGGGCAAGGCTACTCATGTAAAAGCATTCCTGTATAAGACATAAGACGTAAATAGGGGCCTAGGCTACTTTAATGGCAGCAATACTCCGGAGGTGAACCGGCTATTTTCATTACCTTTGCTTTCGCGCTCCTGTTTTCTACTGTCTTGAAAAGACGCTTGCAAATATAAACAGTCCGTAAATAGTCGTTGTCATTCACGGAAATGACTGGGCTTTTCCTCGAGATCTGGTACAGTCGCGGGAAAATAGCGTAAACGATTAGAGCCAAACTTTCTAAATGAATGCCGCGTTTGAGAGTTTTCATTTTTTAGCACTGGAACAGGGTAAATAGCATTCAGACTTCGAGACTTTACCACGATGCGTGTCAGAAGCTTCACAGGACATACTGTTCAAGTTAAATCCTACATAATGACAGGTTCAAACAGATAAATACAAATCGGAATACGGTCAAAAAAAAAAACAACAAATGGCTACACAGTGCATAGTTCAAAATGCAAAATACAAGTTATATAGTTTACATTTGTAGTTAGACACTACATAATGAAAGGTTAAGATTACAAAATACAATGTCAGACTCGCATATTAGATTGTGCATCATACAAGCTACGTAGTGTACATTACATAATGGAACGTTAATACTGCAAAATGCAATGCTAGAGTCGCATATTAGAATGTGCATCAAGCACATTTTAATTTTTACCTAAATACCGTTCCATACTTGTGGGTACTGATTGAATGATTGAAGTCACCTTGGTGAGGTAATTCCAGTGAATATCCGCAAGATATATTTTGGCGTGAAAATTGTCCGAAATGATCACATTAAGGGGAATGAATACACTCTTAACTCATTTCAGGAGGTGGACCTATGATGAAATACATTTACATATGGGATGAAAATTCATCTGCATACACTGTTCATTAGACTTTTGTGTCTGTACGGTAAATGTCCTAATATTTCAAACCCTTTATTCCATACTATTTTGGCCTAAATTTTGCTTTTTTATGCACCTGTTGCTTAAAATACTTGATTGAGTGGAATGACAAACAGTGTAGACCCTGATCAGACTGCTCCTCCAGGAACAGTGATCTTGGTCTGCACTGTTTGCATATGTCATTTGTCAGACACATTGGTGTTTGAAATTTTAGGACTTTCACCGTCATTCTTTTTGTTAAGTGTATTTACAATGTATATTCCTTAATCAGACATCAGTCATGTGTATAACTATTGTACAAGTGTCCATCAGACAGGGCCTGGAGGAAGTCAACAACCAGGGCGGGGAACTGTAGGGAAAAAGAGTAAACAGCCAACATCTGGAGCCCAGTTTGTGGGACTGGAGCTGTACAAACGACTGAAGGATTATCTCAAGAAATACCTAGTTGATCTGCAAGAGGTATTGTATTATATATGGCTTTTGTTTTTGGGCTAGGATGCATTTCAGATATAAAGTTGATGGTTTAAACAACCCCAGTTTTAATTAGTGAGTTTGAGTTTTAATCGTTTATAGCTTCTCTAATTTGAGCAACTCCGTAGAGCATCCATCTTTTAATCCGGAGGTTGTGGGTTTGATCCCCAGGTAGGTCATACCTAAAATTTAAAAAATTGGTACTAGTTGCTCTTGCTTGGCACTAGCAGTAGGAAGAAGAGCTAGGACTGGGCGCATCAGTGTAAGTATGATATATATCAGACTGGTCTTTTTATCATGTCATTGTATGTATATCTGTGATAACTGCAGTGAGGCTGCACAATAACAGGACATCAATTCCCACCCTCACATCCCCACACCACCACAACATGTTTGAAAGATTGTTGACAGTGACATTAAATCTTAACCCAAACAAGCACAAACTTTCTTCATGCTCTAAAAGTTAAAACATGAAATACGGTAATAACCCTAAGTTTTGGGGCAGATAGGCCTTTGCAGACAGTGTAAACCCAGATCAGACACACCGCAGAATGCAGTGTCTGATCAGGGTCTATACTGTTTGCCATACATACAGCAAAATTTTAGATACATCAAGAGGTAGTAGAATGGACTATTTCAAATTTTTGGACAAGTATGGTAAGGTGTCCCAATACTTAGGGTAAATATGGTATGTAAAGTCAGCCATGCCATGTGTAAAAGTGTCATTGCAAACTAGTGCAAACAATGAAGGTCAAGAAATAGCTCTTGATAATTTTCTTTTTTCAATGAGAAAGGGCCTCGGTGGCTCAGTTGGATGCGCCGTCCGACTGGAGACCAGGAGGTCGCGGGTTCAACCCCGCCGAGGTCGGCAACATTCTTTCGTGGAGATTGATCATGAAATATTTTCTACGGTCATTCTCTCCCTTCCGCTGATACAAGAAGGGCAGTTGTCAGTTTCTGGCGAAAGAATGTGCACAATACTGGTTAACCGCTTAGAGGACTAAGCCTGCCCAGTAAACGTGTGGTTAGGTAAACTGACCGCGCTCGACATGACCCCATTGGGTTGACTGGGCCGTAAAACCTCAACACAAACAAAACAATGAGAAAGTATTGATATTTTTCTTACTTGACACAACATAGTATACATGGCAAAAAAAGTTAGGGATAATTGTATGTACGGTGAAATAAAAGGAAACAAGACATATCTGAAATTGATATATTTGATTACATCATTTCATTTACAAACAAAAATCCATCTGTTGGAGTCTGTAGCACTAGATGTGAATGAGACAATTTGTATGGAAGATCACTAGGGTCACCAATAAAACCTCACAAACCTGTCAATATCGCGTATGTTCACCTATTGCATCTATGCAGGCCACACAACAACGACGCATACTCCTGATGACTGGCAATCTGTAGCTGGGGTATCCTCCTCCACTCCTCCTGCAAGGCTGCGCCCAAAGCCTGGAGCATTCTTGGTCGCGAAACTGTCGTACATGCTGGCCGAGAATGTCCCAAACATGCTGGATTGGCGACAAGTCGGGATCGAGCAGGCCAATCGAGATGATCCACATTGTTCTGCTGCAGGAACTGCTGTACTATCCTCGCTCGATGAGGTCTTGCATTGTCATCCTGCAGCACTACGTGGTGTTGTTGAACAAAAGGCAGAACAACCGGCTGTAGCACTTCATTGATGTATCGTTGGCCTGTCAGAGTTCCGTTAAACACAAGCAGCTTTGTACGGGAACTAACAGATATGCCGCCCCATACCATAAGACTTCCTCCTCCATACCGGTCAGGGCCCCCGTAGCCTAGTGGATAAGAGAGTTGACTCTTAATCCATTAGGTTTCTCACCGCTGTGGTTCGAGCCTCACTCGGGTCATATGTGGGAAAGCCAATTCTGCTTACGGATGGTCAGGTGGTTTTTCTCCGGGTTCTCCGGTTTTCGCCCACCTTCAATGAACGATCGGCTCGATGTAAGTGAAATATTCTTGAAAGGGCCGTAAAACCCAAATCCATACCGGTCATATTCAACAATGGCGCAGTTCGCGTACCTCTCGCCTCTGCGAAGCCAAACGTGACGTCGTCTGTCAAGCATATCCAGCAGAAACTGTGACCACCGGTAAAGAGTACAGTCGCCCATTGTTGTTTAGTCCATCGACGATGCTGCCTTGTCCATGCTAGCCTGGCTTGTCTGTGTCTCTGGGAAAGTGGCACCCCAATGTAAGGTCGCCGAGCTCTAAGTCCAGCGCTGTGAAGTCGATTCCGCATGGTTTGAACAGACACTCTTGTTCCAGTTCTTGAGAGATGTTCGCACAGTTGTTCGGCGCTTACTGATAGTGATCTCAAGGCTGACGTACGCAGGAACCGATCCTGGGCTTGCGACCTAGACCTCGGGCGCCCACTACGACGTCGATCTAACGTGCTGTTGGTTTGTGCCAACCGAGTTCGTAGGCTGCTGATCACACTCTGTGAAAAACCCAAACGTCTAGCAACTTCGACTTGCCTCATGCCAGCTTTGAGCATTCCAATAGCGCATAAGCGCGCGTCGTTTTGCAGATGTCGACGTTGTGGCATTTTAACACTGGTAGAACAGATGTTGTCAATAGTAAAGCAATAGATTTGTTAACCAGAAATTTGTTCACTTTTGAAAGGATTAGTGCTCAAACTTGCTCACCGGTGAAAATTGAGCATTGTGTATTTGTGACATTTTTCACTCAACCCTACTGTTGTATTGTGCATGTTGTTTTTTTCTATACAAGAGAGAGAACTGATTTCAGTTCTACAAAATTTATTGTTATTGAATAAACTTTATTGTTACACCATAATATAATAGATTGGATTAAAAATATCCCTAACTTTTTTTGCCACGTATATTTCATAGAGAAATACTGTATTTACCCTAAGTATGTGGACACCTCAACTGCTTACCATTCGTGTTCTGAAATTTGAACAAGTACAAGCCTTGTTTTCTTATGATGCAACTCAGATATATAACACATACCGAGAATCTCGTTAGCTCAAAATATGGAGTCATGAATCTATTTTGCAATCTTGGACTTTTCTTATTCAAAGAATTTTGGTCAAATTACATATCCTGACAAAGCAGAAGTCTTATTTTCTGAAGAAACTGGGACTGAACTTTAAAATTCTAATGATAATACTGTACACAAATGTACCATTGTTAACTTGGAAGTTAATCTATCTACATTGTATTAGATTAAGAACTAACCTTTTCATTAAGGTTTCTAGTAGGAGGTTAAAATCTGTAAGTAGATGGCAGATGCGATAGAAATAGTAAAAGATCACTAAGAAAGACTTAAAAGTAGAAGGCCATGCTGGAAGTGTAGAAGGCAGTTTAGCCTCTTGTTGCTTCTTTCTGAAGAAAAAAAAAAAAAAAGAAAGTTCATTTATAGAACTAAATGTGGACAAGATAATTTTGAACCAAACTTGGCTGTAATTCTGGTCAGTACTCGTACTGACTGGCCTTTTACCTACTTTCTCAAGAAAAGCCATATATAAATATACATCATTTTGGTTGATAAATCCTTTTTCTCATTTCTCAACAAATACATGCAGTCTGAGGTCTCATTTGAGTTTAATATAAGTCAGTGTTGTATGGGCACATGTTAATCCTTAAAGCGCCAATCAGAACTGCAGCAGACAACAATTTTTTCATATTTTTTTTTTCTTTTTTTTCTTTTTTTTTTTTTTTTTCAGAGAAAACACGTCTTGACATTTCATGTGAATAGTCTACCAAGCAGACAATTCACATGAAATGTCAAGATTTGTTTTCTCTGAAAAATAAAAAAAAAAAGTTGTTTAATGTTGTCTGCTACAAATTTTGGTTGGCGCATTAAGGGTTGAGACCACTGACTTTCTGGACACCCTTAGAGATTTTGTAATGGTAATAGTCCAAATGGATACAGTTTCAGAGGAGGCACTGTCAGACTTTGTTTTTGTCTCCCTTCTGAAAAGGGGTCTACTCTAAAAGTAAAGAAAATGCTCCCAAGAGGAACCGTTTCTTTCCTGCAGAGCAGACCCGTTTTTAGAAGGGGCTTCATTTGCAGAAAAGCAAACAGGAATTCAAAGAAGTTGCCTTCCTTGTAATAAGGAGCGGAAAGTCTATCCTGTCCCTTCAAAACAGGTTTTAATAACCATGCTTTATATTTCTTATTTTTGTAGAATGGTCATGACTTGTTGGATGAGCAGGTTTTAAGTTTCTACACCAAACAGTGGGAGGAATATCAATTCTCAAGCAAAGTTTTAAATGGGATTTGTGCATATTTAAACAGACACTGGGTGAGAAGAGAATGTGATGAGGGAACAAAAGGCATTTACGAGATTTATTCTGTAAGTTTACAGACTTGTCAGGCTGATGATTTAACTCCAGACATGTGGTTTAAAGAATAATAAAAGTTTTTTTTAATGGGCACAAATCTGTGCGGGGTAGGTATATAGTTCTGTCATTTCACCCGTCTGACTGGACATAAGTGCATTAAAGTTTTGAGTTAAGTTTTTTTCTTTGTTTTGGCACTGCCGAGGGTATCTTGTAAACATGGTTCTAGCTTTATTTATATTAATTTGTTAAGTTATTAAAAGTGCAGGAAATTTTTGTTGTCATATCTGACATCATAGAATTCTTGTTTTAAAACACACATGATCAACACATCAGTATGGTATTTATTCATATGTCAGTCTTCAGAGAGAATATCAGTTACACAGCTATAAAGGAAACTTTGAATGTGTTTTTGACTGTTATTTTAACCCAGATCTTGAAAGGTTATATCCTGCCTTTGCAAACAGTGTAGATCCAGATTAGTAGGCTTCAGAATCTAACTGATCTGGATCTGCACTGTGTGTCATTCAGTATGTGAATTTGTATCCACAAGATATGGATCAAGTAAACTTATTGGCTTCTTCAGAAGCTAACTGATCTAGATCTGCACTGTTTGTCAGTCAGTATATGAATTTGTATCCACAATATGGACCAAGTAAACTTATTGGCTGACCATTAGAAATGGGCGTGTCATCTTAATTTATTCAGCATGACAAGGATTGTAGTTTCCAAGTGTCACAGACTGAAGTTGAATTTTTGTTTAGATGTGTATTTTTAGCATCAGACCTGTATTTGCATCTCAAATGAAAATTATGTTGATTTCAGCTGGCACTGATCACATGGAGAGATTGTTTATTTAAACCGCTCAACAAACAAGTAACAAATGCTGTGCTAAAGTTGATAGAAAGGGAGAGAAATGGGGAGACTATCAACACAAGACTTGTTAGTGGAGTCATAAATTGTTATGGTAAGCTTTTGTTTAGTTTTCTTTTTCTAATCCTCATGAAGGTAGATTTACATCTGAGGATACTATGTAGTGATTCTTTACAATCTCTAACCGTAGTCTTTTAGAACAAGTCACATAAATAAGTAGTTCTTAGAATGTTGATTTAACATACAGTTAACTCTCGTTATCTCGACTTCGCTTATCTCGAATAAATGCTTATCTAGAAGTGAAAATCTGGTCCCGGTTTTTACATGAAAATCTAACAACAGGTAACAAAATATTATGGAAAAGAGGAGAAATTGCTCCTAAGGAGCAATTTCTCCTCTTTTCCACAATATTTTCAATATATATCTAACTTCAGGAGTCAAATTACATATTCATTCGTGAAATGTGGTTGTTAGATATATTTTGTTTCCTCATTTCTGCAAATCTGATATGTCGAGGTGCGGATATCTCGAAGAATTTCAGACAGTCCCTTGGACTTCAGAGATAATGGGAGTCGACTGTATTTACATTGAAAGTCTTTAAATGCAAGCTTTCTTGAAAAAAGCTGCCATATTTACCCAAGGTATTTAGATAGATAGGCCGGAGTAAACTGTGAAGACCCAGATCAATGCTGGCCTTGGCTCAGTTGGATGCACGTCCAAGAGATCAGGAGGTTGCGAGTTTGATCCCCGCTGGATCGGCAACATTCTTTGGTGGAGATTGATCATGAAATATTTTCTACAGTCAGTCTATCCCTTCTGCTGATTCAAGAAGGGCAGTTGTCAGTTTCTGGCAAAAGAATGTGCACAATACTGGTTAACTGCTTAGATGACTTAGAGGACTAAGCCTGCCCAGTAAAAGTATGGTAAGGTAAACACCATGCTCACCATAACCCCATTATGTTGACTGGCCATAAAACCTCAATACAAACAAACAAAGACCCAGATCAGATGCCACAGAAGCATCCAGCAATCTTCGGGCGCACCATCTTGACAGGAGTTAAAATAAGATTTTTAAAAGCACCTGCGTGGAGGGCAATCTGGATATGAATTCAGCTTATTCTTCTGCTTTCAGTCTGCCCTTGAAGTCGTAAGATAAAAATGCCAAAGAAACTACTTTTACCACAAGTTAAAAAAAAATGACAAAGGTTCTTTTAATGCAGCTTGAGGGAGAAACTAGAAAACTTAATATTATAGGACTAAAATATTTTTTTTATATGATGGAAATATTTATTGTGCTGTGATTGTCAATCAAAAGATTTGAAGAAAATTATTTAACCTTATTTTGAATCAACCTCTGATAATATTTTCACAAAAAAATTTCATTTTCCTGGGGGACATGTAACTTACAGGATTGGGTTGCACACTTGAAAATGAGCTAGGTGTCGGCCAGTGGGCACCCTCTTATTTCAATCCTGAAGTCAAATGGACTGGCTTAAAATTGTTACAAAGTATGGTAAGAAAGTAATGTGTCCCAGTATTTAGGGTAAATAACTGCATCATCAATTCATCATCTATCGATATTTTCCAGAGAGTGCTAGTAGTTCCTGTATTTAAGTATTTGCACGGACAGTCCGGTGCAAACAGTGTAGACCCAGATCAGATGCTGTAGAATGCATCAGCATTCTGCAGCATCTGATCAGGGTCTGCACTCTTTGCCATTCATCCAGCAAATTTTTAGCCACCTCTACAGGTAGTAAAATGGCCTTATTCAAATTTTAGAACAAGATTGCTTAGTTATTAAGGTGCCCAATTACTTAGGGTAGATACGGTAAATATGGCCTTGTTATTTTTTGCAGTTGAGCTTGGGCTAAATGAAGATGACCCTTCAGCAAAAGGTCCAACTTTAAGTGTATATAAAGAACATTTTGAAACACCATTCCTAGAAGATACTGAACGATTCTACAAACTTGAAAGTACAGAATTTCTACGACAAAATCCGGTCACAGAATACATGAAAAAGGTATCAGAATTACACGGTATTTTTTATGCAAGTTGTCATAAGGTACTTTTGTCAACATAAAAGTAGCTGTTTTTCTTATTTTTCCATGAAAACATGTTGTGGGTATTCATTAGAAGCACCTTGGCGAGGTGTTTCTAATGAGTTCCCACAACATATGTTTTCATGGAGAAGTAAGAAAAATATTATGTGGATACCCCACTTATCGAGATCTATTTCTTTTGGCTATAATATGACATGCCATAAAAAATAATCAGTAGTGTATGCTTCATATGAAAAATCTATACCCTAGATATATTGTAATTCAGTATACATGTACCGTAAATAGTTAGGAAGAAGTGAGACTTGTACAGAATCGTCCATGCTCTGAGTAAGAGAGAGTTTTCATATGGAGCAGAAAAGGTGTTCATTGTTAGTTACATGTAGCCTGTATGAATACATGGAGACTATTGCACTTCCCCTCACATTGGCATTGGTGCTAGTGTCGAGGGAACAGTTTTGGAATGACCATGACCTACATAGCACTGTCCAATGATGTCATTTTTTACATGAATTTTTAACTCATTAACAATACTGGCAGGTGTCAGCACAGAATTTTTGTAAGGTAAAGTCATCTATTACTGCAGTAATACTTAAATAATTTTAAACCTTTAACCCCTGAGTTCTGAAGGGGACTTTACCATTTTTAGCTCGCCTGAAAAACGTTCACAGAGAGCTATTGTACTACCCTCGGCGTCGGCGTTGTGTCCACACAAATGTTAAAGTTTTCGTTAAAGCCTTATCACTGATTTGATTCATCTTTGGTATGGTGATACAATCATATTGGTCCAAAATTTTACACAGTACCATCCCCATCCCGCTAGGTCAGGTCAAGGTCACGGACTTAGAATTTTCATGTTAAGTAATCTTATTAAATAATGGATTTAGTTCCTATTTGGTATCACGATAGATACTGGTCAAAAGTTTTATCAGCACCATCAGCACTCATGACCGTGACCTTGAGGTCGAGGTCACAGACTTAGAATTTAAATGTTAAAGTTTTTGTTAAAGTTTTTTAAAATCTCATTATTTCCTTACTTAATCACCAGTTACATTCATTTTTGGTATGATGATACATATTGGTCCATAATTTTGTGTAGTACCATCCCCACCCCATTGGTCATGTCAAGGTTACAGAATTTTCAAAGTTTTTAGGATCTCATTACTTCTAAGCCAAATGATGGATTTAGTTCTTATTTGGTATCATGATAGATACTGGTCAAAAGTTTTTATTAGCACCATCAACATTCATGACCGTGACCTTGTGGTCGAGGTCACAGACTTAGAATTTAAATATTAAAAAGTTTTTAAAATCTCATTATTTCCTAACCTTATCACTAATTTCATTAATCTTTGATATGATGATACATATTGGTAAAAAATTTTGCCCAGTTCCATCCCCACCCTCTAGTACATGTTAAGATCAAGGTCACAGTCATGTCAAAATTTTCATGTTAAAATTTTATGCAAAAGTTTTTATGACAGCATTACTCAGTGATTTTTTTAGGCGTGCGTCCCGCGTCCTGTACGCATAATTTCGCCAGAGGATGCAAAAAATTAGCCTCAGTGAGTCCCGTGGACTCATAAAATTCTCAAAGGTACGTACGTTTTGCTTCTTGAAATCTACTTTCATTTTCGGAAAAAGCGAATGCGCAAGCGGTGTTTCAGTACAGTATTTGGCAAATACTGAAAGGCGTCGTATCTCTACGGTACACCGATTTTACCTATACAGTCAAATAATCAATACCAAGTTGTCCAGACAACTAAAGAATAGGTTTTTAGTCTGCTGAGAACTTTTATCGTAACACCGTTTGACCTTGCAATTGTCAACAGGAAACAGCGATAGTTTTTTGTTTCTTTTTTTGAAAGAAGAAAAAGATGCACCCTAAAAAGATAATAAAACTAGACCCTTACAGCAAACGCTGTTCGGTCTGCTAGGTCAGCAAATCAGACTGACTTCGACAACAAAGTCTGTGACTGCCGATGATGGCGATCTCGATAACGACAGTTCCCCTGAACCCACAAAGCAACAGACAAAAAAAAGTCTCTGCTTTGTATTACGGTCTAGTCAAAACAGACAAAATGTCTGTCCTTAATTATGTATCACTGGTATTTGATCATCTGTCACAAAAACTGAAGTTTTATGAAAACATTTTCATAAACCTGTAGGTGAAAACATTTTCTTAACACTTCAGTTTTAATAGACAGTGGTACTATAGTTTCATGTTTCTCAGGAAGTTTTCTGGAAAGAATTAAAGCAACTCAGTCACCATTATTTACTTTTATTGCACATCCAATTAAAATACTAAGAAAGTAATTATAAAACACCGTTACTCAAGTTCAAATGAAAGGTCTAGGATGCAACAAAATATTTCACCACGAGTCCCAGGCTGGATGCATAGTTTGAGTTTGGGATGCATAAATTCTGGACCCAGCGAGTCCCAGGACCCATAAAGGCAAAATTGTAAAAAAATCACTGATTACTTCTAAACCAAATGATGGATTTCATTTACATTCTGTATCATATTATATACTGGTCTAAAGTTTTTATTAGTACCATCAACACTCATAACCATGACCTTGAGGTCAAGGTCACAGACTTAGAATTTAAAAGTTTTAGTTGTTTTTAAGACCTTATTATTTCCTAATTTTATCACCGATTTGATTCATCTTTGGTTTGATGAAAATTTTGCACAGTGCAATCCCCCCTCCCCCCTCCCCCACCACCACCACCACCCAAGGTCATGTCAAAATAATGGTGAAATCAGTAGTACGAAGTAACAGTTGTTTTTGTTTCTAATCTAGGCTGAAGCAAGATTACTCGAAGAGCAGAGAAGAGTACAGCTTTACTTACATGAGAGCACCCAAGATATTTTAGCACGTAAATGTGAAAAGGTGCTTATTGAGAAACACCTAGAAATTTTCCATTATGAGTTCCAGAATTTACTGGATTCAGACAAAAATGAAGGTAGGTTACATGAACATTTCTTCAAGGTACATAACTTGAGATAAGAAGAGTATCCATTAAATTATTTTTCTTTTTTTTTTAGCCCACCTGAGCACGAAGTGCTCATGGTGAGCTATTGTGGTCAGTCAATGTCGTCGTGCGTCGTCCGTTGTGCGGCATCAACAATTGCTTTAAAAGCCTACTCCTCCTACACCCCTGGGCCAATTGACTTGATACTTGGTAAGAAGCATCAGGGTGACTTGTAGATCAAAAGTAGCTAAAATCGTGCTGATCGGAAATCCAAGATGGCCGCCATCTTGAAAATCTATTTTTTGCTTCTTCTCCTGAACTAAAAGGCCATTTGATTTTAAACTTGCTAGGAAGCATCAGGGTGACTTGTAGATCAAAAATAGCTAAAATTGTGCCGATCTGAAATCCAAGATGGCCGCCATCTTGAAAATTATTTTTCACTTCTTCTCCTGAACGGAAAGGCCAATTGACTCCAAATTTGCTAGGAAGCATTTGGGTGACTTGTAGATCAAAAATAGCTAAAATCATGCCGATCGTAAATCCAAGATGGCCGCCATGGCGGCTATCTTGAAAAGCTATTTTTCGCTTCTTGACTTGTAGATCAAAAATAGCTAAAATCGTGCTGATCGGAAATCCAAGTTGGCTGCCATGGCCGCCATCTTGAAAATCTAATTTTCGCTTCTACTCCTTAACCCATAAGCCAATTGACTCCAAACTTGGTAGGAAGCATTGGGGTGACTTATAGATGAAAAATAGCTAAAATAGTGCCTATCAGAAATCCAAGATGGCCGCCATGACAGCTATCTTGAAAATCTATTTTTCGCTTCTCCTGAACCGAAAGGCCAGTTGACTCCAAACCTGATGCTTTGGAGTCTAGTTTCTTTTTTCTGATAACATTTATCATTTTATTAAGAAGTGTCCGAGTAGCTGAGTGTTTAGTGCTCTGGATTTCGGATTATGAAGTCCAGGGTTTTGAATCACACTGAAGACACACAATGCAAATCAAGACTGTACTGTGCTACAGAGTGTTTCTTTAAATAAATCTTTATCACCCATCATTTCAGTAGGACTTAAATGATGTTGAAAGAGACATAAAACATCAAGTCATCATCATTTTGTTAATCCTAGCATTTAGTTCTATAATAAGACTCCATGTCTGTAAGATTGACTTAATTCAAACCCACAACATGTATTTGGTACTCATTGGAAGACTGTTTTCTCTCATCTTATCTGGAGCTTTGTATAGGACATGGCATTAAAATTATAATAGTATACTGGTACCAGGTAAGTATGAATATCATTTCTCTAAATAAGAGAAGTAACCAGAAAAATAACGTTTTGCCAAAAAATCATAATACGGTAAATGTCTTAAAATTTCATACAACAAAGTGTCTGACAAAATCTGTCGTGATGTGGCTGAAACATTGTTGAAAGTGACATAAAACCTGAATAAAACAAAACAAAATGTTAGATAAAATGGCATATGCAAACAGTGCAGACCCAGATCAGACTGAAGGAGCCATTCTATTTGCCATTCTATTAAGTATTGTTAGAAACAACTGCATAAAAAGCAAAATTTAGACAGAAAAAGTATGGAATAGTGTTGAAATTTACTGTACCTGGATTATGAGTTTTATTGTGTACTATGATATTTCAGATCTCGGCAGAATGTACCAGTTAGTATCTCGGATACAAGATGGTCTAGGAGAGTTAAAAACCTTGCTAGAAACACATATTTATAATCAGGGTCTTGCTGCAGTAGAGAAGTGTGGGGATGCTGCTCTTAATGTAAGTTATCTCCCTTTGTTCAAGGTTTCATACATAGTTAAACTTAGTTTTTGGACAGATAGGCCTGAGCAAGTACTGTAGAGCATAATTAGATGCTGCAAAATGTTTTGTGCTTCTAATGAGTATCCACAATATGCTGAGATGCTTTTAAGGAGTACCTACAACTTATTTTATTTTTGTGAATAAAGAAACATATCAGTACTCTTTGGTTAAAAAAAGAATTACCTTATCTGGAGTTGTGACAGGTGAATTGCTAAAAAGGTCCAGCAACAGTCAATGTATTTGTAACAGTATAGTCAAGACTTAGGAGAGTAAGAGTCCAACTACATTTTGCCTCACCTCATTCTTCTATTTCCTCTTCTCTGTTGTCCCTTTTCTCACTTTGGGAGACGACACAAAATGATCCACAAGGGTTGATATGTCATTAACCATTTCAGCCCTTTAAACCAAAAATAGATACCTATGCAAACAGTGTTGATCCAGATGATATGGCTCATAATGAGCCATCCCCTCAGGCTCTACACTGTTTGCCATGCTATGTTGATTTCTAACTATCATCCCTATTTACAACAATGGACATTTCCAAATTCAAAGATGGAAGAGTCCACTTCAGAATCTCAAGGGTGAAAGGGTTAAACAAGAACTCAAGCCAGCTACATATAGCCTGTGAAAGGTAAATGTCATGAAAAAATCTGGGAAAGACTGATTACAAATTGATGTTTCAGGAGCCTAAAGTATATGTACAGACAATCCTGGATGTCCATAAGAAGTACCATGCTCTTGTCATGACGGCCTTCAGTAATGATTCTGGATTTGTTGCTGCTTTGGATAAGGTGAGTCTAGTTGGGAATAAACCTGTCTTTCTTTGTTCTTAACCCTAGTCCTGCTGAACTTGGATATACTCTGCCTTTGCAAACATTGTAGATCCAGATCAGTTGGCTTCTAAGAAGCCAACTGATCTGGATCTACACTGTTTGTCATTAAGTATGTTAATTTGTATCAACAGCCTGGATCAAGTGGTCTGATTGGCTGAAAATTAGGAGTGGGTGTGGCATCTTAGTTTATTCAGCATGATAAGTGTTAAAGAACTTTTTGAGGGGACTATACACATGGAAGATTTTATTATTTCATTGTTCTTCTTGGGAGGCAATTTTTGTGACTGCCTGTTTGCTTACCTGTTCACAGAGCTCTGAAAAGCTGTCTAGTAAAGGAAGGAGTTTGTGCCCCCTTTTCAGAAGAGAAGCAAAACAATTTTGACAGAGTTGTCTCCCCTGAAATTGCTTCTAATGAGTACCCATTTCACATGTGGAAGTGGAAAATTCAGAACAATGTCAGGTCCTGTTTTGTGAAAAAAAGGCCTTATCTGGAGCTATGACTTTGTATTTGGTTTAAAAAAAAAGAATTATTTTCAAAGTTATTACAAACATGTTATTAGTGATAATACAAGTTAAAGGATTGGAATGAAATGAGTATTGCTTACTTAGTTCTCCTTATTTGAGACTCTTGTCTGCAATAATTTTGTATGACACTGTAAAGGTTAATGCTGAATGGTCAGAATCTATTTTAGTCAGGGGTGGAGGTGGGGGAAGGGAGGGGGAACTCCAAAAGGGTAATTGGCAAACGGTGCAGACCCAGATTTATAGCAGATTTAAACAGGAGTTTCTATAAAACATAGCAATAATAAAAACTAACTAGGCACTCAGTTGGAAATAGGCTGGTTCAGTGAGTTCTGGTAGAAAAGTCCATGTAACCGTTAATAGGTTAAACTGCATCAGAATGCAGCCCCAATTCTGACCTTTCTTGTTTGCATATGACATCTGACTTTTTAATCTTGCTATGTTTGCAGGCATGTGGAAGATTTATCAACAATAATGCCGTAACAAAGCTAGCCAATTCCTCCAGTAAATCGCCAGAATTACTTGCTAGATACTGTGATCTTTTATTGAAAAAGAGGTAAGTGGACAAGTGAAGCTCAGTGTGAGAAAATGTACCTTTGGACATACATACTGTATTCAATCTTATTACCGCACTGTGTGCTTAGTTTTTCAAAATTACTCAAAAAAAAAAAAAAAAAAAATGTAGTGAAATATCTTCTTAGTAAGGGCACACTTTAAAGGAATATGAGCAGAGGACATCCTGAGTTGTGTATATAATGATTCTTACGTGATATGTGTTCCGATTTTTTTTGTAAAAGCATTTATTGTGGTTACTCATTTGAATTACCACCACAAGTTTATAAAAGCATATGTTGTGGGTATTCATTTGCATTGCCTTGATTTGTTGAGGCAATTCAGCTGAGTACCCACAGCATATGCTATTATCAAGAAGTAGATATTATTATTACAGACTGCAATCTAAAGCGTACGAAATTGCTTGACTGTGCGTTTATAGGGGTATGTGGGGTAATTAAATAGACTGTTGATGTGTCAAAAATTGCTGGACGAGATGCAAATAGTGTAGACCCTGATAAGAGGCCATATTTTGCAGTCTACTCATTTGCTCAGGCTATTACCATATTTTTTATTAAAAATGCAAGTAGCTTTTGCAGATCTACAGGCCTCCTTGTGAAAATGTAAAAAAAAACCTGTTTTTGCTTTAGATTTGTTCAAAACCTTTAAAACCTTTATTTTGCTTCAAAAAAAAAAAAAAAAAAATAACAAACATTTTAAAACCTGTATTTTCACCAAAAATATTTATTTTTGTCCACAGTTTTTGCTGAAAATTTTGGCAGAAAAAAAAAAATGTTAAGAATTGATTGTAAATGTTGTAAAAAAAAAAAAAAAAAAAATATTTTTGGAACTGCTGCTGTTGATTTCTCTGAAGTAAAACACACAGTAAAAGTAGGAAAATAAGTTTAATAATATTTTGAGTTTTATATTGGCTATTTGTTGAAGTCTGCTCGGATAACCAACTAGACCCACCACTTCCTCTGATAGGACAGAGTATCATTACAGGTCTTTTATATATGTCATATTGTGCAAAAAAAAAAAAAAATAAAAAATAAAATAAAAAATAATAATAAAAAGAAAAGCTAGAACAGTTTCCTATATTGAGACAGCACAGCTATAGACCAGCATGTCATTTGGTATAGCACTTTCTTTGAATGTCATGAGGTCACAGGTTTGATCCAAGCCTGAGTGATGCTTAGAACTAAAAAGGTTTCATCAGCTGAATTTTTGCTTCCAGCACAGCATAAAGACAGCAGAAGCAATTTTGACAACTGCCTCCTCTGAAAATGTATCCATTTTCCTTAAATCGAGTATAAACTCTGTCAGACTTGATTCTCTGATATGTTGAGTGGTCTGGGCCTTCACTTTTACTTTTCCCAGACAAAACTCAGGTGAACTTTTAATATTCCAAGATACTTTAATTTGATTTTCCAAGACAAAGCTCAGGTGAGCTTTTTTAACCAAACAGTTATTATACATTGTATTTACTTAAATCTCTGCAAAAAAAAAAATGTATATTATGGTATGTACTCATTTAATGAATATACATGAATGTACCGCAGTGTATATTTTCTGAAATAAATTAGAAAAAAATACTTCTTTTATTTATAATAAGTGTCTTATCTAGAGTTTTACTCCTGGATGTTCAGTATCTACACTTTCATGGCAAAGTTCAAATATTATTTCTTCAGTTCAAAGAACCCAGAGGAAGCAGAATTAGAAGACACATTGAATCAAGTGGTAAGTCATTATCACTGTTTACAGTAATACAAGATTTGCAACAAGCTTTCTCAGACAAGCTGAATTTTGTTGTTGGTGGTGATGGTGTTGGTGGTGGTGGGGGCAGGAGGGGTGAGGTGGGGCTAATAAAAAAGTACTGATGTACAAAAAGTGTGTAGCCCTAAAGATACTTGTTTTAGACATTCCACAAGTTTTTTTTTTCTTGATAAAGAAAATGGTTTGTGTATCACACAACAAATCTTAGTCAGTATGATATATATATAATGAACTGTGACCAAAATCTCAATCAGGATATATCCCCTGTACTGTATGGCCTGGGCAGACCAAAGTTAGTGTGTAGGTACATCTAGTGAAGCTTGTGTTTCCTGCATCATAATGTGCAGATTCAGATCAACATGCACAAAGTATTATTGGACCTTTTCTCTCCATTCTTATATTCTGTAGTATCCAGAAATAATCAAAAACTAATTGGATGAGCCCACTATCGGCAACTATCGATAATTTGTTTCCACTATCGATTATTTGAAATTCTATTTTTAGAAATGTGGGCCAAAAGTCACATAATGAGACCTACAAATTAAGAGTTTTATGAAAGACTCATTGAGTAGAAACATGGCTGCAAAATCTGCTTTGTCTTGAAACAACCTATATCTTAAATTACCCTAGTTATGCTATTATATGCTGTTGCATTTTAAGTAATATAGACACATAAAGTGCATATGCTATAATGATTAATTATTTGATGCCAGTTATGGGATATCCGATTGTATAATCGATAATCAATCAGTTTTACTTTCCCGATATTCGATTGTGATTTTCCTCTCCGATTCCCAACACTACTGAAGACATGTTTTTACATGGAACAGCCCTTATGGCAAAGACCATAATTTGTGTTTGGGTACATTTAGTGATGGCAGTGTTTCATGTACCATAAGTAGGTCACTGTGATTTATATTGACCCGCATTTCCAAAAAAACACAAAACATTGTCAGGGTAATTTTAGCTATACTTTTTCAAAAGGCTTACAAATATAATACATAGGCATGTCTTAAAGGTGGTAAGTTGCTAACCAAAAGTATGATCTGCACTAAAAGCCAAGGCAAATTAAGATCTGATTTATATCTACATTTGGTGTAGACCATATGCCACATAAGCCAGATGGACCTAGTCAACCTTGCACTGACTCTTTACAGGCAAGACGAGGGTAAATTGCCTATAAAGTAAGGCTTAAAATCTCACCAAATTTGCACATAATGCTTCTTCAAAGGGGGGCAGGGAGGGGTTGGGAAAGAATCGCTCTTCAGTACTTTGCCATGTTTTTTAGTGTTTAGCATGTTAGCATGCTGAGAAAACATTTCAGCAGACATTATTTTGAAAAAAAATTTTCTTACTTTTGACAAAAAAAATAGGCTTTGAAATTTCATGCAAATTGTCTCCCTAGGAGGCAGTTTGCATGAAATGTCAAAACCCATTTTCTGAGAAAATTAAGAATATCATCAATTAGTTATCTCATGAATTTGCCCACAGAGTGGTAGAGGTTATATAGTATTTGGCTAACAGTGTAGATCCACACTAGGTACTAAAGATTGTGGCATCTGATCAGGGTCTACACTGTTTGCATTATCAACAAGAGTTCTTATAAGACTAGTAATAAGAAAAACTTAGCAGATACCCTGCTAGTGGAAATAGATTGGTCCAAAGAGTTGTGGTAGAAGAGTCCACTCAGTGTAACTGGATTAAAGTTAATGTTGGCATCTGTCTTTCAGATGATTGCCTTTAAGTATATAGAGGATAAAGATGTATTCCAGAAGTTTTACAGTAAAATGTTGGCCAAGCGTCTTGTTCAGCACATGTCTGCGAGTGATGATGCAGAAGCCAGTATGATCTCAAAGTTGAAGGTAATTTATTAGAACTCTTTGAGATGTTTGTTATTTGCATGTTATGTACATGTCGTACCTCTAGATAAGATATGGTATTAGGTAAATATTTTTATTTCTCTACGAAAACATACATTGTTGGTACCTATTAGATGCACCTTGGCTGGGTGCTTCCACTGAGTACCACAACACACATTTTTTGTGGTGAAATAAGAAAAATGTTCATATCTTTTACTTGAAAAAAAAATAAAAAATAAAATACACATGCATTATCTAGAACTGCGCGTGTATTTGATTTGATTACAGGAACTGCATACACTATCAAGGGAAATAATTCTAACAAAGAAATAATTGCTTCCTTTTTCATTAAGGGCTTCTGTTAAAGGAAAGAATTTGCTCCCAAAGGGAGCAAATTCTTTCATTTAACAATAGCCCCCATTTATGAAAGGACTCAAATAATTGGGAGGCAACTTTCTGTCTGCAAATGTTGTATCCATTCACCTTTATTGGCCTAGCTTCTCCGTAGGAAATGTCAAATCTTATTTTCTCAGAAATATATGATCAATCTATCATCTGGTGAATTGGCCAAGAGTGGTAAAGGTTACATACATGTAGCTGAAGATCAAAGGAATATGACCTATAGCTCCTGATAAAGAATATTCAGATGATACTTATCTTTGGTGTATACTTAGCTGGTGCCGGCCTCGGTGGTTCAGTTGGATACACATCTGACTTGTGATCAGGAGGTTGCAGGTTGGACCCCCGCCAGGTCGGCAACATTCTTTTGTGGAAATTTGATCATGAAATAGTTTCTATGGTCATTCTCTCCCTTCCGCTGATTCAAGAAGGGCAATTGTCAGTTTCTGGCGAAAGAATGTGCACAATATTGGTTAACTGCTTAGAGGACAAAGCCTGCCCAATAAAAGTGTGGTTAGGTAAACTGACCGCTCTCAACATGACCACATTGGGTTGACTGGGTCATAAAACCTCATCACAAACAAACACTTCAACTGGCACAATGCTCAGTTGGTAAAGTGTCCCCTTTGTGAATTTGATTCCAGGATGAGTCACACCAAAGACTTTAAGAGTAGTACTAGCTGTTCTTTCGCATGGCGCTCAGCATTAAGAAAGTAGAGCTCGGAATCAGGACTGGTCATCCCGGTTTCTGTATAAATTGACTGGGTGGAATATCATGTCATGGGTCTTTTTCATGATATTTTAGTAAGGCAGCTCTCAAGTATGCATTGAGCTCCCAGCAACAGCCCGACACTGTGGCTGTATGACTGAAAGATTGTTGAAAGCTACATAAAACCTGAATGAAGCAAACATTGATGTACATTCTGGAATCATTTCAGCATGGCCCATAACTCCAGATAAATGCAGTTATCCAAATAAATATTTCTCTTTATATCACCACAAAATTATTCTGTTGATAGTAAGGTGCCTCAATTAAGTATCCAAAACAAACGTTTTTGTGAAAAATGAGAAAAAATGTATTTAGAAAAAAAAAGAAAGAAAAAAAGTTCCTTGATGTATGAGACCATTTAAAAATATGATGAAAAATAGCAGTGTGTCAGTCCTTAACCAGTCCTTAACCACTTTATCCCTGTAGACCAACTTGAATACCTTTGCAAACAGTATAGACCCTGAAGAGACGGCTCATCAGGGTCTACACTGTTTTCCATTCGGTTTTGGAATTTTGAATACATTCCCACCTGCAACAATGGATATGTCTGAAATCAAAGATAGAAAAGTCTACTTTAGAAACTCAGGGGTGGAAGGGTTAATCCACTAATAATACCTTGTTGTTTTGCAGCAAGCCTGTGGGTTTGAATACACATCCAAACTTCAGAGAATGTTCCAGGATATCAGTGTCAGTAAAGAACTCAATGATTCCTTCAAGAACCACCTCATACAGTCAGGAGATCCACTTGATGGTAAGACTATAGGGAAACACCTTTTTCAGTAAGAAATAACTGTAAATACTCTAAAAATGACCTCTCAGAACAGAAATTGGCCTTATTTATCTCTAGGGTGGGTCTGGCAACATTCTTTCATGGAGATTGATCATGAAATTTTTTGTACGGTCATTCTCTGCCTTCCCTATTCAAGAAGGGCAGTTGCCAGTTTCTGGTGAAAGAATGCTCATAAGTATGGGTTAACCGCTTAGAGGACTAAGCCTGCACAGGAAAAGTGTGGTTAGGTAAACTGACTGGCTTGACATGACCTTAATAGTGTTGACTGGGTCGTTAAATTCCAAACCAGATTCTAGGGTAGATCTAGTCTGATCAGGGCCTTCACTGTCTGCTTACAGAATCATTTGAAAGTACAGAATGTATGAATGGAGAGCAAAGGCCTAGATGATAATTTGCACATGTTCCAAGGCACTCTTTTGCTTGATGCAGTTGATATGGCCTGGCTTATAAATCTTACTGTGCGAAATAGACATTGACAGTTGGACCATGTCTAGAAACAAGGTTTCTTAGTTGAGATGTGAACTACCAAGAGTATGGATAGATTCTGCAGTATGAAGTGTGTGTGGCCAAACTGGTTGCACTCTTGACTTCGGATAACACAGTCATGGGTTTCAGTCTCACCAAAGGTGGAATGCAGCTCAGGACTGTATAGCACCTCATTGCACAGAGCCTTTCAATATCACCCTTTATCATCTTGATTGGACTTAGCCCTTTCAACCCTGAGTTTCTGAAGTGGACTCTACCATTCTTGAATTTGGACTTGTCCACTGATCCAAATAGTGTAGTTCCTGACCAGAGGGCTTGTTAGGCACTGTCTCATTTGTATCTACACTGTTTGCACAGGTATTGGTTTTGGTCTGCTGGACTGAAAGGGTTAATACACTTAATCATCATTGTTCTATGGTACTGAAAGGTTTGGTAAGCAGACAGCAATGCACTGACCAGACTATGTTCCAAATGGTCAGATCAGCTAGAACTTAGTCAAGGCATTGGTGTTGCCTGTTAATTCTTCAGAGGCAAAATACTTAATCTTTAGACAGACACTGTTCTCCATGAGTTTGTTGAAGAAATGCAAGTTCTTTACATAGTCTTACATATTTTCTTAAGAACTTATCTGGTTAAATTGCCTCACAGGCATAGCTCCAGATAAGAAGGGGTATTCAAATAATACTTTTCTTATTTCTCCATGAAAACATATGTTGTGGTACTCATTAGAATTGCCTCACCAAGGCATTTCTAATATGTACCACAACATATGATTTTGTTGTGAAATAAGAGAAAAATATCAATACTTATCGGTTGAAATGAAAAAAAGTGCCTTATTATACGCCCGTTTGAAAAACGGGATGTATTATGTTACGGGGTATGGCGTCCGTCCGTTTCCGTTTCCGGCTAACTCCTACAGTTTACATCCAATCAAGCTGAAACTTGGAATATAGTTAGACCATGATGTGGCGCAGCACATATTGTTTCGGGGTTACAGTCCACCAAATGTTTGCAGAGTTATGCCCCTTAGAAAATTCTGTAAACTTTTCATTTCCGGTTAACTCCTCCTACATTTTACATCCAATCAAGCTGAAACTTCATATATAGTTAGACTATGATGTGGAGCAGCGCATATTGTTTCGAGGTTACAGTCCACTAAATATTAGCAGAGTTATGCCCGTTTGAAAATTTCAATTGACTTTTCGTTTCCGGCTAACTCCTCCTACAGTTTACATCCGATCAAGCTGAAACTTGATTTATAGTTAGACCATGCTGTGGAGCAGGGCATATTGTTTCAAGGTTACAGTCCACCAAATATTAGCAGAGTTTAACTCCTTTTGAAGATTTCTATTAATTTTTCGTTTCTGGCTAAATCCTCCTACAGTTTACATCCAATCAAGCTGAAACTTCATGTACAGTTAGACCATGATGTGATGCAGCACATATTGTTTCCCAGATATTAGCAGAGTTATGCCCCTTTGAAAATTTCAGTAAACTTTTCGTTTCCGGCTAAATCCTCCTACAGTTTACATCCTATCAAGCTGAAATTTTATTTGTAGTTAGACCATGATGTGAAGTAGCGCATATTGTTTCAAGGTTACAGTCCACCAAATATTAGCAGAGTTAAACCCCGTTGAAAATTTCTATTAATTTGTATTAATTTTTGTTTCCGGCCAAATCCTTCTATAGTTTACATCTGATCAAGCTGAAACTTCATTAATAGTTACACAATGATGCAGAGCAGCACATATTATTTCAAGGTTACAGTGCACCAAATATTTGCAGATTTATGCCCCTTTGAAAGTTTTTGTAAACTATTCACAGCATATTGTTTAGAGGTAATAGTGTGCAAATTTTATTTTATAATAGGTATAGTTTTTGCAAATAACTAAAGTTTTGGTCATATGGGCAAGATACTGATTTTTTTTTTTTTTTTTTTTTCTTTTTCTTCTTTTATTAGATTTGCAAGGAAAGGTTGCCATTATAAAATCTTTATGAATACATAATTCTTTTTGGATTTTTTTTTTTTTTTTTAATACTCTTCTGATTTGGCTCCCTTGAAGAAGAAAAATAAAATCAGTATTAAACAAGTTAAAGGTTTACAAAAAAATTTCTTGCAGCATTTTTTTTTTTTTTTTTTTTGGTTGTGTTATTGTTTGGTCCGATATTGAAGTATAGGAAAAACACATCACCCAAAGGCTCATATGAGCTTATAATATAGTCATGCTTCTGTGGTGTGTCCTCCATCAGAAAGCACTTCTCCCTAGAAGCAGCAAACCTCCCTATTTTCCCAGGAGGGATAAGTCACTTCTTCCTTAATTCCTGGGTCAGCTTGGTCGCTTAGGTTACAGTTTACCAAATATCAGCAGAGATATGCCCCAATGAAATTTTTTTAATTTTTTTTTTTTGTAATTCCACTTACAGTTTATATCCGGAGCACTGAATTATACAGGAGCCAGTTTTTGTGCTACATCTTTTTACTTGCCACGGGCATATTATGCCCCGCTTGGCGGAGCTCTTGTCTGGTGTTATTCTCTGACACAATTTATTACTGAGGTCATTGTTATTTTGTGCTTTCTTCCAGTGGATTTCACTATTCAGGTTCTCAGTTCAGGATCCTGGCCATTTCAACAGTCCTGTACGTTTTCACTACCACAGGAGGTATGTATTACCATATTTACATTATCTTGGGACACTTTAACCCATTTTAGACTGGAAATCCCCAAAAAGTGTAATCGGCAAACAGTGCAGACCAAGATCAGAATGCGGCATCTGATCAGGGTCTACTCAGTTTGCATTAAATACAGGAATTTCAATAAAACAGTATTAGTAAAAACTAACTAGACACCCTGTTGGAAATGGACCGGTCCAAAGAGTTGTCATAGAAGAGTCCAATTGACGAAGATGGGTTAACTCCTTTCCATATTTGCCCTCAAATTCAAACTTCATGTCGCTACCTCTTCTGCATGAGTTCCAGACAGCGTAGACACTGGTCAGATCCTTTTCTAGAGCGGCATGCTATCTGGCATTCTGCAGCATCTGATATGGGTCTACACTATTTGCTCAGACCTGTTTGTCACAGTAATTAGGATATATATGGTACCTGCAAATACGAAACAAATGTGTAACATGATAATAATTTTTGTATTTGGAGACAAAGGAATTTTTTGCATCTCCAGGACTTGATTAGGATGAGTGTTTGATGGTAATTCTGGAATAATTTTCTCCAGTGTTACCTAAACCATCATCTGGATACATCTTCAAGATGCTTTCAATGGGTACCCAAAAAGTTTAACGAAGAAATAGCAGCACATATATTGTGGGTTAATCATAAGAAGTGCTTCACCATATTTTGTGGGTACTTTATTAATAGAGGTGCATATTAATAGAGGTGCATTGCTGAGGCACATCTGATGAGTACCCACAACATATTTTTGTGCAGAAACCAGAAAAATGTCCATACTTTTTGGTGAAAAAGCTGGAGCTGCATATGTGAAATCAGGAAAAATTATCCCAAGAATTCCCATCAAATACTCATTAACATGTCATCTAATCTCAGCAGAATCATCTCATCAAGATAGCTGCTTCATATGATTCCAAAATGTGGCTACTAGTGAAAATATATCTGAGACATGTGTTCATTGAAAGCACACATCAACCAGTGCATTCACTAAATGTGATCAGGGCCTTAGTTTTACCCTTACAGAAACATTGGATACTTTAGATCATTCCAACTTGCAGCCAAAGCCCTGATGAGAATTTGCAGATTTTGTTATCTTGGCATTTTAATTTTTTAAACTTTTGATACAAATTTTAGCATGATACAGGTTGCATTTGGTTGAGAAATAATGAAACTTTTTTCCTGAAAAGAGGAAACTTTCCTGAAGTGTTAATACTGAAGTGTAGCTCAGACTTGGTCACAGCGAAGACTCCGGTCTGTCTGGGTATTTTTGTAGTCTGATCAGAGTTGTTTCTAGATGCTTGTGGATAGCCATGGATTTTAGGCTACCTCAGGCATACAGTAAACTCCTGTCAGACAGTACAGGCTGATTTGAGTCTTCAATGGGCACATAAGGAATTTTTTCTCATCCTGTGGCTCAAATATATGTTACAGTATATGAGGACAATTGGTGTCTTACAAATGTAGATAGAGCTCCAGACAGTCGACTCTCATTATCTCGAAGTCCAAGGGACTCGCCGAAATACTTGGAGATATCCGTACCTGAACATAACAGATTTGCAGAATTGAGGAAAAAATAAATTGAATAACCACATTTCACAAATGAATATGAAATTTGACTCCTGAAGGTAGAGGTATATTGAAAGAGATATATTGAAAACATTGTGGAAAAGAGGAGAAATTGCTCCTTAGGAGCAATTTCTCCTCTTTTCCGCAATATTTTGTTACCTGTTCTTAGATTTCCAGATTCTCCGTTCCAGATAAGCGGTTATTTGAGAAAAGCGAAGTTGAGATAATGAGATTCAATCGTAGTATTGAATTCGTTCTCATTTCTCCACAAAAAACGAGTATTATTGGTTCTTATTAGCCTCCCACTGAGGGACTTCTAATAAGCACCTGTATCTTACATTTTTTTGTGGAGAGATAAGAAAACAATTTATCCAGATACCCCTTTTATCTGGAGCAATGTATATTACTATGCAGGCAGTTCTCCCAAAGAAATGTATGATAATGAAAAATAGAATGTTTTACCATATACATTTAGATGTATTTCTTACATCGTAACATTATGCATTTTAGTTGGAGAGAAGTTTTCAGCGTTTCACGACATTCTACAACAACAGACATAGTGGTAGAAAGTTGAACTGGTTGTATCAGATGTGTAAAGGAGAACTAGTCACTAACTGTTTCAAAAACAGATATACTCTTCAGGTAGAGTTACAGTTTGGGAAGCTCGTTTACTGTATTTACTCTAGATATACACAGACCTTAACCCTTCCACCCCTAAGTTTCTGAAGTGGACTCTTCCATCTTTGAATTTGAACAGTTCCGTTGGTGAAAACAGGAGTTTCAGTCAAAACTGAAAAAAAAAGATGCAAACAGTGTAGATTCTGATGAGATGGCTTATCATCACAAGCTGTCCCATGTATCTGTTTAAGTGTCTGCATAGGTCTACAGGGTTGAAAGCATTAAATTCTTACCATACTTGCTCAAACTTTTATTAAGTATTTTATTATTTGCTATTTAAAAATTATTGAATGAGTTCCAAACAGTATAGACCCTTATCAGATGCCATATTCTGCAGTGTCTGATCTGGGTTCTACACTGCTCAGGCCTGTCTTTCCGAATATATTGGGTAAATATGGTGTATTCTGCAAGATTTCTTAACATTGTTAATGGGCAAATTCAGCAGATTAAAAATTGATGACATTTTCTTTTTCCAGAAAATAAAATTGAAGTTTCATCTGAGTTGTCTCTGAATTGTCGCCCAAGCTGGACTCATATTAGGGATATATAAACCTGATTTTATGGGAAAAATAAAACATTTCCAGCTGTCCAGCAGGTTTATGGAAACAAAGAATGAAATGTCATATTTTCTAGAAAAAAAATTGATAAGAAAAATGTCAGAAATTTATCTTCTACTAAGACTAAATTAGTAATTCTACTAATGGTTAACAGCTTGTCGACATGCTGTAAGAGCTGGAACATGATGTTGGAAAAAAAGGTGACTTATTGCCTTTTCACTACATACTGCTCCTGGTCTTTACTAGTCTTTATCAAAATAAAATATGAAAAGGCCACGAGATTGTTAAACAATGTCACACCATTCTTAGGGCCAAGTGTAGCATGTATTCCTGCACTTAAGCTTTAACCTATTTTAGACTGAATAAACTCCCCCATACTATATATTGGAAGAGTCGAATTTTAATTTTATATATGTCGGGCTATGTCATTTAGATATTCCAATAGAATAATGGCTAAACTATTTACAAACAGTGGAAACCCTGATCAGACACCACATTCTGCAGCATCTGATCTGGGTCTCCACTGTTTGCCAGTTACCCTTTTGGGGGTCTCCAGACTAAAGTGGGTTAGAACTCTCCACAGTTTCTGGCAGCAGAAACCTACCGGTTGTGTTAATCAAAATTCCAAGTCAATATAGTTCTAAGAGAAACAGTAGGCATGAAGTGCCATCTGGTGGCCATAAAATGTCTCCCCATACTTCATCATAGTATGGTTTATTTTTTCTGGTCCTTTCGAATCAATGAGCCCATTTGGAATAATTTGAAATGGCCTGTGCCATGGGCTTGTGGGCAGTGTTGCAGATTGCATTGCTTTTCATGAAGACTGGGTTTGCTATTTTTGTTTTAGTTTGTGTTTTCAAAAATTCCTTCTTCTATGAATTTATTTTCCATATATAGCCAATAACAATCATACACCGACTTACATCAATATTATTTGAGCCAGTGCACGACAAAACCTACAATAAGATTTGTGCGATCAGGAAAGACTCAGGTCAGACTGCGCATCCGTGCAGTCTGACCAGAGTCTTCGCTGATCGCCTGTACCTTCTACAGCCCCTGAGGAATAAACAAGAAGCATTGCCAGACTGTGTGGATGTACAGGCTGATCTGAGTATTTGCTGGTCACACAAGTGTTCTTGTAGGTTATGTCGGTTGGTTCATTTGCAGATCATATCCTGTAAGCATTGCTTACAGACATTTCTAGTTTCAGCACATACCATTGTCATAACTCCAGATAAGAGGGGATATCACATTAATATTTTTCTTGCATCTCCATGGAAACTTATGTGCTGCAACATGAGAAAATGTACCTTCTGACGTACACCCAACAACGACTCAAAGAAGCCTGTGCATCCACGCAGTCTGATCAGTCATTGTTGTCTGCATGAAGAAACTTTGCATCTTTGCTATCCAAAATGTGTCCAGTGAGGATTCTGATAAGCCTATGCAAATGCACAAGGTGATCTGAATCTTCGCCCGGGGCACATGTCCCAAGGTATGTTTGCTGATATTATGGCTGATATGTTGTGGAAACTGATTAAAAGTGCCGCAGCCAGGTGCTTTGGTGAGTACCCAGAGCATGTTTTCATGACAGAATAAGAAAAATATGAAAATGATAACAAGTGCCTTATCTGGAGCTATGTTGTAAAGCATTGCAGGTGGTAAAAATGACAAAATGATAACAAGTGCCTTATCTGGAACTATGTTGTAAAGCATTGCAGGTAGTAAAATTATCACAATGATAACAAGTGCCTTATCTGGAGCTATGTTGT
The DNA here is from genome assembly GCA_964016985.1 of Anodontia alba. Lineage (NCBI taxonomy): Eukaryota > Metazoa > Mollusca > Bivalvia > Lucinida > Lucinidae > Anodontia > Anodontia alba. The sequence continues at coordinate 72,498,054 of OZ024831.1, forward strand.
AAAGCATTGCAGGTGGTAAAATTAAGATTTTTTTTGTGTTGCAGGCTTCTACATACCAAATGGCAGTTTTATTGCAATATAATACAGCAGACACATTGACAGTGTCACAGATCTCCGAAACCACACAGATCAAAATGGTAAGTGATGGAATGATGGTGTTTCTTTATAATGTGTTGCATTGCAGGGAGCAGGCTATATGCTTCTACCCCAAGCATTGTAACATGATAAGTATATGTGCTTAAGGTATATGTGCTTATTAGTTCACCTGAGCACAAAGTGCTCATGGTGAGCTATTTGTGATTGGTCAATGTCCGTCATGCGGTATCAAAAATTGCTTTAAAAGCCTACTCCTCCTACACCCCTGGGCCAATTGACTCAAAACTTGGTAGGAAGCATCGGGGCAACTTGTAGATCAAAAATAACTAAAATCTTTCCGATCAGAAATCCAAGATGGTCACCATCTTGAAAATCTATTTTTTGCTTCATCTCCTGAACCAAAAGGCCAGTTGATTTGAAACTTGGTAGGAAGCATGGGGTTGACTTGTAGATCAAAAATAGGTAAAACCCTTCTGATTGGAAATCCAAGATGACCGCCCTGGCGCCATCTTGAACATCTATTTTTCACTTCTCTCCTGAACCGAAAGGCCAATTGACTTGAAACTTGGTAGGATGCATCAGGGTGACTTTTAGATCAAGAATAGCAAAAATCTTTCCGATTGGAAATCCAAGATGGCCACCATGGCAGCCATCTTGAGAATTTATTTTTCGCTTTTTCTTCTGAACCGAAAGGCCAATTGACTCGAAACCTAATAGGAAGCATGAGGGGTGACTTGTAAATCAAAAGTAGCTAAAATCTTTATTGAAATCTAAGATGGCTGTCATGGCCGCCATCTTGAAAATCTGTTTTTTGCTTTTTCTCCTGAACAGAAAGGCCAGTTTTCTTGAAACTTAGTAGGAAGCATCAGGATGACTTGTAGGTTAAAGCTAGCAAAAATGGTTCCAATTGGAAATCTGTCATTCGCTTTTCCTCCTGAACCGAAAGGCCAATTTGCTTGTAACTTGGTAGGAAGCATTGGGGTTACTTGTAGATCAAAAATAGCTAAAATTATTCTGATTGGAAATCCAAGATGGCCACCATCTTGAAAATCTATTTTTCTCTTCTTGTCCTGAACCGAAAGGCTCAAAATTTGGTAGGAAGCATCAGGGTGACTTGTAGATCAAAATAGTTAAAATCATTCTGATCAGAAATCGTAGGTGGCGCCATGGACGCTAACTTTGAATTCTGTTTTGTACATCTTCTCCTGCATTGAAAGGCCAACTGACTCGAAACTTGATAGAAAAGTATCAGGATGACTTGTAGATCAAAAATAGCTAAAATCATTCCCATTGGAAATCCAAGATAGCCGACATCTTGGAAACCTATTTTTGGCTTCTTCTCCTGAACCGAAAGGCCAACTGACTCGAAACTTTGTAGAAAGCATCAGGGTCACTTGTAGATCAAAAACAGCTAAAATGGTTCCAATCAGAAATCCAAGATGGCAGCTATGGCCAATTGACTGGAAACTTGGTAGGAAGTATCTGGGTGACTTGTAGATCAAAAATAGCTAAAATTGTTCTGATCAAAAATTCAAGATGGCCACCACAGTCACTATCTTGAAAATCTATTTTAAACTTGTTCTCCAGAATAGAAAGGCCAGTTGACTCGAAACTTGACAGGAAGTATCAGGGTGACTTGTAGATCAGAAGTAGGTAAAATTGTTTTGATCGGAAATACAAGATGGCCACCATCTTGAAACTCTATATTGAACTTCTTTTGAACTGTAAGACGAACTGACTCGAAACTTGTCTGGTAATCAGGTGAGTGATGCAGGGCCATCTTGGCCCTCTTGTATTCTGTTTGCTCTTTAGTTTGCCTGTGTGACCCACGTGAGTATGACCAAGTATGTAGGCTGTGTATAGCTGCAGCAGTCATGGACATGACCAAGCAGTTATCACTTCTGACTTTGGATCTCTTATTCAAATCCATCTAGAGGTGGTTTTCAGCTCCAGACTATGTGATGCTTCATTGCACAGTTTTGCATTAACACACCTTATTTCTTGATATGACTTACATTATATTGAATGAGATGAAAAACACAAAAATCATTATTATCATGGTCCTGACCTCCAAAACAATTGGTGATAAGTAAAAGGTCACACTCCCGTTCTTTGGATCCATTGTAAGAAATGTATGCTTTTTCATTTTCCTTATATCTTTCCATCCTAGTTCCTTTTCTTATACATCTGCTATGGACATATTAGTCAAGGACTTCGTGTCAGGGCAGTGATGTATAAACAGATGTGAAGCTACTGCCAGGCCATGTGGAAATTTTGTATTTTTTCTATGTGTTTCTGCCGTTTTGAAAAAAGTGATGGCTGCCAAGTTACACAAATCATTGATGGTAAGTTCTGTGATGATGTGCATACAACTTAACATTCACAGTGAGTGGTCAGTCATTGCTATTTAGCTGTCTAGATAGGATGCTTTTTCACCTACACCTTTTCCTATTTCTCCTTGAAACATTCGTTGTGTGTACTCATTACTAGAATTGTCTAATTGGCGTTATTTTGTTGAGTTCCACAACCCAAATTCGTGTTGGAGAAATAGGAAAAAGATACATGTATTTACCATTATAACTTTAAGTATTGGGACAATCAGACCTGTGCAAACAGTGTAGACCCAGATCAGAATGCAGCATCTGATAGGGGTCCAACCTGTTTGGTAGATTTAGATCTATAGTTTTACTCAGTTCCATCCCACCCTGGGGCCTGACCCTGAGGTTTATATAGGGCTGTTGCTGTCCCTTATCATCTAGACACCTTATCTCCTACCTAGCTCATCTTAAAATTTGAACAGGTTCATTTAACTACCTGTTAATACGTCAAAAACACCGGAATAGTGGCGAACATTGTAAACCCTGATCAGATGCCTCATTCTGTGGCATCTGATCTGGGTCTACACTGTTTGCTCAGGGTTGTCTGAATACTTAGGGTAAATATGGTATTAAATGTGCCCCTTTTGTCCTCCTCTACTTAATTGATGGTGGTTTCTGATACATTGCAGCTGACTGTATTTTTAAGCTTGCACATTTTTCTTTCTTTCAGGATACTCTTACGCAAGTGCTACAGATTTTACTGAAATCCAAGCTTCTTGTTACAGATGATGAGGATGTAGAAGACCTTCAGCCTTCATCTCAAATAGCTCTATTTCTAGGATATAAAAAGTAACTTATTCTTATCCTATATTTTCAGTCATTAATTTGAGAACAGGAGCATAAAAGAATCTTGAAATGTACTGGTGGCTGAGTGTGGATCACAAGGTGTCGGGTTCAATTTCTGCTCAAGTCGGAATTAGCTCATGACTGCCTGACACTTCATTTCATTATTACCCTTCCATCATCTTAATATGACTTAACCCTTCTCATGATGAATAAATTAAGATGCCACTCCCGCTTGTAATTTCCGGCCAATCAGATTACTTGATCCGAGTTTTTGATAGAAATTCACATATTTAATGACAAACAGTGCAGATCCAGATCAGTTGGCTTCAGAAGAAGCCAACTGATCTGGATCTGCACTGTTTGCTAAGACAGGGCATGACGTGTATAGCTAGAGAAGGGTTAAATAATGTTGAAAGAGACATAAAACATGAAACAAGAAAAAACAAAGAAAGAAGTAAAAGAATCTTACTACATTTTGTCAGAATGATTAATGTTTATGAGAGAAGTGAATGCATAACTCGATAATTTGTTTTTGTTAGAGAGAGGGCCAAAATATTGTATTGCTTTTAATAAATAATGTTTAATTATGAGGAGAATAACATTGTAAAATTCTAACTAATATCCACAAAGGTACTTAGTAAGCCAGTGCTAAACCTACTGTTCTATGGGAACTGTTAGTTGAAATTGGGACCAGTTTTCTGGACTGAATAAATGAATACTTGCATGTGTATCTCTTTCACATATAACTATATTTATCTTGCAGTAAAAAGTTACGTGTAAATATCAATGTGCCAATGAAAGCAGAAGTGAAAATGGAGCAAGAAAGTACCCATAAACATATAGAAGAAGATAGAAAATTACTTATACAGGTGAGTTTTGCATTATCATGTTAGAAGGGCAGTTAAACAGATTTTTGTATTTACTGATGAAGCCTAAATTAACCCATTAATGCCTGATGTCTCTGAATGGACAGGGCAAACTGTAGGCCCAGAAAAGAACCAGGAAAACACAACTTCTGTTTGCCATTAACTAAATGGAAAACTACAACATTATTGTAAAATACTCCTTAAAGATTTGCAATTTCAGGGAAAATATAAGAAAATAACGTCAATTTGTCATATGTTGACTTTGTCCAGAGAGTGATAAAGGTACCAAAATGTTTTTTAGTCTATTGTCCACAATGGAAGAATCCACTAGGGTTAAATACAGTTTTATGCACTGTAATAAATCTGGATTTTAGTAATGGGCTAGGTACATGTAGGTAAATTATTTATGGCTTGAAGAATGCACTTGTCAACTTCTATTGATGAGTGATGGATAAGGAAATATGTGTAAAATGTATGGAAGGAGAAATTCCATGGCCGTTCAGGTTAAATTCAGAATGTTTTCAGATATTGATAAGTATTATTGATTATTTTTTTTTATTTTGTTAGTGACAGTCAAAGCAAAAATTAATGTTTAAAATTTGACTTTACTATTACTGAGTAACTCTAGATAAAAGTTGTGTACAGATTAGTAATTTCTTTATTTCATCACAAAAACTATTTTGTAGGAAATCATTGAAGTGCTTCTAATGAGTACCCACAATATATTCATAGAGATAAGAAAAAAAATGCTTTCTGATTGGAAAAAAAGGTGTTTAATATGAAGCTATGTATGAAACTCCAGTCCAGTGCTTGTCCAAATAAAGGGAGTATTCAGAATGTAATTTTTTGGGGGTTTTGTGACAAAATGTATCTTGTGGGTACTCAATAATGTGAGTTCACTGAGTACCCACTTGATATGTTTCAGAGCAAAATTAAAAAAAAAAAAAAAGAAAAAAAAAGGAAAGGTTTATCCCAATTGTCACATCAGTTGCTGCCTTATCTGAGACTATATGAGTAATAACCCATTTTAGTCTGCAAACAATGCAGAACCAGATCAGATGCTGCAAAATGGGGCATCTGATCAAGGTCTACAGTGTTTGCAAATTGTTTAGCCATTTTTCTCTGGGAATATCTAAATCACATAGCCTGATATACTTGGACTCTTCCAATATATAGTGTGGGGGAGTTTATTAGTTTAAAATGAGTTAATACCTTTATCATTGCATGTTATATTGCAGGCTGCTATAGTTAGGATCATGAAAATGCGGAAGATGTTGAAACATCAACAGCTTTTAGGAGAAGTGCTCAATCAGTTGTCGTCTAGATTTAAACCTAGAGTTCCTGTGATAAAAGTGAGTACTTATCTTATATGATCCTAGGATAACATACCATATTAATACTAAATATTGGGACACAGTAACTCCTAACCATACTTATCCTAAAATTTGAACAATTCAAACTCGTTTTTAATCCCTAGGAAATTCTTACGATAGCTCAAGAAAGCAAATATTAGTGGATATTTTAGGGAAATTGTCTTATTTTATTATGAAAAATGCATACTCATTAGAAATGCCTTATCAAGGCAATTGAATATAAAGCATTTACTTTTATCACAGTAACCGTAGTTAATGAATACACTCAACAAACCATCATTTTATAGAAGAAGAAAAAGACATCCCTAATTTATCCCCATTTACCTCCTGATGCTCAAACTACTTCTGTCAAGAACAATTTTCCATGGTCCCAAACATATTCAATTCAGAATAAAATATTGTTTACACTAACAGCAGGTTAAGGGATAATGTAGAGTATGATATTGGTAACTTACAACCTTCTGCAACCAACATTTGGTTTCTTTGACATTTAGTGGATTGAAGTTTATAAGGGTTGCAGAACCCCACAAAGTTCTGAGCAGGATTGATTATATGAAGCAGATTTGTATTGGCCAATCCGTTCTTTCTACAAGGCACCAATTCAGGCATTGCCCTGGAAATAGAAAATGTCAATACCATATTAATCCTAAATATTTGGACACCCTACTTGTCCTTAAATTTGAACAAGTCCAATTTGCAACCTGTTGAGCTATGCAAACACTGTTAGACTGACTGGCAAACAGTGTAGACCCTGATCAGATGCTGCATTGTGTGACAGCTGTTCCGGATCTACACTGTTTGCTCGGGCCTGTCTGTCCCAATACTTATGCTTATTATGGTACAAGTTCTAAACCTAGGAACCATATGGTATTGGGTTCTAATAAGAGTGAGTATTGTTCTTATCAAAAGCAGGGGTTTCTGTAGTAAAAGTGAGTACCGTATTTATCGTATGTATTGGGACAGACAGGCATGAGTAATCAATGTAAACCCAGATGAGATGCTGCAGAATGCAGGATCTCATCAGGGTCTACACTGTTTGCCACTCATCCAACAATGTTTAGACACAGAGAAATAAATTGTACTTGTTCAAGTTTTAGAACAAGTATGGTAAGGAGTTGAAGTGTCTGAGGTTTAATACAGTAGTTTTCATATTTGGAGTGTCTACCTGTCCTAGCTCGGCCATATACCTTCCATGGAGATTGATTGTGAAGTAATTTCTGTGGTCATTCATGCCCTATCACTGATTCAAGAAGGGCAGTTGTCAGTTGCTTTCATGTGCACAATATGTGCACAGGTTGACTGCTTTAAGAATTAAGCCTGCACAGCAAAATTAAGTAGGTTAACTTAGTGTCTCGATATGATCTTAATAAGATTGACTGGATCATAAATCTTCAAATCAAAATTTACAAAAATCAAGCCTACCTGTGATAAAAGCATTTTCATCCTTTAAGTTAGGGTTTCTGTGATGAAAGTATATTATTCATATTTGAAACAAAGGTTACTGTGATAAAAGTAAATGCCTGTTTTCTCTAAAGCAGGGATTCCTGTGATAAAAGTATTGTAACTCCCTAAACTGGGTTACTGTGATAAAAGTGAGTGCTAATTATCTCTAAAGCTGGTGTTAGCAATGAAGTTGAGTACTATATAAAGCTTGGGACTTGTGATGAAAGTGTTATTCAGCTCTAAAGTGAGAGATACTGTGCTATTTTTATGAGCTTGGCACTAGTCAGCCAGTCAGTTGGATGTAACAGATTCAATTCAGGTGGTCATGGTTTACAGAATCTAAACAATTAGACCCTAGCAGCTGTCAGATGTCAAAGAACAAATGTGTTTGAAAAGATTTCATGTTGATATAAGTGGAAAGTTGGCCTTAATTTCGAATATATTGACCTGGATTGATTGTGTTGATGGGCGACAGAAACAGTAAAATCACTGATTGAGCAGTACAAGATGAGCCCTACACAAAAAAACTCACCATTGTCAGAGGTGAGAAAAATGATACAAGTAAAATACATTTATCTTCCCACAGTTAATGCCGAAAACAGCATTCTAATCTGATATTCCTTTACTTTTTTACCTGTTGAAAATTCGGCCATCACCTTGTTTTTTTGGTACGCTGTTGAATTTTTGGGTATACAGATTCAGGGCATTTCCGATTTGGCCACACTGTACGGTTATTCACTGTGAAACATGGCATTGCTTTCATATTACCGATTAGTTGGATACTGCAGAATAGATTGTGAATGTTAAGCTGTGCAGATATGCATGTGAGCTGTTCTTTGTCTTGACCTTTTTTTATTATTTAAATGCTTAGCACTCTGGTAAAATTTTCATCAGACGACATTTTGAAATATTTTTTTATTCTTCCCAGAAAACAAGATTTGATATTTCATGCAAATTGTTTCCAGTGGAGGTAATTTGCATGAAATGTTGAATCCTGTTTTCTGGGAAAAATAAGAATTACTATCAATTTGTCATCTGCTGAATAAGCCCGGAGAGTAGTAACGGTTAAAGGGAAAAGGCTTATTGATAAAGAGTGCATCTGAAATGAAAGCTCTTACTAAATTATTCATTCTGATGGTAGTTTGATTAAAATCAGACAAATAATAAATGTTATTGGGATTTGAAGATTAGGAAATTGCTTTTATGGGTGCTACCATTTTGAATATCTGATAAGAATTTATGACATCATAAATTAATTAAATATGCAAAACCTAAATGAATGTTATATCTAACAGTAGTTTACCTCTTTATTTGAGTATATAGGATCTTAATTGGATGTTTATTGATTTTGCTTGAAAACCACACTGTTTCCTATCAGAAAGAAGATCTTATTTAGTACTTTAAAATAACTAGAATCTCATTAAAAACTGAAAGCAGCAGCACCCTTGAGGAGGGATTGGAAGTCTTTGAAATCTCATTGACGTTCTTAGTTTTTATCAGACGCTAATCAAATTCTCATCAAAATGCATAGTTTGTAAAGATATTTTGTCTCAGATGCATTTTTTTACAAGGTTGCACTTCCCTTTGAATATACCCCAAAGACCACTTTTCTGATAGCATGCTTTATTTTATCTTTTTCAGAAATGTATAGATATTCTTATAGAGAAGGAGTATTTAGAACGTGTTGATGGACAGAAAGATACCTACAGCTATTTAGCCTAGAGTCACTGTGATCTTACCTGTTTCTTAGTTAAACCCATGAAGCAGCAATCACAACTGCAGCAGACGGCATGTTAATTTTTTTTTTTTTTTTCAGAAAAGATAAGTCTTGGCATTCCATGTGCATTGTCTGTTTGGCTTGGCAGACAATAATATAAAATGTCGTTTTACTTTTTAGATAAGTTGTCATTTCATGTGACATCTGAAATGTCAAGACTTATTTTCTCTGAAAAAAAAGCAAAAACAAGACATTTCAAAATGTTGTCTGCTACAAGTTTGTTTCGCGCTTCAAGGGTATACTACGTGATGAAAAAAACCACCTTGAGCTGATTAGCCTAGAATCACTGTGATGTTTTTATGATGAGCTATTATGAACATTAGCTAGGGCATGGAGAAACCTCAATTAGCCACATGCAAGGAACAAAGTTCGGGATCCGCTTGCTTGGATACAAAGTCTCTTTAGGGCCATCTCTCTTTAATTACATAACTCTTGCAGGGTTGTTCAATTAACAGATTTTATTACATTTCTACAGACAAGTAAATGGTTGAAGTCCAGTTGTATAACCAAGATTCACTAGCCCGAAAATTGACATTTTCTTATTTCTCGAAGAAAAACATGTTGTGGGTACTCATTATAAGGACCTCAGTGAGGCGCTTCTAATGAATAACCACAACAAATATTTTTTTCGAGAAATAAGAAAAATATATATCTCATAATCTGGATAATCTGCTATGAAGTCCTTTTCCAAGGACAAGTAAATTGAAATTTCCAAGTCCTCAGGGAAATGGGACAAGTTGGAGAAGTCGGGCGTTTTGGCTCTTGGAAAGATGTACCATATCTACCCTAAATATTGGGACACCTTTACTCCTTACCGTAATTGTTCTAAAATTTGAACAAGCCCATTTTACCACGTTAATATGTCTGAAAACTTCAGGATGGATAACAGTGTCAGGATATTGTAGACCATAGACAGATGCATATTCTGCTGTGTCTGATCTGGATCTGCACTGTTTGCTCAGGCCTTTCTGTCCCAATTATTAAGATAAAGTTGATATTTTACTCATTTCACAACAGAAATGTATGTTGTAGATACTAAATACTGCCGAATTCTAATGGGTACCTGTAATATGAGTTTTCATTGAGAAATATTTGTCTGGCTTTTCCTCTTATCTAGACAAGAGTGGATCCAGGATCATTTCTAAGTGGAATTTGATTTGATAAAATTACCATGCTTACTCAAGTTTTCAGACCGTCAGACATTAGCAAACAGTGTAGACCCTGATCAGATGCCCGCAGAATGCGGCGTCTGATCAGGGTCTACTCTCTGCCACTCATCAGCAATTTTACACACATTCACGGACAGTAAAAAGGACTTGTTGAAGAGAAGGCAGCGAATATTTGGGGTAAATACAGTATTCCGAATTTATCCAAAAATTCCCATGAAAATGAAATTTGACCCTCAGAATCTGCCCCTGCTAGAGTTATGCAGGTTGACTTGGTAAAAGTTGACTGGAAAGACCATGATCATATAGTAGACATGGCAGAGTCTGGATGGCCGAGTGGTTAGCACCCCAAACTTTGGATCTCGAGATCCCAGATTTGAATTCCACTGAAAGGCAGAATTCATCTCTGGCTCTACTATGCTTCATTGCACAGGGCCTGTCATTATCACCTTTGTCTCGATATGACTTAATGTTGAAAGGGATGTAAAACATCAAATCATCATTATCATTATTGTGGATGTGCAGGCAGCTCTCGGTGACCACTGTCTGCATAGGGCCTTGTGGAGGTTTTCTGTGCTCCTGCTTAATATTGTTGATTTTTAAGTGGTTGCAAGATGTTCGTCATATCTCCAGATAGAGGGGGTATCCACATAATATTTTGCTTATTTCTCTACAAAAATGTTCTGGGTACTCATTAGAAGTGCCTCGATGAGTCACTTCTAATGAGCACACACAACATGTTTTTGTGGAGAAATAAGAAAAATAAGAGTTCTCTTTGGTTGGAAAGGAAAAGCCTTTTCTGCAGCTATGATGAATGTGTATATCCAAAGCTGTGGAAAAGATTATTTTTATTTCACATGTTAGTACCTTCATTTGCATTGTGATGTTTGTGTTATCTGTAAGTTCCATGGTAACCATGGCAACATTAAGTAATAAATCATCTGATCTGTTTAGATATAGCAACCGGCAAATAATCCCTGTGATTTTTATGCCCTGCCACATGATAGTGGCGGGGCATAGTGGTATCACGTTGGTTGCCCCTGTGTCTGTCTGTTTGTCACATTGTAATATCAGGTTGGTTGCCCCTGTGTCCGTCTGTTTGTCACATTGTAATATCAGGTTGGTTGCCCCTGTGTCTGTCTGTTTGTCAATGTGTCCGTCTGTCTTACATCTGTCCATCCGTATTTTTGTTTCTGGATGATAATTTGAGTAAATATCAGTGGAATTTCACCAAACTTGGTCTGTGCATTGATATTCTGGATTTCTGGTTGCTAATGGGCAAATTTCGTCAATTTTTATCAGTTATCTGCCTGCCCCACATCCGTATTTTCATTTCCACATGGTTACTTTATAAAGTAAAAATCAATGGATTTTCACTAAACCTGGTATGTGCATTGCGATTGTGCAGGTCTGGTTTGGGATTGCTAATGCGCAAATTCTATCAATTTTTGACTGTTGTCTGCCCACAATACATCTGTTATTTAGTTTCAGGACAATAATTTGAGTACTTCATGGATTTTCACCAAATTTGATGTGTGCATTGATATCATGGAGATCTGTTTGTTCATTGGCAAATTTCATCAGTTTTTGACAGAGTTATCTGACAGTGACATGATAATGGTGGGGTATGATCATTTTACTTTTTTATTATTCATATAAAGTCCTTGAGAACAGTGAAGGTCTCTATCGGTCTGCCACTTCACACAGTCTGCTTAGGACCATCATTTCTCACCGTTAGATTCTTCTTCAGGTAAAGCTTCAGATAAAAGGACTGTCCAGATAAAATTGTATAATTTCTCCACGAAAACATATGTTGTTGGTACTCATTATAAGCGCCTCAGCAAGGCACATCCAGTGAGTAACCACAAAATATGTTTTCATGGAGAAATAAGAAAGATACCAATATGTTTTGGTTGAAAGTAGTACCTATTTTGAGTATGTCAGGGGAACATTAAAGATCATGATCAGGGCCCAGTTGTTCAAAGCGTCGTTAGCTTAACGAGCTCGTTAAGGGTCATTTCGTTAACTGTTTTAGCGGATTCAATATACAGTATTTTGATATTTTTTGCTGAAAAAATGTGAGTAGCTTTTGCAGTGCAAAAGCTACTCACATTTTTTCAGCAAAAAATTTCAGCATATTTGCGTATCACTCGATGTAAATTTTAACGAATCGTTAACTAACGACGTCGTTAGCTTTGAACAACTGGGCCCAGACTGTCCAAATGCACAGGCTATTCTTAGCCTTCACTTTTCAGCTGTAAGTCAGAGTGTGAGAAAATGTACCTTACAATATGTGCCTAGCAAAGGCTAGGATCAATGCAGTTTAATCCATTTATGCCGAGTGGACTCATCTGCCCTAACTCTTTGGACTGGTTTATTTTCCTTTATAAGGGGTGGCTTGTTTGCTTATTTCATTATCATGTGTCATAGAAATTTCTGAACTCACTATAAACAGTGTAGACCCAGATCAGAGACTGGGTTCTGCGGCATCTGATCTGGATCTACATGGGATGCTAGGCTTAAATTTACTGGGTGTTTAGTCTTTTCTACGGTCATTCTCTCCCTTCCGCTGATTCAAGAAGGGCAGTTGTCAGTTTCTGACGAAAGAATGTGCACAATACTGGTTAACCGCTTAGAGGACTAAGCCTGCCCAGTAAACGTGTGATTAGGTAAACTGACTGCGCTCGACATGACCCCATTGGGTTGACTGGGCCATAAAACCTCAACACAAACAAACAAACTGGGTGTTTAGTGGTTAGTGAAGGAACCATGACTCTGCAGATGGAACAATTAACCCTTAAAGCGCCAAGCAAAATTTGTAGCAGACGACATTTATTTTTATCTTTTTAATATTTCAAAGAAAACAAGTCTTGATATTTCATGTGAATCGACTGCCAAGCAGATGATTCACATGAAATATCAAGACTTGTTTTCTTTGAAAAATTGAAAAAAAAATATTTTAACATGTCGTGTGCTGCAGTTGTGAGTGGCGCTTTAAGGGTTAATAGGGATCTGCTGGGTGCATGTTTCATAAGGTACAATTTCACATGTGGCTGACATACCTATATTTTGGGTTGATGCAGCTTACGTTGTTTCACCAGCATATTTTGTTTCCATGGTAACCTTTACAGTGCTCAGTTTAAACATTATTTTTATCATGTGACGTCACTATTATTCAGTAGATAATGTCATGTTATTTTTATCATATGACGTCACTATTATTCAGTGGATAATGTCTTTTTTTTTTCTTTTTTTTTTATCATAAGACATTGCTATTATTCAGTGGATAAAGTCATATCATAAAAATGATATGACCTCACATTCCATAACATTTGGTCACGGGCGCATAACATCATTGACAGTGTTATGTTTTCGGTTGGAAAAGAGTTCAACTACTATGTCCATAAAGTAGTTGAAAAGTCTGATAAACAGAACCTTACATTCGTGATCATTTCATATGAAATTTATGAAACTTGTCAAAGGCTAGCGAAGGCAAGGATTTACTAGCTTTTGAAATGACCACTCATGTAAGATCTTGTTTCTGAGAAAATAGGACCTGATCTGGATATTCCACTTATCTGGAGCTATGAGTGAGCCATATTGTGTGAAAAAGGGACCTTAAACAGGTGTGAAAGAAAGCCAAAGTGGCCTGTATGGCAGTGGGATAGAGGTTTCACTATTTGTGCATGAGAAAGTGCTTGTTTTGTTATGGTGGACCGCAAATATAAAAATCACGTAAAAATAAATGTGCTTTATGTCAGATAAAGTGAAAATCAGTCTGGACTGATATTGTATACTTGTTTTTCACAATTATATGAGCAGTGGCAAGGGAAGAGAGCTGTTATAGCATATGGGAACAGCAAAGTTTCAGGCGAGACAAGGCATCCATACAGTTTCGCCAGAACCTATGCTGTTCGCTCACATAAGTGGTGCCGGTCTCGGTGGCTCAGTTGGATGTGCCGCCCGACTGGAGACCAGGAGGTCGCGGGTTCAACCCCACCGAAGTCAGCAACATTCTTTCGTGGAAATTGATCATGAAATATTTTCTACGGTCATTCTCTCCCTTCCACTGATTCAAGAAGGGCAGTTGTCAGTTTCTGGCGGAAGAGTGTGCACAATAATGGTTAACTGCCCAGAGAACTAAGCCTGCCCAGTAAACATGTGGTTAGGTAAACTGACCGCACTCGACATGACCCCATTGGGTTGACTGGGCTGTAAAACCTCAACACAAACAAAAATCAACACACATAAGTGGTAGGACAAGGGGAACCTTCAGCCAAAGGACTAGACGTGGCCTTGGTACAGGGATAGGCATGCAGCGAGATCTGATCTGCACAGCCTAATCTGCTTCTTCACAAAGCACACATGTCAAGAGGTACATTTTCTCTTTGATACAGCTCATCTTGATAACGTTAACGGTAAATGTCCTAGAAAATCGAACACTTTATTCCATAATTTGTGGCCTAAATTTTGTTTTTGTGCATCTGTTTTTTAGAATACTTAGTGGAATGGCAAACAGTACAGCCCCTGATCAGACTGCTCCTTTAGGAGCAGTCTGATCTGGGTCTGCACTGTTTGTATATGCCATTTGGTCAGCAACTGGTGTACAAAATTTTAGGATATTTACCGTATGTTCAGCGCCTTGCTTTCTGTTTGTTCCTCATTTTCTGAGGTACAAAATAGGGGCGAGGGGCTGCTGATCAGATTCTGTAGATGTGCTGGCTGTTCAGAGCCTGCACTCAGTTCTATACTTCTGTATCATAATGTACCATGATCACCGTACTATATATGTGTAGAAATGGTGCTGTTAGCAGGTGTAAAGGTTGCCACCAGAGTTTGTGGTCCGTAACCCTTGCAGCCCTGTATACCAAGACCGATGCTTTTTTTTTAACCGTATAGATTCGGATGAGATGGCTCATAATGAGCTGTCTTTTCAGAATATACACTGTTTGCCATTCTATTCTTGATTATCAATTGCCACCCTTATGGCAACAATGGATGTGTCCAAATGCAGAGATGGAAGATTCTGTTTCAGAAAGTTGGGATTGAAAGGGTTAATATACTGATGATAGAATTATGAGACAAACAAGCAATGCTTTCCTTAGTTGACTCCTCGGCCGACCTATAAAAGTGAAGGTACAGGTGAAAATCAAACGATAATGGTTAGACAAGCATTGCATATTGTTTTACCTGTATAATTTAAAGGTAAACTTTTAACGTTTATCGAAGAAACTGAACATTTATCTTTATGGTGTGGTTAACCCTTTCAGCCTGACAGACCAAAATCAATACCTATGCAAACTGTAGATCCAGAGCAGACAGCTCCTATGAGCTGTCTCATCAGTATCTACAGTTTGCCATTCCGTTTAACAAGCCATCTTAACAGGATTTACAGTTTATTCTGTTATTGATTTTTCACTAAACCCCCATTTGCATCAATGGATGTGACCAAATTCAGAGATGGAGAGTCCATTTCAGAAACTCAGGGGTGAAAGGATTAAGTATGCTCTACAGAGGAGTCAGTTTTCTCAGAAAATATGGCTCAAAATATAGCTCAGTAAGACGTGATTGACATGAAACATTGTCCTATCTTCAGGGAATACTGAAAAACACATTTAAAAATTTCATATGCTAGTATTTAAAGCTGCTCATTAGTTCCCTATATACCTAAAATATCTGGACAGACTTTGAGCAAACTGCCATCCCAGCTCAAGCCCTGAGGTTATAAAACTTTTTTCATGCTCAGCTGAGCATGAAATTTATTTTGCTTATAAATCTTAAAATACTGACACTTTAATTAAAACTTCTTTCTTGCTGAGTTGAGTTGAGCACGAAAAAAGTTTTAATTGTTGGTATTTTTATTTTTATGACCAAGTGAAATTTCATGCTCAGTTGAGTTGAGCATGAAAAACAGTTTTATAACCTCGGGGCCAGATGCTTTAGTTTGTTTTAGGGTCTGCTCTGTTTGTCAGTTAGCCAGATCATTATCAACATATCACCTGGTAGTTATATAGATATATTTTAGGTAAGCCGGCCTCGGTGGCTTCGTTGGATGTGCATTTGACTGGTGATCAGGAGGTTGTACGGGGTCGTACCCCCGCCGGGTAGGCAACATTCTTTTGTGGAGATTGATCATGAAATATTTTCTACGGTCATTCTCTTGCTTCCATTGGTTCAAGAAGGGCTGTTTTCAGTTTCTGGCAAAAGAATGGGCACAAAACTGGTTAACCGCTTAGAGGACTAATCCTGCCCAGTAAAATTGTGGTTAGATAAACTGACCATGCTCGACATGACCCTATTGTGTTGACTAGGCCATAAAACACAACACAAACAAATGAACAGTTTAGGTTAAGTACAGGAATACACAGGCTAGTTTGTGTCTTCATTATTCTGTATCAATCTATCAGTACATCTTTTGCATAATTATGAAACCAGCAAAAATATAGATCTGCCTGATATAAAAGTATATTCATTGTTAAAAAGTAGTCAGCAGCTTTAAATGGCACTTTTGTCCACATATCAAGGTGTCACTCATGCAGGAACCAGTACAAGTACTCAGCTGGTAGAGCGTCTGCCTTTGGGTCTATAGGTTGTGGTTTTGATCCCCAGCAGAGTGATACCCAGCTGCTTTTAGTGTTCAGCATCAGGATTTACACTGCTTGGCGTCAGATCCAGGCACTTTGACTGAAAGATTGTTTCACCTCAACACAAACAAACACTCTTAACCGTTACCACACTATAAGCTTTAGCAAATTCAGCAGAGGATGATTTTTTTTGTTTTTTCTTATTTTTTTTCAGAAGATAAACTTGGGAGACAATTTGCATGAAATGTCAGGTCTGTTTTCTCGGGAAAATAAGCTTTTCCCAGAAAATAGGCTTTAACATTCATTGCAAATCGTACCTATTTTCTGGAAAAAAAACAATTAAAAAATTCCAGAATGACGCCTTCTGAAATTTTTACCCTCCATACTGAGTAGTAAAGACACTGTTGAGCAGTGCTAAGAGCTATTGTTGCCTGTACTTAACCCTTGTCCTGCTGAATAAATTAAGAAGCCAGGCCCACTTCTAATTTCAGCCAATCAGATTGCTTGATCTGGATTGTTGCTATAAATTCACATACTTAACAGCAAACAGTGCAGATCCAGATCAGTTGGCTTCTTCAGAAGCCAACTGATCAGGATCTACACTGTTTGCAAAGGCAGGATATAATCGGGCTCAGCAGGACAAGGGCTAATTAATGTTAACCAGAAATTATCTTTTTTTTTTTTTTTTTTTTGGCGCAATTGTCCTACAGACAAGTGTTCATTTATAATTATTGCTATTGTGCTCTCATCCTAGGAATGAATAGTGTATAATAACATTGTGTATGATTTTATTGATTTGTTTCATCTATTTATTTATCAAAAGTTGGCTATGTTGTTGCATTTATGATTTATGTGTTAATAGTTGTTGAGCAATTTAAATGTACATAACCATTGGGTGTGTAAAGAGTTTTATAATACTATGTTCACTGTGGAAACTTTAATAAAATGTTTTGCACTTCTTCATCATAACACAAATAAATGAACCACACAAGAGAAAGAGTAAATTTCTGGCATATCATCCCACACACAGACAATTAAGCCCTGGATCAGTTTGTCTGATCATGCAGTTTGACCTGTTTAAGTCAGTGAACTCTTCTACCACAACTCTTTGGACCAGTCTATTTCCAATACCAGGGTGTCTGGTTAGTTTTTATGCCCCCTCCATTTGAAGAATGGTGGAAAGGGCATATAGTCTTAGCCGTGTTCATCCATTTGTCTCCGTCCATGTCCGAGATAAGGCATTGGCAGTTCATGTTTAATTTTTTGTAGGGGAGGGTGGGGGGCATCTGTGTATTTTTGACACATTTCTAGTTATTATTACTATGTTTTATAGAAATTCCTGTAATTAATGCAAATAGTGTAGACTCTGATCTGGGTCTACACTGTTTGCTAATTACTTTTTGGGGGGGTTCCCCGTTTAAAATAGGTTAAATAGGGCCATTCTCTGTCCCCTTACTGTTTACTATTGAAGCAGACCATCTAGACTTTCTTTTTTTTAATTTTTTTGATAAAATAAGGCTTAATATTTTATGTGAATTGTCTGCCTAACAGTAGATTCCCACAAACTTTCAAACCTTATTTTTTGGGGAAAAATAGGAAACTTCTACAAAATGCTTTCTGCTGCTGTTGTGACTGGCACTGTAAGGCTTTATTAACTCTTTAAGCACCAAGGAAAACTTGCAGCAGAAGTATTCTATTTTTTTTTTTTATTATTATTATTTTTCATAGAAAATAAGTGTTCACATTTCACATCCGCTTGACTTATTTTCTGTGGGAAAAAAATAAGTGTTGTCTGCTGCAGTTGTGATTGGCACTCGAAGGATTAAGCAAAAGCCCCGATCACACTCTGAATGCAGACTGGTTTGTGGCTTCCAATCTTAGTTTGCTTATACATAAAAAACCCATTTTAGGTGCAGCCCTTGTATGGAGTATAAGAGAAAGAGAAAGCCTACAGTTTGAGGTCTATAAATAGCAAAAGAACTACAACCCCGTGCAGTCTGGCCAAGGACCACCAGATCCTGCTAATGGGCAATTCATAGGTGAAGTGCAAAGTTAACCACTGAAACGTGTGTTACTTTTATATCTTGGAACTGGGTTATTCCATTTAGTATCTAACCATCACCAGTCTCTGGGTTAATTCAGCAGATGATGAATTGGTGATATTTTTCTTATTTTCCTCAGAAAACAGGTTTTGACATTTCAAATAAATTGTCTCCATAGCATTAAATGTTAAAACCTGTTTTCTGGGGAAAATAAAAAAAAAAAAAAAATGTTTTAAAATGTCATCTGCTGAAATTTTTACCCAGAATGCTAAGTGTAAAAAGGTGTTATACTACTGGATTTTTATGTGTAGATTAATGGTAAGACTGCACACCCAGATCAGATGCCGCATTCAGCAGTGACTAGACTGATAGGAAGTTTATTTTGTCGGGCATTAGACATTAATGGGTTAAAGACTGCAGACTGGGTCTTAATTTTTTAGCGTATTCCGAATTGTGGATTTCATGTGCTGTTCTAGAACTGTTCTATGTTGGGTCATATTGAGGTGCCTAGATGTGAAAACCATACAAGTAATTGTAGTTAAATTCAGTTTGATTAACCCTTGCCCTGCTGAATAAATTAAGATGCCACACCCACTTTTTTAATTTTCAGCCAATCATATTGCTTGATCTGGATTGTTGCTATAAATTCACATACTTAATGGCAAACAGTGCAGATCCAGATCAGTTGGCTTCTTCAGAAGCCAACTGATCTGGATCTACACTGTTTGCAAAGGCAGGGTATATCCGGGTTCAGCATGACAAGGGTTAGATGCTGTTCTAAAATATATGAAGTTCTAATAAAACTGACTAAAACAGATATTACTGTTAAACAAAAATTGTATTTTTCCAGTGTATGCTCCCAACAGGTAAGTATTTTGCCTATATTGATTTAGCATCGCATTCATTTGTCTCCAAGTGCTGAAATATTGAAACTATTTTGGCAAGAAAATTATGCATTTTGAAGATACCTCTTTATAACCTAAGCATGCTAAAAATGTAAAGAACAAAGTTGTTAAAATCTATACCTTTTTTAACCCATTTACATAGAGTGAACTATTCTGCCACAGCTCTTTGGACTGGACTATTACCAATAGTAGGGTGTTTGGTTAGTTTTATTAATACTATGTTTTATAGCAATTCCTGTAGTTAATGCAAACAGTATAGACTCTGAAAAGGATAATTGGTAAACAGCGCAGGCCCAGATCAGACGCCACAGAATGAGGCCTCTGATCTGGGTCTGCGCTGTTTGCTAAATACCCTTTTGGAGGTTTCCAGACTGAAATGGGTTAATTATTGGAATAAACGGGCCTGAGCAAATATGCCCATATTCTGTACATGAACAGCCAGGGTCTTTGCCAAGGTGACCAGGTCTGAGCTCTATTTGTTTTTACTAGTCCAAATCAACCATGTCAAGCAAAAAGATGTTAGAAGCAAATATTGAATATGGAGATTAGAACAGTCTGCTCTCTGTACTTCCTCATCCGGGCCTTTTCAGTTCATTTGATACATTCTTCAGTATCCACTTATTTTATTGAGCAGAATAGGTCAAGTAGATTTTTCGCATTTTTTAACAAAGGAGACAACCTGTCTCTTACTGTTTGCCTTTCTGCACACCAGCACATCAAAATCTTCCTGAAAAGGGGTCTGCTATAGAAGGAAAAAAATTGCTTCAAGGGAGAGCAAATTCTTTCCTTTTAGAGTAGACCCCTGTACAGAAGAGAGACAGAGTTGCCTCCCCTCTAAACGTACCAATTCCCCTTAATTGAACAACAAAGGCCCCAAGACTGCGCATGTGCAGGCTGATCTGAGCCCCTGCATATGCTGGAAAACACATTTTTGCTTGCACAGATATTGTGAAAACTACTGAGATTTCTTCCATCATTGTGCTTATCATTCTTCTTGTCTGTTTCTTGTGATTGTTTAACCTCTCTTTCTCTGAAATCTCGTCACTTTTCCTTTAATATTGATGACATTCTGGTACTTTTCTACAGTATTGATTCAGATCATGAAAATAAAAATGCAAAAATGATGTAGTTTGCTTGGTTTATTTCACAAGAAAAGCGTCCCGGTGGCAGAGTGGTTAGCCCTTCCGACTTTGGATCTAGAGGTTCTGGTTTGAATCCCGTAGAGGCGGAATTCAGCTCATCACTGTCGTAAGGCACTTAAATGCGCAGAGCTTTTCATTATCACCCATCATCTCAAACGAGGGATCGAACATGATTTTTCATGCATTAATATTTGCCAGGTTCCGTGGGAGGTGTTGAAAACCGAGGCTGAAGGCCGCGGTTTTCAACATCTAAGGGACCTGGCGAATTTTATGCATTGAAAAAACGTTCGATCGCTATTATTGCATAAAAACTGAAAACCTTGTACATTTCTCGTTATTTCTTGCACTATTTTGTTTCGCCTTGTCACCGATGTCTCGCGAACGTAATTTCCACTGACTATGCTCGTTCTAGGGCCGGGCAGTACACATCTCGTAACGGCAGCAAATCTGTGGCCCCGGTAAGATGATATTGAAAGTTGCGTAGCCGTGCATTAACAGCGCGTGAATTGCCTTGTTAATACACGGCTTTTCGCCGGTTAATGCACGGCTGTTAATAACGTGCGACACTGCTTTTTATGCAATAATAGACGTTAATGATATTGAAAGGGACGTAAAATACCAAACCATCATCATCATCCAGATTTGTCCATTCAGCTCATGACTGTATGGGGGCTTCACTGCACAGAGCCTGTCATTATCACCCTTCCATTGTCTCGATATGACTTAAATAATGTTGAAAGGGACGTTATCTTTCAGATTTTCCCGGGAGAAAATGGGACCGATAATACTCGTAGCTCATAGTTGGGTTTCTCAATTCCTGTACCTTGCAAAAAGAAATCTAACCCTACCATCGGAAAGATATACGGCTTATTTTTTATTTATTTATTTTTTTTTTCCAAGCAACTAAGTTCTATTATAAAGCGTATAGTACACATGTATATAATACCCAACTCTCGATCAATTAATCTGTACAGACCATGTCTGAATATAAATTAGCACTGATTGTAAAGCGGCGTGTATTTTACTAAATTTTGATTAACATTTTAGTTTGCGGAAACTACGTCAAATATTATGTTTGGTTTTCATACATTCTTACAAAGTATAGTTCGTCAAAAAAGGTTTTGAAAGTATGGACATGAAGAAATGCGCGGCGATTCCCTCAACATACAAGTTTAAGACTTACGTACCGGTAAGCACAATACGGGGTTCTAAACGAATGATTTTTATTGAAAAACTATAAGCATGAAAGCCTGAAAGATGTCTAGTAAAATTTTAAATGTGTCATTCAAAATGGTATAAAATTTGCAATCAAATGTAGATTTATTGTAGCGGCCATATTGGATGAAAAATCTAACATTTTTTGGTATTAATCCATTTCTGTATACCTTCTAATATATCCTACAGGAAACGGTAGAGCGTGTTTTTTTTTGTTTTTGTTTTTTTTTTGTTTTTTTTTTGAAACGCAGTTTGCATGCGAAATTAAAAAAAACAACAAAACAACTCATGTCAGACCGGAAAATTGGGTGCTGTCACTTGAATGCGGAAAACAACCGGGGTGTCACTAATGACTTCATGTTTGCATAATCGCATGAGAGAATAAACATTATGCTTTTTGTTTTGAGCATTTTTTTTTCTTTCTTGTTTATGAGTTAACCTGCATACAAAAGGTTTTGTATGCTTAGAAATTGTTAAGTATCAACTGGGCCTCCACAGAAACTCGCGAGTTCTCGCGAAATGCAATATCTTCTAGATCTATACAGTAGTTTTATATACAGATATGTCCAGGCTTTCTTCCTATATCGAAATAGATCGTATATCTTTCTGATGCTAGGGTTAGCAAAATCGAGTACTAGAGTCCGTATTATCAAGATAGCATTGTAACAGAGATGATGATTATTTACAAGTTTTGTTGCGTTTGCTTTAACAAGCAGGTGGAATAAAGTTGTCCAGTTTTCTGTCAGCTTATCAAAATTTACATCAATCCTAGCATTTTAATAGGCCCGTTTCAATCATCTTAACCCATTTATGCCAAGTGGACTCTTCTACCATCTCTGTACACCGGTCCATTGCTAATAGGAGGAGTGTCGTTAGTTTTACCATGTTTTACAGGAATTCATGTATTTGCTGCAAATTATAGACCCTGATCAAACTCCGCGATTTGCGGTGTTAGATCGCTGCGCCTGATCAGGGTCTACACATTTTGCTAATGTCCCTTTCATTGGAAGCTAGGCACAATTGTTTTAACGCATAATTTTTCTCCGTATCTGGAGATAGTTCCAGCCTCGCAACCCATCTGACCGAATAAACTCCCACTCTATAAAATTTGAAGAGAGGATTTTCAATTTTAGCTATGTCTGGCTATGTGATTTAATTATTTCTAGAGAAAATGGCTATACTATTTGCAAACAATGGAGACCCTGATCAGATGCCGCATAATTCGATTATGCAGAGTCTGATCTGGTGTGAGTGCTTCAATCTATAGAGCTGTGAATTGGATCCCGACTTTCGCTTGGGAATAATTTAAGCTTTAGTAAAAGCTATACAAAACTTCTGTTAACCTTTACCACTCTCTGGGCAAATTCAGCAGACAACAAACTGATGTTATGCTTATTTTCCCAGAAACTAGGCTTTAACATACGCAAATTGTCTCCATAGACAATTTGCCTGAGATGTCAAAACATATTTATTGGGAAAATAAGAAATAACAAATATTTCAAAATGTCGTCTGCTGAATTTTTACCCAGCATGCTCAGCGTTAACAACTGACCCGAATAAAGGCCTTAACAGAAAGTTTTATCTTTTTGGGGTTTGGGTATTATTCTAAAATTACATTTATTATAGATGACCTTTGAAATAAATGATGTTTGTGATAGATAACACTTGATGTGAAGTGTTCTCAAAATAAACAAACGCAACGTTTCAGACCTTTATTTCACCCCCTGTAATCAGTACAGCTTTATTCCTTTTTTTTTTCTTCAGAGGAAATATTACATGCCTGAACGGAATTATTCAGACGTGCCTGAACGGAATAGTTTTTACGCTCAGCAAGGTAAAATCTATAAATAATAGCTCTGTATCGCTTTCAAAATGGGGAGTACTTCGAAAGGAAAGAATTTGCTCCCTCTAGAGTCCCTATGATAAAGAAGGAAACATTTTATGTCAGTTAGGTGTTCTGTATTGCAAATATTTTCTTCACGCACATGCACAATGTGCGTAATGGGCGTAGCGCCTATGAATAGTTTGAAGAAATTTTAGAGATTATTTTTAGTACCTTTAAATGCAATTGTTGTATACATATATGTCTTTAATTATCCGACGCCAAAATTAATTTCTATTGAGCACAATGTACAACCGGCGCTTTTGACTACAGCTGGCTAACAAGGCGACATATAAACATTGTTGACATAAAAAGGGTATGCGAAGAAATTGTGCCGGTAAAAATCCAGAAAGAAAGCATTTCATTTTTTTGCATTATGGGGATAATATTTCATGGTTGAAGACCCCGCAGGAGTTGCGAAGCCAAGTTTTGCAGAATTGCTGTTGAATGATCGCATATTTACTTTATATAAGAGAAGATACCAGATTTTGTTCCTGGGAAGAACGACCCTAGCAGAAAACGGATTTTGGTGCAAATTTCAGGAAACATTTTTTTCGACCGCCTCACATATCCTTACGCGGCAGTGAAATTAAATCAGATTATTACTGCGAGGTCTTCAAACATTACATAATATCCCCATAATGCATAAAAGTCAAATGCTTTCTTTTTGGATTTTTACCAGCCCTATTTCTTCACATAACCATTTTATGCCAACACTGTTTATATCTGTCGTCTCGTTAGTTATCTGTGGTCAAAGGCGCCGGTTGTACGGTGTGTTGAAGTGAGTTTGATGTGCACTCCATGTAGGTTTTTCAGCAGACAACACATTAAAATATTTTTTTTTCCCAGAAACAAGTTTTGACATTTCATGCAAATTGTCTCCAAATGAGACAATTTGCATGAAATGTCAAATCCTGTTTTCTGGAAAAAAATAAGAAAACTATTTCAAAATGTCGTCTGCTGAAAGTGTTACTCACAGTGCTAAGCGTTAATAAGATCTTATATTTACACGAGACTGTTCACATATAAACTTACTATATACATATTCACATTAGATTTTTGTTGACATTTGCTAACCTATACAATGACCTGATACCTCTAATGTCATGCTTGATCCAGGATGGAGAAGGGTCAAAAAGCAAGCTAATTCATATTTGTCTCTGGAGAAACTGAAAATATCTGTACTGGTTATAGGGGGTGTATTTGCACAGCAACACATATATGTTTTAAAAAAAAAATCTCGGAAATTGCCACTCTCAAACAATCAGTTAAAACAATCGTCACCAAGTCAGTATTTTTCATCTTTAAATAAGGTTCCTTCATGATAATTGTTTAATGAACTTAGTTAAAAGACGACACTTAAACACCCTGTTAAACGCTACACCGGCCATACGGCCGTAATGCATCATAAACGGTATTTTTCGAAGGATTACATCACGACAGGTAAGAAAATACATTCGTTTTGAAGTCTGACGGCGTTTTGCAACACAAAACATAGCGCAGTTGGTGGAGAATAAACCACGTTTTCTAAATATATAAGAAGGTTACCATAGTTTGTTGAGTGTTTCTCAAACATTCAAAAAGAAGTTGAGAAATATGTTCGGCCATCCATTCCCATGACGGTTCGGACATTCAAACTATGTCAAAATAATGAACGTGTGTGGTACTTTTTTGAGCATTATTATACTCTTTATTTGGTCATTTAATCGAATTTAATGAAAATATATCGTGTAAACATGTCAAAATAGAATTTCAGCCGAAAATCCTAATAACACTGGATAAAATGGTACTGTTTTGCTTTTGGTGTATGTCCAAAAAATGCTGAAAGAATGCCATTTGCTCATTATGAAGGCTAATTATGGTACATATATTGATCTACGTCTTGTTGTATAATGTGCATACATTTTACTTATGCATAACCAAGAATGATGCCAAGAAAGTAGCAACTTTGAGAATACCAGAGCGCAAAGTTGGTAACAGGTTTCCTGATACGCGAACTCTGTGTGTGAGCGTGTACGGTGTGTGTGTGTTAAAAAAAAGCACGTCTCTTCAAATATATAGGATATTTGACCTCCAGAATCTGAAATTTTTCAGATGAAAAAACCCTGATATTTTTCATATTTCTGCTCAAAACATAGATTGTTGGTACTCGTTAGAACCGCCTAGAATAGGCGGTTCTAACAAGTACCCACAATCTATGTTTTCGAGTAAAAATAAGAAAAAAAATGTATACCCCTGTAAACCCCAGTTTACTATATAAAAGTGGGGTTTAAGGGGGTCAACATTATATAGGCATTTTTCATGCTTTGTGTGTGTGGTGTGTGTGTGTTAGGCTTTCCGAATGGGCTTTGTTGTTCGAATATTAATTATACCCCCGGCATACGAAGTAGTATGCCAAAGGGGTATATAGTTTTCGTCCGTTCCGTTAGTCCGTTCGTCTGTCCGTCCTTCCGTCTGTTCGGATGTGATTCCGTCCGTTAACCCTTTCTATAACCAAGTTTTACTTCGAAGTTTTATGATTACTTATAACTCTGCAGCCACTGATCAAACACTTTTCAAATTTGATAAGGGGGTACCTGGGAGGGTTCTCTTCCATTCTACATCTATGAACCCCTGGGTCATGCCGAAGGGCGGGGCTAGAGGTCAAAATCTAGGACACCCCAATAAAGTAGTATATTGCAGTATGTTTATACAAACAACTTCTTATTAAAGAAGGATGGGCATCAGACATGTTTATAACATCAACATTCAGTGTAATAAGGTCAAGGTCATTGTGACCATATTTTCATGCTTCAGTGATTTTGCCTTATATTTTGAAGCCTATTTCATGGATTAATGCCTCAATAAAGTAGTATGTTGCAGTTTGTTTATACAAACAACTTCTTAAAGAAGGATTGGCATCCGACATGTTTATCACATCAACATTCAGTGTAATAAGGTCAAGGTCATTTTGATCATATTTTCATGCTCCAGCGATTTTGCCTCACATCTTAGACTATTTCATGGATAAATGTGATACTTGGAATATTGGTTCTGTGTGACACCACGATTGACAGTATAACAAATGTAGATCATCTTGACCTGTATTTCATGATCCAGTAATTTTGCCTCATATCTTGAATGTTAATTGATGTATGAACATCATTATTTGGGATTATGAATTAGTATGATCCAACAGTTGACCTGAAAGTAAATGTAGGTCACTGTGACCTATATTTCATAGTCCAGTGATTTTATGTTACATCTTGAAGATAATTTGATGTATTAATACTATATTTTGGGATAATGTGACCTATATTTCATAGCCCTGTGATTTTGTCATATATCTCCCACTATTTGATACCTAAATGTCATATTTACATATAATGACACAGTATGACCCAAACTTTCACCTCAAAGTAAATATAAATCAGTATGACCTATATTTCATAGTCTAGTGATTTTGCTTAATATCATTTAGATTACTTAATGGATTCACATCATAGTTGGTATTATGCATCAGTGTGACTACCAGATTAACTTCTCAAGTATATGTAGGTCAGTTAGATTAACTTCTCAAGTATATGTCGGTCAGTGAGCTATATTGTATGGCCCAGCAAATTTGCTTCATGTCTTGAAGACTATTTACTCCAGGAAAGTTGTACTTGGGATGATAGATCAGTGTCACTCAGGGACTGACATTTTAAACTATACCTTGCCTTATATCATTGTCATTAACTTTAAGATATTTTATAATTAAGAAATGACGCCGGCCGGTGGTATTCGTGACCCTCTTGGCACTTGTTCTAGTTTGTGCAGGACTACTCATCCTTCGGTTTATTAACGCTTAGCATGCTAGGTAAAAGTTTAGCAGAAAACATTTTAAAATACTTTCTTAGTTTTCAAAGAAACCAGGCTTGACATTTCACACTAATTGTCTCCTGAGGAGATACTTTATATGTAATGTCAAAGCCTATTTTCTGAGGGGAAAAAAAGAAGAAAAATATCATCAATTTGTCGTCTGCTAAATTTGCAGAGAGAGTGGTAAAGCAATAAGAGCAGTACAGCAGAATATGTTCGGTACCATCAGCTGTACTGCTGTTACTGCTGACATCCTGTCGATTTCATTTTCTCGTGATGCTATTTCAGCTCAGTCATGATGTCGATACCCAAGTCTATAATATCTATAGTCGTGGCTACACTCTGTGTGGATGTGTGCTTTAGCCAGACAACAATGGACTGTTCCACAAACTGCAAATGCGAAGATTGGAAAATGGAATGTACTGACAAGATTCCCAAGTTTACTCTGGCGAATGTGACTGACATCACATTATCAAAACTGCAAAGTGATGAGCTTATTCCGGGGATATTTTGTAATGTGACATGGCCCAGTGTTACAAAATTGACCATTGTTGCAGCTGAAGACGTGTATCTGTGTAATAATGTTTTTAAATGTTTAGATGGTATTAAAGCATTGAAGATAGAGAATAATGATCACGAAGTTCATTTATACAATGGCTCATTTGCTGGTCTTGTAAATGTTTCTTTGCTTGATTTGTCTTGGTGTTCCAGAATCATTTCAAAAGATCTCTACACAGCTCTTTTATCAGACACCATTCTGCCTAGACTGTCTAATCTGGTTCTTGTGGAAGTTGGCAAGTCATATGGGCCTATTGAATTAACACAGGACTTTATCAACGTTCTCGGTGCTAGAAATATTGTGGACATTAATTTAAGTTACACAGAGGTTTCCATATCTATGACTGATATACGTCCTATATGTGACTCCTTATTGTCTATAAACATTTCGAATGTTATCATTTCTGATAGTTCGAAGGTAGATAAATCATCATCATGCAAATCATTACGAAAGGTAGATCTAAGTGAAGCAACGTTTCCAAAAACTAGACCACTTCCAAAAACTGTTACTTTTAAAGACTTGTCTGTGGATGTATCTCGTCTACCTTCTGGTCTTATAAAAACTTTGACAGTTATATACGCTAATCGTTTAATATCCACTCACCACACTGTATCTTTCATAAATTATACTATGAATTTAACAGTTAATAATATGTTTACTGAGATTCATGCTACAGGATACAGAGTACCGTCTTTTGATTTAGAGATTTCACTGACTCCAAATAATTTACAGTACCTAGATTTATCCTCAAATGCTATAGCAAACATCGGCTTGAATGTATTTAAGAATTTGAAGCATCTCAGGAGGATCGATTTAGCAAACAACAAATTATCTGAAACTAATTCGTTCAACAAAACATTTTCTGGACTCTTCCAGAATAACCCTTATCTTGAAGAACTTGACTTATCCAACAACGGATTATTTTATTTACCACGCAATACGTTTGCAGCAAATCTGAAAATAATATATTTGTATCTCTCTGGTAATGCATTTAAGAAAATAACTTTTGACATTTCTCATCTAAGTAGCCTATTGTTTCTGGACCTAAGAAATAATAAAATAGTGACTCTAGATGAAAGGTCCAGGGATGACCTGGATGCACTATATGAAAAACACCATCGATTACTGACAGGTGAGGATGTAAACAAAACAATGCTAGATCTTCGCGGAAATGCTTTTTCATGCCGTTGTAATTCCTTAGATTTCATTGAATGGTTTGTGAACTCTCGGATTTTCTCCGAAACAAAGCGATTGTACGACTGCGAAGTAGATGGTAGACTGGTACCTATGGATGATGCTGCTGTAGTTGAAGCTAAGGAAGACTGTGAACTCCCAAGACGTCGCCTAAGGATTATACTTCTTTCAACACTGATACCAGTCTTGGCCATTGCTGGCTTCGCTGCAACTGTTGTCATAACGGTAAAAAGACATAGACAAAAATTGGCACGAAGTCGGTTAGAAGACAAGATTAGGCTCATTCATGAGGACGACATTGGTTATCTATTTCCTGTGTTTCTTTCATATTCGAGTGAAGATCACCCTTTTGTGCACCGAAACATTCTGCAACCCCTTCAGGTATGTTTGGACTAACATTCTCTCACATCAATATTCGGAAAACCGCTCTTCCGAAAACGCACTTCGGTTTGCCTTGTTTTGATTCTGTGAAAACGACACCCAAGAGAGCATTAATTAAAAATTTAATCAAAATACTGTTTTATCAACGAAATAGATTTAAAGTTGCTAAGGGGGCTAATTTTGATCTCATAAAAATCACAGGAGCTTCACTTTTATTTCAAACTAATTTTTACCAGACTGTTGTTTTGATAATTATATTGTACGTAAAATGAATAGAATAAGTGTTCTTACACTCTAAGTTTCACGAAAATAATTCATGTTGTCACATATATTCTAAAGAATCTATACACTCATTGTGAAAGAAATATACATTTTTATTTTAAAAAAATACATAAAAATACACATATATCGAACAACTTTTAAAGTATTTCGATTATAATCACCATTTAATTGATACCATTTTTACCTCCCTTGACGTAACTTGGCTCTGTAGCCCAGTTAGAAAATTACGTACTTAGACATTATTTTTTCCTATAATACATTATTGCACAGTCCTCAGAAGCATTTTATAGCAAACTATGGGCAGCTTAATTTCATTTGGAAATAGTATTTTCAAACAACAAAAAGTAAGGTTATATCAAAATTAGCTCCGTTAGTAGCCTTTAACGCTAGGACGTTTTGATTTGTTTTTCTTATTTTTCCCAGAAAACAGGCTTGACATTTCACGCAAATCGTTTCAAAAGGAAATAGTTTGCATGAAATTTCAAAGCCATTTTACTGGAAAAAAGGAAAAAAAAAAAAAAAAAAAAATATAGAACTATCATCAATTTATTGTCCGCCGAATTTGCCCATTGAGTGGTAAAGGTTAAGCTAGTTATAACGTTAAATCAACATTTCCCTGCTAGCATTCTTTATAAGTCTAGTCTTAACGCTTGCAAAACAACACTAACAACTAAATGCATGTTGACGCGCTTTGAAGCATGTTGACGCGCTTTATTTGAGGAAGATGAGCATTACACAGAAGGACGTTGAAACTCTTTGAACTGACAAGACTGACTATATTACATCGTCCTGTCTGGGGAAAGATCGTACTCATTGCCGAGGTATCCGCCGCCAAGCCCACAAAAACCAAAATTTTTTTTTTTCATTTTTTTTTTTTTATATTTTTTTTTTTTTTTTTTTTTTTTTTGTTTGGCCAAAACAATGGCTGGGATTTGCCACAATGCAGTATACCCCATGGCAATGACGAGGTGGCAAATCAGCACCGCAAGATCCACGAATCTATACAAAATTTTGTGATGCTCACCGTACGAAAGCCGCGTAGAAACTGACAACTTTACACACTGAACTACCGATATTCACGTAATCACTGACCATGACATTACACAACTGAGCAATTCTATACTAACAAACTTTGTTAACGCTTGCATCGCCAAGACAAATATTCCGATCTATACTTCGAAACGATCGGAATGTTAAGTCTTGTCTTAACGCTTGCAAAACAACACTAACAACTAAATGCATGTTGACGCGCTTAGAAAAAATACAAATGTTAGGCGAAGTTCAACAAAATTTTGTATAGATTCGTTATAACTTTCGTTATATGCCAATGTCTTTTACAACAATAACGCTTCTGTTACTTTAAGTTTTTTGGAAACAGAATCGTCTATGTACATGTTTTTACTGTCCTGTGATTTCCAGCGAGCATGACGCATTAGACACCTTTCGTTTATTTTGTCACTATTAGCAACAGCGGTTGCGGCACCTGCTCTAAAGGAGTGAATTCCAAAGTTCAGATCTGGTGCCACACTTTTTAATTTGCTTACAATACACTCTCTTGTATACGAGTATAACTTAATGGCTTATTTTTGTGAATGAGCTTTTGAACGCCTTTTGATTTGTAAATAGGCTTGAACAACAACGAATCTGACTGCAAATCTGAGCCTGAAATTTCAATATATCTCTTAAGCATAGAGTAAGCACACGCTGAGGTAGAGCCTTTACTTATATAGACATTGTTCCCTGCCCTAAATTGATCTGTTTTACTCTTTCTTATTGTTATAACCAAATGATCTTCTTCAAATTGAATGCCTTCTGAATGCAAGTTGCTTATCTCATCAAAACGCAAAAACCTTGAGTAACCGAGCATAATCATGGCCAAATCTCTAATGTCTCCTAAGTGTGTGCATCCTATGTATTGATCACAAAGGGAAATCAGCATTTCAGTGTTCACTACGTCTTTGCGTCTGACTGGCTGAGACCTGATTCTTTTCGCGGTATCTAATAAACCTTTAACGAAACCATTCTCAGTAGGATCAACGTAATTATCAATGCTATGAGCCCATTTTATAGCGTAGAATACAGCTGATATAATACTGTAAGACGAGTTCTGATCTAGTAAGCTCGAAAGAAACACTGTAACATGTATTGGATTTGCTGGTAAACACTGATAACCACGTTCAGCACAAAATGTTTTAAACTTCTTAAAACATGAGTTGTACTTTTCTGTAGTTTTGTCCGCCTTGGAAGATAGTAAATAATTGGATATATGTTCAGCAAGTCCCTCCCGTGTAACGTTCGCCTTCGCCAGTCGTTGTTCTAGGTTACTAGTTAAACCAATACCTGTAACGAAACCGGCAATACATGTATTAATAACGACCAATACACTACATGTACATATTTAAGTTCGTTATTATCGTATTTTGATGGCTATCATTCTAAAAGACAACGGTTCCTTTGCAAATATGCCATTGTTTCCCAACCCTCTCTTAATGCTGTTGCATCTTGGTAAGGCGAAAGTATCTTTGATTCGCATGCGTAAACCTTCGCTGTTCAAAATAGGATAAAATGGCGCAGAAGGCCATTCTGGGATAACTACATTGCCGACTGCGTGATCTTTCTGAACTTTTTCAAACGCTTGGTATTAATCTGGGTGGTGGCACTGCCCAATTTATCTCTGGCAAACCCCAGTACTGATCTAATGAGTTTACTCCTTCCGTGCCAGGCACCCACCATCTAGAATTGTATCGCGGGCATTTACAATTATAATAAGAAGCGAACCTGTCAATCGTATGAGGCCCCCAACGTCGATTTAATGTCTGAAAGACCCAATCCTCTACTGACCAATCATCATTATCTTTGCACCGGCTTAAGTAATCTGAACTTTCGTATAAATGTCTTGGTATCCATTCTACTGACAACTCAATTTCATTTGTGTCGCAAATATCACTTACTTCCGACGCTATGATCTGAAGTTCCTCTCTCTTGCTTCCGCTTTTCAATACTGATTTGACATTCTTGTTGTCCGAGTACACTTTGACCTTCTTACCTCGGATAGCGTTTATATTGCTCTGCATAACCCTTCTTACCGCCTCAGTCTCTCTCCATGTTGAAGACTTCCCTGATTCGCAACTACTCCAAGCACCAATGACTTCAAACCCTACCTCGGTACCTTTGCTATTTGAAATTTGATGCTTAATAACGGTCATTGACTCATCCGCTGCCACGGATTTTGACACAATTGAATCGTACCTATCTGCCGTCTGCTTCTTTGCACTGATATCCACTTCCGGGAATACTCTTCTGACTAACTTGTCAGGTTTGCATACCAATTCAACTTCCGGTGAACTGTCTGTTTCCACTTCCGGGGAAACAGCATATGTCTGCATCATCGGACTTTTGCCAAACACTTCCACTTCCGAGGAAGAAAAACTAGTCTGAGCTATATGTTCCACTTCCGGGGAAACTGAACGCAATACTGAATGATTACAAAGAACTTCCGCTTCCGGGGAAGCCAACTGCTTGCTATCATTTTCTATTTCTGTGTCCACTTCCGGGGACCAACAGTTACCTACTAAAACGTCTGATTCTCTCTTGTTGTAATCCCGAAGCCTTATGTAACCTCCATACCCATTACCACTTGCGTCTGCAAATAATGCTATGTGAAAATTGCTGTTTTCCTTAATATCTTGACCTTTACCGTTAAGTATTCTAATGTTCGATAACCAGAACTTCAACTCGAGCATTGCTTTTTTAGAAATGTATACCGAGTGCCTCCAACTGAGCCTGCTATCTATGCATTTGTACATTTCTCTTGTTTTCAAACGAACGACTTTACCTATGACCAACTGTGTTGAGATAATTTGTCCTACCACGGACGCAGCAAACTTAGCTGGCAAAATCTGATATTGCTGTTGCGACAGTTGTAAAAACATGGACAGTATGGTCTTTTCGATTCTTTCTGTCCTTTCGGACGTAATACAGAACTTACCGGTCTTCATGCATATAAAGTAACCCAGCCAAGTGATCTGCAAAGATGGCTGCCACTGACATTTCTCGATAGAAAGCAGAAATCCGAACTCTACCAGACTCTGTTCTACAAACTTACTTGATAACAATGCCTGTTCGTACGTGTGACTTCCACCTAGACCGTCGTCTAAAAATGTAACCACCCTGTGACCGTTTGACCTCCAGAACGTTACCAACACTCGCAAAACCTTCGAAAAAATATGCCCAGCACTGGCTAACCCAAAAGGGAGAGAATTGTATACATAAAACACTTCTTTGTCTCCGTAAAACCATGAGATACCTAGAAATGTTCTATGCTGATGAAATATGTCGATATGGTTGTATGCTCCACGAATGTCAAACGCGAACATATATGAACCTTTTTCAAGCAATTGTCTTGCTATCTGCATGTCTTCATACTTAAATTTGAACTTGTGTAACTTGTCATTTATATTGCGACAATCCAATACCAACCTAGGCTTACCTTTTTTTATTATAGACTACTGTTAGGGGATTAACCATCCTTGGTTCTTTGTCTACTTCCGATATGCATTTTTTGGCTAAAAGTTTGCTGATTTCTGCTTTAACAAATTCTGGGTTGTCCCTCGCAGATCTATTATTTTTTTGCCTTTATACGTTCCGGCAATTCTTTAAAAGGAATTTTGTACCCTTCCTCAATAACGCTTATTATGTATGTATCGGCACCTGCCTCTTGCCATTTTTGCTTGCATTGTTTTAACCTTTTTTGAATGGTGAAATGAGTGCAGAATCTGACTTGCTTATGTTCTGGCTTGCAGATATTCAGACGTAGCATTACCTGACTTATGACAGGCTATAGCATCATTTCTGGCTGTGTCGCCCTGACTACTTACATGACCTTTTTGTAATGAGATTTGCGTGCATGCGTTCCCTGAAATCATTTTTTGAGACACATTGACATGACATTCATACTCTGTATTGGCAATACTTAACTTAAGGTTCTTTTTTTAAACCAGGACACTCAAATTTCCAGTGACCTATTTCACCACAGGAAAAACAGGTCCCAGAGCGCCTCTGCTGTGGTTGCTGCTGCTGTTGAGTCGGGATCGGCTGTGTGATCGTCGCGGTCGGAGCAACAACAGGTCGTCGGCCCCCGAAACTTCGACCATACGGAAAATACTGCCTCGCCCGTCGGCCCCTGTCAGATTTCGCCTTTCTCGCCGCCCTCGACTGAGCCCGAGGTATACGTTTCTGGTCCTCCTCGTCACTTGCGACTTCGGACTGAATATACTCGTCCACGTCCTTCCAACCCATCTCCGATTCGTCTGCGATTCTGATCACCTTCTGCCTCTGCTTCAGTATGTTGGACGCTTCCGCCAAATTTTCTTTGGCCTGCTGTATCTCGGACTCTTTCAGGCTCCTATCGCAATCATCGATTTTCTCCATGACCTTTTTATTGACCTTAAACTGTTCCTCGTTTGACTTTCTTTTGAATTTATAGTCTGAGGATGAAATTGCTGCTATTTTGTTTAATTGCAGTTCTGACAAAGATTTTTGATTGTCACTTATCTTTTTAACCTACGCCGATATTAGCCTGGTCAGCTCCGACAACAGCGTGTTCTGGCTACTGGAAACAGCTGCAGAAATGTTGTCTGATACGAAGTCTTCAACGTCTTGCCGGTCCATTTTCAATGCCCGACCAACGCCCTTCAGAAGTCGACAAACCAGTTCGTGTGTGATGCTCACCGTACGAAAGCCGCGTAGAAACTGACAACTTTACACACTGAACTACCGATAGTCACGTAATCACTGACCATGACATTACACAACTGAGCAATTCTATACTAACAAACTTTGTTTACGCTTGCATCGCCAAGACAAATATTCCGATCTATACTTCGAAACGATCGGAATGTTAAATCTATAGGGGGGCGTTATCGACCCGTCAGTTACCCTGCCCGCTATAGATTTATGTAGAATGCTTACTGGGATCTTACTCCTGTAGCTTCTGTTTGCTATTTCCTATACAGTAAAACCTGTCATAGTGGCTCACCCGTTTTAAGCAAGCGCCTGGCTTAAGCAAGCATATTTTGATTGTCCCATAGGTGCTTGCTTAATTTAGGTCGGACTGTATTGAGCCATATAATCTCCGAACGTAATCAGTCATGCATCAGAAGAGACAGGGTTATAAAAAGGACTCGATGCACTTGGTAGATTTCCCACTCCCACCCTACATTTTACAAGGCAGACATCTTCTGAGACTGTTTTGAGTCACGAATCAGTAAAGACAGGATTATTAAGAGGACTGAGTACACTTGATTGATTTATCGCCCACACCCCGCTCCGCATTAAAAAAACACCTATTCAAATTATATAAAAAGTTTCACCTCCAAAAACTGAAAATTTTCAGGTAAAAAAGAAAGTGATAATTTTCAAATTTCTGCTCAAAACATAGATTGTACCTACTAATTCGAACCGCCAAGGCGAGGCGGTTCTAACGAGTACCCACAATCTATGTTTTAGAGCAGAAATATATATATATATATATATATATATATATATATATATATATATATATATATATATATATATATATATATATATATATATATATATATATATCCCTGTAAACCCAAGTTTTACTATATAAATGGGGGTCAAAAATTATATAGGCATGTTTTCGTAATTGATATTTTACAAGGGAGACATATTTTTGCGATTTCATGTTTGCTTTCCTGCCAACCAAGCCCTTTCTGAAAAGGTGTCAACACTTTTGACAGAGTTGTCTCCCGTCTAAGTGGTTTCATTCCCCTTAAGGAGTTGTATCAAGAGCGGTGTGTTTATGGGATGGGGGACGAAGGAATAGGGTTGTTTTGGGATCGATTTTTTACAATCAAGCCAAAGTAAACATACACCAAAATTTCCTGGTGGTTATTGTCCACATGGTTATCGTTGACCAATGAAATCAAACCGCGTGTTTGTACGAAATCCAGGTAATGGTTATTCATAGCCGCGCCATTCTTGCCATTCTTGTCGCTGTGATATCAGAGGGCCGTGTAAAGAGGGTCATCTGTAAAACCTGGACTGGGACATTGGCACACAATGCAAAACGCACTGTTTGATCATTCACATCATTTCACATCATTTACAGTAGAATGTTAAAATACGTGCAGTAAATGGTCTCGACATTTGAATTAACATGTATAGATCACTCTTCTCTCATAGATGAATATCAAAACGCGAGACACCTATTGTGAAGTGGATTAAATTACGGATTACACAGTGCGGGGGAATCCACGTGACCAAAATGACTAAGTGCACGGAGTTTGTTACTATTTTTAGCTCCGCATCAGGTAGGATTCTATAGAATATCTCGTTTATACCTGATGGAATTTGTTTAATGAAAGCGCAGAGTACGCGGAAAATCAAGCTCTTTCTGGTGGCGTAAGCGCTATTCTGCAATCTGGTCCGATTCTCGAGAACATTCGGGGAATGTTTTGTTGTCAAAATTCATGTACATTGTCCCGGTAGCCCAGATTGACAGCTAAAATATTCTTCGAATGTTCTCGAGAATTAGACCAGATCGCAGAATAGCACTTACATCGCCAGAAAGATCTTGATTTTCCGCGTACTCTGCACTTTATTTGAACAAATTCCATTTGGTATGAATAGAGATATTCTAAAAAATCCTACCTTACGCGGAGCTAAAAATAGTAACAACTACCGTGTACCTAGTCATTTGGTCACGTGGATTCCCCACACTATAACAGCCCAGTGGACAAATAGTGCAGTTTTATTTTAATTTTCCTTGGTATCATTAACCCATTCATGCCTAGTATCCCAAAAAAGAGACATTGGCAAACAGTGTAGACCCAGATCAGACGCCGCAGAACGCGGCGTCTGATTAGGGTCTAACTGTTTGCATTAAGTTCAGAAATTTCTACAAAACATATCAATAATAAAAACTTAACAGACACCCCTCGTGTAGGAAATGGACTAGTCCAAAGAGTTGAGGTAGACGAGTCCACTCGGCATAAATGGGTTCAGCCGATTCTGATGTCAAAAATCGACTTCCTTTAAAGCTGCTGCTAGAGGAGCGTATATTGTTCTGCTCTGCAAACTACAGTAGAACCTCAATGGCTCGATCATCTTTGGGACCATGGAAATTTATTCGAGACATGGGTAGTTCGAGCCAGTGAGGGTTAATCATGGCACCAGTTCAGGAAGCAAACAGCGATAATTTAGGGAAGTCTTTTCAATTTTCTACACAACGATTGTATGTTGAGTGTAATTAGAATCGCCTCGATGATGCGATTCTAATGAGTACACACAACATAAAATTTCATGATAAAATAAGAAAAAAATCCCTAAATATTTGTTTTCTTGAGCTATTGGAAGAATTTTGTAGGGACTGAAAAAAAGAGTTCGAATCATCCATGGTAATCGAGCCATCCGTGTTCGAGCCATTGAGGTTATACTGTATAATGCTGCCATATAAAGAGTCAACCCAGCTGACACATGACGTCTATACAACGTCGCCTCAACGTCGATGCAACGTCATGACGTTGCATCGACGTTGAGACAACGTTGTATAAACTTTATGTGCCTGCTGGGAATATATTGTAAAGTATTATTCGGGCTTTACGTCACTTTCAACAATCTTTCAGTCATATCGCGACGGTCTGGGTGCAGCAGGGAGCTCAGTGTTCGCCTTTAAAGTGCTGCCTCACTGAAATATCACACCCCAGACACTTGACATGATATTCCACCCAGTCACATTAGACTGATAGTGAGCTGACCAGTTCTGATTCTTAGCTCTACTTTCTTAATGATGAGCGCCAAGCGAAACAGCAGCTTATACCATTTTTTAAGTCTTTTGTATGACTCGGCAGGGGATCGAGCCAGCGCCATCGCATATCTCCGCGCACATCAAAATTCAAAATGCGTTCCTCCAGTCCCATAGGGCTATTACCTGTATCAGTTTCAAGGTTCTAGGTCAAAAAGCCTAGGAGAAGCTGTGTAACAATCAAAAAAAAAAAAAAAAAAAAAAAAAAAAAAAAAAAAAAAGACCCAAAGTCCTACGTTTTGACCTCTGGTGACCCCCAGACATGCCCCCGGGGCAAACTTTTTGCAAAGCTGTATTCTACTCTTTATTACCTTTGATTTTATATGCAACATGACTTTGTTTGTGCAAACAAAATGGATTTTGGACCCTTCGGGGCACCCCCACCCCCCAGTCCTGTCAAGGGGTTACATCAAAGTTATTTCCTCCAGTCCTCATCCATAGGGCTATCTCCTGTGAAAGTTTCGAGATTCTAGCTTAAATGGTCTAGGAGCAATGGTGTGACATTACAGATGGACGTACGGGTGGACGGACGGATGGGGATATTACAATATCCCCGCTTTTTCTTCGAAAAGTGCGGCTGAAAAAAACGACTGTAGGAAATAATCTTGTTCATTAAAGTCAAAAAAGAACATTCAAAATCGGGACCAAACAAACCCAGTGATAAACGTGGGTCACCACGGGGCCTGTTCCATTAATAGGTAGGCCTATGGTACAGAAGTGCCGCTGAAATAGCCATCGTTTCTTTTTATCTTATAGAGATATATGATTAGGTCTATTTTCTCCCAGATCAGTATATCAATAGCCCTTAAATTATCTGTTTTTCGTCTAGTAACAAAAATCATTTACCAAAGCAGCACTGACTCTTGAGATTTCTGTGCAGTTAATTTATTGTTTTAACACCAAGAATAGATATATGAACAGTCATGAAATCCTCAAAGTGGTATATGAATAGGGTGCCTTTTTGCAAACACATATATAAATAGATATATATTTTAATATTTGCAGAATATATGAGTAGGTATGGTCATAAAAATTCCACCTGTACCATATCGAATGTTAAGAGCCCGCCCCCCCCCCCCACCCCCCCCCCCCCCCCCACACACACACACACACACACACACATTCCGTGGATAAACCTTCTAATTACTGTTTCCATTTCTGTTATAGACTCATTTACAAGCCATCACTGAAACCGACAGGGATCTCGTTTGTTATGGTGACAAGCATTTTAGACCTGGACATAGTATCTTCACAGAAATCAACCTCTGTCTCGAGAAGTGTGCCGTCGTCGCTGCTGTCATGTCTCAGAATTTCTGCAACAGTTTTTACTGTAAGATAGAAATGGAACAGGCCAGGCTTATGGATAAACCAGTCATAATGATATTCATTGAAGACGTACAGGAGACTGAAATGAGTGAAGTTATGAAAGAAGTCTTCAGGAACTTTACTAGAGTCAAGATTATGTTTGAGGATGGTCAGTATAAGGCGCAGCCCGAATGGCCTTTTGTTTGTACAGCTATCATACAATTGATGCAGTAAGGCAACTTACAAAATAGAGTTATATATGCCTAGAGTCCTAGGAAAGGGACATATGCAAATAGTGTAAACCCAGATCAGAACACGACCTGCATTTAAACTACCTACCCCATCGATTTTTGCATACAGTCGAACCTCGATGGCTCGAACACCGATGGCTCGTTTACCATGGCTAATTCGAACTCGTTTTTGAGTCCCTACGAAATTCTTCCGATAGCTCAAGAAAACAAATATTTAAGGAAATTTTCTTATTTTATCGTGAAATTTATGTTGTGTGTACTCATTAGAATCGCCTCATCGAGGCGATTCTAATGAGTACACTCAACATACAATCACTGTGTAGAAAATCGAAAAGATTTCCCTAAATTATCGCTATTTGCTTTCTGAACTGGTGCCATGATTAACCATCAATGGCTCGAACTACCCATGTCTCGAACGAATTTCCATGGTCCCAAAGATTGATTGTGTTGGGGTTTAACGACACGTCAACCCTTGAGGGTCATTTTGTGTCGTCTCCCAGAGAAAGGGAGAAAAGAGATAGAAGAGAGAGTAGAGGAGATGAAAGAGAGGGACAGGGAAGAAAGAGGAACAGGAAAGAAAGTGAAGAAACAGAAGAAATAAAAACATTCCCCCTCTACCCTTACCCACTACAAGGATAGCAGGCCTTGCCCAATTGTAAGCCAATATCAGTTGGACGCCCCGGTGATGTAAGATACACAGCACCTTCGCACCACCCGACCACCCCATGGTCCCAAAGATGTTCGAGCCATTGAGGTTCGACTGTATTTTGCATCCACGTTACCGTGGGGTAAGTGGATCTCAATTATTTTTTTAAA
This sequence comes from Anodontia alba, assembly GCA_964016985.1. Classification (NCBI taxonomy): domain Eukaryota; kingdom Metazoa; phylum Mollusca; class Bivalvia; order Lucinida; family Lucinidae; genus Anodontia; species Anodontia alba. The sequence goes on from OZ024831.1 coordinate 72,539,167, forward strand.
CCACTGAATAGGAAAAAAATTTAATGCATACGTTGTTACGACAAAAGGTTTTGCATTGATCATGACAAAACATTGTAAAACTTCTTCTGAGTAAGGTCTGTACATAGAAGTAAATTTGTAGACAAACAAAAAAAGAAAAAGAAAAAAAAAGAAGATGAAAATATAGAATACACGAAAGACTGAAAGACTTAGATCAATTTACATGTAAAGATTTGACTTTTGGGAGACATGTTGTTCTATTGTTAAATCCCCTCAGTGTCTATTCACTCTTACCAGCGATGTTGAAGGGCCTAAATGTCATTTTTAAAGAAGTCTTTTTCTTGAATGTCCAGATAGTCCTCCACTGCATATATGACATCATTTTCTGACTAAATATTGGTACCAGAAATAGCCTTTTTCAACTTTGGGAACATAATGAAGTCTGATGAAGCGAGATCATGCGAGTAAGGGGTGTTTAATTAATTCAAAGCCACAATCATTGATTGCAGCCATAGCAATGATAGACATGTGAGCTGGAGCATTGTCCTTGTAAAACAATACACCTTTACTGAGTTTCCCACGGCGCTAGACTTTTCAGTTTTCTTAACTGTTAAGAAGTGAAGCATAATATGTGCCACTGATTTGGAGATAATCTACTATAAAAAATACTATAAGTATCCAAACAAACAAACAAAAATAAATAAATAAAAATAAAAAACGAGGACATTACCTTTCAAGCTGACAGAACAGTCTTTACCTTCTTCAGCGGGGGTGAGCCAAAGTGCTTCCATTGTTTAGACTGTTGTTTGGTTTCTGGGGTAAAATGATGGACCCACGTTTCATCCATAGTCACAAACCTCAGCAGAAACTTTTCAGGAGCTGTTTCAAAAAGGTTCCGATTAGCACGCGACATATTCTGTCTTGTGTGCTTCTGATCAACTGTCAGAAGTCTGGGTACCCAACGGGCGAAAGTTTTCTCATATCCAGATCTTCAAGAATGAATGAACTTTCGGAAGTTGCCACAGTGACAAGCTTTCCAATACAGGGATCATCCTCGCTCCCTGCCACGCTTAAATTCTAACACTCACCTTTTTACGGTAGCATATAAAGGAGCATCCTTCCCCAGTGTTGCTACCATATCAGTGTGAATAGCGTTAAGTGCTAGACTTTTTTTTTGCAAATATTGAATCACCGTTCGTCAATAATTTTGTCCATTTTCCAAAAACCACGTGCCCTGTTTACTTAAACGTAATATCACTTCGACATAAACTGACCAAATGACACGAGCTGTTGGTTAAATAACCCTTAATAGTCAAGAAATAATGGGGCTGGCAATAGTCAGCCCTGCTTAAATCCTTCAATATAAGGCTCAAAATTTATCAACCATCCTTATATTGTTTATATCATATGTTACAAGACTGTATAATTATTTTAATAGTAATAATAATAGTAATATAATTATATATTCTGATGATTATTATTATTATTATTATTATTACTATTATTATTATTTCTTATCTTTTAATAATGCCTTTTTAAAACACCAATCATGAGCATTATAATTCCAAAATTAGATAGATTGATTATATAAACATATTTAATCTGATAACTGTTTTTATCACAAGAGTGTCTATCATTTGATAATTGTAAGAGCACTATCCCAGCGGACACACAGCGTTGAAAATGTTGATTTAACTTTGATTCAACGTCTTGACGTCGTTGCTTCAACGTCTTGCCTTTGAATCAACGTTGAATCGACGTTTCAACGTTTTGTGCCTGCAAGGTATTGTCCCACATACTATCGCCCCTTTAGTTTCATAAACAAAAGAGGCAATAGTGTACATGGTGTTCACTCCCAGGTTAACAATTGCTCACTTGGCAGTTAACTTCTAGTTCACTCTGACGTCTATTCTATGTCTAATCGTAGTTAACACCAAGTGCACTAGGTGTAACCTATAGTCTTAGCACTAGTGTAGCTGTATGATGTACACCAGATCTTTCACCAATCAAAACACTGAAAGTGCTGATGGGGGCGGTTGCCTGAAAATCTACAGGCCTCTAAAACCGAGCCCGGTTTTCGATCCTTTTCGGTGTTTAGAAAGATCGCGGCTCGGGTTATAATTTTTACCCAACGCTGTAGATTTTGCACGTTTTACTTGAGCAATCATATTCATCCGCTTTTGTTTATATAACTCGCTACCAAATTTCAGACGACATTTGTCATCCGTTTTTTTAAACAAATAATTGCTTGGGAAGAAGTTTATATGTAAAGTTGAAAGATTGAAAGTCAAACAGCGTAGATCCAGATGAGACGGCTCATGATGAGCCGTCTCATCTGGATCTATGCTGTTTGCAAAAACCTATTATTATCGCCTATGGCAGTGAAAGAGTTAGTTGCTATTTATAAGCATCAGAGTGTATACGGCTAATATGTTACCAATTTTAGTAGGGAACTATTAGTTTGGTAGTGCCAGGAAAACGGATTGTCGAAATATGGTATGTAAAATCTGGTGGCGGTATGACATCCGCCCCCAATAAAAAGATACAGGCACATTTTTTGCAATAGAGATCAGGCTGTTCCAGTTAAAAATATAATGCATTTGATGGGGAATGTTGGTTCTTTTATCTTGCCCCATCACCCAAAAGATTTAAGTACTATTTAGTTCCACAGTCTACCTATAAGGTTAATTTATCAGTTAACGTTTGTCCTGCTGAACCAGGATATACCCTGCCTTTGCAAACGATGTAAATCCAGATCAGTTGGCTTCTAAGAAGCCAACTGATCTGGATCTGCACTGTTTGCCTTCAGTATGTGAACTTATATCAACAATCTGGATCAAGTAATCTGATTGGCTGAAAATTTGAAAAGGGCGTGGCATCTTAATTTATTTAGCAGGACTCACTTGATTTTCTGAGAGCCTAATGTAGCTATTCTATTTTTGTATTTAAACTTCAACAACTGTAAGACCCTGTTTGAACAAAGGATATCTACAGAACTGTATCTGTGAGAAGGAGAGCCACCAGCAAAACATTTCACATTTTCACAAAAGACAACCTCCACTGGATTGAAAAACAACTAAGCCCCGTCAAAAAAAAGACAAAACTATAATACTTTCCCTTCAAAGACTCCCATATATTGTCATCTAAGAATAGCTTTTAGAAGTTGTGTTCCGGTGTGCAAGGATACGGTTTATTAAATGCTCCCTCTGTGTTTGTGTGTGTGTGTGTGTGTGTGTGTGTGTGTGTGTGTGTGTGTGTGTGTGTGTTTGGGGAGGTGGGTGGGGGGCGTCAATTCTCTGAAACCACTGGGCCAGTTAAAGCTAAAGCTAATTTCAGGAGGAGTGTCCATGGAATAGGGTAAGAAAATTTATCTAAATAGCCCAGGGACCAGTTGTTCAAAACTAACGATGTCGTTAGTTAACGTATCGTTAAAATTTTGATCATTAAGTACAGCATTTACGCTTATATTTTTGCTGAAAAAAAATGCGAGTAGCTTTTGCAAAAGCAAAAGCTACTCACATTTTTTTCAGCAAAAATGCCTGTGAATTAGCTATTGTACTTACTAGAACAGTTATTATTTTGACCACTAACGAGCCCGTTAAGCTAATGATGCTTTGGACAATTGGGCCCAGTTCATTTGTTGTTCTTCATTATTGCCATTCCCCGTGGGCCTGGGGCTTTTAGCAGGGATTTAACAATAAATTTCGCCCCGTCGTGCGGGACTTTGCAAACTGAAAGGTAAAAGCCCCGCTATTCCCCGGCCCCGTATGTGCTACAAATGACTGGTGCATTAAACATTGAAATATCAAACAGCTAAATTGTTTTCAGAAATCTACTCTTAAAATTGACGGTTACGTGTGTATACTGTGTGAAACATATTGCGTAAATTGCTTGATTTATTCAAATAAATGAATGACTGCTTCATTATATATGTCGTTGTTTCCCCATGTATTCCTTTTAAAATAATACTAGAGTTGCGAATGAGAAAAAAACGCCTTTATCATATATGCGTACAATGAATGTCAAGACCAGTCTGTGCATTAGATCAGGACTGGTACAAAATAGTTCAGATTTGACAGAGCTATTCAATTCGTACATGTATTTCGTTAATATAGCTTCAAATCTTAAAGAGCCAATTATTTCGACTGACTCTGAAACACTTAAAACATACGTCAATTCTAAGGTTCCCTTAAACAACCAGTTCATTATTTCTTTAACTAACGAGACGTTTGTAAGAAAAAGTTTAACAAATTTAAATGTAGATAAATCCACTGGACTAGATCATATAGGACCCAGAATTCTTAAGTTGTCTGCTAACAAAATTTTAACACCGAGTCTTACATTTACATGTTAATAAAAGCATAATTTCTGGTGAATTTCCTAGTACTTGGAAAGAAGCAAAAGTAAAACCCCTTTTCAAATCCGGTCCAAGGGATAATATTAACAATTACTGACCACTCTCTATTCTGTTTCTAAACTTATTGAAAAATGGGTAGATAGGCAGTTTTCAGATTATTTAAATAGTTTCAATTTACTACACAAATCTCAGAGCGGTTTTAGACCTAAACACTCAACAGAATCTACATTGACCCTTATGATAGACTCATGGTTAAAAGCTATAAATACCGGAAAAAATGGTAGACTGTTTATTAGTGGATTTTCGCAAGGTGTTTGACCTTGTAGATCATAACATTCTTCTTAACAAATTAAAGTGTTACAAATGCAATGAAATATATCTGAACATGCCTTGAAACAGGTTTGAGTCCTACTTAACTAATCGAACACAACGAGTCTCTTTAAACAATAATCTGTCAGAGATCACAAATGGGACATGTGGCGTACCTCAAGGTTCTATCTTAGGCCCATTATTATTCCTATTTTTTAATGATCTGCCATTGTTTCTTCAAAATTCCTCTGTTGTTGACTTACAACTTTGATACAACTTTGTATGACTTTCAAAATGACATAAACCAACTTCAAACTAATCTAGTCTTCACTAGAATCTCTTTATGATGTGGTGCAAGCAAAACGGCATGGTTATAAATACGGATAAAACAAAGATTGTGTTGATAGCTAGCAGGCAAATAAAAAAAAACGGAATTTCTTACAGAACCCAACTTTATCCCTACAGTACAACAATATTGATATTAAAGTGACTACTTGCGGTAAAAGTTTGGGTGTACATACGGATTTGGAACAGTCAGCCTCAACAGGTATCTAAAAAGGGTGCTTCATATTTATGGCTCTTGAGCAAAATACGATTATTTTTATCGCTTAGACTTCTTTTCTACAAAGCTTAAATTAATCTCAACTTGAATATTGTAGTGTTGTATAGTCTAATAACAGAAACAAAATCAATATAGGGATCAAACATGGTTTTTCATGCATTAACATTCGCCAGGTCCCGTGCGAGGTGTTGAAAACCGAGGCTGCGGTTTTCAACACCTCCCAAGGGACCTGGCGAATGTTAATGTATTGAAAACCCATGTTCGATCGTTGTTCGATCGCTCTTATTGCATAAAAACTGAAAACATTTGCTACATTTCGCGTTATTTCTTGCACTATTTTGTTTTGCCTTTTCACCGATGTCTCACGAACGCAGTTTCCACGGACTATGCTCGTTCTAGGGCCAGGTAGTACACATCTCGTAACGGCAGCAAATCTGTGGCCCCTGTACGATCATATTGAAAGTTGCGTAGCCGTGCATTAACAGCGCGTGAATTGCCTTGTTAATACACGGCATTTCACCGGTTAATGCACGGCTGTTAATAACGTGCGACACTGCTTTTTATGCAATAATATATTACAAAGACGCGCCTGCAAACTAATTTTGTCTCAAGAATATAATGTATCTCAAGACGCTTTAGAGCATCTAGATATCATATCTTTTGATCAAATTGTCTTCCTAAATAAAGCAAACATTATGTATAAAATTTATAACAATCTAGCTCCCGCTTACTTGCAAGAGCTTTTCCAAATGAGAGATATAAACCTTGATAGTACTGTGTCAAACTTAAGATCAGTGTCTTGGAAGAATTACATATTACCACAAGTTAAATGCAACTTATTCAAGGGAAGTCTCTCGTTTTCAGGTGTAGTTGTGTGGAACAGCATTCCTGTTAGTATTAAGAGCTCGCCTTCATTAGAAAGTTTTGTGAAAAGTTGTACTCAGTGGATAAAACATTAATATCATATTGTTATATAACTGACAGCAATAGTTATACAGTTTATAACGGTTCATATAATATAAACCGCCATCACCACAAATAATATTATACGCTGCTGTTTTATTACTATGCTCTCTCTCTCTCTCTCTCTCTCTCTCTCTCTCTCTCTCAGCTGTATTTGTTTGTTTCTACCATGAATGCATGTATTTGTTCGACAAATGATCTTACCATTTTTATTCATTTAATTTTACATTATGTATGATAATCATCTCACATTTGTACTTCCTTTGTACTGTATAGTGCTATTGTTTTTTTAAAGTTGTTATATTTATGCATTTGCTTGAAGAGGGCCGCAAGGAAGATTAGCTTCAACCAATTGGGTTACCCTTCTAAATAAAGTGTTTACTTACTTACTTACTTACTTAACTTACCTTCGTTGCCCTTTGGCAGTCATTGAATTATGTAGTATGTATGAGCAGCGCCATGCAAAAATCTCCCTTAGGAACCTATGCGGACAGCGAAAGCCCAGTTCAGTTTGCGCATTCGCACAGTCTGATCAGGGCCTTCGCTGTCTGCTAACAGAATCGTTGGCACTACAGAATGTATCAGTTGAGAGCAAAAGCCCGGATGAGACTTTTACCCATGCGTGGTATGAACCTGAATCTGTGCATTTTGTAGTTGTTTGAAGACATCTTTCCGCTTCACGCGGCCCAGATATAGTTAAATACAGAAAACCCTGACAATGAGGCGGAATACACAGGTTAACTGGATAAGATTTAAAAAACGTTTGCCTTTGAAAACAAAGAATACATAAACGAAGCAAATAGGAATATGGGGCTTCGATGAGACTTTTCATATGACTGCATCATACGACTGATACTTATGAATAGGGAATACGCCCCTAGCACCGGCTAAAACGGAATCCGATTCTCCAAGCTATCAGAATGGACAAAATGATCCCAAGGTAAATACAAATACAATGAACCCTCGTTACAAAGACAGCATTTGTTTCTAAAGATGTTGCCATTAAATGGATTTGCTGTTGTAAAGAATACGTAATGAGCAGACTGGTATGTAAGAAGGCATTGTTTTGTTATTTCTTCACAGAACATATGTTTTGGATATTTGTTAGAATCGCCTCACTGATGCGATTCTAACAAATATACAAAACACATGTTTCATTAAAGTATCAAATATAATATTCTTGCATAATTTGTGACTTATTGTTACCTCTTAAGCGAAGGTTTCGTGACAGTCAAATTGCTTTCATAACGAATTTTGTGGTTGTATCGAGTGTCGATATAAAGAGGGTTGTCTGTAAAACTGCACTATGATGAAATATGGGGAGACTTTTTAAGGCCGCCACACGGCACTTAATAGCAGCTGCAGTGAAGTCAAATAAAATCCAAAAAGGCTGCCACTGGAAATAAAGAAGACATAAAAGAACGAAAATCGGAATCTGCGTGTCAATGAGACTCTTCGTTTGACAGCATCATCATTACGAAAACACGCCTATACAAGTATATAGAAAATTTCACCTTCAAAAACTGAAAATTTTCAGATCAAAATGCTATATTTCATATTTCTGCTCAAAACATAGATTGTGGTACTCGTTAGAACCGCCTCGATGAGGCGGTTCTAACGAGTTCCCTCAATCTCTGTTTTGAGCAGAAATAAGAAAAATAATGTATACGCCTGTAAACCCCAGTTTTACTATATAAAAGTGGGGTTTAAGGGGATCAAAACTATATAGGCATGTTTTCGTGATGTAGTTTGCAGGACTCCGTACGCACCCCAGCCCGTAGCACCACCTTTAGCGGAACCCGATTTTCAAAGCTACTAGAATGGGCACAATTATCCAATGGAAAATGAAAATAAAAAAAATGCACTATGAAGAAGTGCGGGGAGACTTTTTATGGCCGCCACAGAACATTTAACACACGGCGGCTGGATTATTTCTTGGACGCACGTGTCATAGGGTATATTTTCTCGCACTGCGGCTCAAAAAAAAAACGATGCTTCAATACTAGGAAATTTATTTCAAAGGAGGAAATTTATTTCATATTTTTGTTTGATGAGATATACGAAAATACATCTGCGTTTAATCTCCTGTCAGCTGGAATTGAATATTGCATCGGAAAGAAGTACAGGGATCGTTAGCCCCAATTTAGTATTTTCGCTCAAGAGAGATTTCTACTAACTTCACCGGTATATTCCCGCTCATCAGATGGGTGGCTGAAATAGGTTCTGTTGGTCATGACCCGCATCTTTATTCCCGCTCATCAGGCTGTGGCTGAAGTAGTTTTCTTCTGATCCATACGGTATTCTTGCTAATCAGAGGGTGGCTGAAGTAGTTGTCAGTTGACCCACATCTGTATTCCCGTTTATCAAAGGGTGCCTGAAGTAATTGTCTGCTGACCCACATCTGTATTCCCGCTCATCAGAGGATGGCTGAAGTAATTGTCTGCTGACCCACATCTCTATTCCCGCTCATCAGAGGATGGCTGTTTTTTTTTTTTTGTTTTTTTTTTTTTTTTTTTTTTTTTTTTTGTGTGTGTGTGTGTGTGTGTGTGTGTGTGTGTGTGTGTGTGTGTGTGTGTGTGTGTGTGTGTGTGTGTGTGTGTGTTGACACTAGCTCCGTGTATTCCCGCTTATTGGAGGTTGACCCACATCTATATTCCCGCTCAATCGGAGAGTAGCCGAAGTAGTTTTCTGTTGACACTAGCTCTGTGTATTGCCGCTCATCGGAGTGCGGCTGAAGCAGTTTTCTGTTGACACTAGCTCTGTGTATTGCCGCTCATCGGAGTGTGGCTGAAGCAGTTTTCTGTTGACACTAAATCTATATTCCCGCTCATCAGAGGCTGGCTGAAGCAGTTTCCTGTTGACACTAGGTCTATATTCCCGCTCATCAGAGGCTGGCTGAAGCAGTTTCCTGTTGACACTAGGTCTATATTCCCGCTCATCAGAGGCTGGCTGAAGCAGTTTTCTGTTGACACTATGTCTAAATTCCCGCTGATCTGAGTGTGACTTAAGTAGGTTTTAGTTGACACTAGTTCTGTGTATTGCTGCTCGTCGGAGGGTGGCTAAAGTAGTTTTCTGATGATACTAGGTCTATATTTTCGCTAATCAGATGGTGGCTGAAGTGGTTTTCTATTGACACTAGCTCTGTGTATTGCCGCGCATCGTAGGGTGACTGAAGTAGCTTTCTTTTGAAACTATTCTTGCTCATCAGAGCGTGGCTGAAGTATTTTCCTATAAGTTTTTCAGGGAATGGCTATAGTAGTTTTGTTTGTATCATTGGTAGACTATGTTCTGTGATTGTGGCTCTGTCTGGACAGCTTGTGTACTGTTTTCTGTTGACGCTATTTCTGTATTTCCGCGTATAGGAAGTAAGGAGTTAGAAGTTAACAGTTAGAAGTAACAACTAAGAAGTAAGAAGTTAAAGGTAAGAAGTAAGAACTAAGAAGTCCATGTCTGTCTACCTGTCTGGCTATCTGTATGTATGTCTTAAATATTTGAAAACATTCTTTATATACATATTACAATGTTTGTTTGTCTGCCGTAAATCTGTCTGTCTAGTTTCCTTTTTAAAATACCATTTTTCTGTATGACTTTCTTCAGTTCCATGGGTGTGTCTATGCCTGTCCCGTTGTCTGTTTTTCTGCCATTATCTGTATGTCTGTATGTCGTATACAGTCGGACTCTGTCCCCAGATTAGGACTTGGAAGTTAGAAATAGGAAGTAAGAAATTAAATTGCATGTTTGTATGTGGGTTACAGACAGACTACGTCTCCAGACTGGAACTGGGAAGCTAGAAGTAAAACCTAAGAAGTAAACTGCATGTTTGTATGCCGGTTACAGACAGACTACGTCTCCAGACTGGAACTGGAAAGCTAGAAGTAAAACCTAAGAAGTAAACTACATGTTTGTATGTCGGTTACAGGCAGACTACATCTCCAGACTGGAACTGAAAAGCTAGAAGTAAAACCTAAGAAGTAAACTGCATGTTTGTATGCCGGTTACAGACAGACTACGTCTCCAGACTGGAACTGGAAAGCTAGAAGTAAAACCTAAGAAGTAAACTGCATGTTTGTATGCCGGTTACAGACAGACTACGTCTCCAGACTGGAACTGGGAAGCTAGAAGTAAAACCTAAGAAGTAAACTACATGTTTGTATGCCGGTTACAGATAGACTACGTCTCCAGACTGGAACTGGGAAGCTAGAAGTAAAACCTAAGAAGTAAACTACATGTTTGTATGCCGGTTACAGGCTGACTATGTCCCCAGACATGTACTAGGAAGCTAGAAGTGAAACCTAAGTAGTAAGTTGCATGTTTGTAAGCCGGTTACAGGCTGACTATGTCCCAACACTTGAACTGGGAAGTTAGAAGTAAAACCTAAGAAGTAAGTTGCATGTTTGTAAGTCGGTTACAGGCTGACTATATTCTCAGACTTGAACTGAAAAGCTAGAAGTAAAACCTAAGAAGTAAACTGCATGTTTGCATGCCGGTTACAGGCTGACTATGTTCCCAGACTTGACCTTGGAAGTTGAAAGTAAAACTAAAACGTAAATTGCATGTTTGCATGCCGGTTACAGGCTGACTATGTTCCCAGACTTGACCTTGGAAGTTGGAAGTATAAATAAAACGTAAATTGCATGTTTGCATGCCGGTTACATGTTGACTATGTCCATAGACTTGAACTGGGAAGTTAGAAGTAAAAACTAAGACGCTAGAAGTAAGATGTATCTATCTGTCGTTGGAAGTAAGAAGTATCTATCTGTCGGTTTTCTGCATGCATTTCAATGGGTGTGTTTATGTTTGTGTCATTGTCTGTTTTTTTCTGCCATTATCTTTACGTCTGTCTGTCATTGACAATCTGACTCTGTCCCTAAACTAGAAAGTAAGAAGTGAGAAGCAAAAGAAAATCCTTGTCTTTCTGTCTTAGAAGTAGTACTAAGAAGTAGAAAAATAAAAGTAAGAAAATAGGCAAAAAAAATCCCTGTCTTTCTGTCTTAGACGTAAAAACTAAGAAGTAAAAAGATAAAAGTAAGAAAATAGGCAAAGAAATCCCCGTTTTTCTGTCTTAGAAGTAAGAACTAAAAAGATAAAAGTAAGAAAACAGGCAAAGAATTCCCCGTCTTTCTGTCTTAGAACTAAAAACTAAGAAGTAAAAAGATTAAAGTAAGAAAATAGGCTAAGAAATCCATATCTTTCTGTCTTAGAAGTAATAACTAAGAAGTAAAAAGATAAAAGTAAAAAAAAAAAAAAAAAAAATAGGTTAAGAAATCCCCGTCTTTCTGTCTATCTATCTGCTCATCGATCTGGCTGTCGGTTTGCCTGCTAGCTTTCATCTTTGTCTAAGTTATTTACATCACAATATACACGCATGGCACTATCTTACGAAAGACCGGCAGTGACATTTCATTTGATGTAATTCAAGGTTTCAACTTCACGAATTCACGAATTCAACTTTACGAATTCACGAATTCAACTTCACGAATTCAGCTGTTGAATTCGTGAAGTTGAATTCGTGAATTCGTGACTTTGAATTCATGAAGTGGAATTCATGAAGTTGAATTCGTGAATTCGTGAAGTTGAATTCGTGAATTCATGAAGTTGAATTCGTGATGTTGAATTCGTGAATTCGTGAAGTTGAATTCATGAAGTTGAATTCGTGAAGTTGAATTCGGGAATTCGTGAAGTTGAAATCGTGAATTCGTGAAGTTGAAATCGTGAATTCGTGAAGTTGAAACCTTGAATTAATGAAGTTGAAATGTCACTACCGGTCTTTCGTAGGACGAAACGCCGGTAGTGACATTTCAACTTCATTAATTCAAGGTTTCAACTTCGGGAATTCACGAATTCAATTTCACGAATTCAACTTCACGAAATCAACTTCACGAATTAATGAGTTCAACATCACGAATACTTGAATTCATGATTTCAACTTCACGAATTCACGATTTCAGCTTCACGAATTCGACTTCACGAATTCAACTTGACGAATTCGCGAATTAAACTTCACGAATTCACGATTTCAACTTCACGAATTCACGATTTCAACTATGTTTGAAATCAAAATGGCGACAATAACATCACAAACATGTGACACACATAAAGAAGACTTGAATTCGTGAATTCGTGAAGTTGAACTCGTGAATTCGTGAAGTTAAAATCGTGAATTCGTGAAGTTGAATTCGTGAACCAGAAATCGTGAATTCGTGAAGTTGAAATCGTGAATTCTTAAAGTGGAATTCATGAAGTTGGAATCGTGAATTCGTGAAGCTGAATTCGTGAAGTTGGAATCGTGAATTCGTGAAGTCGTGAATTTGTGAAGTTGAATTCGTGAAATTGAATTTGTGAAATCATGAAGTTGAATTTGTGAAGTTGAATTCGTGAATTCGTGAAGTTGAATTCGTGAATTCGTGAAGTTGAAATCGTGAATTCGTTAAGTTGAAATCGTGAATTCGTGAACTTGAAACCTTGAATTAATGAAGTTGAAATGTCAAAAGCGGTCTTTCGTAGTTTGTGTACCAAATACATGTATGCTTGGTACAAAATTCTTTTCTTATTTTTCTCAGAAAATAGGCTTTCACATTTCATGCAAATTGTCTCCTCAGGATCAAAAGGTATCCACAGTCTATACACTTTCATACAGTCTGAGGTAAGAAAATTACAAACTTAAAGTGGAAAAAGTGAAAAAAAAATAAAATAAAATTATAACCAAACCACATGCACTTCTGCAGACCCTGGAGAAAACACGTGCATAGTTTCAAAAAGACCGGTATAAAATTGTATGAGGGGTTGCAATCACAAGGTACCCAACTGTCTGTACATCTGAGGTCAGAAAATAACAAAGTTCACAAAACAGAAAAAAGTGATAAAAATTAATGCAAGGGATTATATCAAAAGCACATGCAGAACTTCAGACTATGGAGAAAACATGTGCAATGTTTCAAAAAGGTTATGCTCACGAGATACCCACTGTCTATATATTGAGGAAAAGACTAAGTTCACAATGCGGTAAAAGTGACATTTTTCAAACAATTATATCCAAACTACATGCACATTCTCATACCATGGAGAAAACACTTGCAAAGTTTCATAACGATTGGTATAAAACTGTAAGAGAAGTTGCGCTCACAAGAGGTACCTACTGCCATATATTGAGGGTGAAAAATGACTAAGTTCACAATGTGGAAAAAGTAACAAAAATGATATAACAATTATATCCAAACCACACGCACGTCCTCATACCATGAAAAAAAAACCCATGCAAAGTTTCAAAACGATCGGTACAAAACTGTAACAGGAGTTGCGCTCACAAATGGTAACCACTGTCTATATATTGATGGTGCAAAATGACTAAGTTAAAAATGTAGAAAAAGTGGAAAAAAAAGTGACAAAAAAATTATCTATAAATTATATCCAAACCACATGCACAACCTGATACCATGAAGAAAAACACATGCAAAGTTTCAAAACAATCGGTACAAAACTGTTAGACAAGACACCCACGGTGAATGTTGACGGATAGACCAACGGACGGGCGGACGGACGAATGTGCGGACACTTGCACGCCTAAGTCGCCCTGCTAAAGCAGGTGCGACAAAAACAGGATTTGACATTTCATGCAAAGTTTCTCCAAATGAGACATTTTGCGTGAAATGTCAAATCCTGTTTTCTGTAAACAATATGAATAAAAACCACATATTTGTCGTCTTCTGAATTAGCCAAGAGAGTGGTAGAGGTTAGTGGCAGTTTGATTCATCTCAAGGAAAGATTACTCTAAGCTGAAAGTTGTTGCTTTCCTTTTTGAAGGGAAACCACTCCAGCAGAATAGCACTAACTTCAGGATAACTATTTGCATCAGGAGCATGCATGACCTTTGCTGCCAGCGTTCTCTGTTAGGGTCTATCTAAATTCCATACAATGTGTACCTGTTTCTACGAAATAAATTGTGTCAATCGGATGACATGAGGATAAGTGAACCGCCCTACTAAGGTCGCCTTTCAGAGTGAGCCCTATAATAGACTTGTGTCCGTCGGCTTTCCTTCCGTCCAGGTCCGTGGCGATTCTAAAGAGTACACAACATACAATATCATGATAAAATGAAAAAGTTTCCCTAAATATTTGTTTTCTGGAGCTATCGGAAGAATTTTGTAGGGACTCAAAAATGAGTTTGAATTAGCCAATGTAAACCTGCCATCGGTGTTCGAGCTATTGAGGTTCGACTGTACAGTCGACTCTCGTTATATCGAATTCCAAGGGACTTTTTGAAACACTTCGAGATGTCCGTACCTCGACATATCAGATTTTCAGAATTAAGGAAAAAATAATTCGAACAACCACATTTAACAAATCTATATGTAATTGGACTCTTGACGTTAGAGATATATCGAAAATATTGTGGAAAAGAGGAGAAATTGCGCCTCATTTGGAGCAATTTCTCCTCTTTTCCACATTATTTTTTTACTTTTTGTTAGATTTTCATGTTAAGGCAGGGACAAGATTTTCACTTCGAGACAAGCGGTTATTCGAGATAAGAGAGTTCGAGATAACGAGAGTCAACTGTAGTTTAAGCCGCCTTGCTGATGTTCCGAGGCTGCTGTTGTAGTTCTTCATTTTTTGTTTGTACATTATTACAACTGTTCCGTTGTATATTGCCTTTGTTTGTGTTTCATGTCTTCTTTCGGTGACTCGGGAAGGCTGTGCTTCGAAATTACGGCCTTTCCCGTGCAACTTTATTTATACGGATTGGCTATTGCCAGACGTCTGTCAATAGCAAAAATTCGGCGAAATTGCTATCGCTAGACGACTGTCAATAGCAAAAACTCGGCGAATTTGCTTTCGCCAGACAACTGTCAATAGCAAAAAACTCGGCGAATTTGCCATTGCCAGACGTCTGTCTGTCAGTAGCAAATTCGTAAAGTTTGCTGCTGTTAGACGTGTTGTATAAGATTTGTGTTGAATATGAATATGTTTAAAGAAGATGCAGAAAGTGTGTCGCTCGTAAATAATCAGAATTTCGACCGTGAGTGAAACTTTCCGTGTTCCACAAGCTCATGCGTTTTGGTTCTATCGATTCCGGGGGAAACTTATCGACATCGGGGCTCTTTAACATTTTAATTTAGCCCATACAGACATCAAAGCTGACTGTTTGTCTTTAAAATTTTTTTAACGATTCGAAGTTTGTTTGAAAACATTCGGATACAGAAATTAAAAACACTTTAACTTGCGATTCTTAGTTTGATGGAAATATAGGGGGAAACTTAACGCATGCGCGCATGTTTACAAGATTGTTCGATGGAGACCTACCCAAACCCTCTTTTTTAAGATAATAAACCTTAGGTTTTCAAGAGTATTCTTAGTTTTCTTATTTCTAAGCTTGAACATATATTGTGGGTATTCACTAGAACCGCCTTGATAAAAAGAATAACCCACAATCTATGAAGAAAATTAATAAAAATATCACAAGTTTTTTCTAAAAACTTTACATACATTTTTATAGCCATAAAATAACATTAAATTGCTTATGCGCGTCTTGTCTATGATATACAGATTCAAAAATTTATCCCCAACTAACGACCATCCAGAAGCATCAGAAGTTCGTAAGAATCATGCAGCAGCAAATTAAATTAGGTTTCAACATTTCAAAACGTCTGGCAGCAAAGTCAACGAGTTTTTTATATTGCCAGACGTCTAGCAGCAGCAAACAACGAGTTTTTATTATTGATAGACGTCTGGCAATAGTGTCTTCCTTATTTATATTTGTGCATGTCACAGCTGTTGTGCTTATGTCGTGTGTATACAGTACCCAAACCCGAGCTTGTTTTGATATCCACGTTTTTATGATCCTAGATTAATCATTTTAAACGATTTTCTCGAAATGTTTTTAATTTCCCTCACATTTTTAACTTTAAAAAATGCTGTAATAAGTTAAGCACGCAGCAATTAATGGAATCCCTGCTATTTTATTTTGAATTGCTCTTCGTGCATCCGGTGCACGTACATGTATATGTCAATTTTACCACAACTGTATAAAATCTACGTATTTGTAAATGCTGCAAGTAATGTTTCTTATATGTTTTTTTTTTTTTTTTTTTTTTTGTTTATGTTCGAGTTTACTTGTTTCATTTATAGAGGGCTACTTGGGAGAATGGCTTTTGGGCTGGCTTTCCGCTGTGCACGTTTCTGCTCGGCTTCGCTGATTGTGTTTGCTTCGTATTCACCAGCTCCCCTTTTTATGAGGCCTCGCCACTTTGTACGATCTTGTGCAATCTGTTCCCATGACTCTGTTGGTATGTGGAAGTCTTTAAGGGAGGCTTTGAGGTGTCCTTGTATCGCTTCTTCTGACCACCATGGGAGCGTTTTTCTACTTGAAGTTCTCCATAGAGGATTTTCTTTGGCAAACGTTCATCAGGTATTCTGGTAACATGGTCTGTCCATCTTAACTGTGCCGATTTCAGAAGAGTATGTATACTCTGCATCCCTGCCCTTTTCAGGACTTCTGTGTCTGGAATCCTGTCTTGCCACTTGATCTTTAGAAGTTTTCTAAGACAGCTTGTATGGAAGTGGTTCAGTCTTTTGGCATGCCGTTGGTAAACTGTCAAAGTTTCGCATGCGTATAATAGTGTTGGCAGCACTACCGATCTATATACTTTCAGCTTTGTGTCAAGTCTGATTCCACTTCGGTCCCAAATACTTCCACGTGGCCGGCAAAATGCTGCACTAGCTTTGGCAATTCTAGCATTGACTTCATCATCAATGTGTACAACTCTAGACAATGTGCTTCCAAGGCAGGTGAACTTGTCTACCACTTGCAGTCGTTGACCTTTCACTGTGATGGCAGGCTCCTTGTAAGGCTTTTCAGGTGCAGGCTGATATACTACCTCAGTCTTTTGATGCTGATTGTGAGATCATAGCTGTCACATGAATCAGATACTTGATCCATACCTTTTTGAATTTTCTCTTCTGTTGGAGCACCCTTTGCCATGTCATCAGCAAAGAGGAACTCGTCTAGCACCTCTGTCTGCACCTTAGATTTAGCTTGCAACCTTCTTAGGTTGAAAAGTTTCCCATCAAAGCGATACCATTGTCACCATCCTGGAAAGCATCTGTAAGCATGGCAGAAAACATAATGCTGAACAGTGTTGAAGCTAGTACATAGCCTTGCTTAACTCCATTTGTCACAGGAAATGGATCAGAAAACTCACCATCATTTTGGACCCTTGCAAGCATACCTTCATGGAACTGCCGCACCATTGCTATGAATTTGGCAGGACAACCAAACTTTGCCATAATTTTCCAAAGTCCCTCACGACTGACTGTGCCAAATGCTTTGGTAAGGTCGACAAAGGACATGTAGAGGTCCACATTCTGTTCCTGGCATTTTTCTTGAAGCTGTCGTGCTGTGAAGATCATGTCTATTGTTCCTCTGTTTTTCCTGAATCCACACTGGCTTTCTGGCAGAAGCCCTGACCGTTCCATGTTTCATTCAATCGATTCAGTAAAGGCCCGGACTAAGTATGTAGCCAATTATTCATAGCATTTTAAGGCGGACATCGAAAACTCTGGTCAGCCTACGCATCCGCGCTTTCTGATGTGTTTTCGCTGGGCGCACATGCAATCTTGTAGGAAATGCTGTATCCCGGCTTATATACGCAACTATGCCTAACGTGATTATAAAATACAAGAAACCGACAAAATAATTTGGGCCGTGTCAAGCGAAAAAGTGCCTTCGAGCATGCGCAAAATTGCGAATTTACATCATTCTGCGCGTGCGCAAGGTCTCATCCGGGCCTTTGCTCTCCGTTGATACATTTTATAGTAAACCAATGATTCTGGCAGCGGACCGAAAGCCCTGATCAGACAGTGCCGATGCGCAGGCGGCTGATCTGGGCCTTACCTGTCCGCATATGCCCGAAGACACGTTTTCGCACTGCACGGCCCATTTAGTATCAATAATTAGATACTAAGGCTACCGATTAAAATTTTGCCCTTTTTGACAGTAATCTTGTATACATGTATCAGCATATATATATATTTTTTTTTTGAAATAATTAATTTACTTGTTACCAAAATGGAAAACAATATTTCACCTGTATTATTATGTGAAGACGAGAAGATGAATGTCTGCCTGTCTTCCTAGTGACAGGTTTTATGACAGGTAGAGTGGCTTAATTCGTGCCAGCCTAAAATGTCTTTTCCCATTATTTCATGCAAATATACTAAACCGATAAATTTGCGCAGTCCGATCATTTCTTAACGGTTCTTCTGATAAATTCTTCGAAACCCGGAATTTGCGTTTGGGCCATTCACAGGCTCAGATTAGCCTGCGCATGCGCAGGCTGATCTGAGCCTGCGAATGGCGCATGTGCGGTAAGGGACTTTTTCACGTGTTAAGGTTGAATGAACCGGGACTTGGGACTAGGTGAAGCATGGCAGCCTTGCTCATCCAAGCGTAACGAGAAGGAAGTTGACAGTCGTCATTTTGGATATACCTCCAGACTGGACCGGACATGGCGTCCAACTACTGTGTATTTCTGCTAGGATTCCTCTGCGTTGGTGAGTTTAATATTTAATTTTCACTACTTGTTTTCGAATGTATAGTCTAGAAAAATCGAATCTTTTAACTGTATTGTATTTCAGCATGAATCCCGGAAATTTTACGGACTATCGATGCCCAAGACTGGTCGACTGGACCAGTTCCTTATTTGTTTATCATTCGGATTTGTTCGAAAATGGCCTTTATTGCCGATGCGGACACCGAGGGCACAGGTTAGCCTGCGCATTCGCGCAGTCTGATCAGTCATAATTGTCCGCTGATGGAACCAGGGCAGAATGTATTGACGAGCAAAGAAGGTACTGACAAGACTACGTAGGTGAGCTGCGAGTTTTTCGCGGGGATAGGGGGGGGGGGGGGGAGTTTAGGGGCGAGGCGTGTCATAAGGTAAATTTTCTCAAAACGTTACGCGTTATGTGCCCTCATATTTATATAGTACGTAATATTCTGGTCAGAAAGCGTAGCGCCGGTTGTTTCCTTATTTCGGAACTTTACGGGCATTAACAAATGCCCAAAATATGTAGACTGTTAGCCCTTATTTGGAGGAAGCTAAGTCCGTAAGGCAGCACTAACATCAGCAGAAAACAAAAATCTAAAACACCTTTGTTTTCTTTTTTTCCGGGAAAGTAACCCTTCATGTTTCATTTCAATCGTCCGCTGAGCACACGATTCACGTGAAATACCTAACCTTTTTTATTTATCTCGGAACAATAAAAATAATAAATAAATAAATAAATAATTAAATAGATAAATAAATAATTATGAATGATAATCAAAATTATCATAATTTAAAATAGAAAGTCTTCTGCTGCAGTTTTGAATGTCGCTGTAAGGGTGAACATTTCCTCGGTTGGTGTTCAAGTTTGATGATATTTTAATGTAGGAATTTACTTGTGAAACCCAATTGCGTAAAATGGCTTTAGCGCATATAAAATACGAACAACAGAGCACAAAACCGACTGACACAGTCTCAAGGAGTCATAGTACGCGGCGTGGCAGTAGTCCGGATGCTATACAAGCTTTTATCTAAAAAGGCCTGCGCGCTGGACTATAGCTTTTCAGATAGGCTCTTTTATGGTGTATGAAGACACCAATTATATATTAAAACAGTAGGACTGGTGTAGTTGTTTCGTTACACTTTCATGGGGGGAGGTGGGGAGGCGGGGGGGGGGGGGGGGGAGCAACCCTGTCATAAACTTTTTGGGGTCGTTTGTTTCAATCGAATCATAGTATACAAATGCCAAAATTTCCTTAAAGTATTTGTCCACGTGATCATCATTGACCAATGTAATCAAACCGCGCTGACGAAATCTAGGTAATGGTTATTTATAGCCGCGCTATCATTATCATTATTAATATTACTATTATTATTATTATTATTAGTAGTAGTAGTAGTAGTAGTAGTTGAGCCTCGTTCTGGATATATCAGACATAACATAATCCAGAAGTTTTTGTCAGTATATCATATGCGTCATATGCTGACAGCGAATGATTGGCTCACCCTGTGCTCAGGCGTAGTCTGTTCAGAGTCGTCGCAGTTATTTTACAGTATCATTTAATACTGTCAGATAACGCGTGCGTATTCCTGCTAGGGATTTGCTCAATTATATTGTTTTTTTTTTTCACATTTTGTAATCAGAACCAGTACTACATGTGTCCTAGGAATTCAGACAAACATAACTGAGCAAACAGTGACTACCCAGTTCTAACGCCGCAGAATGTGACGGTTGATCAGGGTCTATGCTGTTTGCCACTCGTCCACTAGTTTTAGAACATCAACAGGCTCTAGGCCAAGTATGATGATGAGTTAAGGTGTCTGACAAACTTACGGTAAGTACGGTAACTGAGAAAGGGTTTATTTAAAAGATAACATCAATAAAAAAACATTAGCAACAACATACAAACAAACAAACAAACAAACAACAACAACAACAATTGCTATTATTATTGTTACTATGGATATACTTTAAGGGGAGGCAACTCTCGCTATTGTTTAGCCTCCCTTCTGAAAAGGGGTTTACTATAAAAGGAAAGAATTTGCTACCCTAAAAGGGGTCTACTATAAAAGGAAAGAATTTGCTCCCCTAAAAGGAGTCTACTATAAAAGGAAAGAATTTGCTCCCCTAAAAGGGGTCTACTATAAAAGGAAAGAATTTTCTCCCCTAAAAGGGGTTTACTATAAAAGAAAAAAGTTTGCTCCCCTTAGGGGCAAAGTCTTTCCTTTTATAGTATACCCCTAGAATTTGCTCCCCTAAAAGGGGTTCGCTCCCCTTTTCAGAAGGAGCTTGGTATGCAGGAAAGCAAACAGGAAGTCACAAAAGTTGTGTCCCTTGTAAATAATGGCAGAAATCTACCAAGTGTGCCCACTTACCATAACGTAGCTGATGACTTATAATATGATGGGCAGATCGTGACGTTTCACTGTAAACTGCTGCAAAACTATCATAAAAACTAGGTCACAAAGCATTTTTATTTAGAAAAACTCTCGTATGGACCGCTACTTCAGAAAATGTACTGTCAGATATGAGTGCCCAGAGAAGATTCAGATCAGCCTACGCGGTCGCGCAGGCTGATCTGAATCTTCTCTGGGCGCATTTTGGAAAGCCAAGGATGCAAAGTTTCTTCATGAGGACAACAAGGATTCTGGTCAGACTGAGCGAATGCGCAGGCTGGTTTGAGTTTTCATTGGGCGCAAATGTCAGTAGGTACGTTTTCTCACGTTTTAGCTAATATATTTGTGCGCAATTTAAGCATTATTTGTTTGGCAGCCCGTAATATAACATACAACATTCATTTAAACGTTTAGAAATAACGAATTAGTAACTTGTTTCAATGAATTAATATTTCGTCTTCATAAAGCAATGATAGCGAGCGCAGCGCGAGCATAGAGCATAATGGGCTGGCGAACTTCCTAAGCTCTATGGTAGGGCATCGGATTAAGAAAGGTACATGCGTTAACGTTCAAATTATTGGTGTGAATTTCGATAAAATGTGAACGAACGCTTACATCGAAATACCATTGCCTTTTAACTTATTATTATTTCAAAATAAGGAATTGATAGTTTTTTTAACCCATTTAAGCCTAGCGTCTCATTGAAAACAGTGTAGACGCAGATCAGACGCCGCAGAACGCGGCGTCTGTTCTGGATCTACACTATTTGCATTAAATATAGGAATTTCTATATAACATTGTAATAATAATAACCAGCCACGGCAGCTAGACCCTCTTCTATTGAAAATGGACAAGTCCGAAGAGTTAAGGCGGCATAAATGGGTTAAATGATTTGATAATTCGTTTAAACGAATCCATATTACGTTCAAACCATGGTTCAAATGTATAAACAATAACTTCATTGTTTAAACATGCATTACGAAACAGCGTATTTGTATTTCGAAATGACCAACTAATTATTTATTTAAACGAATTAATAATTCGCAGAAATGAAACAAAAAGAAATTTGGTATATCACTTCTCGGGATTTATAGTTTGGTCAGTTCACACACGCTGTGTTAGAAATTTGCTCAGCAAGCCCACAATACGTAGGCTGATATTGTCTCTAGCTGCTGCCTTTAACTCTTTCAACCCTGAGTTTATGAAATGGTCTTTTTCATCATTGAAATTGGATGCGTCGATTGTTGCAAATACGTTTGCAGTCAAAAATCATAACAAAATGGCAAACAGTGTAGTTCCCGCTGACATGACTCCGTCTCATCAGAATCTACATGTATATTGTTTGCACAGGTGTCTGGTTTTGGTCTGCAGGGCTGAAAGGGTTAACTCTTTCGGCGCCAAATTTCAGACGACATTTGTCGTCTGCTTTTTTATTTTAACAAATTATCGTTTAGAAAGACGTTTATATGTTAAGTTGAAAGACTGAATGTCAAACAGCGTAGATTCAGATGAGACGGCTCATTGAGCCGTCTCATCTGGATCTATGCTGTTTGCAAAAGCCTATTATTATGCCTGTGGCAGTGAAAGAGTTATTATATTACATGTGCGTCCAACGGGAACAGCGCTCCCCAAACCGTGTTCGACACACATCAATAATCCCATCGTGTTACGTGCAGCCTGACCAAATATGGTTACACAAGCGCTTTACTTAAACTGCATATGCAGTAATGCAAACGTTTCCGTGATTTTTCTAGGCAGACGAATAAGAAAGTGGCAGTGAAATGTTACGAGATAACATAGCATATATTTTGACCAGGTTAAAGCAGATTCTGGTCAGTAACAAATGAAATTCTGTTTTTGACTGAGTTTGGCTACCCTACATATAAAGCAGTTGATGATAATTTGGACGCACAGATATAGGATGTACCTGTTAATAATATTATATTATTTTGCTGTCCTTGTTGTTGTTGCTCTTTTATGTAAGTTCATGTTTGTTTTCGTTGCATTGTTGTCAAATTAGAATTATTTGTTAATAATTTAAATCATTAATTTAATTGTTCAATAAAAACTAAAGGTAACATATCACTTTGAAAAAACATTTAACAAAAAGGTGATCAAAGGTAAATCTCGGACGACGCCCGCCCGCCCGTACATCGCTATTTTAAAGGACGTAATTTTTCCTTGACAAACCCGTTTTCAAAAAGTTGTTGTTTTGTTTCCTCCATCAAACCAAAACAAGAGTTTGCGTGCTATTTTATTTAAATCTGCCAGTGTATGATATTTATTGAATTCTACCAGTACATGATATTTCATTGACATCCCCAAGTACATGGTATTCAAAGAAGTCTACCAGTACACGATATTTCATTGAAGTTTATCAGTACATGATATTTCAATGACATCCCCGAGTACATGGTATTCAAAGAAGTCTACCAGTGCACGATATTTCATTGAAATCTTCTAGTAACTTATATTTCATTAAACTCCATCAGTATACAGATATTTCCATGAAATTTATCAGTACATGATATTCCACTGACATCTACTAGTGCATGGTATTAAAATAACAGTTATCACTACATGATATTTCATTGACATTTACCAGTACATAATCGTTCATTGAAATCTATCGGGCAATGGTGTCATGTATCTTACGTCACTGGGGCGTGCAAATGATATCGGTTTATAGCTACTTGCAGCAGGTAAGGGTAGATGGGGAATGTGTGGGTGGGTGGTTGGGTGGGTGGGTCGGTGTGTGTGTGCGTGTGTGTGTGTGTGTGTGTGTGTGTGTGTGTGTGTGTGTGTGTGTGTGTGTGTGTGTGTGTGTTTCTTCTCTTAGATTCATTTTCCTTTCTCCCCTGTCCCTCCTTTTTCATTTCCTCTACTGTCTCTTCTATCTCTGTTCTCCCTTGCTCTGGGAGACGACACAAAATGACCCACAAGGGTTGACGTGTCGTTAAACCTCAACTCAATCAATCAATCAAACTATCAGTACATGCTATTTTAATGGCATCTACCAGTAAAATCCATTGACATCTACGAGTGCATGATATTAAAATGACATTTATCACTACATGATATTTCATTGACATTTACCAGTATATAATCTTTCATTGAAATCTATCAGTACGGGTGGAGGTGATTTGGTTAGGCAATGGTGTCGTGTATCTTACGTCACCGGGGCGTTCAACTGATACTGGTTTGCAGCTGTTTACAGCAGGTAAGGGTAGAGCGGAGATGTTTTTATTTCTTCTGTTTCTTCTCTTTTATTCATTTTCCTTTCTCCCCTGTCCCTCTTTTTCATCTTCTTTACTATCTCTTCTATCTCTTTTCTCTATTGCTCTGGAAGACGACACAAAATTACCCACAAGGGTTGACGTGTCGTTAAACCTCAACTCAATCAATCAATCAAACTATCAGTACCTGCTATTTTAATGGCATCTACCAGTACATGATATTTCATTGAGTCTGTAACTGCATGAGGTTTCATTAAATCTACTAGTATGTGATGTTTTATTGAATTCTACCATTACATGATATTTTACTGAAATCTATCATTACATGATATTTCAATGACATTTACCAATACATGTGTTTTCATTGAAATCTACCTGTGCATGATATTTCAATGACGTCTACCAGTACATGATATTTAATGACATCTACCAGTACATGGTATTTCATTTGAATATACCAGTACATGATATATCAATGACGTCTACCAGTACATGATATTCCATTGAAATCTACCAGTATTTGACATGTCAGTGGTCTACCAGTACATGTACTTCATTGACATCTACCAGTACATGATATTTCATTGAAGTATACCAGTGCATGATATTTAAATGATGTCTACAAGTACATACTATTTGATGTCATCTACCGGTACATGATATTTTATTTAAATCTATCAGTACATGATACATTAATGACGTCTACCAATACATGATATTTCAATGAACTCTACTAGTATACTAATTAACTGCCCAAAAAAAAGCGCCCTTTATTTAACGCTTAGCACTCTGGGTACAATTTTCAGCAGACGACATTCTTATTTTTCCCAGGAAACAGGATTTGATAGTTCATGCAAATTGTCTCGATTGGAGACAATTTGCATGAAATACCGAGTCCTGTGTTCTGAGAACAATAAGGAACATATCACCAAATTGTGTCGTCTGTTGAATTTGCCCAGAGAGGTGAAGGTTAATAGAGTGTGCATACCATTTTTGACTTTTTAGTCTGTTAGTAATTTTTACTGCCGTATTAACTGTCATGCATTATTACCGCGAGTCCTTTGTTAATGACTACAAAATTAATAAAAATATTTCTTTTCCATGTAATAGTTGTCATGGAAATATGTACCATACAATGTCGTCATTTCCGATGGCTGTGACAGTTATGGACTATGATTTACATAACTGTCTGTATGGGAAATATATGCACTTGCTTCTCGGCTGACCACAAGAGGAAATATACTCATTACGAAAACACGCCTATTCAAATATACTGAAACTTTTACCACCATAAAAATGAAAATTTTCAGATAAAAATTGATATCTTTCATATTTCCGCTCAAACTATAGATTGTGGGTACTCGTTAGAACCGCCTCGATTCTAACGAGTACCCACATTCTATGTTTTTAAGCAGAAATAAGCAAAAATAATGTATAGCCCTGTAACCCCCAGTTTTACTATATAAAAGTGGGGTTTAAGGGGGTCAAAATTATATAGGCATGTTTTCGTGATGTGCTTTATCCTTAGCATTCTGACAGATAGGCCTGAACAAACAATTTAGACCCTGATCAGACGCCGCGTTGTACTTAGATGGCAAAACACCAAGCTTGCTTAATGTTCAGCATGCTGGATAAAAATTCACTAGACGACGTTTTGAAATATATTTTCTTACAAGCAGAAAAAAACTCCGTCAAGTCTGTGACAACTTAAGGGACATTTCTTTACTGTTATTTGCTGCAAAGATTCTTGCAAGAGCTCTAATGAGCCGTGGAATGTGGAACTTGAAAAAAGGCTATGCTTCTTACCAGAGAGTCATAAAGAATTCAATAAGGATAAATTAACAATTGATTTTCGCGAGACGGTCACTCCAAGACGGTGTCAGGAACGGAATGCGGGCCTTTACATGATACCCATTGGCCTGAAGAAAACAAAATAGACCTTGGTTTAAACACTTTATTTCTCTCTATCAAACATAAGAATATA
This sequence comes from Anodontia alba, assembly GCA_964016985.1. Classification (NCBI taxonomy): domain Eukaryota; kingdom Metazoa; phylum Mollusca; class Bivalvia; order Lucinida; family Lucinidae; genus Anodontia; species Anodontia alba. The sequence continues at coordinate 72,565,493 of OZ024831.1, forward strand.
AATCTGAATTATATTCATACAATGACATAAAGAGGATCTGGTCCATGGCTTTAACACTTTCAACCCTGTAGACGGGTAAAGATGCCTATGCAAACAGTGTAGATCCAGATGAGACCGCTAATTATGAGCCTTCTCATCAGGATCCATGCTGTTTCAATTCTGTTTTGATTTTTAACCGAGATCCCTATTTGGAACTATGGTTCTGACCAGATTCAAAGATGAAAGAGTCCATCTCAGGGATGAAATTGTTCACCTTATCGAGCCCGTTTCCTCATTGGCGAGTATACACTACAATGACAACACGGCAAACACGAACATATTACCCAACATGCAGAATACCGATACCAGTAGACATAACATATCGTATGAAGAGAAAACATTACATGGTATATATGGATACTATAGAATAAGAAATATATTAAGAAAATGGAGTAAAACTTTTAAAAGCAATTAAAACACCGATGGCTCGTTTACCGTGGCTGACTCGAACTTGTTTTTGAGTCCCTAGGAAATTCTTTCGATAGCTCAAGAAAACAAATATGTGGAGATATTTTATGGATATTTTTCTTATTTATATTGAAAATGTATGTTGTGTGTACTCATTAGAATCGCCTTATCGAGGCGATTCTAATGAGTACACTCAACATACCATTATTTTATAGACAATCGAAAAGACATCACTAAATTATCCCGATTCGCTGCCTGACGTAGTGCTATGATTAACCATCAGTGGCTCGAACTACCTATATCTGGAACAAATCCATGGTCTCAAAGATGTTCGACCCATTGAATGTCGACTATAATCTGATTGTTTGCATAAAACCTTTGACAAAGGTAGATGCAATGGTTGAGCAATTTCCTATAATCAAAACTCTTCTGTGGTAAAATCCATTTTTAGAATAGAGCATTTTTCAGAAGGTAGCGAAAACAATTTTGATAAAGTAGTCTTTCTTGAAAGGGTGTCAGTTTTTCATTAGACTGATAATTTTACTCTCTTGTTTCTCGATTCTGTTAAACTGACAGTTTTGTTCGGTCTTTTTGAACGGACGGTATTCCATTGTTTTCATTGCTGTAAGTAGTCACGTAGATTTAGTTAAAACTTAGGTTTTTCACAACGTTAAACAAAATGTTTAGTCAGGTCACGGTGACAATAACATTATTGACAAACTATGTCAGCTGCCAGTCTCAATTAACTTTCACCTAATCAGTTATATTTAACACTTTGCATGCTGGGTAATAAATTCATCAGCACACGACATTTTAAAATATTTTTTCCTAAAAAATACGATTTGACATTCCATGCAAATTGTCTCCTAAGGAGACAATTTGCATGAAGTGTCAGATCTTAGTTTCTAGGAAAAAAAATAAAATAAAAGAGAAAATGTTATCAGCTGTCGTCTGATGAATTTGCCCATAGCATGTTACGCTCGTAATTGTTAAGTGTTTTTCGTTGTTCAGGTACTTTTTTTATTTTTCATTCTTGGGTTATTTTTGTTAGTTATAGTTTTCGTTACTGCGGTGTAATTGCTACCATACAATTACGAATCATTTATACCATTATTTTAATTCCATTTTTTCACTTTCGTATTTTACTTGGGCTGATGTTCGATATTGATCTAAAGATTTGTGCAGTGCATAGCTTTCCCCAGCCCTTCCCGACTCCCCTGCAAGATGTCAAATTACATGCACTGGTTGTGTCATAAGATGGACAAGCATGATTTCGGGCGGGCTTTAATGTCCTTTTGTTTAAGCAGAAAAGATAAACATTCGGGGGCGAAATAGGTCAAAACCTTTTGTAATGCCTCCCTTCTGAAAACTGATCTTGGAACAAAGTTTTGAATTCGCTTTCTCCTTCACACATTGATATTTTTATATTACCCAGATAAATAATGTATTTGAAAGGTTTCAACATTTTTAGACAGTTAGATGTACTTGTTGTACGTGTTTTAAGTCAGAGTTATTTAAAACTGTTCCTGTAGATCATTATAGGAATTTACGAATTTTATTTCTGTGGATTTTATTGATGTGTAAATGCCGTAGAATCACTCACAAACTTAAAATATAGTCTTGGATTTTATTGAAGATCAAACATCGGCGAATCACTCACAAACTGAATAAAGACCGATTGGCTTTATGTTAAGTTTGTAAGTAATTCGTCGGTATTTACATATCGATAAACTAAAAAATAAAATTAATTTCTTATAATTCCAACTCGGTCATTTTTACGATGAAAACCTTTATTTTAGAAATCTACGTCAAGGAAATTTCCAAGAGTCCTGCTCAGTATAAATGCCGTTTTTATTTTGATCTCTACCAATCAAATTGCGCTGTATTAATGTACACCTTTTGAGTTGAAGTTTGGCTGTAATTTTCTTTAAGATTGCATTGCACCCAGGGAAGATACTGATCAACCTGCATACGCACAGTCTTACAGTCTTCTCAAGGCACTCTGTGGGTAGCCAAGTATCCTAAGCGTCTTCAGACGGACAGGGAAGACTCTGATCAGCCTGCGCGGACGCGCAGGCTGATCTGAGTATTCACTGGGCGCACATGCAATTCTGTACGGGGTACTGTACCCCGGCTTAGTAATACGCAAATGAAAAAATATAAGAATTACCCAGTAAATCACTTAGCTGAACATGGGTCCACTACACAAGAAAATACTCTTATGCCATTTACGGGTAGCTAAGGCACAGGTTAGTCTGCATATTAGCGCAGACTGATCGGGGGTGTTGTTACCCGCTTACACAGCCAGTTGCTAATGTACCATATATCAACGCCGGCCTCGGTGGCTCAGCTGGATGCGCCGTCCGACTGGAGACCAGGAGATCGCGGGTTCAACCCCCGCCGAGGTCGGCAACATTCTTTCGTGGAGATTGATCATGAAATATTTTCTAGTCATTCTCTCCCTTCCGCTGATTCAAGAAGGGCAGTTGTCAGTTTCTGGCGAAAGAATGTGTACAATACTGGTTAACCGCTTAGAGGACTAAGCCTGCCCAGTAAACGTGTGGTTAGGTAAACTGACCGCGCGCTCGACATGACCCTATTGGGTTAACTGGGCCGTAAAACCTCAACACAAACAAACAAAACCATATATCAACGAACGGAGAATGCAACGATAATGGTAAATATGCAGGCTGATCGTGACATTTGCTGTTACATGTAGCATATTCTGTGGATTTGTTGAGGAGTATTTGATGAAAATTCTGGCATTGTTTTCTCCAGTTCTCCATAAAAACATACGATACGTGTAAACATTACTCTGTAAAAAGATTCCGTAGATTTTACGATAAACAGTGAAAAATGGCTGCCCGTACACATACCGTAAATTTTACGGGGGCCTGTAGATTATATACAGTAATAATTACGCATGGTAGGGTGGGGAGGGCAAGGTAGGTAACGTACAGGACATAGTAGGGATGTGAGCTAACGCACCGTATCTTACGTTTACACGTCCTTACTCCATCCTACGAGGTAATTCCTGCAAAAGTTCTGCGGGGCCCCGTAAAAATTTACGGTAACGGCGCTGACAGTATTTACCGTAAAATCTACGGGATTTTTTTACAATGATAGAAGCCTCGGAAAGGCGCTTCTAATGCGTACACACACCATATAATTTTATGACTAGAAATACAGTTGACTCTCGTTATCTCGACCTCGCTTATCTCGAATAATCGCTTATCTCGAAGAGAAAATCTGGTCACTGCTTAAACTTGAAAATCTAACATCAGGTATCAAAATATTGTGGAAAAGAGAAGAAAGCAATTTCTCCTCTTTTCCACAATATTTTCAATATATCTCAAACTTCAGGAGTCAAATTACATACACATTTGTTAAATGTGGTTGTTCGATTTATTTTTTCCTAAATTCTGCAAATCTGATATGTCGAGGTACGGATATCTCGAAATATTTCAGAGAGTCTTTTGGAATTCGAGATAATGAGAGCCGACTGTAGTATAAACATACCAGAATTATCACCCAAAGGGAGGGGATTTGATATGAGTTTATGGAGAAATAGTATAGATATACTTGAATTATCACCCAAAGGGAGGGGATCTGATATGAGTTTATGGAGAAATAGTATAGATATACTTGAATTATCACCCAAAGGGAGGGGATCTGATATGAGTTTATGGAGAAATAGTATAGATATACTTGAATTATCACCCAAAGGGAGGGGATCTGATATGAGTTTATGGAGAAATAGTATAGATATACTTGAATTATCATCCAAAGGGAGGGGATTTGATATGAGTTTATGGAGAAATAGTATAGATATACTTGAATTATCATCCAAAGGGAGGGGATTTGATATGAGTTTATGGAGAAATAGTATAGATATACTTGAATTATCACCCAAAGGGAGGGGATTTTATATGAATTTATGGAGAAATAGTATAAATATACCTGAATTATCATCCAAAGGGAAGAGATTTGATATAAATAAACGGAGAAATAATATAAATATACCTGAATTATCACCCAAAGGGAAGAGATTTGATATAAATAAATGGAGAAATAATATAAATATACCTGAATTATCACCCAAAGGGAGGGGATTTGATATAAATTTATGGAGTATTTGATAAATATACCTGAATTATCACCCAAAGGGAGGGGGTTTGATATAAATTTATGGAGTATTTGATAAATATACCTGAATTATCACCCAAAGGGAGGGGATTTGATATAAATTTATGGAGATATGGTAAAAAAAATCTTTGAATTATCACCCAAAGGAAGGAGATTTGATATAAATTTATTGAGATAAAATATCTTTGAATTATTATCCAAAGGAAAGAGATTTGATAAACATTTATGGAGAAATAGTATAAATATATCTGAATTATCACCCAAAGGGCAGAGATTTGATATAAATAAATGGAGAAATAATATAAATATACCTGAATTATCACCCAAAGGGAGGGGATTTGATATAAATTTATGGAGTATTTGATAAATATACCTGAATTATCACCCAAAGGGAGGGGGTTTGATATAAATTTATGGAGTATTTGATAAATATACCTGAATTATCACCCAAAGGGAGGGGGTTTGATATAAATTTATGGAGTATTTGATAAATATACCTGAATTATCACCCAAAGGGAGGGGATTTGATATAAATTTATGGAGTAATTGATAAATATACCTGAATTATCACCCAAAGGGAGGGGATTTGATATAAATTTATGGAGATATAGTAAAAGTATCTCTGAATTATTACTCAAAGGAAAGAGAATTGATATAAATTTATTGAGAAAGAGAATAAATATACATGAATTATCACCCAAAGGGAGGAGATTTGATATAAATTTATGGAGAAATTGTATAAATATACCCAAAGGGAGGAGATTTGATATAACTTTATGGAGAAATTATATAAATATCTCTGAATTATCAACCAAAGGGAGGGGATTTGATATGAATTTGTGGATAATTAGTAAAAATATCCCTGAATTATCACCAAATACCCCAATATCACAAGTTATCTGAATATGACAATAGGGTTTATTTCTAATATTGCTCATGTTACATTTTGCGACTGGTTATTGCTCCCAGCAATATTCCGTTCTCTATAACACATATTAAGATGTATTAAAAGTCGCAGGTAGTGAACATAAAACAGTTTTACGCATATTTCTGTGTACCATTTTTATATGTCCATCAGACACTTTATATGGGACGTGCCATGCGAAAACGTTTCTTCGGACATATGCGGACAGTGAAGGCCCAGATCAGATTGTGCATCCGCGCAGTCTGATCAGGGCCTTCACTGTCCGCAAACAAAATCATTGGATACTGCAGAATTAATGAATGGAAAACAAAGGCCCGGATAATACCTTGCGCACGCACAGGAAGACCTGAATATGCGCATTTGCCACATGTTCGAAGGCCCTTTTTCGCTTGACGTGGCCCATATGATACATGTACATGTACACCTATAGGTTCACATATTTAGAGTATCATTGTTGAGGTTATCGAGGCAAGCATTTATTTCAAACGGCTTCTATTTTTTTTTTTTTTTTTTTTTTTTTTTTTTTTTCAGTTTTGCATGTGTGTACAGTACTCTCAAGAATGAGGCGAACATTTTCGTTAGCACTCAGTAAATACACAACGCCGTAAAACCTGAGTTCACCGACAACATAAAGCGATACAATAGTGAAAATCGCATGTTAAGATCTAACTTTTTTAGATTTGAAAATTTGAAGTTCTAGTTCCGAATTGAATAGAAATGCTACACATGCATAAACATTTTGTGACGTCAATCAGTTTAGAAATTTTGCAGCAAAGAGTTCTAATAATTTTAGGTTCTTTTTTTATTTTTTACTAAATTAATTGCAGTTACTGTTAGTAAAGAACATACATTTCAATGAGAATGAATAAAGCAAACGCGGAAAATTATAAAGGTGTATGCCGTAGAGCACAGACTGGTAAGGAACAGACACTTATGTAGCTTGTATAATTAGCGACACGGCAATGATTTAGAGCAAAAGTCATCTGTCTATTAATCCTTCTCTTGCTGACCACGACATGCCCTGTCTTAGCAAACAGTGTAGATCACTGATCTGGATCTGTACTGTTTGTCATAAAATATGCGAATTTCTATCAAAAACCCGGATCAAGTAATCTGATTGGCTGGGAATTAGAAGTAGGCGTGGCATCTTAAATTATTCAGCATGACAAGGGTTAAGAATAGAGTCTAAAAGGAATCACCCTTGAGTGCTATGGACACAAACGCAAAACTGAAAAACAACTGAAGTATCAAGTTTTCTGGGCTAGACCAGGTAGTTTGGGCCAATTAGGTTTCATCAGTGACCCTCATATAATTTTTTTTTAAAATTCTGTCGTGGGCTCAATGATCAGAAAAGAAAAGAAAATATAAACTACTCTATAGTGAAGTACGGGGAGACGTTTTACGGCCTCAGCACTAACACAAGCTGTAGTAAAGCTGAATAGATTCTAAAATGAATGACCGTGTGTGGGGTGGGAAAAGGAGCTTTGTTTTAAGAAATTTAGAAGCAAAAAACAACAACTTTTGTTTTCTCAAACAGTAGCCCCAGTTTTTGCAAGGTTTCGAATCCCAGGAAGCGAACTTCCTGTCAACAAAAGCTGTCTTCCTTTGCAAACTGGTTGCAAAACGTGCAGGTGTATCAATTTATCATCTTTAACACACCTGGCTGTTTAACCCATTAAAGACTGAGTAAACTCTCCCACACTATATATTGGAAGAGTCCATTTTCGATTTTATGTATGTCAGACGATATGATGTAGATATTCTTAAAGAAAAATAGTTGAACTCTTTGCAAATAGAGGAGACCCTGATAACGAGTTCCGCGTTCTGCGACGTCTGATCTGGGTCTGCACTGTTTGCCAGTTACCCGTTTATTCTCCAGTCTTCAATGGGTTAACACTTTTTGAAAGATGTAGTATGTAGCCCAACTCATTACTTACTACCCATAGATTTTATACATGGAGAAACTTGGTGCAACGGGACCTGCATGTCAGCGAAAGCCGTATATTTAATTACACGTTTGTTTATTATGATTGTTAAGGTCAAGACCTCACGTCTAGGTTGTTATGTGGCTCCTGAAAGACATTTTAATAACGATATTTTGAACATTATTTTCTCACGTATGACCAGCTGAGACTGTAGCTTAAACCTTGCATGGTACAAACGTTAGACAAAAAAAAAAATAAATAAATGAGTGTATGCCATTTTGTGAAGGGACACAAATCTTAACAGATAGAAAGTTACCTCTTTGTATTTGAAACTTTTCAGTCTGACAGCGAAGATTCTGATCAGACGTACTACACCGATAATGGCTATAAAGTCCGGAAACACCCACTTTTTAAGATTAGTCGGAGTCATGCACGTTTGTAAGGTTGAAATTCTGAGCAAGTTCCTGATTTGAATCGCTCTTAAACAATCTAATTAATTAGTCTCCGCATATTTAGGGTGAGTCATTGCTCCGGAAGCATTTTATGAAATGTCATGGACTGGTATAATGCTATGTTCCATGGACTGCTAAACGTTTTATAACCAAGTGTTAGCTTTCAAAAAGAAGCTTGGTCTAGGCTTGGCACTCATTGTGTGGTAAGCGTAGACCAAGCCCTTTGTAAAATCTAATACTTTTATGAGTAAAGAAATAGGCCAGGAACAAGAGAGATTTACTTCCAATTGGAATACCGACCGTTTGTTGACATATCTGTTCATCAAACACGACGGTGATACATTTAAATTTCTGTCTCTCATTTCTTTTATGTGAAACACACACACACACACACACACACACACACACACACACACACACACACACACACACACACTCTCTCTCTCTCTCTTTGTCTACTTTTTAACAAGAAACAAATACTGCCGGTCAGCGAGCCGGCTGTCGTAAATAAACCATTAATTTTCTGCTCTGTAACTAATGTATGTATACTTGACATAAACAAATTAGTAATCATGTAGGATCAACTATGATCAACTATGCCACACTATACATTAGCTTTAGCCTGATACAAGTATTAGCTTTCATAAAAAGCTTGGTCTACGCTTAGCACACAATGTATGTGTGCTAAGCGTTGACCAAGCTTTGTTTGAAAGATAAAACTTGGTTATAAAAATGTTTCTCAGTTTATGTAAAATAGCATTGGACCAGTCCATGACCTTTTATAAGTGCTTCGGGAGCAATGCTGAACGTTATGATTGTCTTCGCCCATGGTCGTAGAAATAAATGATTTGTTTATATTAATAAGGCTCACCGAGAAGGATTATTTGTTACGAATCCGTGGGAACAATTTATTTCACACTTTGGTTATTTTTTCTCACGATACAAGTAATTTTGTATTGTTGACATCAACTCGAGCCAACTTTATTTCAATCGATAGTTCCAATTTAACAGATCTACACTAGTTTAAAGCCTTTTGATTGGTCGAGAGCAAATTTAAAACGGTATTTATACTTTGATAATTCCACTAAGCACAAGTGTGCATGGGTGATCCATGAAAGCAAGGCTGTACAAATACATGTACATAACAATCGCCGCTGCCTGGTAGCGTTAAAAATCCGCACAACAACAACAACAACTAAGCAAGAATCGTGGATCTATTTTAGCGTACATTTCTGAAATAGGCTATTGACTGCTCTTGTGTGAAATTATTTAAAATGATAAAAGGGTGTATAGGAAAACTACAATGTTAAATGCCAGTCAAAATATTTTGGTGACTTTGTGACTATTGACAGTAAAGTATAAAGAAATATAGGTGTATTCAAAATATTTTTTTTTCTTTTGTTTATAAGTGGTACATTTGTTAGTGAGAACCGCATGTATTTTGCACAAGAATCAGAGAAAAAAATCCTTACAACAAAATGGAGGCCACGATGGCAAAGTATCGACAGAGACGGCCCTGATCAGACTGCTCCTATAGGCAGGGTGATCTCGTAGATGGACTACGAGCCCTTTTCTATGGTTGTAAATCAAATATTTTATAATAATATATGCTAATATCATCTGTATGTTTCACTGTCATATAACTTAATATTTCTGCGGTCTTGTGGTTTGAACGTTTGAACGAGTGACATCTTTTTCCTTCTGATTAGATAGCTTTATTTGTGGCTGCATATTGATATGTAGATGAATAAACAGATTGCAGAGTTAGAAACGGGTTTTGTCAGTTAGCAAACCACTTAATGCGTATGCTATGAGTAACAAGCTAATTAGTAAGCATGTTTCTACTTTCCGTGTTTATAATGTTATACAAGGAAATTTAAGTTGATTTTCCGCCCGTTTAACAATGAAGACGACTTTTGTAACTTCCTGTTTTCTTTCTTGCATATCAAGGGTTTGTAGCACTTGGCAATCGAGACAGTTCAAGAGTCAGGCACACACTTCAGACAACGCAGGAAGCATTTATGATATGGACAAACGCTTTTCTTTTTTTTTTTTTTTTTTTTTTTTTGTTGTTGTTGTTGTTGTTTGGGTTTTTTTTATAATTTAGAAGAAACACGATTTGTTATGACTTAAGAGCACATACTTGCAAAGATTTGATTGTGTTGGGGACAAACGACACGTCAACTCTTGTGGGTCATTTTTTGTCGTCTCTCAGAAAAAGGGAGAAAAGAGATAGAAGAGATAGTAGAGGAGATGAAAGAGAGGAACAGGGAAGAAAGAGGAACAGGAATGAAAGTGAAGAAACAGAAGAAATAAAAATATTCCCCCTCTACCCTTACCTGCTACAAGGATAGCAGGCCTTTCCCAGCTGTAAGCCAATATCAGTTTGACGCCCCGGTGATGTAAGATACATGACACCTTCGCACCACCCGACCACCCCCATACTTTCAAAGAGCATGTAGAGAACTTATAAATGTGATTCTGAAATCTGCAAATTAGTGCTCGGAATGTTTTTCTTTATGAATTTCGTTTAAGGGAAATGGGTACACTTTTAGCGGGAGGCAACTATGCCAGACTTGTTTATCTCCCTACTGAAAAGGGGTCTTCTCTAAAAGGAAAGAATTTGCTCCCACAGGGAGCAAATTCTTTCCTTTTAGAGTAGAACCCTTTTCAGAAGGGGCTTGGTAAAAAGGAAAGCAAACATGAAGTCACGGAACTTGCCTCTCTTGCAACAAATAGGCGAAAATCTACCAACTTAGACTTGGATACACGTACTTGTTTGCAACTCCTCGACGCTACCTCGATGAGACTTGTTCATAAATTGTGTCCCTCTTTTCCCTATATTTTCTCCTTTATACACCATATATCTATGTTGTGAATGTAACCTTATCTGTCACGAGCCGTCATGAGAAGCAAGTTTGTAATTTCCTCATGGGTCATATACATGTATGATCTGAGAAAATAAAGTATCTATTCAGTTCTGTTCTGTATCCAGTCCTGGATCTTTGTGTAAAGGTTGTGCACAATACTGGTTAACCGCTTAGAGGACTAAGCTTGCCCAGTAAACGTGTGGTTAGGTTAAATGACCGCGCTCGACATGACCCATGGGGTTGACTGGGCCGTAAAACCTCAACACAAGCAAACAAAAGGTCATTTTCTCAATCTGTCTCATATTTAACATTTCATTAGTAAACGGGCAAAAAAAATAATGACAGCGGTGTAGAAATTTACAGCATTGCCGGAAAAGATGCATATCAAAAATGACAAGTTAACGAAAAATATTGTTTTGCCCTAATGAGTGAAAACTGCTGTCATTTGCACCGTCTAAGGACTTGTCTGCATTAATTACAGCACTGCAGACAATCGTGCATAAAAATGTGCTTACTTTATTAAAATCTTAAACACCTACTGCATTATTAATTCACGCCTCTTCAGTCTTGCATAGCAAATAATTTATTAGTATTTTATCGATAATAGGGGGAGGGGGCGTACGGGGGGCAGGGTGGAGATGTTTGCGTATACTGCCCTGCAAACTTCATTGCTGTCATATGTAGAATTGCCAGTAAAACCGAGACTGAATGTCGCTCTTTTATATGTTCTTTGTTTCCTAGAGCAACCTTTATGGATTTTTATGTTACTTCACTGGAGCTGGTGTTAAATGTCGTACTGTGCGATGGCCATAAAAGCCTCACCGTACTTCGTCATAGTGCATTTTTTTATTTTTATTGTCCCTCGCCTTTTCGAAGAAAAGTATGGGACGTGGTATTCGGGCTTTCGTGGCTCCGTTCTTCCGTCCCCCTCTGATAATAGATATATTGTGTTCGCAACTCCTCCTACAGGTTTTAGCCATTTCTCTTGAAACGTTGCAGGCATTTTTTGCTACATGGTCTGAAGATGTGCATGTGGTTTGGACATAAAGCTTAGATTATTTTTGTCACTTTTTTCACGCTGTGAACTTAGTCATTTTTCCCTCAATAGACTATGTAGAGTGCGTGTCTTGTGTGCGCAACTCCTTTTACAGGTTTTAACCAATCCTTTTGTTTGCAGGCATTTCCTACATGATCTGATGATGTGCCCAGATCACTCTTTTTTTTTTCCTCAATACTGTATGAGTAAATACAGAGTGGGTGTCTTGTATGCGCAACTCCCACAGGTTATAAACAATCTTTTTGAAACTTTGCAGGCATTTTCTACCTGATCTGAAAATGTGCATATGATTTGGATGTAATTTTCAGCTTATATTTTTATATGATTTGTTTTTTGTTGTTTTTTTTAAGTTGTGAACTTAGTCATTTTTTGCCTCAATAGTGCATATAATGTGCAATGGTTAATGATTTTATTTCAGATTAGATCTTAAGATTCTACAGATACATTTTAAGGGTCATTTTATTATCGGAGTGCTTTATAAGGTGTTAAAATGTCCTATTTTTTACCAACCATTATCTATTAGGATATTAAATTACTTTTACTTGCTTATTATTCAAAGAAACTTTTAACTGCGATTCCTAGACTGTTTGAATGTTTTATGTCATAGATTATGAAATTATCGCTTGGCGTTGGGACGACGGCGGAGCAACATACTACCAAGATGCACCAGCGCTGCTCTGGAGTCGACTGGGCGAATTTGTCGGAAGATTTTACAATGTAAATGTGTATAATATGTATATATATTGTTAGAAGTTTTTAATGAGGACCATGTGTTAGATTAATACACTGTTTACTAAATATGTTATCCCCGTAAAATAAGGACATTATTATTGTTATTATTATTATTATTATTATTATTATTATTATTATTATTATTATACAGAGTGGTGGTGTGTGCGCAACTCTCCTATATGTTATAACCAATCGTTTTAAATCTTTGCAGGCATTTTCTACCCGGTCTGAAAATGTGCATATGATTTGGATATAATCCTCAGATCATTTTATGCTTTACCTTTTTTTTTTTCTTTTTTTTTTTTTTTTTTTTCAAGTTGTGAACTACGTCATTTTTGCCTCAGTAGTGTATATATAGAGTGGGTGTCTCGTGTGCACAATCTCACCTACAGGTCGCAACCAATTTTTTTGAAACTTTTCAGGCATTTTCTACATGCTCTGAAGATGTGCATATGGGTTGGACATAATCCTCAGATTTTTTTTTCTTTCACATTGTAGCTTAGGTACCTTGTTGACCGGGCCATTTTTAGAGGATTGTTAAAAGGCAGGGGACATACATTCTCTGAATTTGCTTGTTTTTCTTGGAATCATTGGGCCCATTATGATATCTTGGTTTAAACATATTTTATTCAAGTTTCAAGTCAAATACATAATCCACAAATTACATAAATAATACATAGGATTTGAACGAAAGCTAAGAGCTTATAGTGTTCATCTCCCTCAACACATGATTTACAAACTTAGTGGAGATCACATAAACAGATTGAACGATCATATGTGGACATAATTAGACAAATAAGAAATAGTAATGACAGAAAAGGGAAACACTATTAATTTAGTTAAGAAATAGTAATGACAGAAAAGGGAAACACTATTAATTTAGTTAAGAATGCTCGAAAGACAGATACAAAAAGATACTTTCAATTTCTAAGTTTCAACTGAACAATATAGTATAGAAAAATATGAATAGTTGTATATTATAATAAATGTTACTGTTAAACAACTCAGAATAGAAAGAAAAGAACAGAACATGAAGCGATATTCGATGAAACACAGCCCATGACGATCCTGAAACCTCAAAAGATGCTAAAATTATATGTATGAGAACCTGTTTCCCTCGAAATATACCATATATTAACAAATGAGAACAGTTTAATAATAGTAGCAATTATAGGTAGTCAGCAAGTAATAACACATTATCCATTTTTATAATCAATAGTCTAGGGATCTTTAATGTATATAGATTTTCATTATTATAACTGTTTTAATCGCAACCATAATACTATTTATTTATTTGTTTATTTATTTATTTATTTATTTATTTATTTATTTTTAGAACTTATACTTTTAACTTTAAATTGTCAATAAACAGCACTCCCACAACAAACTCGCGTATTTTGTTTTAATTGTTACATGTATATGTACCATTATTAAATGCCATTCCATTTCATAAAATTATTATTTTATAATTTTTAAAATCTTTTACTCTTTTCAATAAACTTTTGTACACTACTAAATATCACAATATTTGATGCTTGATTCAGAGAATCGTCCCCATACAATAACTTTGCCAAACTTATATTAGGTATGAACGATAAGTCATTCATTAACTCCCGTCTAATAATACTGAAGCGCTCACAAACAAAAAAGAAGTGAAAAGTGTTTTCAACTACACCACATGTACATAAAGGAGAATCAGTAATATTTTTCAAATAAAGATCGTTATTTAAAGCACTACATCCTGTTCTTAACCTTGTATGCAATATCTGATATTTTCTTCTGCCATAATAGAAATGTTTAGGGACTTTTTTCCTTTCACGATTAAGATAGGTTTTAAAAGACAAAAGAGAGTTTAACTGTTTAGCTTCTTCTGGTAAACCATTCCAATCTCTTATGATATCTTGAAAAACCGAGTACACTTAAAGCGGTGACTAGACGCGATTTTAAGTTCTGAAAGTCTTTTGTATGTTCTTGCCTAATTTACACATTTAGAATTTATACAAATAAAAAGCATTTAACCCCTATATGTCTACCATCCCATAAAATAGACTTTGGCAAATAGTGTAGACCCAGATCAGACGCCGCAGAACGCGGCGTCTGATCAGGGTCTACACTGTTTGCATGAAGTACAGGTATTGCTTTAAAACATGGTTATGATAAAACCTAACCACATACCCTTCCTTCTGGAAAATGACCAGTCTAAAGAGCTAAAGCGGAAGAGTCCACTCTGCAGAATTGGGTTAAATCAAGAGAATGGCGATGTCCGTGATTTTTTGTATGGTGTTTGTTTATCTTCTAAATCATAAAGCGTGAACTATGACGTATCAAACAAAAATGGTTCCTATTGTTATGCAGACAATAGTTTCCCAGATCAGTATGTGCATTCGCGCAGTCTGATCAGAATCTTCACTGGACACATTTTGGATAGCCAAGGATGCATAGTTTTCTCATACGGACAACGGAGACTTCGTTGGACGCACATGGGAAGGATTGTTTTCTCACGATGCGGTTTTTATGACGATGTCGGAGACTGACAAGTGCAAGTTTCAGCATACAACAGAAGTCATCGTGTAACAACCACAGCATGAATCAGTGTCAAGAGAGCAAGCATATTTGAAATTGAAGATGTGACCCGTTTAAGACGAGAATTGTGTTTACGAAAATATTATTCTATTACAAAACGTATATTAACGCTTGTACTGTGCGTAAAATTTTCGTACTGTGCGTAAAATTTTCACCAGACGACTTATCTTTCCTATTTTTTCCGGAAAACAGGTTTTGACATTTTATGTACATTGTTTCAAATGGACAGTGTGCATGAAATGTCAACACCTGTTTTCTGAAAAAAAAAGTATAAGAACACTATCATCAATTTGTCGTCTGCTGAATTTGCGAAGAGAGTGGTAAAGCTTAATTAACACGAGCCAGCGCATGACAAAACAACAAAATGGCATGTGCGCCCAGCGAAAACTCAGATTAGCCTGGGCATCCGGCCTCTCTGATCAGAGTCTTCGTTGCTTGGGTCCTAAGCTACCCTTTGAGTGCACAGCGAAGCCTCTGATCAGACTGGGTGGAGAGTGTAGCTAGCAGTAACTATAGTTAAATTCCTATGACTCGAACACCGCCAACTCGTTTTCACTGGCTGATTCGAACTCGTTTTGGGGTCCCTTAACCCTTAAAACGCCAAGAAAACCTGCATCTGAAAATGTCGTCTGTTTACGTCGTCTGTTGAATATTCTTGCAAATTTTTCAAACCTATTTTTGCATACAGGCAAAATAGTGTGGACCCTGATCAGACTGCTCCTAGAGGAGCAGTCTGATCATTGGCTACACTATTTGCAAAAATGACTTTTAAAATCACAAGATGACAAAGCAGACGACAATTGTTGTGATTGGCAGTTTAAGGGTTAAGAATTTTTGAGAAGTTGGCTTGGAGTTTGAAGTATGGAGTTTGGTATCACGAAAATGTATGTTGTGTGTACTCATTAGAATCTCCTCATATATTCATAAGAATTTTATCGACGAGGGGATTCTAATGAGTACACTCAACATACCATTATTCTAAAAATAATCGAAAAGACATCCCTAAATTATTCCCACGGCGTTTGATTAACCTTCAGTTGCTCGAACTACCCATGTCTAAAACAAATTTTCATGTTCGAGCCATTGGAGCTCGACTGTATACGATTATTCGTCGAATGAAGATTAGAGAAAAATAATTATTTGCCAATTTGTCAAGTTTACCTAAAATACTCCGGGGTAATTAAAGCATACCAAATAAAGAAACCATCATAAAATGTCATAGATCGACGCAAACCACATTCAGCGTATGTTAATATAGTTTTCATAAGCGGTCAAGATATAGGAATGGGGGTGGGAGAGTTCTAAATATTGCTGAATCAAGGTCAGACATTAAAATGACATTTTGTAAAAGACCAATAAGAGGGTTTCAGAGGTTGTCAGATACCCCTTTGACTCAAAGCTGCATTTCCGTGGGAAATTTGGGATAAATTTGTTAACCTGGGATACCGTATTTACTCTGAATATTCATACCACTTACTCTTTTGCTTACACAGTTGAATCTCAATAGCTCGAACACCGATGGCTCGTTCACCATGGCCAATTCGAATTTTGAGTCCCTACAAAATTCTTCCGATAGATCAAGAAAACAAATATTTAATTAATCTTTCTTATTTCATTATGATATTGTATGTTGTGTGTACTCATTAGAATCGCCTCTTCGAGGAGATTCTAATGTGTACAGTCAACATACAATTATTTTGTAGAAGATCGATAGATATCCCAGAATTAGCGATATTTGCTTCCCTACCTGGCGCTAAGATTAACCTTCATTGGCTCGAACTACCCATGGCTCGAACAATTTTCCATGGTCCCAAAGGTGTTCGAGCCATTGAAGTTCGACTGTACTTCTCTTCAAGAAGTCCATTATACTACCTGTGGATGTTTGTAAAATTGCTGATTGAGTGGCAAACAATGTAGACCATGATCAAACGCTGCGTTCTGTGCCGTCTGATCTGGGTTTACACTTTGCTCAGACATGCCTGTCCGAATACGTAGAGTGCGTGCGGTACTTTGATCAAATCGAAGCCCATGAGAAATCATCCTGCATCCTGCATCCGTCCCTGAAAGCGGTACTTCCCTTTATTATGAACGTACACGATTTTGTTGCAGGATTACTTACACCATGATTTATTATTGCAAAAAAAATGTAATTATTGAAACATTTAATCTTTATGCGCATGTGATATATTCGGTAATGCGTTGTACCTTCAATTCTAGTCCCGTTTGTGCCATTATTGCAGTACAAAGTTTTACCCCTTTTTCATGTCGTCCGTCACAATAAAATGTCAGCTCACAGCGTCCTCGTGTAGTATTTTTAATTATGCTAAATTCATTGACTGCTTTTTTGCTGTATACTGTGAATTAAACATTCTGTTGATTGTTATATGTGTCGCGTCAAACGAAAAAGTGTCGAACATGCGCAAAAGTGAGAATTCACATCGTACTGCGCATGCGCAAGGTCTCATCCGGGCCTTTGCTCTTCATTGATACATTCTGTAGTATCCAATAATTCTTGCTGCGGGCAGCGAAGACCCAGATCAGACTGCGCCTCCGCGCTGTCTGATCTCGACTTCTAGTCCGCGCATGCCCAGAAGGCAAATTGGTTAGGCTCATATGCATGCTAAGGAATAATTCTCGTTTAAACATATCTTATTTCATTAATGGTACATGTGATACACATATAAAATATCTCAAATAAAGGAGGGATCAGAACGAAAGCACGAGTGCTTATAGAGTTCTTCTCCCAACTCTTTCGCACCTGTCTTTCGAAAGTGGACTCTCATTTTTGGACCTGAACACATCTTTTGTTTAAAATAGGGTTGACAATCAAAACTACAACACAGAATGGCAAACACTGTAGATCCTGATTAGACGACTTGTGACGAGACATTCTCATCTGGATCTGCACTGTTTGCAAAAGTATCTGTTTTTCCTGCTGGGAAATGAAAACACCAGCACTAACACAAGATAAAGTGAAGCTAAACAGATCCTAAAAGTAATGTCCGTTGAGAGTAATGAACACAATCCCCATCCCCCCACCCCCCACCCCACTCCCAACACACACACACACAAAAGAAATAACTGGTTTCCAACTTTTTGTGCCACACTAGCAGGTTTTCAGCCAGTAAGGCCTGATCAGTTAACTATAAGTGTATCAAATCACTTTCTTACTATAGTCGAACTTCAAAGGCTCAAAAATCTTTGGTACCATGGAATATTGTTCTAGATACGGGTAGTTCGAGCCACTGAGGGTTACGCATATCGTCAGGTTAGGAGACAAATGGGAATAATATGTGGCTGTCTTTTCGATCTTCTATAAATATAGTATGTTGAGAGGGCACACATTAGAATCGCATTGTTGATGCGATTCTAATGAGTACACACAATATACATTTTCATGATAAAATAGGAAAACATTCTTAATATCCCTAATATTTGTTTTCTAGAGCTATCGGAAGAATTTCCTAGGGACGTGAACACGAGTTCGAATTAGCCACGGAACAGGTGTCGTCTGTGCTCGTCATTGAGTTTTTACTGCACTTGCATTGCGCTTAGTATTGTGGCTCCTCCATTTACCTACAGCTTGGAGCGTTTATTGGGCAAAGACAATAAATTATGTCGATTTCTTAACACAAACCTTTCTATCAGACCATAAATCAAGTTTAGTGCCAATAACATATGGTTACACGTATGTTCCAACGAATACGTAGAGTAAGTAAGTATGGCAATTTTATCAAATCGAACCTCCTTAGAAATCACCCTGATTCTCCCCCCCCCCCCCACCCCCATACACACACACCCACACCGCTGACCCCACCCCAAGGTTTTCCGTCGTTGTTTGTTCACTCTTGATGTCGTTCAGTGATTGTGGCTGTTCTTGGCCATCTTCCTTACTATTTTGGAAATATTTATCAAAATGTTGCGACAAATACAAATAAATGTCAAATTGATTGCAGGGTCATATCTAGGATGACTACTAAGGGGTCGATTTGATTAAATTAGCCTACTAGCACTACGTATTCGGAAAGACAAGCCTGGGCAAACATTGTTGAACAATATCAGACGCAGCAGAATGTATAAATTTTGGCCATACATTAAATACTGCAAATAAATAAATAAATAAAATAAATCAGTTCACTACAGAAATAGCGTGAGTCCAATATTTATTTTAGAGTTAATATTGGAGGAAAAGCTTAGGCAGAAAAAAAAACAAAAACAGCTGGTTCCTGATAAGATATTGTCAATCGAAAATATTATTTTTTGCATGTAACCGTTTCAACCTGCAGACCGAATCAGTTCCTTTGAAAACAGTGTATATCTTGATAAGATGCCTCATAATGAGCCACTCATCAGGATTTACATTGTTTTCTATTCCGTTTTCATTTTTACTGAGCCCCCTATTCGGAACAATGCTTCTGATCAGATTCGAAGATAGGCCGGAGTCCACTTCAGAAACCCAAGGATAAAAATATTTAAACGATAAGCATTCTGATTGAAGACAAACGTCAGTTATGAGAGGAAATGTTTCCCTGGGACTACCACACTGTCTGATGAGTAAAGAGGACGTAACAGTCGCAAAAAAAAAAATCTATTGATGATATTGGAGGTCAAAAGAATAGAAATAGAATATGAAATGAGCCTCTACCTAGTCAGCATTCTACGTAAATCTATATCGGGCCGTCATCGGCCCGTCAGGGTAGCTGACGGGCCGATGACGGCCCGATGTAGATTTACGTAGAATGCTAGCTGGATACGTGACAAAAAGTACCTTCTGACATGTGCGCCCAACGAAGACTCAAATCAGCCTGCGCATCCGCACAATCTGCCCAGAATCTTCGTTGTCCACATGAAGAAACTTTGTATTCTTTGCTATCCAAACTGCGCACAGGGAAGATTCTGATCAGACTACGGGAAATGTGCAGGCTGATCTGAATCTCCGCTTGGCACACAATTCCGAAGGTACGTTTTCTGACGTTGCGGCTCAACTATATCATACTTTAGGGTCAGGGTACCTGATTTTGCAGTGGGCGTGGTTTTGCAAGGCTAATGTAAAATGATTCCTAATTTTCAAAATACTTTATTTTACCATGGAATAAATGAAATATGACACCTTGCATATTTATCGCGTGGTTATATTACACGTGCATAGCCTCGTTTTCAGTGTCGCCAATAATATCTCATTAGCATATTAATGTAAAAGAGTGAAATTTCATAATGAACAGATTGTCGTTTTATGATGTCGTAATTAGGGTCAGCCATTTTTTACACGTTAATAAATCATGCTTATTTCCTTACTGGGTATTTTCCTGTAGGTGGTAAGTCTTAGTTTGTGCAAACAAAGGCGAAACTACCTATAGTACCACTGACGTTTTTTGGGGGAGAAAGTATTGTTTAATAGACAGGGCACCAGTCAGTTTAGTTTAGTTTAACTTTTATTTTATTTGTATACATATAACATTACAGTTTACAACGTGACATGACAAAACATCAATACATACAAATGGGATCCAGAAGAAAGTCGTTTGACTTTTTTAAATCTGTATCCCAGTTTAGTTTGTACATACAATGTATATCAGTTTAGTTTGTACATACAATGATTTATAATTAACAAATCCTTTCGATCTTTCATATGTGTAAGTAAATTACATAGCAATTTATATGTGCCTATTCGTTGATTACCTAGTTCAGCTTTTTCAACAAAACTGTGAGGTGCAAAACCAGGAACAAATAAGCCCGATGACTCTCTTCGACTACAGCCTTGGTATGAAAAAACTAAACATTTATAAATAAACTTGGTCATGCATATACTTGAACGTAAACGTTTAGTCGTTGGTTATGTCCCTGTTTAAAGAATCCTAAAAAAATAACAAAAAAAAAAATGCTAAACCAGGTACACTGACTCTATTGCACTAAGTGTTTGAAACATAGAAAAAATCTCCTTTAAAGCTGGAAACCCTACAACTGTTTCTTCTACGCACGCTTTTTTGTTCACTAGAATTGCAGAGATCTCGAGCAATATTTCCTGCTTGCATTAATCTGAATACCATTCGTACGCAACGTCATACATTTTAACTTTATATTTTATGTCACTGCATTACAATTGCACAATTATTCTAAGAGCTTAGTGACATTGTCATTTAAATCTCGATGTTTCATGGTTGATTTTGTCTTGTCAGCACTTTAGGTTATGGTTAAACGCTGGAGTCATGAAAGAAATTTAGTGTACTTATTTCAGCCCATCACGAAAACATGCTTATATAATTTAACTCCCTTAAACCCCACTTTAATATAGTAAAACTGGGATTTACAGGGGTATACATATTTTTTTCTTATTTTTGCTCAAAAAACGTAAATTGTGGCCGAGGCGGTTCTAACGAGTACCCACAATCTATGTTTTGAGCAGAAATATGAAAAATATCAGAGTTTTTTATCTGAAATATTTCAGTTTTTGTAGGTGAAATTTTCTGTATATTTGAATATTTCGTAATGAGTAGTTAAAACCCGTCCGGTTCATAAGTTGAATGGATAAACATTAGAGAGAGCGCAAATTGAGAGGATTTGCTTCTTGTTTCTTCTCTTACTCTAGCTTAAAAGATCTCTTCTCTGGCAAGAGATCCCTTTTCCAAGGGAGGGGGTTGGGGGCTGCTCTTGAAGAAAAGAATACCTCAGCGTGGCGGAGTGGTGAAGCAAGAGTGCTTCTTTCTCACATATTTACTCTAAAATAAAATTTATAACCAATTCTAATCAAAGTAAATAGTTTATGCTTTTCTCAACTGATTTTATATTAACGTTGTTTCACAACAATATTTTGAAAGTTCTAGAAATTTTACAAATTTAAAGTTGAAACCAGTCTTTAATCTACCTACCCTGTTATGTTTTGCAAGATTGGCAGCCAAAAATGAAAGAATTTGTCTCATATGCACCAAACGTTTAATTCTTTTCCAAGGCATATGTAGTTAGAAAAAAAGGTTTTGCATTAAGTCGCGACAAAAGTTTGCAATTTTACTTCATTTGAGTAAATCTCCATGCAAAAGCGACCTTTTACTGAAATATGTCAAATGCAGAGAATGTTGGAGTGGTTAGGAATCAGTATTGTAATAATAAATGCTAAATATTTACATTATTACGAAAGAGCATTGGGGCCACATATACTTTTATTTCTGTTGATAAGTATCTCGAAATTTCGACTTACTATCTCGAAATTTCGACATAATAAGTCGAAATTTCGACTTAATAACTCGAAATTTCGACTTAATAGCTCAAAATTTCGACTTAATATCTTGAAATTTCGACTTATTATCCCGAAATTTCGACATAAGATCTCGAAATTTCGACTTAGTAACTCGAAATTTCGACATAATAACTCGAAATTTCGACTTAGTAACTCGAAAATTCGACTTAATATCTTGAAATTTCGACTTAATAACTCGAAATTTCGACTTAATAACTCGATATTTCGACTTAATGTCTTGAAATTTCGACTTATTATCTTGAAATTTCGACATAAGAGCTCTTGAATAGACTTCACACCTGGTAATCTCGTAAGGGGTAGCCGCTGGTTATACGCACAAAATCCTTATGCGAGCTTCCGGCCATGACTTACGGGACAGCCAAATGTCAACAAACGTATACATTCTCCTGATTCATTGATTTTTAGTAAATTTCATAGACATATTTTGAATCAAAACGCTGTACGCGCTGGTGGCCTGGGCATCAGAAGGCCCAGGGGCTTCAAAGCCAGATTTGAAAACGTGAAACTGCATGTTCATGTTGTCCTACAAAGGTTTGTATAGACAAGATACCCAGT
Organism: Anodontia alba; assembly: GCA_964016985.1. NCBI lineage: Eukaryota > Metazoa > Mollusca > Bivalvia > Lucinida > Lucinidae > Anodontia > Anodontia alba. The sequence goes on from OZ024831.1 coordinate 72,588,437, forward strand.
TTAATTTGCATCCATATTGAAACAAGATTGAATATTTGCATGCAATGACCAATAACTAGAGATCCATTTGAAAGCCTGTAAAATATACCAAAAAACAAAACAAAAAGAAAACAAAACAAAAAAAAAAAAAAAAACATAGAAAAATGTTCACAGTACACGGATGTCCCCGCTTTGGGGTCTATAAAACTGTGCAAACCTTGCCAAATTAGCTTACGTCAATGCGGGAGCATCTGTGTATTTTGGACACATTTCTAGTTAACAAAGAATCCAAAAATAATGAGAAATGTAAAGTCCTTTGCTTGCCAGGTCAGTAACTCTTAACCATGAGACTAAGAAACTCAATTATGTGTTTTCTAGTAAGTGATTTTCAACAAAGAATAAAAAAATAAGGAGAAATATAACGCCCTTTGCCTGCAAGGCCTGTAACTCTTAAACCATAAGACTAAGAAACTCAGTTTTGTGTTCCCTAGTAAGTGATTTTCAACAAAGAATGCAAAAAGAAGGGGCAATATGAGGTCCTTTGCCTGCAAGGCCTGTAACTCTTAAACCACAAGACTAAGAAACTCAGTTTTGTATTCCCTAGTAAGTGATTTTCTACAAAGAATGCAAACATAAGGAGAAATGTAAGGCCATTTGCCTGCAAGGCCTATAACTCTTAAACCATAAGACTAAGAAACTCAATTTTGTGTTCCTAGTAAGTGATTTTCAACAAAGAATGCAAAACTAATGAGAAAAAAAATAATAAGGCGTGCATCCAGAGTATAAGTAAGGGAGAAAACTCCAGACGGCCAGATGGCCGGACAGAGGGACGCTCAGGCACCTTAGCCTGCAAGGCCTGGAACTCTAAAACCGTATGTCTGAGAAACTCAATTTTGTGTTCTCTGGAAGTGATTTTAGGTTTTAATGCAGCAGTGCCAGTTGCGCGTGGAGTTATGCAGTTGTATAATAACATGTACGGGGACTGACTAGTATAGTATAAACGTATCTTATTGCCTTTTCTTCAAATAATATTTCAAACAATGGGGTCCCCAGAACAAATGCTAAGGAAAATTAACATCTTGTGATACCTTCATTTTGCATAACCAGCGGTTACCCCTTACGAGATTACCAGGAGATCTTATGTCGAAATTTCGAGATAATAAGTCGAAATTTCAAGATATTAAGTCGAAATTTCGAGTTTTTAAGTCGAAATTTTGCGTTATTATGTCGAAATTTCGAGATAGTAAGTACTATTAACAGAAATAAAAGTGTATGTGGCCCTAATGCTCCTTCGTACATTATACTACTTTCCTAAGTATTACTAAGTTTAATATAAATTTAAGATGGTCTTCTCACTGAAGAAATTATTCTTAGCGAGTGTTTGGCTTTTCTTACATACAGTTGCGAATTTTTGATGTACGAGATTTGCCATCTCCAACCTTGGCCGCGTCAAGTATATCGCTTGGCTTTGGAAATTCGCGGACAGCGAAGGTCAAGATCATACTGCGCGTCCGCGCAGTCTGATCAGGGCCTTCGCTGTCCGCTAACAAAATCATTTAACACTAAATGTATTAACGGAGAGCGAAAGCCCCGATGAAACTGAATCTGTCCAGTTTGTGCATGTTTGAAGACACATTTTCGTTTGACATGGCCCAAACTTTTGACATCTCCAGCCTAATGTATGCAACTGTATTGCGTCTTGGATCACAGTAGTTGATGTGACTCAGTGGAAAGACACCACCATGCTTGATGACAGCAGCTGCCGTGCTTAGCTTGTCATGATAGTTGATGAGTTCTCGGTGGAGCGTTTTGCTACTTGCCGACACCTGTTCTTTAGCATTTTGTTTTCTTCTAAACGTGTTACTGACCCAATATTTCACAGGCCGTTTGCCTAGTGAAAACATCATCATTTGATATGTCATACTAGACTGATATCAGTCGTAGATGTTAGTTTTGCCCATGATACCACGCCAAACCGACCAAGCCATATTTTATCTTATGCCACCATACCATACAAGATTTTATTTTATACTGACTCAAACATCTACTGATGAGATAGCTGAAGAGAAATATAGTGCTTGAGAGGAAGGGTACATTTATATTATGTTCTAAAAGATACCATTATGAATAAAATTTCACGTATCATCAGTCTAATATCATATTACTGTTACGATATCAAGATTAGTTTGTTTTCATTATAAGTCGAACTTCAATCGCTCGAACATCTTTGGGGCCGCGGAAGTCTGTTCAAAATACGGGTAGTTCGAGCCATTGAGGGTCAATCATTGCGCCAGGTCAGGAGGCAAATGGGGATAACTTTGAGATATCTTTTCGATCGTCTGTAAAATAAGAGTATGCTAAGTGTATTCGATTCGATTCTAATGAGTATATAGAACATATATGTTCATAATAAAATTAGAATACATTCGAACCTTGTTATCTCGAACTCGCTTATTTCGAATTACCGCTTATCTCGAAGTGAAAATCTGGTCCCTGTTTTAACATGAAACTATGACAACAGGTAACAAAATAATGTGGAAAAGAGGAGTCTTTTCCACATTATTTTATATATATATTTCTAACTTCAGGAGTCAAATTACTTAGTCATTTGTTAAATGTGGTTGTTCAATTTATTGTTTTCCTCATTCTCTCAACTCTGATATGTCGAAGTACTGATATCTCGAAGTATTTCAGCGAGTCCCTTGGAATTCGAGATAACGAGAGTCGACTGCATTTCCTAAAATATCCCTAAAATGTGTTTTCTGGAGATATCGGAAGAATTTCCTAGGGACTCAAAAATTGATTTCGAATCAGGCACAGTAAACGAGTCATCGGTGTTCGAGTCATTGAAATTTTACTGTTTATTGAAAAGCGTACTGTATTATCCATTAATAGTTGGACATGCATACCTGAGCACAGTACAGACCCAGATCAAACTGCTTTAGTTTGTTTGACCCGGGTCTATATCGTTTTGCATTCAGACAGCAGTTTTTAGACATATCACCAGATAGTCAAATGGATTTGCCCGAATTTCGGAAGTACTACTGTAAGGGATTACGCACGGTGAAGAATATATATGAGTCACACCATGTGAAAACGCGTCTTTGTGCATATGTAGACAGCTAAAGCCCAGATCAGCCTGCGCATATATGGAGAGCAAGGGCCCGGAGAATACTTCGCGCATAGGCAGGTGCTCAGAAATTGCGCGTTTTCCATTACGAAAACATGCCTATTCAAATATACTGAAATTTTTACCGCCAAAAAATGAAAAGTTTCAGATGAAAATTTCTGATAATTTTCATATTTCTGCTCAAAACATAGATTGTGAGTACTCGTTAGAACCGCCTCGCCGAGGCGGTTCTAACGAGTACCCACAATCTATGGTTTTGAGCAGAGGTAAGAAAAATAATGTATACCCCTGTAAACCCCAGTTTTACTATATAAAAGTGGGGTTTAAGGGGGTCAGAATAATATAGGTATGTTTTCGTGATGGAAGGCACTTTTTCGCTTGAAGCAGCCGACTAAGGGTAACCATTTCTGGAATTTGCTTCATTGGCTGTTCGCGCTTCGAATGAATTATGAAGAGTATATTGTTGTAATCGCATTGAAAAGTACATGACATTTTAAATGCGTTCTTCCAATTTTGGTGTTATGATATATATTCTTGTCTTCAGCTAGGGAAGAGTGTTTTTCGTACTTTTCAAAAATAGTTATAAATATAGCATTCAAGTAATGAAAATGACAAAATTTAAATTTTACCTACATCTTTTGTGTCTGAGATTGATTGTCCTTCAGTACTTAAATATGCAAAACATTTAAGCCGGTGCCAGAAAAAGATGTCTGTTTGTCTCCTCTGTTTCGTTAAGTTAATCAAGATCTTCACCGTCCGCAAACATGCCGTTTTATGGCATGGAACTTAAAAGCGGGTTGGTCAGATTGGATGGACCTCAAGACGACCTGGGTCTTTGCTAGACGCAGAGAATGTTGCATTCATTTCCCTAAATACACGGTGCCAGGGGACAAGGAAACAACAATTGTTTAAACATACGTAAACAGATAAACTCAGATCGCCCAACGCAGCAGCGCTGTCGGATGGGGCTCCATGCAATTTCCTGTACAAACTCCATATTGCTCATAGAACGTGTCTGCGAAATGCGAAGCCCAAATCAGACTGCGTGAAAACGCAGTCTGATCTAGGCTGCGCATTTCGCACATATACGAATGTCTCTTTTTGCTTGACGAAGCCCAGATAATTAGTATACTCTGTGTTTTTGCAGTGTCTACAAGAACCTGTTTCTATATTATAATTTATTTTGCAAACATGATTTATATGTATATATTTCTCAAGTCTGTATGAAATATTAAGACATTTCGCCTACTTCTCTTGGACAAGAACTGGAAAACAAAGACATTTTGGTCATAATTAAGACTTCCTCAACAACGCTAACAGACAGTTAAACATGACCCGGCACTGATTATACGGTTATTAAAATAATAGCTCCTTCATTGCAAGGATGTAACAAAAAATTAAGGAATAAATTAATTTTTTACAATAACCTAATTTTCAGAAAAAAAAGCTTAATGTAAACGGTATTTAGAATGCAGGAATTTGTTTTGTACTTGTGCAAAATTTGTGCTGACAAAACAACTCTTGACCAAAAGTTTTGTTTGTGAATGCGAATAGCGGTTTGACCAAAGTCTGTTTAGTTTGCCATTTCAAAACATTTCTGTAGAAATCACCGACTTGTTCAAAATAAGTTTAAATTTAAAATAAAATAGTACCTTAGCCGTTACAGCCTGGGACATGAGCGCCGAGCAAAGATTCAGATCAGCCTGCGTTTTCGCGCAATTTGATCAGAATCTTCATTGGGCGCAATTTAGATAGGGATGTAAAGTTTCTTTAAGCTGACAACGAAGATTCTGATCAGACTGCGCGGATGCGCTGGCTGATTGAGGTTTCGTTGGGCGCACAGTCAGAAGGTATGTTGCATGTTGCAGCCCACGTCCGATCAAGTATTGGCACTGATTAATGAAATGCTCTACACATTCAGACAACCGAACGACTTGCTTTACATAAAATTTGAACGTCCATTTATTAAGTTTGAGAGTTTATGTTCCATAGCGATATCATTTGACAATTATCTTTACATACTGAATATTTTTTAAGTTTCTTTTATTGTAATGACAAAAATGAATAATGCAGTCGCATGCCTGTAAGTCTTAAAGTCATTACAACTGTTTTGCCAATTTAAATTGATTTGCCTTTCTGCTGTAAAAACATTCGCAACAGAAGAAACGTCTCTCTCTCTCTCTCTCTCTCTCTCTCTCTCTCTCTCACACACACACACTTTTTTTTTCTTGTTTGTTTGTTTGTTTAGTCTATATTGCAAATATAGTATACTTTATGTACTGTCTGTGAACTAAATATAGGTATAACTAGAAAAAATGCTTATGAATGTGTAAGCTGATCTGGGCATTCATTACGCGTATAGACATCCTTAACCATTTCCACCTGTCAAAGAATATTTTTGTTTGTTTTTAATAGAAAGCAAGCTTGCTGTAGATAAACGTATTCTATAATACAACGGAGAAATTATTCAGTTGTCATGACAATGAATTGTAGGTTATTGCATATAGTATTAATGCCTTTAATGCCCTACAGAAATAAGGGCACTACCCTGCTAGCATTCTTTATAAATCTATAGCGGGCCGTTATCGGCCCGTCAGGGTAGCTGACGGGCCGATAACGGCCCGCTGTAGATTTATAAAGAATGCTAACTGGGTATGCTCTATGCGAAAAGCAAAAGCCAAATCAGCCTGCAGATCTATGTGGCTGTGCTCTACTAGGACCGTCTCTGTCCGTTGATGTGTTCTACAGTGTCCAATGGGTCTGGAAGTGTCCCTTTATATCTACTTAGAGCATCCCAAAAATAGACATTGGGAAACGAAACGGAACCAGAGCTTAGGCTGCATTCTGTGGTATCTTATCAAGGTCTTTGCTTATTTAATTTTTAAAAATTGGTTTAGATTTCTGTATGAATGATCTACCACAAGAACTCAGTCAGTTATGAGTACGCTCACAAAGAAAGGTAACTTGCAGCAGTGTCAGAACTATCGAACCGTCAGTCTCATTAGTCACCCAAGCAAGATAATGTTGAAGATACATGTAATCCAAAACCGACTCCAAACTCAGAAGAAAAAAATAGTTGCTTCAAAAAAGATAATTGCTGAAGCAATTATCCTTTCTTCTGAGTTTGGAGTCGGGGAAGCAGTCACTCCAGGTATGATCCTGAACCACTTATCTGCGGTGTTATTAATTAGGGATGCACTAGTGGCTTTATCGTACAGCCACTGAATGACACGGATCGGGTTGACATTGTGCTAATAGTTCCACACAGTTGCCCATAAGGCTTCCTGCCAAACCCTGACGCAAACGTTCTTGAAGTCTGTGAAAGCATGATACAGATCTTGCTGATTCTGAAGGTGTTTCTCATCTAGGTCTGGACTTTTCTCTTGCCCTTTTCTGCAATTTTTGCTGAGTAGGGGTGCTTTCTGTCACCAACACCGTTTAATATATTTTTCGAAATGATAATGACTGATTCCTAAGCAGACCGTTAGAGGAATGACAATATTAGATGCAAAGTAATTGTCAACATCCCATTTGCAGATGATATTGCTGGAATCACTAGAATGAGTTCAAAGGACTGGTTGACTGTCTTGACATAGTCACCAAAATCCGACCAAAAGTGATGATGAACAACTATGATGAATCCGAGCCTGATACCAGAGTGAATGGTACGAGGCTTGAAAAAAACGAAGACTTTCAAATACCTAGGATTCATTGTATCTGATGATGGCGCAAAACCAGAGATTCTAAAAGAATTGCTTAGACAACTGCTACACTAGCAAAGAATATTGAAAATATTGTGGAAAAGAGGCAAAATTGCTCCTTAGGAGTCTCCTCTTTTCCACAATATTTTGTTACTTTTTGTTAGTTTTACATGTTAAAACAAGATATGGAAAGATGAGAATATCAGGTTCTTTTTTGGGACAGACCCTTTTTGAGAACTGAGGAAAACAATTCTGGCAGAGCTGCTTCCCTGAACATATGTTCATTTTTCTTAAATACATATAAAGCCGATCACTTAATGCTACTGTGTCGTCATTTTATAATTATGCACGTACTGAATTGGCGCAAAAGATGATACAGTTTTTGTTCTGTGATCTGAAGTACATGAATAATAATGTGGTCTTCATTGTAAGAATATAAGTGATGATACCGGGTATAACAGGATTTAATCGCACGAAACCTCACCCTTAATTCTGATGCAGCTCCAAATTATAAATATATGTCTAATCCGCACAGGTGTCCTCTACCTCATCTGTGAAACATCACAGTAAAACATATATAATCGAAAACACTGTAATGAAACAAAGCAAAGGGTCTATTGAAATGACAGAATAATGCTGCATAGTTTGCATAATGGAGAACCTTAAATGTAAGCTCGATAACTGCTCCTGTGGCTTTTGTTGATTATGTATATATTGAAATGACAGACAGACTCTACAAACTTATACTAATGTAACTGTATGGAGAACTGTAAAATAAAATTGATTATCGGGTGCTCCTGTGTCCGTCACTGATTAGTCATCTAATGAAATAGTAGAATAAAATGCCACAGAAAAAGTGGTACGGATGATCATAAATGTAAATTCTGTTACTGAGTGCTCCTATGGTCTTCATTGATTAGTTGTCTCTAATGAAATACTACAAAATGCTATAGAAACAGCGGCATGGAGGATTTTGACTATAAACTCGATTACCGAATGCTTCATGTGGTCATCATAGATTAGTTACCTAATGAAATAGTGGAACGAAAAGCCACAGAAATAGCAGTATGGCTGATCATGAATATATAACTCGAATACTGATTGCTCCTGTGGTCTTTATTGATTAGTTGTCTATTGAAATATTAGAAAATGCTATAGAAAGAGCGGTATGGATGATCATGAATATAAACTCAGTTAGTGTTTGCTCCTATATTCTTCACATATTAGGTGTCTAATTAAATACTAGAAAATGCTACAGAAATAGCGGTATGGAGGATCTTGAATATAAACCATATTACTAGATGCACGTATGGTCTTCGTTGATTAGTTATTTAATAAAATAGAAGCACAAAAAAAAAAACTAGCGGTATGGAGGATCTTAAATATAAACACCATTACTGAATGCTCATGTGGTGCTCAATGATCAATTTGCAAAGAAATGGTAGAACAATGTTACAAAATTGGTGTCTTGAAGAACTTTTCAAAATTCATTCTCAAGCTATGAATGTAACAGTATGAGCTTTTATATCTATGCATCTATGAAAATGACGCAGGAATTTTACAGGGTTTTTTGTTTTACATTATGTAGTTTAAAAGAATTTTAATATAATCAACTCGTTTACTAAATGATACTGTGATCTTTATTATATAAGTACCTACTGAAATGGCAGACAAATTCTACTAAATTTGCAGAATAAAGGCCGAGAAGTTCTGCTGATTTTGTGATATGAGACTGCAAATCTAACCTGAGTGAGGAAACTTCTCTTGTATTGATAATGACGGTCACATACAAAAGATATTTGAATGACTTGTGTTATTGACCACAAATATTCGCAATACATGTACGTGTGAGCCATATCATGAAATAATGTACCTTCGGACGTAGATTCTCAGTGAAGACAGACCAGTCTTCTCATCCGCGCAGTGTAGTCAAGATCATCGCAGAGCGTTCTGTGGATAGCCAGCAGTCCAAGGCATCTACATGCGAGCAGCGAATACCCTAGTCAAACTGATTTGCTGATTTTGCTGATTTGTCTCGCTGGGCTTACATGTCCTAAGGTACGTCATCTCACATTCTGAGTTACATACATGACCGAGTAGCGTCATGTCAAAACCCACAGCTGCAAATGCGGACAGCCTGAGCAGGCTGCGGGCATACATAGTTCGCTTTAAAATACTACAAGGCTCAAATAGTGTCTGGGCGAAATGCATATGCTCAGACGAGACTGCGCACGTGCGCAGTCTCGTCTGAGCGTACGCAGATTGCTCGTCGCTGAAGACGGGCTTTATGGAGACTATGTCAACATCATGTATAGTATAAACTTTATGTACAACTTCGATTAGATATGCCTAATGACAAACCAGTATGTATTAATATACAATTAAGCAGCTATATTTTGCCCAAGGTGACAGTTTATTATGTCTTACCCGCTGACTGTCTTAGCAAGTGTTTATTTATTAGTTTTTTATGAATATTTGGATCGTTTGCCATGTATCTGAACAAAAACTTGAGCAGGTAGGTTGTTTGTGCACACACTTATCACGCTTATGCAACTTGCCTGCACTTGAAATATCAAATATATTTCTGACGTAAACACACGTTAGATTTACAGTCAGACCACAATTTATCTTTACAGAATCCTTTCATCAATTCGTTGAAACTGTTCTTTTCAATTTCATTGATGTGTTCTGAAATGAGTTTCCATGTATTTAAGGAAGGTAAGAATTTATTTGGGAAATCTTGATGTCAAGTTTTAAGTCATTATTTATTACTATTACAAAACCCAGTGAAAACACTTTTTACACGTGTAGTCGGGCTCATCGTGTTTGTGTTCTGGCTTCAGATCGCCATTAAGGCTTTTGCTTTTTTTTGTCATCACAATGTTTTTGTTTATTATATGTGTTTAATTGTGATGTTTCACAGATGAGATAGTAGACTCTATGCGAACCGAAAATATATTTATAATTTTGAGCTGCATCAAAATTCAGGGTGAGGTTTCGCGAGAGAAAAACTTATTTAAGCTTCCCCCTCTCTCCCTCTCTCCCTTTCCCCTCCCCCAACCCCACGCCCACCTAGTAGTTTTTCTACTGACCATTATATCCTGGGTCTCTTCACTTATATTTTTGTAATTCCCTTTAACTGTCGCTCCTGCCAAACACATAACTCATAAGGTAGTCTGCAAGTTGCCCTCACACCTCCAATACGAACCAGTCGTAATAATCTATTTATGCTGTGTGTACTCCTCTACCATATTATTCAGACGGATCCATTTCCAATAGAAGGGATGTCTGGTAAGGTTTCATATTACCAGGTTTTATAGAATCTCCTATATTTGATGCAAACAGTGTACAGCCTGATCAGACGCCGCGTTCTATGGCATCAGGTTTCGATCTACACTGTTTGCCCCTGGCCCTTTGTTGGACGCTAGGCATGAATGGGTTAAGAAATTAATAAGTTGCTTCGGAATGTTCTGAATTATATGAACAACTTCTTCTAACAGATCGATTAATTCAAATAAAATAGAATAGATTTCATTTCAAAATTCCAGCATGCTTTCATTTCAAAATTCCAGCATGCTTTCATTTCAAAATTCCAGCATGCTTTCATTTCAAAATTCCAGCATGCTTTCATTTCAAAATTCCAGCATGCTTTCATTTCAAAATTCCAGCATGCTTTAAAGCCCATGAGGATATAATACAAAATTATATGATGGCACATGACAGGGTTTATGAACATACAAAAACATTAATTCCTTGTATTACATGAAAACATACTTCAAATAAAAAAAAAAAAAAAGCACGGTGACCTTGTGGCTATAATTATGATTATGTGGAGAGGGTGATACCCAATCAAATAAGGAAATCAGCAGATCATAACAGTGGGTTGAGACCAAAGCCAGCTGCGCCAGCGTGCCTTCCCAAACTTATCTATTATTCAAATTGTTTAATAGTAAGTTGAGTCAGAAATCATGAACAGATTTCAAGTTTTTTTGTAAATATAAATTGTGTTCTAACTGTAAACGTTTTAGGACGCAGTAGAATAGAAAGAAAAAAACTGGACGAACACACGAAATTACATAAGAAATTATCCAGACTTAAACTGCACTGCTTTTACATATATGTCCTATATGGAATTTATTTTAATGGCGTAATGGACGCGCCTTGACAACTCCCGCTAAACGTATTAATTAAAGCATAATTACGTATGTAAACATAATTAATTTCTGTGACATAAAATGACGGTATTTACTTTTATTTCTTAAATATGTTATATATGAGTTGAGACATTTGTGGAGGAAACAGAACTGGTATTTTAGAACAAGAAAAAAATAACCATAAATATTCAGATATATTAACTTGTCCTCCTGCAAGTTTTTAATCTATTTAAGGCCGGAAACCCCCAAAGGGGTAATTGGCAAACAGTGATGACCCAGATCAGACGCCACAGGAATGTCAGGCATTATTTTTCACTGAAAATAAATAAATAAATAAATAAAATAATAATATAATGTCGTCTACGACAATTTTGAATATGTTTTATCATGTGTTATTGAAAATCGCCGGGTTCCGAGGAAGTTATATGAAATTGAGGCCGTGGGCAAATGTTGTTCAAACTTGGCAAATGTTAATTCAATGAAACAAACCTCTGCAATCGCTATGATTGCAAGTTTTTTTTTTTTTTTTTTTTTTTTTTTAATATAACTGCATTTAAAAAACATCATTAAAAAGCCTGAAATCATTAAACCAACGCATTTAGTACGTTGCATGCAAAGACGTTATTCCGCGAATAACTAGAATGACAGACGTCAACAAAAGTTTATACCAAATTCTTACTCCGGGGCAAGCTACGGCCCGTTTCGAGGATTTGTAAAGTAAAAGCCATGTTCAAACAGCACGCGAATCTGTCAGTTCGACCATATGCATGGGTATTTATGCAAGAATGGCGCTTTAACCCATTTTAGTCTGGAGACCCCCAAAAGGGTAATTGGCTAACAGTGCAGATCCAGATTATTCCCTACAGAATGTGGCTTCTGATCAGGGTCTCCACTGTTTGCAAATAATTTAGCCATTTTTTTCTCCAGGAATATCTAAATCACATAGCCTAACCTAAAATTGAGATTGGACTCTTCTAATATATACTCGTATATAGTGTGTGTGGGTGGGTCTGTTCGGTCTAAAATGGGTTAAGGGTTAACAAGTGTAATGTTCAGCATTATACGCGTTTACATAACGTTTATATAACGCGTAACAACACTTGTCAACACTACACTTGTCAACTAATGTGTCTGGTTAATAACGATGATGATAATTGAACAGTTTGTCAGAAGTCAGGTATCGTTTACCCACCTGCAGACGTCATTTAGCAGATAAAAAAATAGCTGATGCTTCTGGATGTAGTGCTTTATAGGATTGTATACACTTTGAATCAAAGTACTGGAAACAATGGTGGGTCGTCGCTGATCTCTGAGTGTAGGTTGAGGAAATGGTCCTGAACGGGGACATAGGATAGTTTCATTAAATCCTTGACTTCCTGTAATTTAAGCAAACAGTGCAAACCCTGATCAGACGCCGCGTTCTGCGGCGTCTGATCTGGGTCTGCACTGTTTGCCAATGTCCCAGCCCAGGTTTTACAGATACCCCTCTTTACACTTCCCTCTGACGTCACAGGGACAAGAATAGAGTGGCAATAAATGACCGTTAACTGGATTTCGTACAAACGGGCGTAGACCCTATGTGACTCTGTTGCCCGGCTACGTTAAAAATCTGACAAATGAAATAAAATATCGTACAAACGCATGGTTTGATTTCATTGGCCACTGATAATCACATGGAGAGCATTAAGGATAGTTTGATGTATAGATACTTTGGCTGGCATGTAAACAATCTCAGAAGGGGCCAAACAATTTTGACAGAGGTTGGCCTCGGTGGCTCAGTCGGGTGCGCGTCCGACTGGTGATCAGGAGGTCGCGGGTTCGATTCCCGCCATATCCGGCAACATTTTTTCGTGGAGATTGATCATGAAATATTTTCTACGGTCAATCAGCTGATTCAATGGCAGTTTCAATTTCTGGCGAAAGAATATACACAAGAACTGGGATTAAGCCTGCCCAGGAAAAGTGTGGTTAAGTAAACTGGCCGGCTCGATATGACATTGATGGGTTGACTGAACCGTAAAACGGAAACCAAAAAAAGTGGACAGAGTTGTCTCCCTTGAAAGTATATCAATTCCCCTTAATTACTTCTACTAGATGGCACTGCAAATAGTACCTACTCAGAGAATAAGTTCAGCTTCGTCTGATCTGGTCCAATACTGCTTTCGATGGACTAGATTATTTATACTAGGCACTCATATGTTTATTTCTATAAAAAAAATATACCAATATTAAAGGAATATTTCATACCGCCTATGTATGATTATTGATAATTCATTCGGGTTAGGTGCCACGAGATGTTCATTCATCTTTCTCGCGTGACAGTTATACATCGAAAGATCATAGAAGGATTTTTTTAAAAAAAAACAACCTTTAGTAGATATGTGCTGTATTTTTTTTTTTTTTTTTTTTTTTTTGTCTTATCGTAGCTTTGGACAACGATAATGGAATTTGGCAAGCCCACTAGCTAGAGCTTGTATGCAAAACATAATCAAAATACTCCTAAATGTTGTAGACACACACAAAACAACAACAACTCCAACAACAATTCTGCTCTTGGCCATTCCAAGGCGGTATGTCTGTTCGCCGGTACACTTGTTTTTAAATGAAGTAACATCCAGTCAGTGCCATGAGAGGTTGTGATAAGTGATTCTGACCTTTCCTGCTGATTATCTCCATATTTTTAAGCCCCCACTTTCGAATAAGAAGAAAAGGCATATTGCTTTTGGGTCATTCGTCCGTCTGTCCATTCGTCACTCTTTTCTTGAAAGCAAGCTATCTCGATAATTATTTGACATCACGAAAACACGCCTATATAAGTTTGACCCCCTTGAACCCCACTTTTATATAGTAAAACTAGGGTTTACAGGGGTATACATTATTTTTCTTATTTCTGCTCAAAACATAGATTGTGGGTACTTGTTAGAACCACCTCACCGAGGCGGTTCTAACGAGTACCCACAATCTATGTTTTGAGCAGAAATATGAAAAATATCAGAGTTTTTTACCTGAAAATTTTCCGTTTTTGGAGGTGAAATTTTCTTTATATTTGAATAGGCGTGTTTTCGTAATGGCTAGGACCTTGAAACTTGGTGAGCTTACTGAGGTTGTGGATTAGATTAACTTTTCAAAAACAGAATTGGATTAATTTTGTGAGGGTTATGTCCATTTTAACATTGTCATTTTGTAGAGACACGCGTATAGTTGGGAACATAGTGATTATAAACGCACATTTCTAGTTGTTTTCTCAATGATTTACAAACACACATTTCTAGTTGTTTTCTCAATGATCCAAACGGATCGGAAAAAATACACTGGTGAAAGACGGGAGATGTTTGATATTTACTACGCTCTATGATCTTATTTTCTGCAAAAAACAGGATTTGGTATTTCATGCAAATTGTCTGCATTGGAGGCAATTTGCATGTAATACCCCAATGCAGACAATTTGCATGTAATACCAAAGTCTATTTTCTGGAAAAAAAAATGAGGAAAAAAATCAGTTTGTCGTCTGCTTTATTTACCCAGAGATTTGAAACAGTGATTACTTATCAGTATGTACGCTTATTGTTTATATGGTTTGATTAATGTTTCTACGTGTGTAACTAAGACAGCAGGCTAGCGTGAAAAAGCATTGTCACGGATTCATAATTGGCCTATAAATTTCCAACGCCTCTGACAAAGGACCAACTTGTTTACTGTCAAAATAAATGCAAAAAAAAAAAAAAAAAAAAATGCAAATACAAATACAAATAATTTTATTGGCTTAAAGTCCAATTGCAGGATTGTCACAAAAAAACAGCATTATTTGTAATACAACATGCAAATGCAGAAACGCTACCAAATTTGGTTATGCATAGTGTGAAAAAGAAAAGATGGAATGCATCTATCGTCATGCAAAGAGAACTCGGATTCATCACGAAAACATGCTAATATAATATTGACCCCCTTAAACCCCACTTTATATAGTAAAACTTGGGTTTACAGGGGTATACATTATTTTTCTTATTTCTGCTCAAAAATGGATTGTCGGTACTCGTTAGAACCGCCTCACCAAGGCGGTCCTAACGAGTACCCACAGTCTATGTTTTGAGCAGAAATATGAAAAATATCAACTTTTTATCTGAAAATTTTTGGGTTTGGAGGCGAATATTTTTTATATATTTGAATAGGCGTGTTTTCGTAATGGTCGTATTTATCCAACATATTTGGATACCTTAAACCCGTGCCATACTCATCCTAAAATTTGAATATCTCAATTTCTGTCTAAAGCTGCTTATTGAGTGGCAAACAGTGTAGACCCTGATCAAACGCCACGTTCTGTGGCGTTTGATCTGGGCCTACACTGTTTGCTCACAATACTTGGGCACAATTTGGTATTATGATATAATACGTACAGAATCTAATATTAGTTAAGATGACATTTCAAAAGTTAATATGACATACTATGTATATTGTAACATGATGTTACTCGTGCTGCTCTTTCGTGGAGATTGATCATGAAATATTTTCTACGGTCATTCTCTCCCTTCCGCTGATTCAAGAAGGGCAGTTGTCAGTTTCTGGCGAAAGAATGTGCACAATACTGGTTAACCGCTTAGAGAACTAAGCCTGCCCAATAAACGTGTGGTTAGGTAAACTGACCGCGCTCGACATGACCCCATTGGGTTGACTGGGCCGTAAAACCTCAACACAAACAAATACTCGTGCTGCGCGCTGGGCAAAGTCTTAAACTTTTAGTATTTTGTCTATATTACTTTAATATATTTTCCTGTAATGAAAATATTCGTTTACCGTATATACTCCACGTATTGGGACAGACAGGCCTGAACAAACAGTTTAGATCCAGATCAGACGCAACAGTATGCTCGTTTGATCAGGGTCTGTACTGTTTGCCACTCAACCACAAGTTTCCAGGCACATCAAAAAATGGTAAAGTGGACTTGTTCAAACTTTAGAACTTGTATGGTAAAAATCCAAGTTTTCCGATTATCTATGATCCGGGTATTTAATGTTTGCATTTACCCCGAAGACACGTTTTCTCATGTCGCGGCTCAAATACCGTATTTACCCTTAGTATTCGGACACCTCAACTCCTTACCATATATGTTCTAAAATTTGAACCAGTACAATTTACTACCCGATGTTGTGTCTAAAAATTGCTGGATGAGTGGCAAACAGTGTAGACCCAGATGAGACGCCGCATCTGGCGTTTTCAATTTTCAATTTTTGGAGGTGAAACTATATATTTGAATATGTGTGTTTTCGTAATGGTATACATTTTACACGGGTACATTAGCGTAATGTTACCAATGCCCACTGATTCTATACCCAGTGGGCACGGAACGTTGAGACAACGTCGTATCAAGGTCGATGCAACGTCATGACGTTGCATCAACGTTGATGTGAGAATTGTATCAACGTCATGTTGTATTAACGCCCTCTGATCTGGGTATTTGCAGTTCGTAAAACAGCGTATTTCGTATAGTTTCACTAGACGCGGCCCAGGTAAGCCAACAAAATCATCTAGAGCTAAAAAATAAAGTTAAAATGAGCCGCTGAATGAGAAAATGTGTCTACTGGGTAAATTCAAACAGCAAGGACCAGATCAGCCAGTGGACATATATAGTCTGATCAGGAACGTTGCTATACTTCAATATGTTCTACAGTAATCAATGATTCCATAGGTGGACAGCTTAGAGTGGCGGACGCATATGGCAGAAGACACACTTTCGCGTGGCGCGACCCATATAGTGTACGTTACTAGGCAACTTAGTCGCATAAAAACTGTCCTTTTATTGCGAAAACGCTTATCATTTTGCTTTTTGTTTATTAAAATGCTTCTTAAAGCGTCGTAAAATATATATGAATTTTACAAGTATGCACGAGTTTTGCAGAATTGTATTTTTATGCACTTAACAACCAGGAAATGTTTAAAGACTGAGACAATTATGAATGTTTTTGCAGTCTTAAGTGTATGAGACGCAACGTGCATACCATCGGACATGGGCGCCCAGCGAAGATTCAGATCAGCCTGCGCATTCGCGCAGTCTGATCAGAATCTTCACTGAGCGCTTTTTGGATAGCCAAGGATACAATGTTTCTTCATGCGGACAACGAAGATTCTGATCAGATTGCGCGAATGCGCAGACTGATTTGAGTCTTCGTTTGGCGCACATGTCAGTAGGTACGTTTTCTCACACTATTGTTCGTATATTAACGTCGGGATTATCTGCCAGTGGTGGTCAGATACGAAATACCTAGTAGTAATAATAGTAACATATTTGTTTATTTATGACAGAAAACTCTTTTTTGTGTTTGGAGAATAAATGGTCTTTGTCATGTCTGATGCCTTGGATGAGTATTTTGTCACGTTTCATTGTCTCCAACACCAACAATTCTGTTTTAGTATTATACCGTACCCACGCCTAATATGACCAAAATGTAAAACGAGAAACGCACTTGAGTAGGAAAATATTTTTTCTAATACCCTCTTGCTCAGTGCTGTACTTACCGTCTGACACGAGTCAACCTGCTTCGTCATCTGCATTACGTCAGTGCGTGTTTTCTCATTGTTTGAATGAAGTAAGAATCCTAATTTCAGGCAATTAATTAATTCTTTCACTGTCACAGGCGATAATAATAGGCTTTTGCAAACAGCAGAGATCCAGATGAGACGGCTCATAATATATGCTGTTATATATTCAGTCTTTCAACTTTATGTATAAACTTTTTTTCCAATCAATAGTTTGTTTAAAAAAAAGTATCGACAAATGTAGTCTGAAATTTGGCGTAAAGTAGATCACCGTATTTATGCTAAATATCTGGGTCAGCTTAACTCCTTACTACGCTTGTAGTAAAAAATCAACAAGTCCATTTTACTACAAGTTTATGCTGGTTGAATGCCAAACTGTGTAGACTCAGATCAGACGTCTTGTTATCTAAGCTGGATCTACACTGTTTCTTGCTCAAGTCTTCTGTCAGAATACTTAGTATAACACAAGATCGCTTGGGCGCCCTGTGAAGACTCAGATCAGCTTACGCATCCGCAGAAACTCTGTCGTCCGTCTAAAGAAAGAAGCGAAGCAATGATTCTGATATGCATGTACATTAACACAGGCTGATCTGAGTCATTGCTTGGCGGACATGCGATTTTGTGGGAAATGTTGTGCCCCGACTAACATGTCATTTATTGTCATTTTTCAGCCTTAACGGTGGACTATGTATACACACAAGCCGGTGAGACTGAGTACGAAGGCGGAGGTGGCGGTGGAGGTAAAGGGTCGATTATGTCCGTACGGCCCTCCTTTGAAACCTCTTTTGAAACAAACAAGATAAAATCTTTAGACGTAAACGTCTAAGTACCGGCGCAAATTTTGGTCATCTTTACATAGAGATAAGGGACAAGGGTATACTAAAGTTAGATAAATTTTCAATGTAACAGGTAAAATCGAACAACAATGTGATCCTTTAACTTTCACTGCCACAGGCGATAATAATAGGCTTTTGCAAACAGCATAGATCCAGATGAGACGGCTCATATGAGCCGTCTCATCTGGATCTACGCTGTTTGACATTCAGTCTTTCAACTTTACGTATAAACTTCTTTCAAGCGATAAGTTGTTAAAAAAGAAAAGCAGACGACAAATGTCGTCTGAAGTTTGGCAACGAAAGAGTTAATGTTTGCTTTTATTAAGCTCTATGAAATTTCTTAAAATAGACATTAATCTGCTTATAACACAGTTTGTTTTAAGATTTTTTTTTATATTTGTCGGGATCGTCACAAACCGACGTCCCGGCAAATATAAAACGTCCTTAGTGAGCTAATCCAATAGTCTTCCATATGTAAAAATCCAAAGCTATATTAAGAGACCGGCGCGATTCCCGCGCCGAACGACAACTGCTTTGATAAGGTTTGGACTTTTTTTGTTGTTTTTTTTTTTTTTCAAAATGGCCGGTGCCAGAGTGTAAGTACCAGACATTTCATAAGAATTTTTTTTTTTTTACATGTCCCATCGTGTTTCTATGCATAAACACGCTTCTGTAGCTGTCTCCGGTTTCTTTCTGTTTAATATAAAAAAGAGGTTTCAATGGAACAATAGAATATCAGCGGTTTACATGTTCTTCTATCCTCTAAGTTCTTGTTTTACTAGAAAAGTCTTGGATGGCACACCTATCTTCAGTTTAATTTCTCTTTTCACCATTCTTAATTTGCATGATTTTAAAGACACTTTCTGTGGGTCGTAATTTGAGACAATGTAAATCTTTAACATTCTCTGGGCTAATTCAGCAGATGACAAACTAATGATATTTTTCTTATTTTTACACAGAAAATAGGCTTTGGCATTTCATGTTTGAAATGTCAAATCTATTTTCTGGAAAAATAAGAATAATATTTTTAAATGTCGTCTGCTGAAAATTTTACCTAGCTCGTTAATCGTTAAAACATGTGCATCAGCTGAAACTGACATCAGCCTGTGCATCCGTACAGTTTGATCAGGTTCGTCGCTACCCGCCTGGAGAAGCCTTGGATCTGAGTCTGCGCTGTGCACACGTCATAAGTTACATTGTCTCGGGTTGCAGATCTACATACAGAAATTTTTCTTGTTGCACAAACCATTAGTTTAAATATCACTATTAGTTTTTCTTACTATCTTTCAAATTCTATTCCGTATCTTGAACTGTAGCCTGATCGAATGAAAACTAATAGAATTAATCAAATATAAGTGTGGCGAAAACATGTCTTCGGGCATATGCAGACAGTGAAGGCCCAGATCAGCCTGCGCATCCGCGCAGTCTGATCAGGGCCTTCACTGTCCGCTAACAGAATCATTTGATTCTACAAAATGCATGAATCGAGAACAAAGGCCCGGATGATACTTTGCGCATGTGCAGAATGATCTGAATATGCTCATTTCGCGCATGCTCGAAGACACTTTTTCGCATGACGTAGCCCATATGAATATGTCTTGAGAGCATGCAAATATAGCTAATATAGGCGAAGGCCTGTCTGAATTTGCAAAACGTTGACCAGTCTAACTTTTTTTGTACGCATGTGCCATTGGTATTAATGTATTTTTTTTTTTTTTTTTTTTCAAATAGTTTAAGCACTCTTTTTAAGTATAATATAGACTCTTACGTGAATGGTCATTTCATATGAAATTTATGAAACTAGACTTTGGCGAGTTTCATACATTTCATATGAAATGACTACGAATGTAAGATTCTGTTTATCATATGACTGTATTTAAGGCCGTAGAAGTTTGGGTGCGTTGATCATTTTTGTCTCTAAAATTCACTAAAGTTAACACAGGTTTTAGTATAACGCTGATAGAACGTGGACATAATCAGAAATAGTAACTAATATCTACACATCCGGATACCCAGAGAACCTTCTCATATTGAAAGAATATGTGACATACGCCCAGATCAGTTTTCTCATTTGTGCAGATCGCCAGGTTGCCAGGTAGACAAGCACTCGTGAGAAAACCAAACCTTGTTCAGATTGAACTTGACCCATTTACGTCGAGTGGACTCTTCTACCACAAGTCTTTGGACCGGTCTATTTCCAACAGCAGGGAATCTGGTTAGATTTTATTACTATGTTTTATAGAAATTCCTTTCATTAATGTAAATAGTGTAGACCCTGATCAAACGCCGCGTTCTGCGGTTTTGCGGCGTCTTATGTGCGTCTGCACGGTTTGCCATTTACCCTTTTGGGGGTCTCCGGACTAAAATGGTTTAAAGGCTGTATATGTCATAGGATATCATTCAATTTTGATAAGGTTCACAGTCACAGAGCCTATAGGGATTTAAGGAGCAGTCAGTCTAGTTTTATTGTTGTCTTTCATTACGCATGACATGTCAGTGTATTTTGGGGAAAAATAAGAAAACATATTTCAAAATGTCGTCTGCTGAATCTGCCCAGAGATTGGTAAAGGTTAAAGTCTCCTCGATCTTGAAAAGGATAACAGATTATTTAGTTTAGCCAAAATTGTGATGCAAAAAAAATAATGAAAAAAAAAAACAAAAACAAAAAAAAATCGACAAATTACAATTTTGACTGCTTCTTAAAACACTTTTTAGCACTGTTTTAGGATAAGAGCTTAGTTTGTCGTGTAGAAATAGCTTGAATTAACAATGATGTCTTTGCAGTATTAGGTTTTATGTTTTTAACGCCAGCTTAAAGTGTGTTGTTTTATTTTAACGCTTTCATAAGGGGACTGGTTACACATGGTGGATTTTCCGCCATTTTACTACGAAGGCAACTTTCATGATTTATGTTTGCTTTCCAGCACACCCAGCTCCTTCTGAAAAGGGATCTACTCTGAAAGGAAAGAATTTAGAAAGCAAATTCTTTCCTTTAAGAGTAGACCCCTTTACCGAAGGACATTGGTATGCAGACAAGCAAACAGGAAGTCAAAAAATGTGCCCTTTGTACACACTTTTTAGACTTGACCATTTTTTTTCAGAAGGGAGGCAAAAACAATATTAATGGAGTAGTCTCCACCTGCAGGTGTATCCATTCCCCTTAACCTTGGAGCAATTACTCTCCTACTTAAAAAAATACGTTTTTCTTAACAAAGGCCTATGGCTGAAATACTGTATTAAGAGTAAAGTGGAAAAATGTGTCAAATAAAGAAAGTTTGAGTCTTGAATTATTTTTATTTTCTTTGATAAAATATTTTAGCACTGTATTGTAAATCCTCCATTTCGATTACAATTCTATTTTGAGAGAAATATAAAGTGCTACTGGTTAAACCGAGTCTCGAACCCACGCCGGCTGCGGCTTCGGCTGCGGCCACAGAACCTAGCCATTCAAAGACAAGCGTTATAACCACGGAGCCACTACGCTCGCCAAAAAAAAAAAAAAAAAAAAAAAAAAAAATCAGGTTTCATGGAACAATGGTATACTAGATTTCTCTGAATGACAGGTGGGATAGGGTTCATTTTTTGTTAGGTAAGCGCACTCGTTATACACAGGGAATTCTCCGGATCCTCAGGATACTGAAATGCCAATATTTGTAATTGAAGATTCACACAATTCTCATCAGAGAACTCCAGACTAGGATCATTTCTGATGCATGTACCCTAGAAAAAAACAGTGTATAGGGAGAAATATAAAGTACTGCTGTAGCCCAGCTAGCATTCTTCATAAATCGTTCCGTTATCGGCCCGTCAGGGTGACGGGCCGATAACGGTCCGCTATAGATTTATAAAGAATTCTGGCTGGGAGTAGAACGCGGACAATTTGGCTATAAAGCATATTAGAACAGATTTATTCAGTGCAAAATTTTGATAAAGATAAACAACTTGAAATGGGTTTGAGAACTGCTGCGATCTTAACTTCGCCAAATAATGTAGACTCCTTCATACGCCTGTATTCACTATACATAGCATGAGGCATGTGCATAACATGCGTAACATGAAAAATGTTTGCAATAAAGATATAAAAATATCAAATATTTTGCTTTTTTTTTACCATAGGGACTGCTCTTAAAGAAAAGAATTTACCGCTTCCAAAATAGGGGTTACTCTTAAAAGGAAGAATTTATTCCCTGTTTTGTCATTTTTTGTACCGATCACTTCTTCTTTCGGTACCTTGGGAAGTCTGTGTTTCGTAATTTTGGGCCTTCCTGTGTACCTTCATTTGTCTGTCACTGTTTACACTTACCATAAATTTGCATAAATAATGCAAATTTGTAGATTTTGAACAGAACTCTAAAATAGAAATAGAGAATATCTTCTTATATATTAAAAGCTACTGAGCAATTTTATCATTGTGAATAGGGTAATGTATCACGAGTTGAAAGTCTAGACAAAGATTAAATTTAGATGTAACATGCAAGCCTTTTCGACCAGATTTCGCATTGTCTTTGAGTTAAAAGGGACCGCAACCTTAAAAGGTATTGTGCTTTAAAGTAAAGAAGTTTACAAACAATGAATTTTGACACAAATTTGATCGAAATCGGTGGAAAATTAAGTAAGTTTTAGACAATTGAATATTTCAACATTGTTGAAATGGGTGTCGCCATTTTGAATATATAATAAGATTTCATGAAAATTAAAATTCGTTTCAAAATGGTAGTTATTCTCATAAAGTTGGTTTATTTTGGGGGAAATGATTGCTTGTCACTAGAATTAAAAGATTATAAAAATCTGCAGCAAAATTATTCTTAGAAACACATTATAATTTGGTTTTGCATATTTAATTTGGGCTTTGTGACGTCACTAAGCCTACAATATGGCGGCATCCTTGACAGCCATTTTAAATATATTTAAACCACCATAACTTCCTTATTTCTAGGCCGATTTTAAAAACTCTTGCATCAAATTAAATGGCTTGTTAAGCACTTTACTCCAAAATATACTTACAACTTATATTGTGTTCCCCTTTAATAATAATAATAATAATAATAATAAAAAGTTTAATCTTCGTATCTCCAACGGTTCAGTTTTTGTACGTGTTTCATTAATAATTTTCATCTTGTATATGAATTGTTTTTTTCTTAACTGATTCACTGCCATAGACGATAATTATATGCTTTTGCAAACAGCGTAGATCCAGATCAGACGGCTCATAATGAGCCGTCTCATCAGGAAACTTGCTGCCTTTTGATGCTACCATATTTGAGGATTCTGCAAGCGGAAAGCGAAGGTTATGATTACTGTCCTTTCGACATCTCTCGGAAAGACGTTTTTTGCTTGGCGTTTTATCTTAAATCAAACTATTTTCTACTGTTAGACCAAGGACGTAAATAATACGTAATTTTATACGTCTTTGGTTAGACCATATCTATCAGAAACCAATTGTCTTTTCTGTTTTTGTGGTTTGTCCTCTAATATGTACCCTACAATTATATTTATCGCCAAAAATTGGTCTGACCTATGCAATTGCTATAGTAAAGTATTTTTTTTTTTTGGAATTTTTGTCTTAGAAAATATTTTTTTACTTTTCTTTGCTAAATTTGAATTATTGATGTTTCACAACAATATTGTGAATATTTCAGAAACTTTGAACAAGCAGAACTTGTTGAAAATCTGCCTCCAAGCTACCTATCCTACAAATTTCTGCATAATTTGCATTCATTCTTACTATGGAAAAAAGCGAAAATATTTGTGTTTTTTTTAAAAACCATTGACTAGAATAAAACTTTTTTTGCATAGGTAGTTACGACAAATGGTTTTGCATTAAATCATGACAAATTTTTGCAAATTTACTTCTTCTGTGTAAAGCGCCAAGCAAAAAAAGACTTTCTGAAAGATGTCGAAAGCGCGGAGATGGACCTTCGCCGACCGCATTTTCTTCAAATATACTTACATTATATTTGCAAGGCGCGATCAAATCTAACTTTACATATCCTGTGTCTCATAGCTCTGGATAAAAGGGGGACCAGGTAAATATTGGACATTTCTTCATGGAAGTGTATCATGTGGGTGCCCATAACATATAAACTTATTTTTCCGCGAATGTATCAAAAAAAAATAATCAGTACTTTTTTGTTGAATAAAAGTGCCTCATCTTGAAGCGGTACTGTCCGAACGTAGTCCTTTTCGCATAAACAATCATTCGATTTCGTTGCATACTAGATGAAAGGTGTAGATAGTAGGCATGTCGTGTGCAAGAATGACAGTTCTCACTTTCTTCATTTTGTAGTTATCTCCCCATAATGATTTTTTGGGTGATAGGGGTGGGATGGATTGGAGGATGTGAGGTGTGTGTGTGGGGGGGGGGGGGGGTTACTTATTGTGCGCGCCATAATAATTCCCATTCGCTATGGAATATTTGAACTATATTTGGAAGAGTTGTAGATCGAGTCTAGGAGGCGTGTCGCGTGCAGGAATGACGACTCTCGCTTCTTAGTTTTAAGGCAAATTTTATAGTGGGCTCCATAACTCCAACAGCCTTTCAAATATATCGATGATACTTGGTAGGACTGTACACGAGGCTAAGAAGAACCACAACTCAAGGTGCTACAGTTTTTAGTTATCTCCCCTGACAGTATTTGGTAATAGAAACCTTGGGGATCATGATAACTTAAACATTCTTTCAAATATATTGATGATACTTTGTAGGATTGTACACGAGGTTGAGAAGGCGTGTCGCGTATAAAAACCACAACTCCAGGTGCCACACTTTTTTAGTTATCTCCCCTGACAGTATTTGGCAATAGAAACATTGTGATTATGATAACTCCAACAGCCTTTCAGATATATTAATACTATTTGGCAGGATTGTACAGAGGTTGTAAAGGTGTGTCAAGAACTACAACTCTGTCATGCCGTTTAGTTATCTCCTCTGACTGTATTTGACAATAGTATCAGACACATTTATGGTACTTGGTAGGATTGCACATGAGGTTGAGAAGGCATTTCACGTACAAGAACCACAACTCTAAGTGCCATAACTTTTAATTATCTCACCTGACAGTATTTCCTTTTGGCTGTACCTTTTGATGTCTCTAAATTGCTGGAGGAGCGGCAAACAATGCAGACCCTTATAAGACGCTGCCGGATCTGGGTCTACACTGCTTGCTCGGTAATGTCTGTCCTAATACATAAGGCGAACACGGTATTTCTTTTTCCAAATATTTTTATTGAAATTTTGAACAGTTAGCCGGTCAATCAATTTTCGATATAAAAGTAAAATTTTTGTATGTTAATTGAAATCGAAAACATATTTCATATTAAGAACACTTAACTCTTGCTGAACACGACATGCCCTTAGAAAACAGTGTTGATCCAGATCAGTTGGCTTCTGATCTAGATCTGCACTGTTTGTCATTAAAATGTGAGTTTCTATCAAAAACCCGGATCAAGTAATCTGATTGGCTGGAAATCAGAAGTGGGCGTGGTGTCTTAATTTATTCAGCAAGGCAAGGGTTAATTTATGTAATACAAAAAATTGCAAAGTACAAAATGCCCTTATGCAGTAAGCAAGTAACGAAGGCCCAGATCAGTCTACGCATTACAGTATCATTTGGCACTGTAACATTTATCGACGCACATCGATCTCGAAATATGATCTGGAATTTCACTGTTCAGTTTTAAAGTTGATCAGCTTTTCTAAACTTCCATTCTATTTACTATGACTGATTTGCATAAAAATAATACATCAGTGAAAAGCTTATTAAAAGCTAATTATAACAAAAATGCTAATTTATTGTGAAATTCCACAGACTGAAGAAAAAAAAAAAGACGAGATAGGTACATTTATGTCATTTTCTTGGCAGCATTAGTATTACCGTCAACGGGAAATTAGGGTGTTTTTTTTTCTAATTTTGCAATGTTTTTACTACACGCATTCCTTAACAAGTAAGAGACATGGGCTGCTAATAAAATTTTGTATAGGTACATCATTACTAATCCTTTCATCCCTGGTCGATCCCAGGCTTAGGCAAGGAAAATTTCGGTGTCCGAACACGCTTTCCTTCGTTTCATTTGCAGGCATAACATACATGAAAACAGTAGGCCGTCCGTCGGATCTGGACATTTACGGGAGCCCACCCACTCCCACCCCCCTCCGCTCCGTACAGGGAAAGTCACACCCTGTGCACGTTAAAGAACCTGCGGTCATGCAAAATGGTTACTTGTAGGCCTTCACCTGCAAACCAGAGTGTACAATGTATATCGTCTGTGAGGAGGTTAAGACGTAATGGAAGAAAGAAAGAAAGAAAGAAAGAAAGAAAGAAAGACAAAGTTTCTGAAATGGACTTTTCCATTCTTGAATTTGGACATGTCCACTGCTGCAAATACGAGCGTCTCATCTGGATATACACTTTTCGCACAGGTATCTTTTTCGGTCTGCCGGGCCTAAAAGGTAAAACTCTGTAAAACAGAGACGAATTTAATTTCTAACTACTCACAAAATACATTAAAGTCACGGGATATTTAGTTGACTATTTTTTAGCACCGGAGTTGACATGATCCTCTCATTACAGACCATATTGTACTTTTTACGATGATTAATACATCTGAAATATTTTCTGCCATTTTCAAAAAGGGAAAGCCTCCCTAACTTTTGAAACCTTTCATAATGGGGGTTACTCTTAAAGGGAAAAGTAAGGTTGGAAAATAATCAATCCGAAATTAATGATCTTGACAAAACTTGCATTTTGAGGCAAACCTGACCGAAATTGGATAAAAATTAAGAAAGTTTAACATTTCTAATCTTTTATCAATGGCTCCGCCATTTTGTATATTCAATGAGGTTCTAAAACCTTTCAAAATATTAAATTTAACATTTTAAAAAAGTTTGTTTTTTTCTGACAGAAAATGATGTGGTTTTCAAGCAAAATCAGTTAATATCTACAGAAGAAACTATACATCTATAAGTATAGAGTTGAAATGTTGTTGCAAATAATACTTATTTAGAGTTTGCATATTTAAAAAAGCTTTACGATGTCATAAAGCCTCATGAAATATTCAAAATGGCGCAGTCCATAAAAGCAATTTTGACATTTTCAAATCCCAACAATTTTTTATGTTTCTTCCGATGGCTCAAACTTGCATCAAAATGCATGGTTTGTCAAGCTCTTCCATTTTAGATATACAGTCTACTCTCGTTATCTCGACTTCGCTTATCTCGAATAACCACTTATCTCGAAGGGAAAATCTGGTCCCTTTTTAACATGGAAACCTAACAACAGGTGACAAAATATTTTGGAAAAGAAAAGAAAGGAGCAATTTCTCCTCTTTTCCACAATATTTTCAATATACATGTATCTCTAACTTCAGGAGTTTAATTATATATTCGTTTGTGAAATATGGTTGTACGATTTAGTTTTTCCTCGATTCTGCAAACCTGATATGTCGAGGTATTTCAGAGAGTCCCTTGGACTTCGAGATAACGAAAGTCGACTGTATTCCTCATCTACCTAGCATTTCCCTTTAACAGAAGGAATTTTCTCCCAGAGGGAGTAGATTCCCTTCTTTCTGTGCAACCCCTAGTGTGAAGTGGGGAGAGGTGTGTATTAAATCTACTTAAATCTGTATGCATGAAGGTCACGGTACGGCAACAGCGACATATGGACCATATGATGCTGCCATGTATGGTACAACTACAGGTGGTGAGGTAGAACCCCCAGAAGCGGAGGAAGTTATCTCGGGACCAACTACTACACCAGCCCCCACCACTCCGAAGCCCAAACCTAGGCGCCGTAGACCAAAGAAACAGAGAGGGCCCAAACGACGCCGAAAACCAAAGACGCCAGGTTAGATAATAATGGGCATCGCCAAGCGAAAAATAAGTCTTCGAACATACACAAGATGCGCATGCAGATCCAGATCACCATTCCTTTGCTCTCCATTGATACATTCTCTAGTATCCAATGATTCTGGATGCGGACAGTATAAGCTCTGATCAGACTGCACATCCGCCCTGTCAGATCTGGGCCTTCGCTGTCCGCGCATGCCCCGGAGACATATTTTCGCTTTGCACGACTCTTATGAAACGGTTTTTCAGAGTAGTTGTCTAATGAGCAGGTAGCGGGATCTCTATAAACTGGTGGGGTTTACATATGTATGTGATTTACGGCTTATATATCAAGTATAGTAATAACCAGGAAAGTATAATTTACAAAGTGCTTTGTTCATTATAAGGTTGAAAACGTAAATATGATTTTTGCATAACTTATCTGTAGACAGACTAAACTGACCCGTCGTTTTGACCTTCATATTTACTATTCACCGGAATTCGTCAGCTGTTCAGTTCAGGCATGACTACCAGAAAATCCTGCGTTCCACCCACTTATATAGGTGATACTTTTTATCGCAGTAAACTTCTACTAATAATATTTTAATCAAAAGGTCAAAGCGACGGGCCTATAACAATCAACGATATGCTTCGTTCACTGTACGAAATAAATAAATAAATAAATAAATAAATAAAATACACTGTTTTCCAAGGTTTATCTCTGTCTACAATTGAGATTTTTTAAACAATTTTTATGTGGGGCCTCTGAGTTCGTGGGGAAGATGGTCACGGTCCGATGACTAAGATGGCCCTGACGTCAGGCCCACTGTAAAGAAAAAAAAGCTAAGATCTTCCTCATTTATTACGTCTAATTTTCTTGCAAAATTTTCGCGGCGATTAGGCAGTTTCTTTCGACATACCAGTATCCCATTTCTTAACGCCGAAATTTTAAACCTTAAAATGCCAAGAAAACCTGCATCTGAAAATGTCGTCTATTTATGTCGTCCTAGAGGAGAAGTCTGATCTGGGTCCACACTGTTTGCAAAAATGACTTTTAAAATCATAAGCAAGCGACAAAGCAGACGACAATTGTTGTGATTGGCAGTTTAAGGGTTAAACATAAAAGAAGCGTGTCAATATACAGGAGACTTACAATCTTTAAACAAGCGTTTAACACTTTCCATGCCAAGGCCAAATTCAGCAGACGACAAACTGATAATTTTCTTATTTTTCCTAGAAAATAGGATCTAAAACTTCATGCAAGTTTTCTCCTTAGGGGACAATAAGCATGAAGTGTCAAATCCTTTTTTCGAGGAAAAATAAGAAAAAAATATTTTAAAATGTCGTCTGCTCAACTTTTTACCCAGCGTGCACATTGTTGATGACAGCTGCTATGATCAGAAATTAACCTGAAATGGGGAATTTTGGCAAAACAAAAGGTAGAACAGGGGCGGATTCAGAGACGTTCCGGGGGATCAGTTGACTCTCCCTTTGACTAAAAATTTCTGGGTGAGTGGCAAACAGTGTTGATCCTGATCAGACGCCGCGATCTGCGTCTGATCTGGGTAGATACTAATTGCTCAGGCCTCTGTGTCCGAATACGTAGAGAAAGTACGATAGTTTTATCAAATCGAACCCCACTAAGAAATCATCCTGGGCCCGCCCCTGTAGAAAATAATAGACTCGGGTTTGATCGGGTATGCTCCAGAATCGCATCACTTGCTTTGTTAGTAGAAAGGCTTTGATTCATTACGAAAACATGCCTATTCAAATATGAGGAAAATTTTACCACCAAAAATTGAAAACTTTCAGATAAAAAAATTCTGATAGTTTTCATATTTCTGCTCAGAATATAGATTGTGGATACACGTTAGAACCGCCTCGCCGAGGCGGTTCTAACGAGTACCCACAATCTATGTTTTTAAGCAGAAATAAGAAAACTAGTGTATACCCCTGTAAACCCCAGTTTTACTATATAAAAGTGGGGTTTAAGGGGGTCAAAACTATATAGGCGTGTTTGCGTGATGGTATTGGATGCGCGTGGTAGTTTTTCCAC
Organism: Anodontia alba; assembly: GCA_964016985.1. NCBI lineage: Eukaryota > Metazoa > Mollusca > Bivalvia > Lucinida > Lucinidae > Anodontia > Anodontia alba. The sequence goes on from OZ024831.1 coordinate 72,618,648, forward strand.
CATTTTTAGAAGGAAGACAACTTTTGTGACTTCCTTTTTGCTTTTCCCTCATCAAGTCCCTTCTGAAAAAAGGTCCACTCTAAAAGGAAAGATTATACTCCTAAGGAGAGCAAACTGATGCCTGTAAAGTAGACCCATTTTCAAGCCCAAATCCAAACTTGACTGAGTTGTCTCCCATGAAAGTGTATCCATACCCCTTAGATTTGGAAAAATGGCCTTCCCTGGGTAATTATATTCTCGTTTTGTCTTTCAGCTCCAACCCCTGCGCCGACAACTACTACTTTGCGGCCGACGACACCGAAACCGACCACAAGGCAACCACCGACAACAAAGGCACCACCGACTGACAATGGTAATAGATACATTTGTTTCGCTTGAAGATACATTTTTCCTTTTGGTTACACATTGGATTTAACTCATTGTGCCTAGCGTCCTATAAAAGGAACATTGACACACAGTGTAGACCCATATTAGACACTGCAGAACGCTCTTTTAACGACTGCACTTGATACAGTCGAACTTCAATGACTCGAACATCTTTGGGACCATGTAAACTTTTTCGAGACATGGATAGTTCGAGCCACTGAGGGCCAGTCATGGTGCCAGGTCAGAAAGCAAATGGCGGTAACTCAGGGAAGTCTTTACGATCTTCTATACAAAAATGGTATGTTGAGCGTACTCATTAGAATCGCCTCGGTGAGGCGATTCTAATGAGTACACACAACATACAATTTCATGATAAAATAAGAAAATTTCCATAAATATTTGTTCTCTGGAACTGTCAGAAGAATTTCGTACGGACTCAAAAACGAGCCATTGGTGTTCGAGCTATTGAGGGACGAATGTTAATATTCATGCTTAATTCCCAGAAAATGTAGAATAAGTAAATTAGCAAAACTTAAACGATTAGTACTCTTGATAATTATTTTAGCAGACGACATTTTGAAATATTTTTTCTTTTTTTTCCCAGAATAGAGGTTTTGAAGTTTCATGCAAATTGTCTCCAACAGAGACAGTTTGCATGAAATCTCAAATCCTATTTTCTGGGGAAAATAAGAAAAACGCCATCAGTTTGTCATCTGTTGAATTAGTCCAGAGAGTGGTAAAGGTTAAGCTTTAACTTCAGTTTACCACTCTCCGGCTAATTCAGCAGACGACAAATTTACGACATTTTCTTTTTTTTTTTTTTTTTTTTATTCCCATAAAATAGGCTTTGATATTTCATACAAATTGTCTCCTATTTTCTGGGGAAAAAAGAAATTTTATTTCAAATATCGTCTGCTGCATTGTCTACCAAGCATGCCAAACGTTAAGTGTCTCAATATAGCAGCTACCATATATACCCTGAAATTTGGATCACCTAAACAGTGACCTACTTTCGAACTCCATTTTACGATCCGCTATTGGCACATCACTCGTGCTAGTAAGAATAAAATCGGCGGAAAACGAAAGGAAATACCACTTGCACTGTTAAGGCACCAGTTCATAGACCCAGGTCAGAAGAAAATGAAGTAGGATAAAGGTTAATCTTTGACGGAGCTTTATTATTCTCTATTCTGTTCGTATCTACCAGTAATGACACAATACAGCTAATAAAGACTGTACGAGTATATAAGGTCTATGTCTAGCAGTAAAATCCCAACGCACATTTTTACGAGCACAGTATTGCACTTCATAATTAAATGGTGATAAAGATGACAATCTGACAGACTGATTTTTATGCGATTTTCGTGGATTGAATCACGATACAATTTGGAAATGCATTATGCAATCTCCACAGTGCACATTGTATGTACTATATCTATCGTACACTATACTATATCTATCGTAGAATATCCCCAATAAAATGTATTTAAAAAAAGCCCCAATAAAATGTACATGTATTTAAAGAAAGCCTGAAATTCTGTAGTCCTCTACAACAGATTAGGGACTACCAAGCACGTGCCCACTTTTATATTTGGTATATTGATGAAATAAAGCAAGTACCCCAGCTAGCATTCTACGTAAATCTACATCGGGCCGATATAGATTTACGTAGAATGCTGACTGGGTAAAGCAAAATGTATGTTAAGTATCCAAGATATATGCATACCCTATCAGGAAAACATGCCTATATAATATTGACCCCCTTAAACCCCACTTTTATATAGTAAAACTGGGGTTACCTGGGGTACACATTATTTTTCTTATTTCTGCTCAAAAACATAGATTGTGGGTACTCGTTAGAACCGCCTCTATGTTTAGAGCAGAAATATGAAAAATATCAGAGTTTTTATCTGAAAATTTTCAGTTTTTGGAGGTGAAATTTTCTGTATATTTGAATAGGCATGTTTTCATAATGCAATTTACCAATTTAAGTGGAATCTGCTATCACAACTCTTCGGACCAATAACAGAGTCTCTGGTTATTTTATACTATGTTTTCTAGAATTTCCTGTATATTTGATGCAAACAATATAGACCCTGATCAGATGCCGCGTTGTGTAGCGTCTGATCTGGGTCTGCACTGTTTGCTAACTATCCTTTTGGAGGTTTCCAGACTAAATGGTGGCAGGATAGGCGTACACATAATATTCACTTCGGATGTCGGAAGTATTCTGTTCTGAATCAATTCATACATTATTTGCTAATTCGTATTTATGCTACTATTATGTTAAGATGTCCAATAATCTATAATGAGGTTGTTTTGTTTAGGTCGAGGACGCGGACAGGACAGGTACGCTTGGCAAGGAGGGCGCGGTCAGGACAGGTACGGCGGATACGCGGGAGGTCCAGCCGCAAACCAACAAAATGGTTATAGTGCTCATGGCGGGTACCAGGCAGGCGGAAGTTCTAACGTGCAAGTGAGAGTTGTTGCCACGGAAGCACCGACAACTAAAGCGCCAACACGTAACAAATATCCGTATCAGGCACATTCTTGTCCAAAGATGGATGTTGCTACCTGGGAAAATGAAGTTGTAATATACGATAATATCAACTGTGCAATGTAAGTTGATTATTACTCCCTCCCCCTTCTCTCTCTCTCTCTCTCGCTCTCTCTCTCTCTCTCTCTCTCTCTCTCTCTCTCTCTCTCTCTCTCTCTCTCTCTCTGTTTGATATCTAAGGCGACTTAACGCTCTCTCTCTCTTTCTCTCTCTCTCTCTCTCTCTCTCTCTCTCTCTCTCTCTCTCTCTCTCTCTCTCTCTGTTTGATATCTAAGGCGATTTAACACTTAACACTCTGGGTAAAATTTTCACCAATGGTGACAATTTGCATGAAATGTCGAATTCTGTTTTCTGGGAAAAAATAAAAAGAAAAAAATATCATGAAATTCTCGTCTGCTGAATTTGCCCAAAGAGTGGTAAATATTAAGTCAACAAATGTTGTTTATTTCCCCGTCGTACAATTTATAAATATGTGCCTTTACTACTATATTTGGCCATTTTCACAGAAAAAATGGTTTTTAAAGGGGAACGCAATGTAAATTGTAAGTATATTTTAGAGTAAAGTGCTTAACAAGCCATTTATTTTGATGCAAGTTTTCAAAATCGGCCTAGAAATAAGGAAGTTATGGTGGTTTGAATATATTAAAAATGGCTGTCATGGATGCCACCATATTGTAGGCTTTGTGACGTCACACAGTCCAAATTAATTATGCAAAACCAAATTATAAAGGGTTTTAAGAATTATTTTGTTACAATTTGTTTTATAATCTTTTAATTCTAGTGACAAGCAATCATTTCCCCCAAAATAAACCAACTTTATGAGAATAACTACCTTTATGAAAGGAATTTTAATTTTTATGAAACCTCATTAAATATTCAAAATGGCGGCGCCCATTTCACCAATGTTAAAATATTCAATTGTCTATAACTTACTTATTTTCCAGCGATTTTGATCAAATTTGTGTCAAAATTCATTGTTTGTAAAGTTCTTTATTTTAAAGCACAAAACCTTTGAAGGTTGCATTCCCCTTTAATCTTTGAACGAGATTTGAAAACGGGCGAAGCAAATGCGCTATCCAAGAGTGTCATGATGACTTACTGCACAAACTTATGACTGTTGCTTATAAGTCGATTTTCTTTTACAGAATATTTATCGATATGAAATGATAGGATGTAGTATAGCTATTATTAACAGACCCCTTGCGTGTAAAGGTTTTTATCAATATGTGCGACATCGCTGGCTGATCTGAAGTTTTTACTGTTTTTATATTCCCCGAAGACACCTTTTCATGGGACACCTGACTTCATTATTCACCCATTTTAGACTGAATAAACTTCCAAATACTGTATATTGGAAGAGTCCAATTTCAATTTTAGGTATGTCAGGCTGTGTGATTTAGATATTCCTAGAGAAAAATGATTAAACTATTTGCAAACAGTAGAGACCCTGATCAGACGCCGATCTGGGTCTGCACTGTTTGCGAATTACCTTTTTTGGGGTCTCCTGGACCATATATAGTTATTTTGAAACATTGTCATAAATATATCATACTAGGTAAAGATAGAAAGTTTTGAATTTTTTACGACGAATTAATAGTCATAGAATGAATTCAACCCATAAGTAAGTGTCATGAAACGTGGGAAAATGACCTTATCACATATGGGGTAACTGTAGTCCAGATAAGCATAGGCAGTCGTATATTCTGATCCGGATTCCATGCCCTGCTTACAGAATCAATGGATTCGGTGGAATATACCGATGAAAAATGCCTTGATCAAATGCACAAATTGATCTGGGCATGCGCTCTTTGCATGTAAGAGTTCTTTCTCACGATGTTTATTATATAATTTATATAACCCTTTAAGTGCAAGTCAGAAATGCAACAGATGCCATTTTTATTTTTTGTATGTATAGTTTCAGAACAAATAAGGCTTGACAATTAATGGAATTTATTTACCTAGCCTAGTTTTCTCTGAATGATAATAAACAAGAAACATCTTCAAAAACGAAGATGAACGACGAAGAGTAGTAGGATATTATAACAGAGGTTCTTAAAACGAGATCTACTCTACACTTGAAAGTTTGATAGTTTTCTTATCAAAGACACACGCCACTCTAGGAATATCTACGCACCTTTTTTCGCGCGATAGCTTCTTTTCATCATTTAGACATACCGCAATATAAAACTATAGAACTAGAGATGGTGTTTATGAGACCATATGCCACAACTGCAATTTACACAATGATCCCTGATTGCTTGCAAAACCATGAACCTAGCTCTGAGGGTTTTTAATATCAAACAAATACCTAACCTTGAAAGGGGTGCATAATTTGGTCAAATATTTATAAAAGGTCACCAAAATTTAATCAGGTCACATTGACACAGAAGAAATTAAACATGCCCCCTCTACCCATACCTGCTGCAAGGACAGCATGCCTTGCTCGCTGCAAGCCAATATCAGGTGGATGCCCTGATGTCTTGCGTCCAACTAATATTGGCTTGCAGTTTGGCAAGGCCTGCTGTCATTGTAGCAGGTATGGGTAGATGGGGAATGTTTAATTTCTTCTATGTCTTCACTTTCATTCATTTTCCTCTTTCTACCCTGTCCCTCTCTTAAATCTCCTCTACTATCTCTTCTATCTCTCCTCTCCCTTTCTCTGAAAGACGACACAAAATTACCCATAGGGTTTGACGTGTCGTTTAAACTCAATACAATCAATCAAAACCACCGCTTACAAAATTTAATTAGCCTAGCTCAAGTGGTTTCCTAGATATTTTGCTTACAAGATTTCCATTTGCTAAAATGCGTAAGCTTGAAAAGGGGCCTAACTCCACGATGAATGATCTAACAGAAAAAAAAAAAGAAAAGAAAAATACAGGTCAACTAATTCTTATAAGCATTGCATATATTAAATTTTAAAATCGTATCAAAAGATATAAGAGGTTTCAAAGGCGTGACGTACGAACGTACGGAAGGACGGACGGAAAAGCCCAAAGCAATATGTCTTCCCAACTTCTTCGAAATTTGGGGCATAATTCCTAGGACGGCTGATCACCACCTTTCTGTTGCGGTCTCTTTCTGTTCATCTGAACATTCTGACTTGCAACTGGTTCAACGTTTTATGATGTACTCAAGCCAGAGAGCATTTATAAAACGTTGAGCCAGTCAGAATGTTCAGATGAACAGACCCCACTCAAACCCCCATTAATGAGATAGTAATAAGGGAAAATGATCAAACACTGCTTTTGTTTTTAAATGTTAATTTTGTTAAAAGGTTTTAAATCTACAGAAAAAACAAATTAGGTATTTCAATCATTTCTCTGGGTATTAAGGATTTTGGGAAATGTGCATACTGCAAGATAGTGTAAGTTATTATATTCTAGAGCAATAAAAGTAGTCCGGTGAAGTCGTTTATATGCACAGGTTATCTACTGATAGGCAATAATGTTATGTAACTTCCCAGATGGAAAAAAGGGAGGAAAACTGGTAAATTTTCAGTAAAAGGTGTGAAAGTCATGAGCTGTTTCAGAAAGTTGGTGCCTGACTATTGCTGTCTGTGGTCCCAATGTGGTTTTCTTTTGCACTAGCTTCAGATGGCCATTGAGCCTGTGCTTTCTGTCATTTCAGTTTTCTGATTATTTGTGTTTAGCTTTGATGGTTCACTGATGAGGTTGAAGACCATCTGCGGAAAGAACACATATTTGAGCCAGCGCATGACAAAACCAACAAAATGGCATGTGCGCCCAGCGAAGACTCAGATCAGCGTGGGCATCCATCCAGTCTGATCAGAGTCTTTACTGTGCGCTCAATGGGTAGCTAAGGACCAAAGCTTTCTTGATGCTTACAGCGAAGAGTCTGATCAGACTGGGCGGATGCTCAGGCTGATCTGAGTCTTCGCTGGGCGCACTTGCCATTTGGTAGGTTTTGGTCAGGCGCTGGCTAATTTGAAATTTAGAACTGTATCAGAATTATGGGTGCAGTTTCGATCGAGTGGAACCATTTTAAGAGATCCATTAATTGTTTCTGCTGAACTTTCCAAAGTTGCTCTCCGTTTCAGTTCTTTGCTTGTATGTTGATTCTTGCAATTGTGCCACTGTGTCTTGTCATTGTTTATTCCTCAACGTTTCTCCCTTTGGCGCCTCGGAAAAGCTGTGTTTTGTGTTTGTGGCTTTCCCTGGGTAACTTTATTTTTTCTTTCTGTACTATAGTAAAAGGTATTGCAAGTTTCAGTTGTTTTGCTGATTACTTGGTAATAAGTGAAAGTAATAAATTTCGCTTTATATGCTTCATTACAGTAGTCATATCTTAAGAATGAGGCATACGAATTTTTGTGTGATCAGCAGCTACTGAAACTCAGCAAGGTCTGATAGACGAAAGGGGTACCCGCTCAAACAATTCCACTTTCGGGCACTTCCTGGACTTTTCTCTTACCTTTTTCGATAGCACCTAAGGGTCACCCTACAAAAAAACCCTGCGACAGTCATTGCACAAACCTGCACAATCTGGTACATTGTCAGTGTCCGGTCTCTTTATCCAGGGGATGGACATGTCAGGTTTTCAGTATATGTTCTCACTGTAATCAGATGCAACACGCATGGAAGGAGCATTCCTGTCGAAGTAAGGGTTCGCGTAATCGACAATTTTGAAAATGGGGCCAGCGTAGAACAAATATTGATATTGTCAGGACAGTCTGAACACTATGGACCTACACAGGTGTTTTGAAGGCAGATAAGTTCTTTGTGATATTGTTTAATCTTTATGATTTTTCGTTTTGCAGTTTCATGCTTTAAAGAATATAATAAAGCGAATCAGTTGTGGATCAATAGCTGGGTTTTGTTTTGCCCATTTAGATTGTGTAAATGTAGTCGATTTATTAAACTGCTAGCAAAGGGCGAAAGTGCATGTTTTCAGCAACTACCCTTTTAGTCTGTCAGACCTTGTAGAACTTCAGTAGCTTCTCGCAACAAAACATTTCCTATGCCTCATTCTTAAAATCTTAAGATCTGAATGCTGTATTTAAGCATATAAAGCAAAGTTCCTCTCTCCCACTTATTACCAAGAAATCACTAAAACAAAATTAAAAGCAATACTTGTTTTTTCCGATAGTATATTTCTGTTATAGCATCTCCTCAGGTCAGTAACTTTAACAATCCTGCCAAACATCTTAGACAGGTGTGCCAGTAAACCACGCACGGCGTGCGAGCGTGCGTGCATTCGAACACTGCTAACATAGAATGTGACACATATACAGGCTAAGCATATCAAACATCCCATCATCTTGACGTTTTTGGCATTATCTGATTGTCTAGCAACTACTGACTCGTTTTGCTTTAACGAGGTCCATAGTCCATTATGTGTTTACGGCAGTCGCTGTGAGGTCATATACTTAAGAAGGCGACCTCCACGATTTATAGATACATTATTTTGTATTCTATTTTATAGTACTGATGAAGACCTTTATTGTATAATATATAGAGGATATTACATTTGTGGTCATTTCATATGATTTATGAAACGAGCCTTTCGTCCAAGGACGACCAAAATCAGCCTGTCGCATCCACGCAGTCTAATGACTCTTCATTGTCCGCATGAATAAACTTTGTATCATTCACTATCCAAATTACGCCCAGGGAAGATTCTGATCAGCCTGCGCGATGTGCAGGCTGATCTGAATCTTTGCAGGGCGCACATGTCCGAAGGTACGTTTTCTAACGGCTCAAATAAAACATTTCTGATTCTCAACAAAACATTATTGCGTCCTCGCCGAGTATCTTTTTCAATAGTTCTAGCTTTTACTACATGTGAAATAAATCGAAATTTAATTAGATGATTATTAAATAAAATCGTTTTACTTATCCTATCCTTAGTACATAAATAATACCAAATTAATATTTGCTTTTGATGTTAATAGTGAATGTAATAATATCACCTCTCTGCCTAAAAAATATGTAAACAAATGTTTCTACTTAGTTTCATTGACGTTATAAATTCATTAGTGCGTCACCCATTTGCGCAAAGTTTTATGTCTTTTGGTTAAGATGTTTACGTACTTTGTCTTTGTGTCGACTTAAACGCATCATTCAACAGAGTAAGCAAAGATAAGTAAGCATGTCTACGCGGATCCACAGACTGACCTCTGTCTACCAGTTTTGCACATGTAACGTCACTTGGGAAAGATCTCTTAACACGAAGGACAAGATTATCAAAACCTTTGATCCCAGCTTACAGAAACAGTGGATTCTACATAAAATCACCATAGAGAATCTGACCAGACTATGCACAATGAGCAGACTAAATGGGTCTTTGCATTGCGCATATGACATATGGGACCTTTTTCACCAAATGCAATAAGGTTTCGTTCACACCTCTCGCGACACGAACTTAAGCTCGTCTTGCGTATTCTGTACACTACATCACAGACACTACCTTACACGTTTTGATAAAATGTTTGAATTGTGAGTTTTCACTGATGAGATAGAGGAAACTATGCAGCCTGAACACATATTTGCATTTTCTGTCTGCCTCAGAGTTAAGAGCAAGGTTCTAATCATGTAAAACCAGTTTAAGTGCCGCATACCCAGTAGTTTTTTCCACAGACCATTCCGAGGCGGTTCCGCTGTTACAGTTCTTCTTTGTTTGTATGTTTGTGATTGCTTGTTATTGTATTTTTCTTATTTCGGTGCCTGGAGAAGCTGTTATTCGTGATTGTGGCCTTTCTGTGCTTACTTCACTTATATTATTGAAATGGTGATCATTCATACTGTCTGTACACTCCTCCTCTAACTTTACAGGCGATATAAATCAGACTTTGTCCATGGTAGTTGGGTAACGATAATGAAGAATGATTTTTGGTATTTGACTTCGACCTTAAACTTGCTTTCTCACCTATAAACTTATCAATCATTATGAAAAACAACTCATTATCAAATTAGTTAGCAATTAACTGTCACTGATACTTTTGATATTTTAATACGACGGATGGTCAAAAAATAAAATGAATAATTTCATATTTACCTATTTCTCAGAAAGAATGATTATCTCCATGTAAATAAATTTATCTACCGCATTACGGTAACAGGTCTATGTAATGTGTATCCCTCGTTCAACTACAATATGAAGTGAAAATAGGGCTTTGCAGGGGTCTACATTTTAGGCAAGTTTTCAGAGGTTTACATTTTTTTTAATTGTTTTTATTTTCACCTCTAATACCAAAAACTATATAAATTTTAAGTCTTAATTTGTTTAATTACCGAACTATTCCTCTCTTCCTACATTATATTAGCAATATTATGACAAAACCAATCAAATGGCTTGTGCTCCAAGCGAAGACTCAGATCAGCCTTGGCATTCGCCCAGTCTGATCAGAGTCTTCGCTGTGCGCTCAATGGATTGCTAAAAACCTAAGCTTTATTCATACGGACAGCGAAGATACTGTTCAGACTGTATGGATGCCAAGGCTGATCTGAGTCTTCGCTGGGCGCACATGCCATTTTCGGTTTTGTCATGAGTGAGTCATATGATGACAATGTTATGACTTACATAGCTCCAGATCAGAGTGGTGCCAAGACAATTGTTTGTTGTTTTTTGTTTGTTTTTTTGTTTCTGCTTTTTTCCGATGACCTCAGTGAAGAAGCTGTCTCGTGCAGAGTTGCAAACTAGAGCTGCTTTCAAAAACTGTTTTCAGTTCGTATGAAGATAGATGTTTTATATCAAATCAAACTTATTTCAGTTTGATCAAAGAATAAGAAAACGTTTAAACACATTCGGTTTTTTAACATCCCCCGTATTTTAAAGTCGGACATTAAGTTTGAATGAACATTGGACACAATAAATACTATTAATATTTATTGGTTTATGTATTTAAATTTTTGTCAACTTTGATATATTTAGATCGATGGCTTAGGTAATGACATTTATACCTGTAATACACAGTTCAAGTGAACTCAGTAGAATCATACTATACCAAACGTTAAACCACATTAAATACTGCACAATGTCGACAGGACTGCATTCATGTGTGCAAATTACTCGCGATCGTTTTGCTCCTGTTGGCGCTCGCCATTAGGTACAGGAATCCAAGACAAAACATTCGCTATTATTTTGCACTTCTTAATGCAGCCCTGATGTAATATATGCATCATATGTGTCAGTACATCAGCTGCTGTTTCACATTAAATGAACTGCAACGCCGGAAAACGTACCTTCGAACATGTGCGCCCAACGATGAACCAAATCAGCCTGCGCTTCCGCTTAGATATGTATTAAGTAATACCTACTATGTTTTTTACAGTATAAAGCTGCATATTTTGCATTATAAAATATTTAACAAAACGTCAGTTTTTATGGACAACAAACGACCTGTATACCAGCAACAAATGTTTACAATACATGCAGTACATTAGATATTATACAACAACAAATAATCCATTTTATCTAATGATACGGTGCATGAATTGTTATAAAAACAACAACAATGTTACAGTGCAACATATGATACAGTGTATAACATTTCATAAAAACAGCAAAACGCCAGTTTTCTAGAGAGCAAACGGCCTATACTTCAACGGTCATACAACGACGCAAAAACAGTGATGCAGTACATTTACATTAAATATTATTTTAATAAGTAATAATGTATTTCATCAAATGATACTGTGCATGAAGTGTACAAAATAACAAGAAATGTTGCTATGTATCAAATGATACACCACATGGAATTTTATAAATGATATAATACACATAAAATACTATACACTCAGAAGTAATGCAGTTCATCACTTGATTAGGTACATGAACTTTATGCAACGATCAATGTTTCACTTCGTCAAATGATGCCGGATATGGGTGTTATAAAACAGGAATACATGTTACCTGACATTAAATTATACAGTACATGAAATGTTATGCAACAAAAAGTATTATTGCATAAAAAGCAGTGCCGCACGTTATTAACAGCCGTACATTAACCGTCGAAAAGCTGTGTATTAACAAGGCAATTCACGCGCTGTTAATACACGGCTACGGAACTTTCAATATGATCGTACCGGGGCCACTGCCGTTACGAGATGTGTACTGCCCGGCCCTAGAACGAGCATAGTCGGTAGAAATTACGTTCGCGAGACATCGGTGAAAAGGCGAAACAAAATAGTGCAAGAAATAACGCGAAATATAGCAAATGTTTATAGTTTTATGCAATAATAGCGATCGAACATGGTTTTTCAATGCACAAACATTCGCCAGGTCCCTTGGGAGGTGTTGAAAACCGCGGCCTTCCACGGGACCTGGCGAATGTTAATGCATGGAAAACCATGTTTGATCCCTATATTGTGCGAGAAGGAATGCAGTAGCTTGGTTTTAAAATGCAAAGACTTTTCTTAAAAGTAATATAGCTCAGCTTATAAGCTAACTTTAAAAATATAATGAGAAGAAGTAAATTCAAACAGTGAAAAACGTAAATTTGCTTCAAGTTTGATTGCTTCCCTACTGTTAATGATATGTTTTTTTTATCTATGAGTTCCATTATATTTTCCTGTTCAAATGATCAGGATAATTTTGATAATATTTGTAAAACGGCAATGCACTTAGACACTGTTGTTTTCATAAAATAAGAAAATAAGCCATCTCCGGTGCATAAGGTGCTTTGATCCTAAATATTCCATAACCGGGGCAAACGGTGTTGACACAGTACAGACTTTATTATTGAGCTTCACATTTTAGTCACGTTATCAGGTAATTATATTGACTGTAGCTCTCGTTAGCTCCAGAATGTTCTGCTCCCTTCCCTCCCCCCCCCCCCCCCCCCCAGCCCTTCCAACCCCCCCCCCCACACACACACACACACACACTCCGCGACCCTTGGAAAAGTACGGCAGGGCGTTATGTCGTTCAATTTTTTTCAGAATAATTACATTAAACTTACGTTCGCGTGTAGCTTTTGTGGCCAATTTATTCGCATGCACGTGTTTGGTCCTTTGATACAGACAGTGAATTAGTTTACACATAAAAGGTATTACATGTATGGGCAATATTTTTCCTTTTAAAAATAATAGGATTTGATATACTGTTGTTTGTACGGTGTCACGCTCCTAGATGGGAAGGGGAATGGGGAACCCAAGTCGGATTGAGACAGCATTTACTAGAAGTTGTCAAGTCTTTTAAGATATTGTCAGTTAAATGCCTACTACAGCAGGGAAAATGTTGAAGAAACACGTGCTTCTATCCTTTGACACCGTCTGTTTCTCTCATTATTTCATAAAACTGATGAATTAATTGCTTTAAGGTGATTGATTTCTCCCATTCAGTAAGCGAAAAACTGATATAATTAGGTTAATAACAGAACACTAGGTAGTAGTTGTGCAGGGTCGAAACAATAACCTATATCTTGACAAAAACAAAAAATACGGCGGCAACCACATTTACTTCACTTTTGATTCTTGCAAGAGTTTGTCCATCTTGTTTAAGTCTCTTCACATTAGAGAGTTGCTATTGTGATGTCGTTTCGTGTCTTTTGTGAACTTTATTTTTGCCTGAACTGCTATGATACTGTACAGACAATGGGTACTTCGTGAGACCATCTCCTCTTACAGCTTTGCACTGATCAGTTTGAAATTTTGCAGATGTTCCATACATAGAATGAAGATGTGCATGTGGTTTTGTATGGTCGTTCGTGCATTTTCTCACTTTTTCTTTTTTGTAAACTTCGTCATTTCTCTCACTAGGTCAGTAATTTTGTCTTTCTATGTCGCTTTTTAATGGGCACCTTGTATAATTAACTACTACGCCTTTGTACCAATCATTTTGAAACTTTGCAGATATTTTACACCTAGAATGAAGATGTGCATGTGGATTTTGTATGATCTTTCGGTTATTTCTTTTCTTACTTTTTCTGTTTTGTGAACTTAGTCATTTTTACCCGAAATGCTGCGATATTGTATAAACAGTTAGTACTCTGTGAAATCATCTTCTCGTACAGCTTTGCTCTGATCAATTTAAAACTTTGCAGATGTTTTCTGCATGGAATGGAAATATCGGTACCATAAACTGCGTTAACGATTTCCAGATTTTATCGCCATCATTCTGAATTTATTTTCAATTGAAATGCGGGCTTGAAACTACTTCTGCAGGAAGGTCTATCGGAACGATTTAGGATTGTTGGTAATACTGATTTGTCTGAACATTTGAAAAAAAAATTAAGGCCACCTCATGACAAAGTCAACAAAATGGCATGTGCGCCCAGCGAAGACTCAGATCAACCTAGGCATCCGCCCAGTCGGGTATGAGTCTTCGTATGAAGAAATCATGGGTCCTTAGCTGCCCACATAGCGCAGAGCAAAGTCTTTGATCAGACTGGGCCGTTGCTCGGGCTGATCTGAGTCTTCACTGGGCACACATGCCATTCTGTTGCTTTTGTCATGAGGTGGTTCATGAATGTTATGCTGCAACCTGCATGCATGGTTTTTAACTCAATTATGGATGATAAACAGTGAAGATGGCCTTTCTTCCTGGGTAACGTCAATTACAGTCGACTCTCGTTATCTCGAATTCCAAGGGACTCTCTGAAACACTTCGAGATATCCGTACCTCGACATATCAGATTTTCAGAATTGAGGAAAAAATAATTCGAACATCCACATTTAACAAAACTATATTTAATTGGACTTTTGACGTAAGAGATATATCGAAAATATTGTGGAAAAGAGGAGAAATTGCTCCTGGAGCAATTTATCCTCTTTTCCACAATATTTTTTACTTGTTGTTAGATTTCCATGTTTAGGCAGGGACAAGATTTTCACTTCGAGATAAGCGGTTATTCGAGATAAACGAGTTCGAGATAACGAGAGTCAACTGTATATTTTTATCAGCTTTGTCCCTGTCGTTGATCTCTTCTAAAATACGAGTACTCTTGTCAAATGGTTGTAAAATTCGTGTTAACACGGGCTCTAACCTAACATTTCATGCACAATTGTCATTTATGTGTTTTTTATAATCAACGAACAAACATGAATATGTCCATGTTTGAACAGACATATTTACGTAGGCTTCAAATTTAGATCGTGATCAGTCGATGTCCTGTCGAAGTGTAATTTCTTCCCTTAAAATAATGCTTGATCTTGAATAGAAGTACACACGAAATGATAGATTCTGAATCATCAGTGCTGATTCGCACTCTGATTTATGCCTACAATGGCATATATCTTCAGGTCCACTTTTATGGAGTTGTCGATTTATTCTTCTTGTTCTGACCCATATTTACATCTTACACGACAGTTTAATAGGGAGCATCGCACGGAGAACTCATTAACTTCTATCACTCCCTGGGCTAAGTAAGCAGACGACAAATAGCTGATATTTTTCCCCCGAAATAGGATTTGACATTTTATGCAAGTTGTCTTCTTTTTATAAAAATAGAGCTTGGCTAAGAAGTATACTTTTTATGTAAATGATTTAAATACAATGTATGTGTCTCGATCATTAATCTTAACACTGATAAGAGATTGGGTACAACAAAATCTAATATACTGCCAATAAACAATAGACGGGTAGAGACTCAATAGGGGAATTTAGTACTGACTTATTTATCTGATCCATAGGTAATATCTCCTCCAAAATGTTTATTACCCATCAGAATGCCTCTTTACCACCGAGGCGATTCTAATGAGTACACTCAACATACCATTATTCTATAAAAGATCGAGAGACAAAGACAAAGTCTAATAACAAAGAAAAATTGTCAGTTGTGACATTCCATAAAAACATATACAGTCGGACCTCAGTAGCTCGAACTCGGATGGCTCGATTACCATGGCTGATTCGAACTTGTTTTTTAGTCCCTACGAAGTTTTTCCAATAGCTCCAGAAAACTAAATATTTAAGACTTTTTTTCTAATTTTATCATGAAATTGTATGTTGTATGTACTCATTACCATCGCCTCATCGAGGCGATTCTAATGAGTATACTCAACATATCATTATTGTATAAAAGATCGAAAAGACGTTCGTATATTCTTCCCCTCTGTCTCCTAACCTGGCGCTATGATTAACCCTCAGTGGCTCGAACTACCCATCTCTAGAACAAAAGTCCATGGTACCAAAGATTTTTGAGCCGTTGAAGTTAGACTGTTTGTCCTATATTTTAAACAGTAATTGGATTCTAAAAGGAATATGAATGGCCCCTGAGAGGAATGAACGTACTCACAAAACTAGCCAATTAGTTCAATTTACTACACCATAGTTATGTCTTTAATGTGCTGGATTAGTTCTTTTAAATCTTTCACCCCTAACTTCTTGGTAGACTCTTCCATCTTTGAATTTGGACACATCCATTATTGCAAATATGGAAATCAGCCAACAATATAAAAGAGAGTTACAAACAGTGTAGATCCTGTTTCCAAAGGTACGCGTATTGGTCTGCAGGGCTGATAGGGTTAATCGATCAGTGGATTTTGTCAAATTTTTGGGGAGCCGCTTGTAAACATTTTCTAAAATGATACCCCAGTTATTATTGAACTAACACAGCCACATCTCCAAACAATATCGTATTTGCCTGAAGTATTTGGAAAGGCCTGAGCAAACACTGTAGACTCAGATCAGACGTCATGAAAAAAGTGTCTGGTCTGCGCCTACACTTTTGCGACTCTCTCCGCAGTTTGTTTCCGATTTCGGTTCTTATATGTGTTCTGTTTTAATAGGCAACCTCTATGGATTTTATAAGACATATTGACATGTGATGAAATGGTTCTACTTGTGGTTTTCTATTGCTGTGACTTCCATGTTGTGTGTTCAGTGATCGTGGCCTTTCCTTGCTATCTCCATATTTGATTTTCGTTTCGCTTTAGGGCATTTTTTCCACCGTTTTCTATAAGGTAGTTGTGGTCATGGTACCTAAGCCATAATCCAAACTCATAAATCCGTAAACGAATGACAAATCAGAATGTTCAGACCAACAGACATGGACCCCAGAATAAATGGTGTAATCAGGCGTCCGCGGATAGTAAACATTACTTGGTAAGCAAGCTTCGCCCACCATGCCCATAGGCCTGAACGAAGGAAATATCGGTAGAAGCGTATGTCCGGGATTTGAGAAGTCTACTTATTGTGCGTCATTGGCAAAAACATCAGAAGCAATTCTAGAAACTGTCATATTGTAGGGATTGACCAGATCATGATGTCTGTCATAGAACTTCTTAAATGTTGCTGCCAGTTTAGTTTTTTGATACTCCTGGCTCAACAACTTTGTAGTGAGCACTTTCCCACGCTCATTGAAGTCCTGATAATTTGAACAGGCTCTGGCATAACGGATTAACTGTGAAACGTAAACGCCGTATGCTGGTGCAGAAGGGATGTTACTGCTCAGGAATGGAAAGTTAACAATGGGAAAATTGAAGTTATCCCGTTTGTCGTAAAGCCTAGTAGTAAGCTTTCCATTGTCAGTGTAGAGATAACAATCCAAGTATGAGGAAGAGACTGCAGTCTCCGTTGTTTCCTTTATTTCAATTTCACGTGGAAAGATGAATTCCAAATACTCTGCAAATGTGTTTTTCAGAGACAATACATTATCTATATCTGTAGGTGAAATTGAATTGTTGTGCGAGGTGTTTATTGCCTGTTTGGAGGAGACTTTGTACAAACTCCGCCTCATACGAGTATAAAAACAAGTCGGCAAGTAACAGTGCACAGTTAGTACCCATCGGCCTATCGGTATGCCGATTGTTTGCTTAATATCCATCCGCCTAACTCCACAAAAATATTGTCGATTAGATATTCCAGCATCTTTATGACATCTGCATCTGAGTATTTTTGTGGCACATCAGAGTGATCCATACGAAGTATGAGAGAGGCCACTTTTGTGACTTCCTGTTAGCTTTCTGCAGATTGTGCCCTTTCTGAAAATGGGTCTTCTTTAGAAGGAAAGAAATTCTTTCCTTTTACACCAGACCCCTTTTCAGAAGGCGACATAACAATTTTAATAGAGTTGCTTCCCTTTGAAGTGTATCCATTCCCCTGAAAGGTGTCCAAATGTAAGAATATTTCGGTAATGTATAGGAAACCTCCAGTCCAATGGAATAAACCGAGTAGACACAAGATAACAGTTACACAAACGTGTGTTTACATTAACAGTTATTTGCTATGTGCACCTGACGGAGACTAGGATCAACCCACATACAGTCGAACCTCGATAACTCGAACACCGATGGCTCGTTTACCATGGCTAATTCGAACTCGTTTTTGAGTCCCTACGAAGTTCTTCTGATAGCTCAAGAAAACAAATATTTAGGGAAATTTTCTTATTTTATCGTGAAATTGTATGTTGTGTGTACTCATTAGAATCGCCTCATTGAGGCGATTCTAATGAGTACACTCAACATACAATTATTGAGTAGAAAATCGAAAAAAAAAAATCCCTAAATTATCGCCATTTGCTTGCTGACTTGGCACCATGATTAACCCTCATTGGCTCGAACCACCCATGTCTCGAACAATTTTCTATGGTCCCAAAGATGTTCGAGCCATCGAAGTTCGACTGTAATCTGTTCAGAGTTTTTGCTGGCCACTCTGTGAATAGCTAAGGTGTCTATGCCTCTACAGTGGACAGCGAAAACTATGATCAGAATGAGCGTAGATGTCTGAAGAGTCTATTTTCTTGCGCTGCGACATGACTCAAATTGCGTTTCTCATTTTTATTTATGCAGGTTATATTATAGTTATTGACAGCCAGACAATTGGAAATTCAAATAAGGATATACACGTTGTTGGACCCTGAAAGATTCCATATATGAGTATCATGTAGTTGAACTGTCTTCCAGACAGATCGGCTGACCAGGCTGCACACAGATATGGAATTTCCTGTTCTGATTGTAAAGTGTACAGGCTGATCTGTTCCTTTGCTTCTAAAAACTAACACAAGGCAGATATTCTTGTGATATTGCACATTCTTTGGAAATAACAAAACATTCATTGTACGATTGTTTTATGTGTCAGTAGATGATTTCGTTTGACTAACATTCCATCATTGTTCTTTGTTTTAGAACTCACTTCCTGCTGTAAAAAAAATCAATTTGCATATTTTGCACAAGACAATGCACATGTCAAACTAAACATGTTGTTAACCTAATTATTGTTGATATTTAATTGTATGATGTTGGGTTGGTCTACAGACTAGATGACGGATCTCTCCTAAATCTGTGTCAGATGGTCTGCGGCTGACTAATAATGTCTATTCTCGGGGCACATCGTGGTCATATTTGTAGTTTTCTTGTGTTCTGGCTTCAGATCGACATTGAGCTCTTTCCTTCGTTTCATAACAGTGTTTATGATTATATGTATTTTACTGTGATGTTCCACATATAAGGTAGAGAACACCTATACGGACTGAACGTGTATATGTAATTTGGAACTGCATCAGAATTAATAGCGAGGTTTCGCGAAAGTAAAACTGGTTTAAAACTGATAAAAATGTTTGCCTATCTTCTGAAAAAAGGTACACTCGAAAAGAAAACAAAATCTGCGGCCATTGAAAGGACATTTTTTTCTACAAGACAAGATCCTTTTTTTCCGAGTGAACTTCTTGTACAGGATTGCGAACAGGAAGCCACGAAGTAATCTCACTTGCAATAAATGGCGGAAAATGGCGGAAAATCTACTAAGTTTATCTAGGCTCCTTAAGATTGGGAAAACAAAATCTGGTCCCGAGGTTATAAAACTTTTTTCATGCTCAAATCAGCTGAGTATGACATTTTCTCTACTAATAAATATGAAAATGCCAACAATAGTTTTCATACTTAAAAATATACGCATAACCAGTACATGCATATTTCGTTTCACCGTCCATTTAATAAATGTACATTAAAAAAAATGAGATACGCTTAGGAAAATGATGACCACTTTTGTTGGCAGTGTAACATTATATATATATATAACAATATATATATATATATATATATATATATATATATATATATATATATATATATATATATATATATATATATATATATATATATATATATATATATAACCCCTTCAACCTGGTAGGCCAAAGTAGATATCTGTACAAACTCTGTACAAAATAGATATCTGTACAAACAGTGTAGATCCAGATGAGACGGCTCATAAAGAGCCGTCTCATCAGGATCTACAATGTTTGCCATTCCGTTTCTATTTAATAAAAATCTAAAAGGTTGCCTTTGGAAACAAAGAACACATTGTAGATAGAAAATGGGAGTCTCGGTTTTATTGAGACTCTTCATAAGTAGTAATGGAATGTGCAACACCGCTTACGCCCTCTAGAGTATACATGCACAGCTCCATTTTCAAAGATACAAAAATGGGCCCAATGATCCCAAAGGAAATGAAAACATAATCTGCACTATGATGAAGTACGGGAAGACGTTCTACGGCCGCCACACAGCACTAACACCAGTGCAACCTATATTTGCATCAGTGACGTGTCCACATTCTAGGATGGAAGAGTCCACTTCAGACACTCGGGGTTGAAAGGGTTGATGAAGTTCATGAGATTCTATTTAGACTCATTAAGCAGTTGTAGTTTTAAAACGTATTCATCATACGTACTGTAAGTTGAAATCTGAGTGCGCCATTTCAGAAAGGAGTCTTATTCTGTAATTACATATTCAAAGATTGCTCGGAACAGATTACGCATTGTTAGTCTGACCTGCATTTCTGCTGGCGTTTGCAGAATAATTAGATGCTGTAACATGTTATATATACAGTGCTCAAACTGTTAGCTTCATTTAACCATAAGCGGCGAATACTGCTATGTATTATGAACTGCGACGTGAGAAAACGAACATTTTGACATGTGCGCCCTGACATGTGCGCCCAACGAAGACTCAAACCGCACTGTGCATTCATGCAGTCTGATCAGAGTCCTCGTTGTCCACATGAAGATACCTTGCATCCTTGGCTATCCAAAATGCGCCTAGTGAAGATTCTGATCAGACTGCGCGAATGTGCAGGCTGATCTGTATCTTCACAGGGAGCACATGTCGAAGGTACGTTTTCTAACGTGGCGGCTCCAATAATTGTATGTATTGCTTATATATATATATATATATATATATATATATATATATATATATATATATATATATATATATATATATATATATATATATATATATATATATATATATATATTGATATTATTGATTGGTTTCTGTTTCAGAATTATAAGAATGAACCCACGATTAAGGTAAGTCTTCTTTAACTAATAAAGGAAAAACAAACTTAAACACGTGCAGCAACGTTTCTGGTGTAGCCGATTGAGCACGTGTTTGCCATTTAACAACTATTTTCATTGACAAAAAGAGTACTTCGCTGTGAAGTTTGAAACTGTTTTAAAAGACGGTTTTCCAGTCAATATCTTTACCGAGTCGTTTTACATAAATCCAAGAGCTATTTTTCTGTCTTCGTAATGTTAGCTAATTAAAAGTTCTTCATTGCATGATCTGAAATTTCGTTTTGCAACAAACTGTAGCAGGGCTAATCAGGCCAAGATTGAGGCATTCACATTTCATTGTCTTGATACTTTGACGACTTATTAAATATTGATAATGGTTATTTTGAACAAATAGTTGATGCAATTTATGAAAAAGAACTATAATTAAATAAAACTAATACCTCTGAAACCTGAGCACCGATTTTGGATTTAAATCTATCAATATCTAAAGGCATATTCTCTACTAATAATTTTACAAACTGGAACGCTTTGATTTGGATATTGTAAATTTTCTAATTTTGGCGATGCCCCTCATCAATTACTCGTTTTGTTAGAGCATCTAACCAAGTAAGTGACTTAAATAATCGAAATAAAACTATAACTGCTAAACTTCTTAAGTAAAAGTACCGTTATCATAAACTACGTAAAACATTTTCATCTTTTAAGTGAAATCGCTGTCATCATTAATTTATGTCCAAATATAACGTTGGATTGAAAACACTTCTGCAGAATGGTTTGTCCGAACCTGAATTTTATGGCGACTTAGTCTATGAATTCAGAAGAATTGTTAGCAAAACAGATTTTTTTCCGTACAATTTAAAAAAAAATTTCCAATCGCTACAAAAAGATAGGTTACAACACGGATATTCCGAGGCAAACTGCATGCATGGTTGTTTACCTAGTTATGATAACTTTGCTTCATTCTTTAATTGCACGATTCAGACTGTTAATGTCTGCAGTCAGACATCGTGGTCCTGTTTTTTTTTGTTTTGTTTTTTTGTTGTTGTTGTTTTGTTTTGTTTTGTTTTTTTTTTGTTTGTTTGTTTTTGTTGTTTTTTGTTTTTTTGTTTTTTTTGTTGTTGTTGTTTTTTGTTTGTTTGTTTTGTGTGTGTGTGTGTGTGTGTGTATGTGTGTGTGTGTGTGTGTGTGTGTGTGTGTGTGTGTGTGTGTGTGTGTGTGTTGTATTTTTTTTTTTTTTTTTCTTCTGATGTTCTGCCTTCAGATCGCCATTGAGCCCTTTACTTTACTATGAGGACCAAACCTATATCTGTAATTTGGAGCTGCATTAGAATTCAGCCTTGCGCGAGTAAACTCGTTTAAACTCCCCTTCCCCGCCCCACCAATAGTTTACCTACTGACCGTTCCAAGGTGGTTCCTCTGTTGCAGCTCTTCTTTGTTTGTGTTCTGTGGTTTCATTCTTGCTTTGTGGTTTATTCTAAAAGGAGATTTGTTTTATGTCTTACCTTGTGTCATTTTGTTCTTGTGTTTTTCAGTCCTTTTAGCATTGCGATTACCTCGCTTGGGGAAGAGAGAGCTAATTTTAGTGCTTTTCGTACGTTTGTTCTATTTGTGCTTGTTTGGTTTTGTCGGTTTCCTCTTCCTCTTGGGGTCTGGGAAGGGTTGCGGTTTGTGATTGTGGCACTCCCTGGACTTTTCTCTTCCCTTTTTTTCATATGTGGCGTTTGTTTTGTCATCATTTGTTCGTAATCTCTCCTTCTTTTGGTACTCCGAGAGGGCTGCGATTCGTGATTGTGGCATTTCCTGGGTTATCTTTATCTATATTTTTACTTACTTTTGATTATTATTGTCAATACATTACTAAAGACTTATAAGAGGACAACGAATTACGTATGTATTTGATCAGTATTGGGTTTTCTTAATTTTGTACTCTATTAGCTTATCAAAGTTGTCGGTTTCACCCTTTAGGTATAACGGTATCTATTTTTTGAAGCGTTTTGCACAGCGGTGGGTTATGTTTATGATTATGTGTGTTTCACAAGTTTTACAGATGAGGTAGAGAACTCTTATGCGGACCTAACATATATTTGTAATTTGGAGCTGCTTCACAATTAAGAGTAAAGTTTCACGCGAGTAAGAATTGGTTTAAGACCCCAGTGGTTTTTCTACTTGCCGTTCTAAGGCGGTTCTTCTGTTGCAGTCCTTCTTTGTTCGTGCGTCAGTGGTTTCATCATTTGTCATTATTTGTTCCACATCTCTTCGAGTGATATTGTAGTTGATTTGTTTGTTTGTTGTTGTTGTTTTTTTTTCTGTTTTTTTTTTTTTTTTGGGGGGGGGGTGTTTGTTTTTTGTTTGTTTGTTTGTTTGTTTTTTGTTTGTTTTTTTGTTGTTGTTTTTTTTTTTTTTTTTTGTTTTTTGTTTGTTTTTTTTGTTTTTTTGTTTTTTTTACGTTTTTTATTTTTTGAATGGCGATGTACCACATCGAAGCGGTACATATTTTTCAACTGAATCGTTTTGATAGAGCATCTAGTCAAATCAGTTTCAATAATCGAAGAATCGAAATAAATTTTTAATTCCTAGCGTCGGTGGTTAAATCGTTTGTGTTTGTTTTGTCATTATTTGTTCCTCATCAGTTCTTCTTTTGGTGCCTTGGGATTGTGATAGATAGTGGCGTTTTTTGGGTATCTTCACTTATGTTTCTACTACTCTCGTAGTGTTTTTTTTTTTTTTTTTTTCTTTTACTCTAGCTAAATTTTTAGTCGAGTTCTCATTTTTGTTTCGCCATTGTTTTGAGAAGTTAATTCAGATAGTTTTTTTTTTCTGTTTTAATCCACCGTTATGTTAACCGTTATTACAACCGGACGGACCGAACAATTATATGCAGCTGGAACTGCAAAACGATTAAGAGTGGGAGTAGGTGGATATCCATAAAACCGGATTTAAACGGTTTAACTCATTTATGCCGAGCGACTTCTGTCGTAATTCTTTGATCGTTTGCAGTAGAAGTGGTGTCTTTTTTTTTAATCATTGCCATGTTTTATAGAAATTTCAGTATTTAATGCAAACTATGTAGACCCTGATCAGACGCCGCGGATTCTGATATGGATCTAAACGGTTTGCCAGCATCCATTTTTACAGAACGCTAGGCACAAATGGGTTAAACCACCGCTAGCGCCACCACCTCGGTTTTACTTTAGACCTTTCCGGAGCGTGTTTCTGTTGAGGTTCCTTCTCATTTGTTTGTTCTTTTTGTTTGTTCTGCTCTTAAGGAGGTACTGGTTTGGATTTCGTTAGCATGCATGAAGTTACGTTAGAAAAATGTGCCTTAATTAAAGATCGGTTGTACCGTTTAATTGAATATTTTATTTTACAAATATGATGTTCTATATGTACGAATCTGGTTCCTGGCAGAACTGTTTTATATTTAAGAATGTAATACTGCATGTTTACGTCATTCGTATCAATGATTCTATATGAAGAGATTCAATAAAACCGAGTCTCCGATTTTTTATGTCGGTTCCTGGAAAGGGGTATACAGCCTCCCACTATAAAGCTGTATATGAAGAGACTTAATAAAACCGAGGGTCCTGTTTTCGTTCTTTTATGTGTTCTTTGTTTCCAAAAGCAACCTTTGAGACTGTTATTTTATTCTGTTGCAGCACTCCTAAAACACTATATTCATCTGTCTCATGACCTTAACAAATCCTCTTTTATATTGGGTTATTTTTCTCTTTTCGTTAGTGTTTACATTTTTTTATACACATAGAAATGCATATAGTAGGTCAAAAATGACAGTGAAACTTACATATTTAACCATAAATGACATATATATATATATATATATATATATATATATATATATATATATATATATATATATATATATATATATATATATATATATATATATATATATATATATATATATCGTGCTTAGAAGTCCTGTTAAATGTAATATGTCTATTTTTGTCATGTAACCTTAAACCAGACAGTATCATGGTATTCAAATGTCCATTTAAGGGAACAAAAACAAATGAAATATTTTAATGAACATACTAAAAGCTGCTTTACTAATACAAGCTACAGTTATTGCCTTTTTAATTTTTGCCTCCTGCAAAATGTATTAACCTATTTATGCATAGCGTTCCATCAAAGAGATATAGGCAAACAGTGTAGACTGATTAGAACGCGGCGTTTGATCCGGATCTGCTCTGTTTGCATAAAATACAGGAAATTCAATAAAACATTGTAATGTTAAAATAAACCAGGCACCCTTTCTAATGGAAATGAATCTATCTAAAGAATTAGGGTAGAATAGTCCATTGGGCATGAATGGGTTAAAGTGGAATGGATGCACTTTCGATTTACTAGTATTGTGTGTTATGACATCTCGTTTAGCAGATGGTCAAAGTTTTCGCTGTGTGGATTTTTAATTTTTAAAGGTCTACAGGTCTACTAATATCTAAAAACAGGTTTCAGGTTTCTTTTACTGCGTCGCTGAAAAGAGACGAAAACCATCGAACAAAGGTGAGCTCCTAAAACTAGTTCAAACAGTATGCTCTCTTTGTAATAACCTTACGTCAGTCAAAATGAGTCTCAGGTTAACATACCAGTCGTATTTCGGAAAATCATCAGGCGATATGCACAAAGACAAACTTAGGAATGTTCAGACAGAAAGACATGGACCCAAAATAAACAGGGTGTAATCAGGCGTCCATGGCAAGTAAGCATTACTTGGTAAGCATGGTTCGCCCACAATGCCTATCAGCCTGAACAGAGATTTAGCAAAATACGAGGTTTAGGAAAGCTGTTTATGACTAGGCTGTGCTAAAAACATCAGACATAAGTTTATGGCTAGGCTGTGCCAAAAAACATCAGACAATAGTCTAGAAATAGCCACAATGTAGAGATTGACATGGGCATAATGCCTCCCATAGAACTTCTTGCGTTAACACCAGTTTAGTTCTTTGCTATCCTTGAGTCAATATCTCGTAGTGAGCGGTATTCCTCGTTCGCTAAAGTCCTGATACTCAGAGCAGGCTCTAGTTTAACGGATTAACAGTGAAACGTAAACACCGTATGCTGGTGCATATGGCTTATTGCTGCTCAGAAATATGGAACATTTACTCTGTAAAGCCTAAAGGTGAGCTTTCCATTGTCAATATAGAGGTAAAAATCCAAGTATGAGGAAGAGGTTATCGTTTCAGATGTTTCTTTAGTTTCAAGTTAACGTGGGAGATGAACTCCGAGGTATTCTAAAACTTTGAATTTTGAATAATTCTGAGAAAACACATTATCCATGTATCCGTAGGTGAAATCAATTTGTTGGGTAAGGCATTTTGCTTGTTTTATGAGATCCTACATAGATTCTGCATCATACGGGTATAACTCCCCTTCACAACTGTCACAAGAAAACATATAAAACATGATCCAAAAGGAAGATGTAAGACTTAATGTGAGGGTATTATCACAGGCGTTTGATCTGAACGAATCCTTTCAGTACAGCTTGCAGCGGTTTCATTCTTCCAACCTAAAATATGATATCTACCTGGGATTCAAGGAAGACCGAAAATTAGTGCAATCAATAATGTATTCGGAATACAATACAATACAAATGTAATTCATTGCGCATATCGTTACATTAACCAGTCTATGTAATGTATACCCCATGTTCCCCATAATATATAGTGAAACTAGAGGTATACAGGGGTATAAATATCCAGTGGATTTTCTGTTATTTTATTTTTTTTTTTTTTTTTTTTTTTTTTTTTCGGTTTTAAAATCTGGGCCCATTTGGGCAAAACTTTACGAAGTTTTTAGCTAAAGTGACGTTAAAATTTCTATCTTGAAATATGGCAAATACATTGATATTGTTTGCTGAAAGAAAAGCTAATATCAATGTTTTTTTGAAAATACCTCAGCTGCAACAGTTAAAGAGGCTTGTATACAGTAGAATTAGTCATGAGTACTCGTCTTTGTTTATTATAGCGATTAATTTGATCTTTATGTTTTCACTTCGATGCATGGACTGAGTTGGGAGCCTTTATGCCAACCGATGTTTTATGTATTTCTGTATTAAGGGTAGCATCGGGACCCAGGGTGAAGTTGGCTAGCTGTAAAAGTGCTTTAAACCCCCGGTGGTTTACTCTACTGACCATTCTAAGGCGGTGGTTCCGGTGTTAGTCTAACTCTTTGGTGCTTTGTGGTTTATTCTACGAGGCGATTTGTTGTATGTCTTAACTTGTGCCATTTTGTTCTTGTGTTTTTCAGTCCTTTTAGCATTGCGATTACCTCGCTTGGGGAAGAGAGAGCTAATCTTAGTGCTTTTCATACGTTTGATCGATTTGTGTTTGTTTGGATTTGTCAGTTTCCTCTTCCTCTTGGTGTCTGGGAAGGGCTGCGGTTTGTGATTGTGGCATTCCCTGGACTTTTCTCTTCCCTTGTTTTATCATTAACGAGCTCATTAAGCTAACGGTGCTTTGAACAACTGGGCCCCGATCTATTATTTCTGTCACATTTATACAGCATAAATAAGTATGTCTAAAAGTACTCAATCGCAAAATTGTCTTTTATTCTCCATATTATGTAATGGAAATGGCATGACTTATATAGTTCCAGATAAAAGCGATTAGAAACGCCTCTACGTGCGTTTTTAATGAGTACGCACAATATATATTTACCTGGAGAAAGTAAATAAATGAACTCGGGAGCTGATACAATCAGATCCGCATCACGTTCAGAACATAAAAAGGAAAGATAGACAAATACAATTAAACAACAACTAAAAGAACAGATGGCAAGCAGAATTGGCAGCTCTTTCCCAAAAAGGTCGCAACTGTGTTACCCAAAGTTAACTGAATATATCTTTAACTTACATAATTGTTAAAAGAAACACATTTGTACGTGAAACACTTTAGAACATTTAACAAAAAAGTGCCAAAGTGAACGTACCGTTTTGAAACGGTCAGTAATAAGTTACTTGGGGCTTGAGCTAATTTTACGGGATCCCAACCCCCGCCCTCAGCTTCTATTGTGGTAAAATATATATATTTATTCGGTCCGTTTGGAGGTCCGGCAACTAATAAATCACAGATAACGCAACAATGAAGATAAGAGAACAATGTGTTGAGGCACCTAGAGATCACAGGGGAGTTAAATAACACCACTGGAATACAAGTAACACCACTGGAATACAAGTAACACCACTGGAATACAAGTAACACCACTGGAATATAAGTAACACCACTGGAATACAAGTAACACCACTGGCATATAAGTAACACCACTGGAATACAAGTAACACCACTGGAATACAAGAGCAACAGAAAACCACCAGTTTAACTCTGGTGGGTAAGAAAAATCAGACAAACATCAATGCGTTATGGCTAAAAAGATGACTTAGACATTTAATCTTCACATAGTAATACTATCGTAATGATATGCAAATTGTCCACCATGTCTAATCTGAACCTTACTGTTTAGTTAGAAAGTCTGTTTGGTTTAAATACTGTAACATCTCTGGCGAAAAGCAGTTGTCTTGGTAGATTACAGGGATGACCAAACGGATCTTGAAATGTCTGTGTACGGGCTCATCGTGGTCAAGTTTTGTGTGTGTGTGTGTGTGTGTGTGTGTGTGTGTGTGTGTGTGTGTGTGTGTGTGTGTGTGTGTGTGTATGTGTGTGTTATGGCTTCAGCTCGCCATTGAGCCTTTTGCTTTCTTTCATCGCAGTGTTTTTGATTCAATGTGTTTCGCTGTGATGTTTCACAACTGAGGTAGAGAACCCCACTATGAGGTAGAGGACCCCTATGCAATTTGGAGATCCATCAGAATTAAGAGTAAGGTTTCGCAGGGATAAAACTGATTTAAGCGCCCCCCTCCCCCATCCCTGCCGCCTCCATCTTCGCCCCGCCCCAGTAGTTTTCCTGCTCACCGTTCCAAGACGGTGTCTCTGTTGCATTTTTTATGCGTCTGTAGTTTCCTAATTGGCGTTATTTGTTTTCCTTATTTGTTCTTCATCGCTCATTCTTTTTGGTGTCTTGGGAAGGCTTTGCTTCGTGATTATGGCTTTCCCTGGGTATTTAAACTTACAGTTTTGCATATGCACTGACGCACCATTTTCTCGCGACATTATAGATACCAATCATTAAAATGAGATTATAATTATCCTTTAAATTGAGTGATATGCCAAGATGCCTTGACAGTAGTTATTATTCTGATCAGTCAAATAAAGGCGTACTTAAAACTATAAGTTCAGGTATTAAGACCTTGTTAAAGAAAGGGCGTCAAATGTTGAATAAAACTGACATTGGAATTTTAAAGAAAGCTTAAAAGAAATACATATATCATACAAACTTCTGTAAATCCTTCATCGTAAACGTCAGATTTTACATATTCAATATCAACTAACTATAAATTACCCTTTCACTGCCACAGGAGATAATAATAAGCTTTTGCAAATAGCGTAGATCCAGATGAGACGGCTCATAGTCACATAAGGATCCACGCTGTTTGACATTTATTCTTTCTACTTTACATATAAACTTCTTTCCATTCAATAGTTTGTTTAAAAAAAAACAAAGCAGACGACAAATGTAGTCTAAAGTTTGGCGCCGTAAGAGTTAAATGCTGAAGTAGTTTAAGAGGTCAGAAAGTGGTCTATTTCAAGATTCAGATGAGGTTTGCCTAATCAGCCTGTCGCTAGGCGCCTTGGGATCCAGAAGCAATTACTATATACACCGGTAAACAGCGGGGTTTCTGATTAGATTGTTGGGACACAAAGCGTGATCAGAGACCTCGCCATCAGCCTATGTATCAGGAAACCGTTCAAAAAGATGACTGGATACACTTGGTAAATTATACATCATTTTACAAGAGAGACATTTTTGTGACTTCCTTTTTCTTTTCCTGCAACCCTTCTAAAATTAGTTTACTTAAACTCTTAGCACTCTGAGTAAAATTTTCAGCAGACGACATTTTGAAATATTTTTCTTATTTTTTCCTAGAAAGTCGGCTTTGACATTTCATGCAAATTGTCTCCTAAGGAGACAATTTGCATAAAATGCCAAAGCCTATTTTCTAGAAAAAAAGTATCATCAGTTTGTCGTCTGTTGAATTAGCCTAGAGAGTGGTAAAAGTTAAAAGGATAGAAAAAGACTCACACGGAGAGCAAAATATTTCCTTTTAAAATAGACCAGACCCCTTTTCACAAGGGGAAACCAATTTTGACAGACTTACCTAACCTAAAAGTGCATCAGTTATCTTGAATGATTACTTATTTATTTGCAGACGACCTACGGTGACTTTCCAGGCGCCATATTGGTGATATTTGAATCTTTAGATGCTTTCCTTGTTAATGGGACATATTGTTCCGTGTGTATAGTTTCATCGGCGTGTGGTTGCCATGGAAATCCCCTTTGTTATTGTCCTTCAACAGACCACCAACCAGTGAGCATGCGTACAGAGAACTTCGTGACACAAAGTTCCTGCGTGAGTGGTCACGTGGTGATGCCGTGACTGGAACTTTCTCCGCACTATCAACCCCGGAAACAGCGATCAGTATTTAAACCTCTGCTAAAATTCTTACAGGGAATGTATAAAATGTTGAATGTGTGAAGACAGATATTTATTGCGAAGTTTTGTGAGATAAGTTAGTATGCATCATCACTGGAATCTACGTGAGAATCATCGAAATAATGGTTACGGCTCAACCAATAACATCTTTCGATTTTTCAATGAACTCTTACTATTGGCCGATTTTACCTGAGTGGAAAGTATTGCGGTTAGAACCATAGTCCGCTCACCTTAATATAGAGCACTAATGGGATTCAAAGGCACAAGATCTTTTTCTTCTCTTGGTAGTCCTGTACGACTTTCGAAGAAAATCAAAGGAAGGACATTTCTCTGTTTATAAAACTTGTTTGAGCAAATATCGTGGTATGTAACTGGCATCCAGACTACATCACACGCTCTTGTAGCTATGAATTGGACTACTACTTCTCCGCCGCACGGACTTTTGCTTGTCCATACCACAGCAAAGCGATTTAAATCACAACAAACCTCCGGACGGTCAATGGTTACGTTCGCCATTTTGTCGACAGACTTTAACTCGGAGTAAATCGGCATTCGCGATCTGACTGGCTGATAACTTTGCTGTCAAAAAGCAGTGACAGACTTCAACCAGTCAGAGCGTGAATGCAAATTACATCGGATTCGCATCAACAAATAATATGGCGGACGTATCCAGTAACTGTCCAGAGCTGTTTAGTTGTTTAACCACAGTTGTTGTTGTAGAAACAAGCCGATGCCAGTTGTGAGGTGTAGCGGAGAATTAGTTGCCCCATTCGCAATGACAATAGCATATAAACTTGTCTGCATGCTCTTGCTTTACACGATAGTAATCTAAAATCATTTTATCAGCTATGAACTGTCAGTTCTTCAATTTCTTCGAAATCATATGTAATAAAATGAATCCAGGCTCGCAAATTATAAGCCATTTTTACAAGAGATACGACTTTAATACTTCCTGTTTCCATTCCTGAACGGCAAATACCTTCTGAGGGGTCGATCTACACTAAAGAAAACGATTTTACTCCTCTTGGGAGCATTTTTTTTTTTTTTTCTTTTGGAGTAGACCCGTTTTTAGAAGGGAACAAAACAGTTTTGACAGGATTTTTTTCCTTTTGCCTTTGAACGTTTACCACTCTCTTGGATAATTCAGCAGACGACAAATCGGTAATACTTTTTCTTTTTTTCCCAGACAATAGGATTTGATATTTCATGCAAATTGTCTCCAATGGAGACTATTTGCATGGAATGTCATATCCTGTTTCCGCGGAAAAATGTGCAAAATATTTCAATGTCGCCTGCTTAAAATTTTACCCAGAGTGCTAAGCGTTACCTGAAAATTCGGAAGATTTGATTGATATTATTTTGTAGACCTGCAATACCCATGCAATGACTTTATATAACGAAATAAAGAGTCTTTCATTGTGTACATAGCGTGCCAGTTTTAGCCAACCAAGAAAAGAGATTTACATTTAAAAAATAATTTGATAGAACTATTAGACATTTATTAAAGCATGACAAGGATTATGTTTTGGAATATTTTCTGAAAGTAACGTCACCGGTTTCAGTGACAAAAGAACTAAGGCATTCCATATTAACTATTTCATCCATGAGTTTCTGGAGGACTCTTCCGTTTATGAAATTAATTGTATCCATTATCTGAAAAAGGGATGTCGCGTGGACAAAAATCGAAAACAAAATGACAAATAGAGTAGTGACAATATAGAAAAAAAGGCAAACGATGTAGTCATCTGGATCTACAGTGGTTGCAAAACCCTTTTATTGTCTGTTGAGCTGAAAGGTTTAAAACATTTATAAGATTGCCTGATGTTTTGTACAATTGGAGCGCAACTTGAGAGAAACCTTATGTCATGTTCGAACACCTAAAGCTCTGATAATCCTGCGCATGCGTGCAGTCTGATCAGTGCTGTTGTATTTGTACATACATTCAGGAATATGCATTGAATCTATAGGCGGCAACAATGGCTCTTTGTCTTTGTCTGCCACATTAGCGATAAGGTTTTTTCATACTTTGTGTTGATAATCAAATGTCCTTCAGGAATGGTATCATCTTTAAGCACTTAACCCTTTCATCCCTGAATTCCTGAAATGGACTCTTCCATTCTTGAATTCGGGCTTGTCCACTGATGCAAATATGGGTTTCAGTCTCAAACATAAAACGGAATGGCAAACAATGTAGATTCTGATGAGACGGCTCGTTATCAACCGTCTCATCTGGATCTACACTGTTTGCACAAGTATTGATTTAGGTTCGCCGGGCTGAAAGGATTAATGGGCTGAAACCACATATACATTACACTTATCATCAGTTTTTGGCTTTTGTTAAATTTTGAAATTCCTTAACTCTTAAAGCGCCATTTACAGCTATAGCAGACAACAGTTGGAATGCTTTTTAGAGAAAATATAGCTGGGCATTTCATATGAATCATACGAAATGTCAAATATATAAAAAGATACCCAAGAAACGTCAAGTCTTATTATCTCTGAAAAAAACAACAACTTTGCTTGGCACTTTAATGATTAATGCAAAAATGCATAGATACTGTAATAAATGGTGTATGTTTCATTTTGTTGAAGTTTGATTGTAGATGTATTTATTAATGTTTTGGATGGCCCTGAAAAAGGATACATTCGAACACATACTGGACATTTCTGTTTTAAACTTAAACCCCTTAATAGGAATTGCTTCTCCACTAACGTAGTTTAATTAACCCATTCATCCCTGCAAACACATACAGACACTTTTGCAAACAGTGCAGATCCAGATGAGATGGCTCATATGAGCCGTCTTATCAGAATCACCACTATTTACCATTCTGTCATTGATTTTTGACTGAAACCCCAATGTGCAGCAATGGATATGTCCAAATCAGAGGTGGAAGAGTCCATGTCGTAAACTCGGGAGTGAAAGTGTCAAAAACGCGAAGTTTCTGGGGTGGTGTAAATCATGGTTAATACTTATCTTTCTTTGATTCTTGCAACGCTGAATACAAATTTTAACAGACGATATTTTAAAACTAATTTTCTTGTTTTAGATTTATTTGTTTGGATTTCTTTGAAACATGGTTTCATATTTTATATGATTAGTCTCCTGTCTTAGGGGCGATTCACAGAAATTGTCAAAAGTACTAAGACGATTCAAGTAAAGTGACCGCCCCAGTATTTGGACAAAAATAAACTTACTGTCCGCTGAATTTATAATCGTCTGGCAAAGTGTTAAGTACGATAAAGTCTGCCAGCCTCTACGAACTTTTCAAGAAATTAATTCAAATTTATTATACTTCATTAATATTCATAAGCTATATTAGAAATGTCATTGGTTGGTCGAGAGTAATGTTACCCGGTAATATTACTCCCGCAAGTAATATTACCCTCTGACGTCACTTCGGTAAGCGCATTTCACGTGCTGGGTCATATTCGATCAGGTTTCCCTGCAATATTACCCTCGCAGGTAACAGTATCCTCTGGTGATGTCATTGCAATTGTAAGAATTCGATACAATTAAACAATCGTTGCCCTTGTACGAGGGTAGTTGATGCTTCCCTCAGGTAATTGTATAATATTGACATAATTTCTGATAATCAGATCTTGCTCCAAGTTTTCTCTTTTTACATTTATCTTGTTTTGCTATTAAACAGGTATAGAACTATTAAATAGGAATCTGTCCGAACATTCTCAAACTTCGTATATTTTGTAGTGTACCTATGTAAACTGTTAAGACATAGAGCAGTTTGTGTATTCGCGTTGTCAGTTCAAGACCAATGGATTTAACGCATCGTCCAAAAGATATTAGAACAAAAGAGCTGTAAGGATGAGCAGCCTGATCTTGAATTTCATTGTTTTATATAACATTTGTGATTTGCTATACCCAGGTTCATACAACGACATATGTTTAAACTTTCAGCTTTAATGAGCTCAGGTGAATGTATGTACGTTCAAGGGAAACAACTCTGGCGTTGATATATTTACCTCCCCACTCAGGCAACTTCCTGTCTGCAAATTCAATTGACACCCGCTATCTCAAACACTGATAACAAACTACTGCCTAAGTCAAACTTGATAAAGGGAATTATTAGTTTAGTTCTCTATATGTTCCTTACAATTAACTTTTTTGTCTCAAACTACTGTTATCTCAAACTAAAACAATTGTTCCCTTGCAGTTTGAGATAACAAGAGTCGACTATAATGTCTTCCCCTGCAAAATGTTGGCAACCATGTTCCAGGTATATTCATCTACCGTAAAACAAATAGACATACCCCGAAGGGAGAGCACCCTATATCGAAAGTGGTTGCATTTCTTTTTCAAAACTAGACCACTGTAACAGAGAGTGATCAGCTACCCTGGTATAGATGTCTGTTTAAAGCCGGCAACTCTTAGAGAAAAAAATTGGCTACTAGCAGGAGTACGATTTTTTCTTTTAAAGGGAATGTATTCACTTTCAGAGGAGACAACTCTGAAAAGGCGTATACAGTTGACTTCCGTTTTCTCGACCTCGCTTATCGCGAATAACCGCTTATCTCGAAGTGAAAATCCGGTCGCTACCTAAACATGAAAATCTAACAACATGTAAAAAATATTATGGGAAAGAGGAGAAATTGCTCCTCCTTTTTTCCACAATATTTTCATTTTATCTCTAACTTCAAGAGTCCAATTACACATATATTTGTTAAATGTGGTTAATCGAATTAGTTTTTTCTCAATTCTGCAAATCTGATATGTCGAAGTAGGGATATCTCGAAGTATTTCAGGGTGTCCCTTGGAATTCGAGATAACGAGAGTCGACTGTACTTCAAATGGAAAGAATTTGCTCCCCTTAGGAGCAAATTATTTCCGTTTAACGCTTAGCACTCTGGGTATTTTTCTTTTGGCAGGCGACATTTTGAATTTTTTCCAACGAAAAACAGATTTTGACATTTCAGTGGACACAATTTGCATGAAATTTCATATCCCGTTTTCTGGGAAAAAGAAGAAAAATATCAATTTGCCGTCTGCTGAATTAGCCAAGCAAGTGGTAAAAGATAAATTAGACCCCTTTTCAAAAGGAACATAATGCACATAAAAGCAAACAGGAAGTCACCCTCTTGCTAAAAAATCTACCAAATGCATCAAGTCCCCTTAAAAGTAGTCAAATATAAAAAGGCGAGTAATTTCAGATCGGAGTGCTCTCCCTTGGAAGTGTTATATATCTCAAGGAATAACAAAGGGGATTACCGGAAGGATGGCTGTAACGTAAAGGTCCAATTCACGTTACTTTCGTTGGCGCTGGTTGTCGTAGCTAAGATGACCATTAGGGGGCATGTTTAGGGCACGTGCTCAGCATACCAGTAAATCAGTTTACAGACAAGGCCTTCTATTCCCCGCCACACGATAGTGGCGGGGTATTATGGTTTCACGTTGGACGCATGTCTGTACGTACGCCCATCCGTCCGTCGTACGTCCGTTTTTGTTTTTTTGTTTTTTGTTTTTTGTTTGTTTGTTGTTGTTGTTTTTTTTTTGTTTTTTTTTTTTTTTTTTTTTTTTCGTTTCTGGACGATGGCTTAAGTAAATGTCAGTGGGTTTTCACGAAACTTGGTGTATGTATTGATATTGTGGCTATTTGGTTTATGATTGCTAATAGACAAATATCGTCTATTTTTGACAGTTATCTGCTCGCCAGTGTCAGTTTTGACAGAGGTATCTGCCCCAACATGACTGTAGTGGGGTATTATCGTTTGACGTTTTATTTATATGTTGTGTTCTAAGGAAACGGAGATTGTAAAATATTGCTAATTCTTTGTGGCTACGTATGCTTAGGACCACTAGAAATATTTTAATGCCAGTATCATCTACTAATCATCGAGCAGCTACCCTAAGATCAGACACACACAGTATGTTCGATAAGCATCGAAACTTTCTATTCGAGGTTTAAAGTTCGCCAGACCATTCTGTAATTTCCATTGTTTTACTGGTATGCGCCAAATGATGTTTGTTCAAAGAAACAATGGAAATGATAGAATGAGTTGGAAAAATCGATATTTGCCAATTTCCATTGGCAAATATTAATTTAGCCAACTCATTCTATCATTTCCATTGTTTCTTCGTATAAACATTACTATTTCCATAGGCAAATATCAATTTTGCCAACTTCTTTGCATTGGCAAATATCAATTTCGCCAACTTATTTCCATTGGCAAATATCAATTTCGACAACTTATTTCCATCGGCAAATATCAATCTTGCCAACTTATTCTGTTATTTCCATTGTTTCTTCGTACAAGCATCACTAGGCATAAATGGTAAAAGGATTTGGCGAAACTGATTTTGGCCAACAGAAGTAATGGGAATTGTAGAATGGCTCGGCGAAGTCGATGGCTGACTAACAGAAACAATGTAATTGCTAGAATGGTTTGGCGAAATCGATGTTTGGCCAACAGAAACAATATAAATGCTAAAATGGTTTGGCGAAATCGATGATTGGTCAAGAGAAACAATGGAAAGTTTAGAATGATCTGGCGAGCATTTATGCCCATGATCAATATGTATAAATGTACAAGCTAATCTAGGTCATTTTGACCGATGCCGCTCTTTAAATAAGTTCCATTCAGAATAGGGCATTATTGACCATATAATGGGCTACTTTTGTTATTCTTAAATGTAATGTTTTAGACAAGATGCGCAAAAATGTACAATATGGCCTAAAATTGGGACAGCTTAACTTCTTACAAACAGTTCTGCAACTTCATTTGCATCGCATGCCATTTGTGCAGTTTCCAGAGGCGTTTCTCACTTGTAGGTATGTATAGTTAATGTTATTGAGCCACGTCGTGAGAAAATGATTTTGGGGCATTTCAGCCCCGATTTGCAAGTACATCCGCTTACGTCTGGTCATATTCCGAGGGTTCCGATCAAACCTTGAAGAGCCAAACAAAATTATAACAGACGACATTCTCAGTGTTTTAAATTATTTTTCGGAGAAACTATGATTTAATGTTTCATGTAAATCGTCTGATAGGTAGACGATTTACTTGAAATGTTAAATCTTACTTTTACCCCCCAAAAATAAAAATAAAATGTCGTCTGCTGCTTGGTACTTTAAGGTCAATCAATCTGTAAGCGTTAGAGAAAGTCCTACTATTTTATATTCAGATTAGGCCATTTTATGCCTAGTGTCCCATAAAAAGGACATTACCAAACAGTGTAGACCCAGATCAGACGCCGCAGGACGCGGCGTCTGATCACGGGCCTGCACTATTTGCATTTAGTACAGGAATTTCTAAATGATATGAGTAAAATAACAAACTAGATGCCCTTATAAATTTGAAAAAAAAACCTGTCAAAAGGAAGAGGTAGAAGAGTCAACTAGTCTACTAGGCATAAATGGGCTAATCTAGGCTTTCTATGTACATATATGCCACGGAGACCTCTTTCCTCAGTGCTCGGCTCACGTATGTGTTATATGTCTTTAATACGTTATATGTTTTCGTTATCTCAATAATTTGAATAACTATTCATGTATGTTAATCTTATTTATATTTCATACCTATACATACTTGAGTATTTACTCCCTGTTGACGATAGTTGCTCCCTGTTGACGATAGCTGCTCCCTGTTGACGATAGCTGCCTTCTTTTTTTCCTTTTTTCTTTCTTCTTACTCTCTATCGGTCATTTCCTCTTCTACTAGCTTGATGTTGGTGACATAAAATTTATGTAGTTTGTCTAAATTTTATTTAGTTTACCTTTTTTGCACAATAAATATCAAGCGGGCTTAAAACCGTGTTCTTAAAGGCACGAATGTTGACGTTCCTACACCACCCTTACAACTTACGTCATAACGAAGATGAAGGCACACGGTTTCATCAGTAACCAGTTTTTCGGAATCTTATCGATTTATCTTGGTTTTTTTATGCGATTCAGAATATTCATTTTGTGCACAAAATTCACTGTCATGTGGACTGTCTATTTTTTACAAAAAGCGAGTTTCCTAAACGCACGAGTTATTCAGACACTTCGACAATCAATGTTGATATTCGTTAACATTTACAACTTGGGCACATTTGGTCGAAGAATCCACAATAACTAGACTGGGTATGGGGTTTGAAGACTAAACAGACATGATTGGTAAACAAAGTGATGGTTCGCTGCATTTTGTACTGTTCGTGAGTTTGGCGTAAATCCGAACAAATGATACAGCAGCAGCTATGTACATATCACAATGTTGATGACGTAAGCTGTTGACCTTGTAAACTCCAATAGTTCTCTGCTGATCGTTCAATGTGTTTCCGCTATTGCAGTTCTTTATTTCAAAAGTGCTGTTTTGTTTTATCATTGTTTCTGTGCT
Organism: Anodontia alba; assembly: GCA_964016985.1. Lineage (NCBI taxonomy): Eukaryota > Metazoa > Mollusca > Bivalvia > Lucinida > Lucinidae > Anodontia > Anodontia alba. The sequence goes on from OZ024831.1 coordinate 72,657,675, forward strand.
GGATAGACGCACGTTTCTGTAATAAACTTCTTTATAACTATAATAAGGGACGCCCCATGCAAAAATATGCGTTCGGAACATGCGCACAGCAAAGGCGCAGATCACGGCCTCCGCTACTCGCTTCCAGAATCAATGTATAATATGTAATGTGTCAATGGAGAGCAAACGCCCGGATAAGACATTGCACAAAACCAAAGTCCAATAACAAAGAAAAATTGTCAATTGTGACTTTCCATAAAAAGTCATATACAGTCGGACCTCAGTAGCTCAAACCCGGATGGCTCGATTACCATCGCTGATTCGAACTTGTTTTTTAGTCCCTAAGAAGTTTTTCTAATAGCTCCAGAAAACAAAATATTTGACTTTATTTTTTTTAATTTTATCCTGAAATTGTATGTTGTATGGACTCATTACAATCGCCTCACCGAATCGATTCTAATGAGTACACTCAACATACCATTATCGTATAGAATATCGAAAAGACTTCCCTAAATTATAGCCATTTGCTTCCTGGCCTGGCACCATGATTAACCCTCAGTGGCTCAAATAACCCATGTCTCGAACAAATTTCCATGGCCCCAAAGATGTTCGAGCCATTTACGTTCGACTATGATATGAAGTAAGAGGACAGATACTCTTGGTAGATTTCTGATATTTTACACACGGGTAACAACTTTTATGACGGCCTGTTATCTTTCCTGTTACATCAAGCTTATTCTAAAAGGGAGCCTACTGACTGGGGCGGTTGCCTGAAATTCTATTGCGTATGGAACTGAGCCCCTTTGCGATCTTTTTCGGAGGAAAAGGTCATTTTCGGTGTTTAGTAGGACCGCGGTGCGGGTTACACTTTTTACCGAAGGCTGTAGATTGGGCACGTTTTAATGGAATATTCATATCTGTCCGCCGATATTCTACTCAATATATATGATTTAAATCTTATTTCTTCAAAAGCTTAAAGTTTTCTTTACTTTTGTTTATTCATTCCTATTTCAAGCAGCAGAGGGCATGAAGTTAATATGTTTGAAAAGCAGAATTTAGCGTTATCAGCGTTAGCAGGGAGGAACTGTTCGTTAGATAAGTATTAGGTAGGTAGTAAGAGAAAAACGTATTGCCAAAATTGGTATGTTAAATCTGGTGGTGATTTGGCAAACACCCCCAAACAGAAATAATTTGCTCCTAAAAGGAGCCAATTTGTTTCCATTTGAGACGGCCCCTTTACAGAATGGTGGCAAAAACAAGTTGAACAGTGTGGCATTCACTACTGAGAATATCCATTCCCTTAAAGGTATTGAGTTGTTAAACAACAAAAAGTCAAGAGGAAAGCTAGTCATGTATTACTACAGTACTTTATCTTTCAGTTTTCCTTTCTGCATGTAAACATACCCCTACCATTCGTTTACATTATTTTGTTTTTCATTTTCTTCATGTTTCTCTGCATGTTTAGATTAAAATTTTCCTGTCTTTCAGTAAGGTAACCAAGAGAGTACAATAAACTGTTGTTGGTTGAATGTTGTTTCTTTTTTTTTTTTTTTTTTTTTTTTCAAACCATTTATGCCGAGTGGACTCTTCTACCTTAACTCTTTGGACCGGTCTTTTTCCACTATAAGAGGTGTCTGGTTATAATAAAGGGGGAGTTCCCACCTGTAGGGTATTTACACAGGACTCTGCCCACGCATGGAATCTCATAATAGTATGCACAATTATTACCTAGAACATGACTGTTGTACATAAGGTACATATCCCCATTTATCTGTTTTCCTTCATTAAATAGAAAATTTGTATAAAATTACATCTGAACACATGAGTACCCCTGAAAAACATACTCCATAGCTATCAGTAATTCGTAATTTGAATGTCAGATTTGCTAAAAAAAACAGTAAGTCATTGCTAAAATGCTCATGACAGAGATTTATTTATTTGTATGACACTGGACTAGTTTCAGGCTGTACCCATATTTCAACTGTGTAATATTTTCTGACAAGTTGGATATTTTATTAAACTATGTTCCAGTTCTTGTCAACCTATCATTTTAATACGAAAGTAGGCCATACATATTCTGATTAATTTCACAAAATTTCTTAAAAATTGAAAACCTGTAACAGTGTTTTTGAACCTTAAATATGACAACCCAGATTACAGAAATGAGAAAATACAGACAATAACTGATTTATATTCGGGTAATGTTTTGTTTTCCATTCCGGTTAGGTTTTTAATCAATTATAAAAACGTTTGCTTAGAAACACCTTTCTGTGTTATTACAACCTGTGGAAAATCAAAGAAATAGTTAAATTGCACCCTGTGGAATACCTTTGAAAACCCGTCTTACAAAACAAATCTAAGCTAGTACAGATTACTTGAACTTGTTTGTGTTTGGCAGCGGATCCACTGTGGTCTGATGAGCCAAGTGACCGAGATAATAAAGGGTTCTGTTTAGCTCTAATTTAGTTTACTAAATAAAAATATGGAATTCCTGTCCTTCACTATGATGTTACAATTGATGAATAAGTAATGAAAGATTGAACTAAAATAACGAAAATCTCTGCTGTTGATGCTATTCAAATGTAAGAAACAACGCATTTAGAGGTAAAAGGATTGTTTTGTGATGCCTCACCTTTATTTATACATATTTTACAGATGAATGACTCTTGAAATTCCTCCGTTTAAGACATACATTATATTATCACGGAAAGAGACAACATGAGGACACATTATGAGTCACTCTGTATATGCTGATGACAATTATTCTTTAACGGGGATGATACGAAATTTATTGCAAAACCCATACACATTTAATGCAACCCTGAATATGAACTAAGTACTTATGATTTATATAATGCCCCAACTTTTTTTTATAATCGATGCTTATTTAATCTGTTTTGTCAGGAATTGGCGTTTTTTTAAATGAATTTAATTTGATTTCAATTATTAATACGATGGATTTCAGAATATTTGGGACGTTTTTGATTAGTCAATAAAAAAATTAAATTTTACACTTAACCGACCTAAGTGCATATCATGCATTTTATCATGTTACCGGTTTTTAAATTTCATGAAACTCCACTTATCAGGAGAGGACATATGTGGCAAAATTCATAGGTTGACAAGAACGGGAACATACACAATTTAAAGATGACTTTTTTTTCCCCTTATTTTCATCTAAAATTGAATCAGGTTTTGATTTTAAATATTCAATATAATTATTACAGAAATGTATAAAAAAAAAAAAAAAAAAGAAAAAAAAAAAAAAACTTTTTATGGTCGTAAAATATTCTTTATTGAGTTCCTTTACTACATTAATGGACATTATTGGAAATCATGTTGAATTGTTGATTTTACACCGATAGGTTTTAAGACAGGTATACCTTTAAGCCGAGTGTATATCAGAGAGCTTTTCTGCACAATTCTGCACAATTCTTTGATCTAAAAAACAAAGTTGTCTTGATAGTTGCTGGGCCTTGTGCAAATAAAATGCAAAGTTTGAAGGAAATCCATACGTGGGCAGATTTGAAATCCCCCTTTCCAGGTCCCAAACATGTTCGACTGTATGCTGCTCAGTTTCATAAATAAAGGTCACATGCATGAAAACAACAAAACATGGAGACGACTAAACTAAACGGAATTCTGTAATGAATCGATAGTAATGTTTCCAGATGATATCTTTAATGTGTAACTAGTTGCCAGATATCAAAATTACCGCACTCGAGCGCCCAGTGAAGATTCTGATCTGACTGATCGAAGGCGCAGGCTGATCTAAACCTTCGGCGGGAGCACATATCCGACTTCGCGGCTCGTTTACATCCATGCTTTTTACACGTTCTCGTATATCATTACAACTTACGAGATTGTGATTGGAGGTTTGGCACAAAACTAAATCAGACTAAATAGGGAATGGTTTTCTATACATACTGAACTATAAATAGATGTATTTGTTCGAAAGTTTAACCGTTATTTTAAGCATTGCAGACGACAACTGTGACAACTTTCATTATCGTCCCCATGTTTTTGTACCTGTTATGACAAATTCATGAACCATTGCAAGTTTCGGACAAACAAACGAGTATTGTCTACCTGAATAAAACCATTCGCTAATCCATATATGTGTAACACTAGTACCAAGAAAACAATGTGTTTTTCTTATATATGTTGTATCGTTGCCGATGATGACCTTCCACAGAAGTTTAGTCATAATATGGTATAAGTTAAGGGGACTGAATACACTTGTTAGACTTCCGACATTTTAAACGGGGAATAACTTTTGTGACATCCTGTTATCTTTCATGTCACATCAAGCTGAATTCTGAAAGAGAGCCTACTTTAACCTTTAACCCTTTCATGCCGAATGAACTAATCTACCTTAACTTTTTGGACCGGTCCATTTCCAATATAAGGTGCATCTGGTTAGTTTTTATTATTGCCAAGTTTTATAGAAATACCTGTATTTAATGCAAACAGTGCAGACCGTGATCAGACGTCGCGTTTAGCGGCGTCTGATTTGGGTCTACACAAGTTGCGAATGTCCTTTTAATTGGATGCTAGACATAAACAGGTTAAAAAGAAAGAATTTGCTCCCTAGACTGAGAATAGCCATTCCCTTAAAGGTATTGAGTTGTAAAACAATAACAAGTAAAGAGGAAAGTAAGTTATTGATAACAAGTGTATTTATCTCTTATCTTTTCTTTCTGCATTTAAACATACCTCTACCATTCCTTTGCGGGTTTTTATTTCCTTCATGCTTCTCTGCATGTTTCGGTTAACCCTTGTCATACTGGATAAATTAAGATGCCACCCCCAGTTTTAATTTTATTAGCCAATCCAGGTTGTTAATACACATTCAAATACTGAATGGCAAGCAGGGCAGATCCAGATCAGTTGTCTTCTGAAAAAGCCAATAGATCCAGATCTACACTGTTTGTAACGGTGGGGCATATACGGGACAAGCAGGATCAGGGTTAAAATTCTCCGGTCTTTCAGTAAAGTAACCAAGAGAGTATATCAAACTGTTGTTGTATGAATGTTGTTTCCCTTTTATTTTAATCTATTTTAGAAGAGTAGACCCTATTACCATAACTCGTTGGTCAGATACTTTTCCTATTGAAGAGGTGTTTGGTTGGTTTTTATTATTACCGTCTTTTACAGAAATTCACGCGTTTTAATGCCTGTTTGCCAGTGTCCCTTTTATAGGACGCTAGTGATAAAAGGGTTAGCCCCATTCGCTGCAATACCTTAGAAACGCTATTTAAAAGCAAACAAACAATTAAAAAAAAAGACTCAGCAATGCCTACTCTTATTTGGTTATAAGTTGCTCGGAAACAGTGTAGAACAATGATCATGACCAAATTGCTTGAATGCTCAGGTTGGTCTAGGCATTTACAGTTGACTCTCGTTATCTCGAATTCGCTTAACTCGAATAACCGCTTATCTCGAAGTGTAAATCTGGTCCCTGCCTAAACATAAAACTTAGATGCAATTTCTCCTCTTTTCCACAATATTTTCAATATATCTCTAACTTCAAGATTTCAATTATAATTATTATAATTATTCAATTATATATATATAATATATATATATGTTAAATGTGGTTGCTTGAATAATTATTTTCTCAATTCTGCAAATCTTATATGTCGAGGTACGGATATCTCGAAGTATTTAATAGGGTCCCTTGGAATTCGAGATAACGAGAGTCGACTGTACTTTGTGCTTGATAATATGAATGTTCCGTAGAAAAACAGCATGCATGCGGAAGCTAACCACTTTGCTGTTTTGTTTTGTTTGTTTTTTATCCTCGTGTTAATAGAAATAGTATAGAAGATGGCTAGGGAGAGCCACAGTCAAGAAAATAGCCTACTAAGCAAACCGTGACAGACAACCCACAAATCGATTATAAAAATTTGAAAAGAATGCCTCTTGAGAGCAATGAGCGCACACAGAACTGAAAAGACCCACAGTGTACATGTACAATGTATATGTTTTCTGGGCCAGATTAGCTACTTTAGGCCTCATCTGTGGCTCGCATATGCTTTTCAAAAATTCCCAGAATGGGTTCAATGATCACAAAGAAACAGAAAATATATACTACACTAACATGAAGCACGGGATATGTTGTTTTGAAGCCTTCACTCGACACTAACACCTGCTGTAGTGAAGATAGATTCTAAATAGAATGACCCTTGAGATCAAGCCACAAATCAAAGAAAGGCAAAGCAATCAGTTCCTTCTTTCCCAACCAGGTGATCTCAATGCAAGACAGGAGCCACTAAATACAACAATAAGACAACTAATGGGACAAAACAAGAGAGAAAAATCACGCAGCGAGCAGCCACAAGGCCACACAAAGAACAAACCACAACAAAACCCACACATTCGAACGGTCATTAATAAAACCTAGCGGCGGTCTTTAAGTAAAAAGAGAACCCAGGAACTGATACAATCAGCTCCACATGAAGTCCCCAACACCAAAGGGAAAGACATACAAATACAATAAAGCAGCCTAAAATGAACAGATGGCAAGCAGAGTGGGCAACTCTTTCCCAAAAAGGTGGGAACTCTGTTACCCAAACTTAACTGAATATATAATGAAATTACATAATTGACTCTATTTTTTTCTGATACAAAATCTTCATCCTGGGTTCAGATGTTGTAAAAATGAAAAAAAAAGGATTGTTCGGCTCACATAGATGCTCCCTTATTCAATCAGTGACACATCACAGAGAAAAACACGTGTAAATCAAATTAAACTACTGTGATGAAACAAGGATGAGGTTCCTTGCAATCAACTGCGTCACTTTCAGCAAAACCTAAGGACAACCATTAGTTAAACAATAAAGGGCCAAAACAAAGACAACATCAAGCATCAACTTTCTGACGAAATGTTTAGGTCGGTAGCTTTATACAGTCTGCGACGCGACCCATCGTCGTGTATTAAAAAGGAAAACATAGCTGTCAACCATGATTACGTTAAAAACTAAGAATGCAGTCTGTTGCAAATATCCAAGTTATAAAGTCATCCTTTTATGTTTTGAATTATTTTAACAATTGGATTTCCCAGCAATTTTTCTTCTAGGTCACCGTAAAAGTCTGGTTTGATATTCCTTGCTGTAAAAGAAGTTTAGCTCTTTCATATCTACAGACCAATACCTTTGCAAACAGTGCAGATCCAGATAAGACAGCTCGTAACATGTCGTCTCATCAGGAGCTGCACTGCTTGCCATTCTGTTATTGATTTTGACTGAAACCCCAATTTGCAATAATAGATGTGTCCAAATTCAGAGATGGAAGAGTCCATATCAGAAACTCGGGGCTGAATATATCAATGTCTGCAGCTGCTGCAGAAGGTAGATGAGATTTCCCGCGAGAAAAACTGAGCTGCGATTAGAAGTGCAAATTACTCGTGAGTATTTTGCCCTGGATCTTCTCTCCTGTTGGCGCTCGGCATTAGGTACAGGGATCCAGGGAAAAAGCACATCTGAACGCAGCCCTAGTTTTAGTATCCAGTGTTCTTTTTTTCTACTGACCGTTCCAAGACGGTTCGTCGGTTGCAGTTTGTCGGTTACTATAGCGAGCACAGCTCGCGACGCGCAGCGCGTCGCGAACGAAGTGAGCTCTACGGTAGATAATATGACCAAGGAAAAGTAACATACAACGATATATACTTTCAGCGTTTTTTCTTCCCGGAAGTTGTCAGCGGAAGTTGGAGGACTTGATTATAGGTCTCACTAATAAGCATCACGAAGTGACCAAACGAGTGTCAATAAGTGTCACGAACATATTTTGCTGATTATTTTTATTATTTATTATTGATTTACATAATATTTTATATACTGATATTCATTCTTAAATGATGCTGTGAAGGACTTTTGAAGAATGCAGATATAGATCTGTGCTGTGCTCGCATTTAGGCTAAGCCTATTTTCATATTAAATAAGTGATTTTGTTTCGTCATTTGTTTCCTCATCTCTTCTTCTTTCGGTGCATAGAGAAGACTGTGACTGTTGCCCCTCTTGAATAACTTCATTAATCCGTCCTCACCTTGTCAATCGTCGCCACAACTATTTAACCTGTTTTTTTTTAACTTTGTATACCTTATTTTAATCGTTGCACATGGGAACAAACTATTCATTGCGAGAATATTCAATTCTGAGGAAGACAATTACTGAAGATGATAAGATGATGAAGATGATGATATCGCCACAGGTAATAAACTGGTGAAAACCGACCTAAGATATGTTGGTGTTTTTGTTGTTTGTTTTTTGTTGTTGTTTTTTGGGGGGGTGGGGGTTGTTGTTGTTTTTGTTGTTGTTGTTGTATTATTGTTTTTTTGTTTGTTTGTTTGATGTTGTTTTTTTGTTGTTTTTTGGGGGGTTTTTTTTTTTGTTGTTTTTGTTTTTTTTTATGCATTCATTTAAAAACTGTACATTAGTTATTTATTTGTTAAATAATTCATTTTACAGAATGAAATGTGAGTTATTTACATGTATTCGTTAAAAAAAACTGTACATTAGTTATACATTTAAATAACTCACATTCCAGTATAGCGCTAGATGCTGTCGTGTTTAGATATTCACCAAAGCGCCACTATTAGCGTTTATAGCTAGCAAAAAGCATATACCTACTTATCTATCTACCTAATTACCTACCTACAACATACAAATACATTACCGAGTCAAATGTATTTGTTATGATGCTGGAATATATAGGGTAATTGCAATTTGTACCCAGCATACCTGAGCAAAACATCTCGCCCCAGATCCTAAAGAAGCTATTTGATCAGGGTCTGTACTTTTAGATGCATCACCAGGTAGTCAAATTGACTTGTTCCAGTTTTAGAATAAGTACGGTAAGGAGATTATGACACTGAATATGAAGTGTAGATACGTTACTCGGCTATTCGTTTGTTATCTATTATTGTCACCCTCAGGGGACTAGGGATTAAGGGAAGCTACACAGATGTTGCGGTGTGACCTTTAAACTTTCATGCTTATTACGGTGAATGAATAACCCCTAAAAAGAGATTACTCGCACTGGTAGCTTTTACCTCTCCTATGTTACAAAGGGAGATCTATCCAACAGCAATTATTGTTTCCTTTTGTATGCATCCCATCTGAAATGGGTCTACTCTTAAAAGGTAGAATCTGAACCCATGTCTGCAATTTCTATGCTTTAGAAAAACACCGTTCAAGAATTTCTGGGCAGGGTCCTCTTCTTTTGAATTTGTGCATTCACCATAGCATACTGGGGTAGTGATATATATTATTTGAAGCCGTCAATATATATCCTCATTGAAAGCGAGTTTCCATGTCGGCCGCTGGTCTGAGATTATGTATTTTGTTTCTGCCAGTATTTTTGGAGATTGATTTTTGAAATATTCCCTCAAATATATGGGGAATATATTTCAATCTCAAATGTAAGTGGGCTATAGTTCATTCCCAAATATATGGGAGACATTGTTCATTCTCAAATGTATGAGGGACACAGTTCATTCTCAAAGGTATGGGGGCTTAGTTCATTCACAAATGTATGTGGTACATAATTCATTTTCAAATGTATGGAGGACACAGTTCATTCTCAAATAAACAGGGGCCATAGCTCATTCTCAAACATATGATGGACATAAATCATTCTTTAACGTACGGGAGACATAGTTAATTCTCAAATCTATGGGGGACATAGTTCATTCTTAAATGTATGGGTGGCATAGTTCTTTTTAAATGTATGGGGGACATAATTCATTCTAAAATGTATGGGAGACATAGTTCAAATGTATGGGAGACATAGTTCATTCTCAACTGTATGGGAGACATAGCTCATTCTCAACAGTATGGGAGACATAGCTCATTCTCAACAGTATGGGAGACATAGTTCATTCTCAACAGTATGGGAGACATAGCTCATTCTCAAATGTACGGGGGATATAGTTCATTGTCAACAGTATGGGAGACATAGCTCATTCTCAACAGTATGGGAGACATAGCTCATTCTCAAATGTACGGGGGATATAGTTCATTGTCAACAGTATGGGAGACATAGCTCATTCTCAACAGTATGGCAGACATAGTTCATTCTCAAATGTATAGGGGCATAGTTCATTCTCAACAGTATGGGAAACATAGCTCATTCTAAACAGTATGGGAGACATAGCTCATTCTCAACAATATGGGAGACATAGCTCATTCTCAACAGTATGGCAGACATAGTTCATTCTCAAATGTATGGGGGACATAGTTCATTCTCAACAGTGTGGGAGACATAGCTCATTCTCAACAGTATGGGAGACATAGCTCATTCTCAACAGTATGGGAGACATAGTTCATTCTCAACAGTATGGGAGACATAGCTCATTCTCAACAGTATGGCAGACATAGCTCATTCTCAACAGTATGGGAGACATAGTTCATTCTCAACAGTATGGGAGACATAGTTCTTTCTCAACAGTATGGGAGACATAGTTCATTCTCAACAGTATGGGAGACATAGCTCATTCTCAACAGTATGGGAGACATAGCTCATTCTCAAATGTACGGGGGATATAGTTCATTGTCAAATGTATGGGAGACATAGTTCATTCTCATATGTACGGGGGACATTCTCAACTGTATGGGAGACATAGTTCATTGTCAAATGTATGGCAGACATAGCTCATTCTCAAATGTATGGGGGATATAGTTCATTGTCAAATGTATGGGAGACATAGTTCATTCTCAAATGTATGGGGGACATAGTTCATTCTCAAATGTATGGCGGACATAGTTCATTCTCAAATGTATGGGAGACATAAATTATTGTCAAATGTATGGGGGACATAGTTCATTCTCAAATGCATGGGGGATATAGTTCATTCTCAAATGTATTAAAGACATAGCTCATTCTCAGATATATATGGGGGATATAATTCATTCTCAAATGTATGGGAGACATAGCTCATTCTCAGATATATGGGGGATATAGTTCATTCTCAAATGTATGGGAGACATAGCTCATTCTCAACTGTATGGGGGATATAGTTCATTCTCAAATATATGGGGGACATATTTCATTCTCAAATGTATTGGAGACATAGTTCATCGTCAAATGTATGGGGGACATAGTTCATTCTCATATGTATGGGGGACATAGTTCATTCTCAAATGTATGGGAGACATAGCTCATTCTCAACTGTATGGTAGATATAGTTCATTGTCAAATGTATGGGAGACATAGTTCATTCTCAAATGTATGGGAGACATAGCTCATTCTCAACTGTATGGTAGACATAGTTCATTGTCAAATGTATGGGGGACATAGTTCATTCTCAAATGTATAAGGAACCTAATTTATTTTTAAATGTATGGGAAGCATGGTTCATTCTCAAATGTATGGGTGACATAGTTCACTCTCAGATGTATGGCGGGGGGTCGGGGGGGTATAGTTCATTCTCAAATGTATGGGGGACATAGTTCATTCTAAAATATATGTGGAATATAGTTCATTTGCAAGTTATTGGTATTGGATTTCCAGGCGCTTTCGCCGCAGTTCATGTAAGGGTTCGAGTCCTTTCGTGGACCAGAGCATGTCATAACTAGTCGGTTATTATTTTATTGTCAGCGGTGAAATCAGTGTATATCTGATGAAAATAAAAGTGGTATCAATCACTAGTGAATTGATATCGTATCATTTCACTATAGTGAATGATACGATTTATATTTTCACTCTTCGCTTTGGACGACTTCGGTTTTCTTCACTGTTTCAGAAGTGGATGTTACCTCCACTTCAGATTTTTGAACACCTCTAACTTCTTTGTTTCTGAACTAAACTATCAAGTGTTGGTATGCATTTTCTTAGTTAGAATGTAAGGCACATTATGGTATCAAAATTATTTTGATTCGCCGAAACTTTTTGTTTTTGTCTCTCCAGCGGTTCACATGTTAAGCACTGAGCGTCGACGCCATGACGTTCATGTTTTGTTTGGTGACGTTACTTATGACGTCAGAAACGCGCATTGACGTGTGAACAATAAAATTAAAAGAAAATTTACTCTTTTTCAGTGAATACCATAAACATTTTCATCTCGTGTAATGAAAACATTCAAATTTTCACTCGTGCTTCGCACTCGTGAAATTACTGATGTTTTCATTTCACTCGATGACAATATTTATGGTATTCACAGCAAAAGAATAAATATCCTCTATTTATTGTTTGTAAGCCAGTCGGGCATTTCCATAAATATGACGTTACGTCAATTACGTTGGTGGCTATGTTAACTTACTTCATGTTTGTCATCTGTCAGAAGATCATCACACATCGAAATTCAATAGTTGTTGTTTTAATATCCGGAAGGGCGAAGGGCGGAGGCCCATTTGCTAGACATTACAGGGCAGATGTCAACTTCCTCTCTCTGTGCATTGTCCTCTCTCTGTGCATTGTCCGGGCAACAAATCGTTCTCCTTATCCTGGTGTTGTGGATGTATCTGTTCATGTTTAATATAGAGAAAGGGGTTTAATTACATGAAATGAGAGCACAAAACAGCATCGCGCCGAAAACCGAAGGGAGAATGAACAAACGAAGATGACCTACAACAGAAAAGACGCTTCTGTTGCCCGATAACGTACCGTATATTTCCTACCTTCGCACATAGGGGTTTTATTATATTAGAATGTTATTTATTCCATATGGGCCGCGTCAAGCGAAAAAGTGCATTTAAACAAGCGAAAAATGCGCAGATTCAGATCATCTTGCGCATGCGCAAATTATCACGCAGGCCTCCATTTTGTAGTATCCAACGATTCTGTTAGCGAACAGTGAAGTCCGTAATCAGACTGCGCGGATGCGCAGGCTGATCTGGGCCTTCGCTGCCCGTATATGCCCAAAGACACGTTTTTACATGGCGCGGCTCATATAGTCTTACCACTTGTACACTATTGATACCGTTAGCAGCCCGTTTGTTCTTGTTTGTTTTACGTATTCTTTGTTCCAAAGAGCAACCTTTGTAGATCTATTTCTTGATTTTGTATGCATTGATGTTCAATGTTTAAGCTGAACAGAATTTAAATTGATCAATTCTTAACTTTTTATTGTCGTATACAAATGTCAGCATTAAACAATGTCCTCCGATGTTAATTACATATTATTAGCACAAAGAAGTGAATAGTTGCAGGAAAAGAAACCTTTCTTATTCATGAAATGAGACGGTTCAAAGAATCAGATTTCTCTATGTGTCATGCAGTCTTATTTTTGTCAGTTAAAACACAGGCGAGACGTACATTTGCCCGACTGCACACATTCGCAACTGGTCTGAATCTTTTTTGCTTTCTAGAGGAAGTTAATAAAAACTACCAATGGTCCTCAACTAAAGATTGCATATGTGATGTTGTGGTTTTGTATGTAAATAACTTTTCATTTTTATACATCTGCCTTCAGGTTGGAATAATAAATATGCGTGACTTATGCAAGAGCCACAACCCCCGCCGAGGTCGGCAACATTCTTTTGTGGAGATTGATCATGAAATATTTTCTACGGTCATTCTCTCCCTTCCGCTGATTCAAGAAGGGCAGTTGTCAGTTTCTGGCGAAAGAATGTGCACAGTACTGGTTAACCGCTAAGAGGACTAAGCCTGCCCAGTAAACGTGTGGTTAGGTAAACTGACCGCGCTCGACATGACCCAATTGGGTTGACTGGGCCGTAAAACCTCAACACAAACACAAACAAACAATCACATAACATAGCCTACTAATGACATCAAGGGGATGAGTAAACAAACTACGACGCAGACAAACCGAAGAAAAACAAAGCAACCAGCTCCCTATTCCCCAATGAGGAGACCACCTTACCAGGCAGGAACCACCCAACATAAATAAAATCTAAAAGGATTGCCCACTGGAAACATCGAACACAAAAATGGAGTCTCGGTTTAAACGAGTACAACACTAAGAAAACAAAGAGAACAAAACACGTGAAAGACAGATCCGCAGTAAGCAGCTACAATGCTAAAGAACGAACAACACCAAACCACCGCCTTAGAACAGTCAGAAGTAAAACAACCAGAGGAGTTAAATATTGTCCACAATACAAATTAACAAATCACGAACAGCAAGAAACAGAAAGCAATGTCGCAATGCTGGCGTCATAACCAGAATACATGACAGAAGAAAACAAAACAGAAAGCGCAATGAATAGCCTGCAACAAATGACCACAAGCTAGAATTCAAACAGAAATTAACATGCAATGAGGGTCACAAAACATTACAAAGAACGAATGCCACAAGAATTCTCGCATAATAACGGTTTGTAGTAAAATCAGTCGGGACAGACCAAAGTTTAAATATTGTCCACAATACATACAAAAAATAACATCACAAATAGAAAGAAACAGAAAGCAAAGTGGGCAGCCATGCAACAGGAGACTACAATGCTAGAATTTAACTCTTTGCATGCTGAGTAATTTTGCATGCTTTTTTGTCGTCTGTTGATTTTTTTAATTACCTGTTTCAAAAAAAGTATTTCAAGAATAGCATCCGAGTGTCAAACAGTTTGAATCCAGATGAGGCCCGACATTTTATCGGGCCTCATCTGGGTCCAAACTGTTTGAATTATATCCCCCATACATCTGAGAATGAGCTATGTCTCCCATACATGAATCATTTATATTGTGGTTTTACAAATAGATACACCTGGAAGATTTAACAAATAAGAAACCTTTTGCGACTAATGCGATGGTTTTCATTTTGACATTGTTAATTTCCCGTTTTTGGATGATGTCGTTCCTCGTGCCCCTTCTTATGATGTTTACGTTTCTCAACTTATTCGGTTTGCAAGACTGTCTAGCCATTTGGCTGACTTCATTGCTCGTAACAAAACTTTGACTGCCAAACTTCTCCAACAGAAGTATCGGTATCATAAAACCTAGGAAAGCTTTTCTTAAGTTTTATCGCCGACACTACGAATTGGTCTCTAAATACGATACCGGACTAAAGTCACTTCTGTTACAAAGCCTAATGGAACCTGAATTTTATGGTGACTTAGTGTACAAGTTTTGAAAAATTGTAGAAAACCCTGCATTTTCTGATCATTTTAGTAAGATTGTCGTCATAGGTTATGAAGGAAAGGGGTATAACATTAATGTCATAAAACAGTCTCCTTGTTCAGCGGTTAATCCAATCACGGTTGACCACTTTGCTTACCTCTTTAATTGCACGCCGGTGGATCGGGGTTCAGACTCTATGATGACCCCGACTTAAAAAATATTTATTAGATGGTCTTTGCCGGAACTTTTTATGTCTGTTTCTCAACTCGTTGGGGTATAACTGGTGGTTTTCTTTTACTCCAGTATTTCAGTGTCGTTGTTTGACAACACAGGGATCTCCAAATGTCTCAACACGTTGTTTCTGTTGAGTCCTCATCTTTGTTTCGTTATAGATTTCCCCTATGATATATTTGTTGCCTGTAATGATTCATAGACGAACTGGAAGACCGCCACACGGACCGAAGAAATGTATGTTTTTACCACTATGGAAGCTGAGGGCGAGGGTTGGGATCTAGCTGATGCCCTCCTTCCCCCCCTCCCCCCACCTCCCCCCACGCACACAGCACACACACACACACACACACACACACACACACCATGAATTCAATTCAATACCGACCATTCTGAGACGGTACTTTCATTGTGGTATTTTTTGTTAATCGTAAGGTAGTGTTTCACTTTCTAATGTTTCTTTCTTTCTTTTAGCAATTATGCAAGTTAAAGATATAGTCGAACTTCAATGACTCAAACATCTTTGGAACCATGGAAATTTGTTCGAGACATTGGTAGTTCGAGCCACTTAGGGTTAATCATAGCGCCAGGTCAGGAGACAAATGGGGATAATTCAGGATTGTCTTTTCCAACTTTTATATAATAATGCTATGTTGTGTGTACTCAATTGAATCGCCTCGATGAGGCGATTCTAATGAGTACACACAACATACATTTTCAGCATAAATTAAGAAAATATCTCTAAATGTTTGTTTTCTTGAGCTTTCGGAAAAAATGTCCTACGGACTCAAAAACTAGGTCGTGTCATCCATGGTAAACGAGCCATCGGTGTTCGAGCCATTACTGTATATTCAGTTAAGTTTTGATAACAGAGTTGCCACCTTTTTGGGAAAGAGCTGCCAACCCTGCTTGTCATCTGTTTATTTTATGGCTGCTTAATTGTACATGTATTTATCTGTCTTTCCCTTTGATGTTGGGACATTGATGAGGATCTGATTGTATCAGTTCCTTAGTTTATTTATTTCCTGTGTGTTTCTCAGCACACTAAGCCCCTTCTTAAAAGGATTTGCTCTAATAGATAAGAATTTGTTACTATTGGGAGCTTAATCTTTTCTATCAGAACATATTCTTTTTCAGAAGGGGACAAAATCCATTTGATTCATTTACCTCCTTCCCTGACAGTGAATCCATTATTTTTAAAGTATATGTTGAAAACGAAACACTATCTACGTCATGCCTGTACAACAAATCGTCACATCTGGCCACGTTTCGTTTTTTTTCTCTGACGTTTATAATGCAACGAGATGACTAAGCATGCCTAATATTTCCTGCAAGACTGCCTGTGCATCCAGTGCATCTGCGCAGACTGATCAGCGTCTTCGCTGATCGCCTGAAGACGCTTTAGATCCATGGTTACCCACATAGTGCCCGTTAAGACTAAGATCAGGCTGCGCGGATGCGCAGGCTGATCTGAGGTTTCGCTAGGCTCACATGCAATCTTGTAGGAAATGCTGTGCACCGCCTCATATGTAAATTAACTGTCATCCTTTGTCGCTATTATGATGACAGGAGATCACCGGCTGGTACATCATTCAATGCTAATTTGCAACTAACAGTTGCAGTGTGATGAAATATAAGTAAACTGATTATGTGTGCCAAAGAATAGGTATTTATTTATCATATAAGATTCATAATCTCTATGCGAAATGTTTGATGTTTCTTTCGTGGAGACTGATCATGAAATATTTACGACGGTCATCCTCTACCTCCCGCTGATTTATGAAGGACAGTTGTCATTTTCTGGCGAAAGAAAGGGGACTAAGCCTGTCAAGGAAAAAGTGTGGTGAGGTAAATGACCGCGCTCGACTTGACCCTATTGAGTTGACTGGGCCGTACAACCACAACAGAAACAAAAAACACTTACGTTTCTTACTTCCTCATCCGAAAAGCCAGACTAATTAAAGGCTCGATTTTCCGGTCCATATCATACGCTCTTAACGCTTAGCATGTGGGTAAAAATTTCAGAGGACGATATGTTGAAATATTTTTCTTATTTTCAAAGAAAACAGCTTTGACATTTCATGCACGTTGACTCATAGGAGACATTTTGCAAACTCTCACCGTACAACCGGCACCTTTGACGACAGACGACTAACGAGGCGACATAAAAAGGGTATGTGAAGAAATTGTGTCGGAAAAAATCCAGAAAGAAAGCATTTGACTTTTATAAATCAGTGATACAATTGAACTTCAAAGGCTCGAACATATTTTGGACCATGGAATATTTGTTCGAGACATGGGTAGGTTCAAACCACTGAGGGTCAATCATGGTTCCAGGTCAGAAGGCAAATGGCGATAATTTAGGAAACTCTTTTCAATCTTCTTTACAATAATGGTATGTTGAGTGTTCTCATTAGAATCGCCTCGATGAGGCGATTCTAATGAGTACACAAAACATACAATTTCATGATAGCTCCAGAAAATATTTATTTTCTGGAGCTATCGGAAGAATTTCGTAGGGACTCAAAAACGAGTTCGAATTAGCCATGATAAACGAGCCATCGGTGTTCGAGCTATTGAGGTTCTACTGTATTAATAATTTAATGTTCGAAGACCCCAGAGTAGTATTCCGATTAAATTTACTGCCGCATAAGCCTATGTGAGATGGTCGAGAGAAATGTTCCCTGAAAATGAACCAAAATCCGTTTTCTGCTAGTAATAAGCTTCAAACGTCTTTTAATCCTGTTTGCAGCTGCCTGATTTCAATTCTGATGCATGATTAATTATGATTGGATAGCGGAATATAACAATGATATACTTTTTACGGCATTCTGACAAATTTGTAATAGCCAGAATGACGCCTGAAGATGTATCCTACTATTTGACCTTCCTTCCTGGAATTAATATTTTGACTTTATATGAATTGGAAATACTGGCAAAGGTGTTCTTTCAAAGCTTATATCGATTTCATACCAAAGCATTAGTGCATTAGTCAGAACGCTTTTTTTCTGAAGAGAGAACTGACATTCTGTTCTGCCGTCTACGTTAGCCTTCAAATTCTCTCCTCTGCTGTGCGTGTTAGCCAAATAAAAATTAATCTATAGGCAAAGGTAGTCGTTTTCAGACACTTGCTCCTTTCGGAAGGGTATAATTTCTTATTTAACCGAGCTGTGGAGCCAGATTTTGCAGAATTGCATTGCTACTGAATGATTGCAGATTTATTTTATGCAAGAGAAAATACCAGAATTTGTTCCTGAGAAGTACGACCCTCGCAGAAAACGGCTTTTGGTGCAAATTTCAGGAAACATTTTTGGACCATCTCACATAGGTGAAATTAAATCAGATTACTACTGCGGGTCTTCAAACACTAAATAATATCTCCATAATGCATAAAAGTCAAATGCTTTCTTCCTGGATTTTACTGGCATAATTTCTTCACGTTTCCTTTTTATGTCAACAATACTCGTACTGTGTGAAAATCGCTTTGAAATTCTATGCAGGCTAAGGAGACAATTTGCATAAAATGTTAAAGTCTATTTTCTGGGAAAAAAAGAAAACATGTCCGTTGAATTTGCCTATAGTGGTTTAAGGGTTAAATTGTGCTTTATTGATTTGTTGTCTGTGGTCAGGCTCATCGTGGTTCAACCTTTGGTTTTATTTTGCTCTGGTTTCAGATTGCCATTGATCTCTCTACTTCCGTTGTAGTTATATGATTATTTGTATCTTACTGTAATGTTTCAATGATTAGTGGGTGGGGAGTACGGGGAGACGCCATCTTTGTTTCATCACAGTGTTGAGAAAAAAAACTACTTTTTAGCGAAGTACGGGGAGACGTCATCTTTATTTCATCACAGTATTGAGAAATCATTTTATACGCTGTTGTTTTCTATGTTAAACCATGATAAAATAAAAAAAAATCACATGTATCTGGAATCAAGATTTAGGACGATGATTGGATATCAATATCTTTTTGTTCATCCTCTATTCTTCATTAGGTCTGTATTTCCATGAAGTGCTTTATTTTATACTGCGTTTTCAGTTCTTGTAATTAAACCCTCTAGAGTACATTAAGAACGTTTTATTCCGTGATTGTGACATTTCCTGGGTATTTCTTATTTCTTTTTTACACAGGATACCGTATTAACCTAAAATTAGGACACATAATCTCCTTACCATGCTTATATTTAACCTTTTCATCCCAAAGCTTCTGAAGTGGACTCTTCCATTTTTGATTGTGGTCAGACAATCATTGTCTCAAATAGGTGTCTCAGTTAAACTCAAAACAGAATGGCAAACAGTATAGATCCAAATGAGACGGCTCATTACGAGCCGTCTCATCAGGATCTACACTGTTTGCAAAACAGTTAGTTTTGGTCTGTAGGTCTGAGAGGGTTAAACTTGAACAAGTCTATTGGGGTCTACTAAGTGCTGGATGAGTAGCAAACAGTATAGACTCTGATTAGACGCCGCTCTCTCTAGCATCAGAACCTGGTCTACACTATTTGCTCGGGCCTGACTGTCTCATTACATAGGTCAAATTCAGGTACTTATCTTAGTATTTTTAAACACAATCATATTCACTGTAAAGAGCTACCGATGAAAACAAAAACTCTTATTAAAATGAGTGTTTATTGCAATATGGGACTGCGTAGGCGGAATTTGATGAGTGGCTTCCACTGGATGCCATACACAATTCGATATTATGAATTTATTCACGAAGAGCAAAGACTTGCATGTGCTTAGTATGCCCACTTCAGTATGGCACGCTCCAAATATTTGTTTAATATTTCATTAAGCAGTTCAATATACGAAAGGTGTGCTAAATATAGAAAAAAAAAACATGATTTATGGCAAATGACTGTATGGTTACAAATATAGCATATATTTTACAGTCTCTTTGCATATTTATGATTTCTTGGTGACATTGATGTTAGTTTTTAAATCACACGTCAGCCAAAGAATTCTTTTGATCATATCCAAAAACGAATTTCCACTTGCTGTGACAGTTTCGATTCTCATCGAAAATCATCATCAGACTATGACCTTGACCTCGTGATGTCACGAGACTTGAAATGCTTACCCCCAGACTGGTTACTAGGGGTAAACAAATGCCTGTAGATGTTGCTCAGGTTGTGCGCCTCCTGGTCCTGGTTCATGACATATGGAGACTGACTGATCATGATAGATTCTTCGACTTGTCTGAGTCTCTTATTGTTCTCTACCTTTGCCCCCACTCAGTCGATGGCATGGTTAGCCTTAGCGATATGATCTGTCAATGCGATGTTTTCATAACAAGTCACCCTCAATTCTGATGCAGCTCCAAATAGCAAACATATATGCGATCTTCTTTGAAACGTTACAGTGAAACTCATGTAATGAAACCCACTGAGGTGAAAAAAAGCAAAGTGCCTATTGGCGTTCTGAAGCCAGAACACAAGAAGACCACAAACAGGACTCGATCACAGACTTACGAAGAGACTTAATAAAACCGAGTCTCCGAATTTCGATCTTTTATGTATTCTTTGTTTCCGAAGGCAATCTTTTAGATTTTTTATTTTACTTCACTGCAGCTGGTGTTTAGTGCCGTGTGGTGGCCGTAGAACGTCTCCCCGTACTTCATCATAGTGCAGATTATATTTATTTCCTTCGGGATCATTGAGTACATTTTGGTTATTTTGAAAATCGAAGACCGCTTAAACCGGTGCTTGAGGGCGTATGCAGCCGAGCAAACTACATAGCTACATATGAAGCGACTTAATATAACCGAGTCTCCAATTATAGTTCTTTATGTGTTCTATGTTTCCAAAGGCAACCTTTTAGATTTTTATTAGATAGTCGGGCGCCGACCATCTGAAACAGATGGAGACGTCATTTAGGCTAAGGACCAACTCACCGTCTGAGAACCGATATACAAAACATGTTGTCTTGATCCATGCATCCAGAAATGCTACAACAACTGGCAATGAATGTCCAATGATAAAATCATTAAACCGCAATATTTTTATACCATGACACACAGTACAGCAGTGGTACCGTCCCAGCAGGCACACAACATCAAAATGACGTCGTATCAACGTCGATGCGACGTGATCAGTCGCATCGACGTTGTTACGACGTCATTTTAACGTTGCGTGCCTACTGGGGTGATGTTGCAGGAACACGTTTCTTCGTCCGCTGAATTCTTATGCCATTCGTTAGTATTGTCTTTTCGTCACTTCTGACATATAATAATAGGGTTTTAATAAAGATTAGGATTAGCCATGTCCATTTTCCAAACGTAACCACAAAATATTTATATGAATGGGCATTATTGAAAACTAAAATCAATCTGTTTGTACAGCCAGATTAGATGTGCATTACCTTATGCTTTGCACAGTAAAACTTCAATAACTCGAACATCGTTGATTTTGTTTGTTTGTTTGTGTTGGGGTTTAACGAGACGTCAATCATTGTGGGTCATTTTGTGTAGTCTCCCAGAGAAAAGGAGAAGAGAGATAGAAGAGATAGTAGAGGAAATCAAAGAGAGGGTCGGAGGAGGAAAAAAAATGAATGAAAGTGAAGAAACAAAAGAAATAAAAACATTCCCCCTCTACCCTTACCTGCTGCAAGGATAGCAGGCCTTGCCCAGCTGTAAGCCAATATCAGTTGGGGGCCCCAGTGATTAAGATAGACATCTTTTCCTCATCCAACCACCCAAGATCACCGTTGACTCGTTCATCATGGCTGATTCGAACTCGATTTTATGTTTGTAGGAAATTCTCAAGAAAACGAATATTTAAGGATACTTAGGAAAACTTTCTAATTTTATCATGAAGACGTATGTTGTGTGTATCCATTAGAATCGCCTCGTCGAGGCGATTCTAATGAATACAATCAACATTCCATTTTTATAGAAAATTGAAAATACATCCCTAAATTATCCCATTAGGCTCTTGACCTGGCGCTTTGGTTCGAACTATCCATGTCTAGAACTGTCCCAAAGATATTCGAGCCGTTGAAGTTCCACTGTAGTAAATTACATGTGTTTGAGCTTTATGTTGTTTTACGTGTTCTTTGTTTCAAAGGACAACCTTTAGAACTTTAATACATGTGACACTCATTATTTGAGTCACATCGTGAGGAAACCCATCTTCATATATGTGCGCCCAACGATGACTCAGATCAGCCTACACGTCAGTCTGATTAGTCCCCGTTGTCCGCATAAAGAAATTTTGTATCCTGGCCGCCCAAAATGCGCCCAGTGAAGATTCTGATCAGACTGGGCGAATCTGACGTTGTTGTTCATTTTATGTACCTCTTATTGGAGTCGTACCTGTATGGAACAGATCATCACCTTAAATGGTTTACCGCAAGTAAGAGTCGCTTCCCTTAGGTTACATTTCTATGCTGACGCCCATCGTTGTGCAAGCTTTCACACACTGCAAAGAGTGTCCTGGGATAATTTTGAATTATATAATCTGTAAATAAACACGACAGAGCCAGGAAATGCCGCAACCAGGGCAAGCAGGAAATGCCACAAAAAACTAGCCCAATCAAAGAAAAAGGCCAGAACGACATGAAACTACACCACACAATAGTACCCAATGACATCAGTACGAACAAATCGTAGGGGTACTGCATATAGAAACACAGCCCCGGAAAGGTCAACAGCGAAATCGCCCAGGGTCAAACCCGGGCATACGAACCCTTAACCTGCAACAATCGCGACACAGCCCCAGCCATACACAGGGGCTCGGCCTGTCCAGGTGAACGAATATTTAGAGAAAATACGGTACCCAATTTATGCGAATGTTATCTGAATATAGAGACTGCTGATGTTGGAAAAACAAAACACGAAAATACTGGAAAATATATTTGAAGATACCCAGGAAATGCCACAGTCAGGCAGCACTAAACGCAAAAGTTCTGAATAAAAACTAATGAAGAGAAGGCGTCTACTTGCAGCACACTTCCTTGAAAATGTATCAGTTCTTGAAGTAACTGAAATTATGCTTGTACAATCAACCCTCTTCATACCGACTTTCGATACAACGACACAATTCGTTATAATGATAATTTGACTGGCACGAAACTTTCGCTCAAGAGATGCCAGTGAATCATAAATACCGCAAGAACATTGTATTGAAGACTTCAAGAATCACATGTTTTGGATATTTGTTAAAATCATCACTCACTATGGCGATTGTAACACATATCTAAAACATATGTTCTGTGAGGAAATAAGACTAAAACGAGGCCGTTTTTACATATCAGTCTGCTGATTAAGTATTCTTTGCAATACCAAAATCATTTTAATGGCATCATGTTTTGGAACTAAAGCTGTCGTCGTAACAAGGGTTCTATATGCGAATAACTAACAATACTGGTGCAGGTGACTGACATTTATTAATTTTATTGTCTCCGCTTATATGCCAGAAAAAAGGACGTGCATTTCAAATATGAATTGCAAAGACATTGACGTCAGTACAGTTCGGGAGGATACGTCTAAATGTCAATAAACTGCTACATGCCATATAAAAATGCAATTTGTTTTGAACTAGAATCTGTCAATTATACATCTATTTAAAACATAAAAACAATTACAGTTTCATGGTTTGAATACCAAATTTGACCTAACTATTCAGATAGACAGCCCTGAGCAAATAGTGTAGACCCATATCAACACTGTTTGCACAAATCCAGCAATATTTTAAAATGTAGTAAATTTGACACATCGGATTGTAGGACAAGTATGTTAAGGACTAAAGGATTTAAAGACTATTTGGGGAATAATGGTAGTTATAATGCTTCTTGATGTGTTGACATTAAAAGAACTTCATTTGAGCCGGGCCGCAGCATTTCCTACAAAAATTCTTGTGCGCTCAGCGAATACTCAGAGAAGCCGGCACATCCACCCACTTTAAGCAGTGCCTCTGCCGCCCGTCCTTAAAACCTTGAATATTTGGTAAAGCAATGACTTTGATCAGCCCGAGCGTTTGCGTAGGCTGATCTGAGTCATTGCTTGGCGGACATGCAATCTTGTACGGCAAGCTGTGCCCCGGCTCATCTTTTAAGTTGCGCAATCTGGTCGTTGTGTCGATAAAACACAAATTAATCAATCACATGGTAATATGAACTTCAGAGCAACCAAGAGCAAATTCCGATTTTGAGTTAAACTTAGTATGCTGGGTAAAAAATTCAGCAGATGACATTTTGATATATTTTTTTTCTTATCTTTCCCAGAAAAAAATGTTTTGACATTTAATGCAAATTGTCTCTTTAGGAGACAATTTGCATGACATGTCAGAGCCCATTTTCTAGAAAAAAAAATAACAAAAATGTCATCAGTTTGTCGTCTGCTAAATAAGCCCAGAGAGTGATAGAGGTTAAATTATTAATTAACTGAATTATTAATCAGCACATGATTAACTCATGAAATCATAAAAACTTGCTGAGCTCAAACTATTTTACGTCAAAATTCTTCAATACAGCTCCGTAGCATTCCCTAACAAGTCCGTCATTGTCAATATGAAACGACATGCGCAGTTTGGCCCTGGTTGTTCCCATTTCGTCCAGACAATCTTTGGAAGGAATTAAGTTCATTTAAAAGAATTGATTTGCTATGCCTGTAATTTCTTGTACTAAAAGCGGGAAGAAAGCAAAGCTGGAAAACTCTGTATCTTCGAAGAAAGATCTTGATAAACCACTTATTTTAATGCAAATTCGATTAAAATCGGAGAAAAACTAAGGAAGTTATCGGCATTCAAATATATCAAAACTGTTATCAAAGGCACCGCTATTTTGAATTATTAATGAGATTCTTAACCCTTGTCATGCTGAATAAATTAAGATGCCACACCCACTTCTAATTTTCAGCCAGTCAGATTGCTTGATCCGAATTGTTGCTATAAATTTACATACTTAATGGCAAACGGTGCAGATCCAGATAAGAATCGAACTGATCTGAATCTACACTGTTTGCAAAGGCAGGGTATATCCGGGTTTAGCAGGACAAGGGTTAATATCTAAAACTTTTGAATAAAGTCTATATTCTATATGAAAAAATGCAGTTTTCAAGCAAAACCAATGTATGTTAAGAGAACAGCTTATATACACAATTATAGAAGTAAAATACCGTTACAAATATTTATTATTCAGATTTTTGCATCTTTAATGAAGGCTTTATGGCGTCATACAACCTCATTAAATATTCAAAATGGCGGCGCCCATAAAAGCATTTTTTTCAATCTTCAAACTTTGATAACTTTATCGTTTATCGTCCGATTTTGATCAGATTAGCATTAAAATGCTAGGTTTGTCAAGACCATACATGTAAGAGATATTGCTTTTCATTTTGAGGATTAAAGGTTCTGTAAGCTTCTTACCAAATCTGATCTGATCAGAGTCTACACTGTTTGTCACTCATCGTGCAGTCTTTAAGATACAGTCGAACATCAATAACTCAAAAATCTTTTGGAAAATATAAATTAGTTCTAGATATGGGTATTTTGAGTGACTGAAGATTAATCATGGCACCAGGTCAGGAAGCAAATTGCGATAATTTAGGGAAATCTTTTCGTTTTTCTACACAATCATTGTATGTTGAGTGTTCTTATTAGAATCGCCTCAATGAGGCGATTCTAATGAGTACACACAACAAACAATGTCATGATAAAATTACAAAATTTCCATTAACATTTGTGTTCATGAGCTATCGGAAGAATTACGTAAGGACTCAAAAACGAGTTCGAATTAGCCATGGTAAACGAGCCATCGGAGTTCGAGCTATTGAGGTTGAACTGTACACCAATATGTAGCAAAATGGACACTTCAGCTGTTTTTCGGTTTGTGAGTGTGTTCATTGCTCTCAAAGGCCAATCTTCAGATGATCTATTCAAATGTTTAGGACAAGTATGATGAGGAGTGAAGACATTTGTGGTAAATACAGAAAATTGTGTGTAGTGATAGTCGGAACCGGGACGGAGGCACCTTAAGTTATCCTCCAATACACCAGCTGTTTCCGGGGCGCAAGCCTAGTTCCGGTGCAGCATAGCTTAATCAAATCTGCATACTGAAATGTTGCATCTGGACGTGTATTAGTGTTTGTGGTGGTTGTAGGAGTGTGTGTGGGTGGGTGGGTGGGTGGGGGGGGGCGTGGGGGCTCTCTATCCTATATCAGCAACATTATCCTGAACAGTACTGTAAGTAATTCTTAAATTTAAATGAAGATACCCTGGAAATGCCAAAATCATGAAGCACTGTCTTCCAGAGGCACCAAACGAAGGAGAGATGAAGAATAAATGACAAAACAAATGCCACATATTAAACAACAAATGCACAAGCAAAGAAGAAGTGCAACAGAGGAACCGCCTTGGAACTGACAGTAGGAAAACTACAAATGCTGGTTTTCTTGTACTGTACTAGTTAATGAATATGAGCCAGCGATTTTACCATTTATGCCTAGCGTCCCATAAAAGGGACATTTGCAAACAGTATAGACCCAGATCAGACGCCGCAGCTTGCGGCGTCTGATCTGGGTCTATACTGTTTGCATTAAGAACATAAATTTCAATATATATGGTAATAATAAAATAATAAAAAGAAACCAGACAACCCTTATATAGCAAATGGTAAAAGGGTTAAACTAGTCAAAAAAGGCAACTGTATAATGACTTCAAGTTGCCACCAGTACGTTTTGTTGATGTCTCATGATTATGTCCACCTCATCACCACCCTACCATGTCAGCTTCATATGGGTCGCCTCATGCGAAAATATGTTTTCGGGCATATGCTTTCAGCGTAATATGTCTGATCAGGGCTTTCACTGTCCGCTAACAGAATCACTGGATACTACAGAATATACGAATGGAGAGCAAAGGCACGGGTGATACTTTGCGCCTACACATGATGATCTTAATTTGAGAATTTTGCGAATGCTCGAATGCACTTTTTCGCTTGACGCGGCCAATATATCAAACACTATTGCAAAACTGTAAACACCTAAAACTGACGCCACTCAGTATCATCGTGCTACTGAAACAGAGAATTTTAAAATTTTCTGCAAACAACAACAAAAAAAAATAAATAAATAACATTATATATGTTTATACTGACAGTACCCTGTCAGATTTGTAAATAAAGGACAGTTTAGGTCAAAAAGAGCATAATAAATGACACACGCGTAGCGAATAGGTCACCTGGTTTAGCATGATTTCTCTTTCGCTCTATATTTATTCTTATTTTATATTTTTGCCTCTGAGAACCTTACCTTAATGTCAAAACGAAATTAATTATGTGTGACGCGAAATGAGAAAAGATTCTTTATCGCACATGCGGACAAAATGGCCCTTCTTTGTGGCTTACACTGATGGACACCGCCGAATATATTCACGAATTCAGAAAGCTGAACTGGGCATTCATTGTTCGCATGTGGCAGAATAGTCATTTTCATACATTGAACATCAAACAAAGCATTGTTTAAGCGGTACTGATACGCTTTCAGGGGAGTATTCAAAAAGGAAAGAATTTGTTCCCCTTGAGAGCAACGTGGTCTTCTCTAAAAGGAAAGAATTTGCTCCCCATGGGGAGCAAATTCTTTCCTTTTAGAGAAGAACACTTTTCAGAAATGGCTTATTTGGCCCGATGGCAAGCAGGAAGTAAAAAAAATTGTCTCCCTTGTGAAAAAATGGCAGTGTAGCCAGTTTCTTTAGATTTGTTGCGAACATCATTATATATCATTTTAATTTGGTATATTAATCACTAAGTGTGGCCTTGGTCGCACTCATATTTTCGATATTTGTTTTATCTTTGTTGATGATGATGAGGTTGGTGTTATTTACATCTTTCTGACCTAGGCGTGCATTTCTTTTGCTTTTTTTTGTTTTTAATCGAACCCTTATCTTTGGTTCATCACTGTGTTGCTAAGTTAATTATGTTTTTCTATGTATATTCACAAATCATTCAAAGAACTTCTCTGCGGACGGAACAATTACGCAGTTTTGGAACAATGTCAGGACAAAAGACCTACCTGAGTGCCTCAACTGGTAATACATCTACCTTCGGAATGAGTGGGTATGTGGGTTCGATTCCCAGCCGGGTCATATCTAAACTCTCAAGTTGGTACTAAATGTTTTTTCACTTAGCGCTCAATATTAGGAAGTCTGGTCGCACTGGTGTCAGTATAATGACAGACTAAAACCGACTTTTATGTATAGAGATTCACAACAAAACAAAATGCCTCAATTAGGTCGCACAGATCTGCTTTGACCTGTATTTAAAAATCGAATCTAAGGAGAAATCAAGATCTACAAGTTTTGTTGCAGTGCATAAATAATGATAATTTCACCGTAATAGGGCATGAAGAACAGCCTGCCATCTTATTTTTTGCACACGAAATTTTAATGCTTGAGTTATGTTTCTTACATTCCGACATATATTTATCCACGATGCGACATTGTGTAGTGTCATAGTGACACTAAATTTGTAGTAAATTAAAAAAAAACAAAAAAAAAACAGACACATCGGTCGACATTTTAACGTAAAATTAGAATTATTTAGATTTTAAATTTTACATTAATTAAAATGCGGACATATGTGTACAATTTATTTTCCAAAGTACTATTGATACTATATATTCGCTATATAACTAGACAATAATTTTAGGCTATACTGTTGGCCACTTGAAACATGTTTTAGAAAAATTTTAAAAATGCTTTAAATTTGTTTTAAACTATTCCCGCAGTTTTGTTTGACAAAATTTATTTTTGAGACCTTTTTGATTAGAATTTATTCAACTAAGACTGACTCTCTTCGAAACAATTAAACAATTGAATAATTTTAATAGTTTATCTTATTTTAAAATTTTGAAACGATTTAACATATGTTTTGAACTGTTTTTGCTATGTTGCTTCTGTTAATCACTGTATGAAACAGCTATTCCATTTGACAGCCAATGAAAAATGTAAATTGAAACATAAATCTTTGAAATAAAAAACAAATGTTATGCCTTCAGCAACGAATATGATCAAACAGATTATTGACCTTCTGTAATATGAAAATGCAAATATCAAGACCATTAAATGAACAAAATAAATTATTTGATCATTTAAAAACGTTAAATCCTTTTGCAACTGTGACATCAGATAATTGCTCATAAATATTAATGAGACATAAATAGTGGTTATCAAGTTCAGTTTCATTTTAAATTTCAATATATACTAAAACGAATGAATCTTATGCAATGAACACACACACACACACACACACAGAGAGAGAGAGAGAGAGAGAGAGAGAGAGAGAGAGAGAGAGAGAGAGAGAGAGAGAGAGAGATGAAAATAACTGAAGTGTCCTGGACCAACTCTTTATATCTCCGGAAATGATCGAATTAATTTGATTCAGTTTTCAAATTGTGTTGCTGTCGTCCAATTGTTTCATTTCAAAAATATGTAATCTTTAAAACACAGTTATCATGCTGATTTTCGCACTTGCCAAAATGGAAGAAATGTTGAGTCACAAAAGTTGTTTCTCATGTCAAAAGTGACAGAAAACTTGCCAGGTACATCTAGCCCTCTTCATTATTTTCCGTTTTGAAACGGGTCTCCTGCCACAATACCACCCATTATTAAACGTGCCATCATGGTTATGAAAGATACAGGTCTTTTTCTTTAAATGCATGTTTATATTTTGTTTTGAAAGGTTGTCAATACCAAAACGACAGGTTAGAATGTGGCTACTCTGCGGCACACTGCATACATGTTTGTTCACCCAATCATAATTGGTAACTTTGCTTCTCTCTTGATAGTGACCGAATGTCGGCTTCCTCATCAATGTGGAGTCTGACTATCGACGTCTCTGGTCGGAAATATCTATGATCTTACTAGTGGCTTACTTTTACTCTGGTTTCAGGTCGCCATTGAGTGTTCTACCTAGACTGTTCTACCTTATTCTATCATAGTGTTTATGCTGATGAGCTGACCGAACGTATTTGAGCCAACGCACGACAAAACCTACAATAGTTCGACCAGCAAAGACTCAGATCAGCCTGTTCATCTAACCAGTGTGGCAAGGGTTCTTATTTATCCCTCTTTGGATAGCCTGGAGACTGTAGAAGGCACATGCGATCAGCGAAGACTCTGATCAGACTGCCCGGATGCGCAGTCTGATCTGAGTCTACGCTGGTCGCACAGGTCTTATTGAAGGTTTAGTCGTGTGGTGGCTCATATATGTAATTTGGAGCTACACCAGAGTTAAGAGCAATATCTGGCGCGAGTAAAACTAGCTAAAGGTAACATTGTGGTAGATACCGTTCAAAGACGGTCCTGCAGTGATTTTTTGTATGTTGCTATTGCAATGTACCATTTTGTTTGATTTTGCTTGTTCCTCATCTAATATTCTTTCGGTCCTTTTGGAAGTAAAAATGTAAATAAGTGAACTCGGGAACTGATACAATCAGATCCACATAATGCCCCTAAAACCAAAGGAAAAGACAAACACAAAAAACAGCCAAAAAAGAAAGAACAGATGTCAAGCAGAGTTGGCAAGCCCCCTCCCAAAAAGACGGAAACTCTGCCACCCAACCCCAACCGAATATATCTTAAACTTACAAAATAGTCAAAAGTGAAACACATGTAAGTGAAACACTACGGAACATTCAACAAAAACTACCGCCTTGGAATGATCAGCAACAAGTTACAGGGGGCCCGTCAGCTCCACAGAACCCAAACACCCGCCCCCAGCTTCCACAGTGGCGAAACACACACCTGTCCGATCCGCGCGGAGGTCCCCCTAACCCACCCATGAACCTAACCCATCAGCCAAAGCCTACGACGAATCAAATACGTGGACCCAACAAAAACAACGTGTTGAGACACCACGGAAACAACACCGGGGCGAAACAGACAAAAATCAGGACTATAATTCGTGACTGTAGCATTTCCTGGGTAATTTTACTAATATTTTTGTAAAGCAATGCTAACACATCGTTTGTAAGGGGATTGGACACATCGGTAGAGGACGGACATCTGTCGAAATTGTTTTGTTTCTGTCTACTTTAAAAGGAAAAAAATGTTGGCCCCACAAAAGCATTTTGTTTTCTTTTAGAATGTACCTCCTTTTACTTTTCTATTTGCTTCCTGCTAATCAGACGCCATCTTAGTTTGATTTTCGTCTTTTTTTTTCTTCTGGTTATTTGGAACGTAAAGAATATCTTCTTTTGAGAGAAGACTGTAAATCGAGCAGCCAGAATACAAACAACATATGATATTCTGAGTTAAAAAGGTCTAGCTCACATAAAAGGCCTATCTGGCCCAGAGGTTATACAACTTTTTTCATGTTCAACTGAGCTGAGCATGAAATTTTCTCTGCTAATAAATATGAAAATGTCAACAATTGTTGGCATTTTCATATTTATTCGCAGTGTAATTGTCATGCTTAGCAAGAAAGAATTTGCAATTTTTAATAATTTGAGATTTATTAGCAGGACAAATTTTATACTCAGCTGACTTGAGCATGAAAAAAAAATTATAACCTCGGAGCCAGATCTTCTGGTTATCTTCTACTTCCTTAGGATCTTCTTTCATTGCCTACTTCATAATGGCCCTCTCTGTGCATTTTTATTTGAGCCAGCGGACGGTAAATCCTACAATAAGACATGTGCGAACAGCGAAGACTCATATCAGCCTGCGCATCCGCGCAGCCTGGTCGGAGTTTTCGCGGATCGCGTGTGCTTCTACAGCTTACAATACTGGGTGGATGTACAGGCTGATCTGAGTCTTTACTGGTGCCTATCTTATTGTAGGTTTTGTCGTGCGCTGGCTCTGATCGTTTGTCCGTTTTCTGAGGCATGCAAATGACAACTAAGGCAGCATTAGGAGAAAGCCATCAAAGAAATATAACACAGCATTTCCCACAAGATTGCATGTGCGCCCAGCGAAGCCGCAGGTCAGCCTGCGCATCCGTGCAGTCTGATAAGAGTCTTCGAAAGGCACACTGTGGGTAGCGAAGACTCTGATCAACCTTTGCAGATCTTAGTCTTCTCTGCAATCTTGTAGGAAATGCTCTACCCGTCTCATACAGTCGAATCTAAATAGCTCGAACACCGATGGCTCGTTTACCATGGCTAATTCGAACTGTTTTTTTAGTCCCTACAAACTTCTTCCGATAGCTCAAGAAAACAAAAATTTAGGGAAATTTTCTTATTCTATCATGAAATTGAATGTTGTGTGTACTCATAAGAATCCTCATCGAGGCGATTCTAATGAGTTCACGCAACATACAATCATTGTGTAGCAAATCGAAAAATAAAATCCCAAAATTATCGATATTTGCTTCCTGACCTGGCAGCATGATTTACCCTCAGTGGCTCGAACTACCCATGTCTCGAGCAATTTTCCATGGTCCAAGTACAGCTGCAAAAAAGCCTGAAGCTGTGAAACTGATGCGTAATAATCGCGTCTGCCAGAGCGTGCCTTTTTTCATGAAGCGGTTCAACAATCAATGACGTTAAAATGATTTGACGAATTTGTTTTAAAAATACGTTGAAATATGGCTTTAACATGTCGCTATATAAATTGATTGACGTTATAATATTAGTTACCTGACATTGATGTGTCAAATTGAAGCACAGCAAAAATAAAACATAGAGAAGCGCTATTACCCCTTAAAGCGCCAATCACAAGTGCAGCAGACGACTTTTTTTTTTCTTTTCAGAGAAAAACAAGTCTTGACATTTCATGTGGTAGACGATTCACATGAAATGTCAAGACTTGTTTTCTCTGAAAAATAAAAAAAAAAGATTTGAATGTCGTCTGCTACAAATTTTGCTTGGCGCTTTAAGGGTTAACAAGAGCCTTCGCATCAGAAAAGGGGCCCCACGATAAATGCTGTTTATTAAGTTGCTGCTCAGCAAGGTCTTCAAGTCTGATTAGAACTTTCTTTCTTTGTCAGGTAAATAACTGTTGGGCGTGAGAGCAAATACTTTGTTTAGATTGTTGGTATTTGAATGATATTTTTTTATTATTATTTTACTGTTTTCATACGCTTATAAGACACCAGCCATTGACATGGCTTTTGTCGGTCCTTATATTTTGGCCCTCTTTGGGACAGTTCAGCAGACAACAAACATATGATGGCTTTTTTCTTAATGATTTTCTCAGAATAATGGTTTGACATGTCATGTAAATTGTTTCCTTAGGAAAGATTTGCATGAAATATCCAACCATAAATTTCTAGGAAAAATAAGTGAAAACAATATTTCAAAATGTCGTCTTCTCAATCGTTTATTTCTAGCATACTAAGCGGTAATCATAAAACATTAAATTTACAATTCATTAACTTTGATCACCGATGTGTCTGTCAGATGATTCTGTATCATTAATATTAATCTGTATGTCATATAAAATGTTAAAAGAAAAAAAGGAAGATAAAAGAAAAAAAAAGAAAGAAAGCAGTATGTTTACAATATAATGAAATCCACGTACAAGCGCGCATTATAGAAATATTTAAGTCTAAATGTGTTAATTGTGGGCAATAATGCTGCATTTTGACGTGTATCTTAAACTTTGCATGTCATTTTAATAAGACGTTTTGACATATGACCTAGTGGCGGAAACATAAACCACGTGACAGGTTAGTTAACGTTTAGCCTGTCGGAATATGATCATCCACCTGAATAACAGGAATTTCTGCTTACATTTCGGATAAAAAGGGATTATCAGACAGGAAGGATAATATGCTACAAAATGCAGTTCTTTAATTATTGCTACGGATTATGCTTATATATAGGTAAGGTCACTTTGTGTATTTGCGTTGATACACTTCGAAAACACGCCTATTCAAATATATTGAAAATTTCACCACCAAAAACTGAAAGTTTTCAGATAGAAATTATGATATTTTTTTCATATTTCTGCTCAAAACATAGATTGTGGGTACTCGTAAGAACCGCCTCGCCAAGGCGGTTCTAACGAGTACCCACAATCTAAGTTTTGAGCGGAAATAAGAAGAAAAATAATGTATACCCCTGTAAACCCCAGAGTGGGGTTTAACAGGGGTCAAAATTATATAGGTATGTTTTCGTTATATAATAAAACACTGGGATAATAAATATATATGAATGTGTCAACCCTTTAAGCGTTAAAATATAGTAGAAGATGTTCTAAAACCGATTTTCGTATTTTCAGAAAAATAAGATTATAATTTTATTTCCTTTGGAATCATTAAGCCCATTATGGTTGCTTTGAAAATAGAATACCTGGTTAAGGTGCTAGGGGCCGGGGCGTATACAGTCTAGGAAACTACATTGCTGTATATGAAAAGCCTTAATAAAACCGAGTCTCTTGTATTCGTTCTTGTTTCCAAAGGCAACCTTTTAGATTTATATTTCATCTTTCATGTGAATTGCAGACGATTCAGATGAAATGTCAAGCCTAATTTCTCCTAGAAATAAAAAAAATCAAAGTGTCACCTGCTGTAGTTGTGATAGGTTGATTATTTTTCAGAAACGGTCTTGACTTTTTCACTAATAAAAATTCTTTTTCAGCGTCTTCAGCTTCGTTTTTTTTTTAATGTACATGTATCCATATATCTATTAACCCTATCAGTCCTGCAGAGCAAATCGGATACCTCTGCAAACAAATATCCAGATGAGACGGCTCACAATGAGTCGTCTCATCATAGAATAGCATACACCGTCACAAAGGCATACACTTTTAAATTTTGTACTCGCACCCCTTTTCAACATTACCAAATTCAGAGATGGAGGAATCGAACTGACAAACATAGGGGTGAAAGGGTATTTGTCTGTAATTTCTAGGTAAGTTTATAATTACTGTTACAGTGTATATGCAAACAATGATGAGGCTGTGGCCACTGATGATTATACACA
Source organism: Anodontia alba (assembly GCA_964016985.1). Lineage (NCBI taxonomy): Eukaryota > Metazoa > Mollusca > Bivalvia > Lucinida > Lucinidae > Anodontia > Anodontia alba. The sequence continues at coordinate 72,692,761 of OZ024831.1, forward strand.
TGAAATTAGCCGCGCCATGCGAAAAAGTATCTTCGGGTATATACGGACAGCAAAGGTCTAGATGAGACTGCGCATCTTTGCAGTCTGATCAGGTCCTTCGCTGTCTGCTAACAGAATCATTGGATGAATGAAAAGCAAAGGCTCGGATGATATATTGCACATGTTCTAAGACACTTTTGTTTCGCTCTACGGGGCCAAAATGATAGACGTTACTCATCATCGGGTATCTTTGAGTCATACAATAGTTCCAAGCGACGTTACTATTTATTGTACAACCATACGCCCATCTTCAGTTGTTGAAGGTAAGTAATGTTGAATGTGAATAATTATAATAATTTAACTTACAGCATCGGCATCGGTATTGCCAGATTAATGACTCGTGAGTTGGTAGTTTTGCTCACATTCTAGATTCCTTAATAGGAACTATTTTGCCTTTGACTCATCCTCGAAACTCGGGCTCACTTAAATGTTTAGTGACCTTGCATATACTGAAGGTAATTGCGTCGTATGTTACATTTGTGATAAAGCATTCGGATTGACTCCGTTCAAATTATGAAAACAGAATCAATCATATAAGAGAAATTGTATCATTCCGCCTGCAGGACTATTCCTTGTTAATTTATTCTTTAAAGCACACCAAATGGAATAGAATGCTACAAAATCTGTGTTTGATTCTCGGGAAGACTCTCTAATAATAAGTGTTTAATCCCGAAATAACTGACCTAAGGCACACAAAAAATGTGTGCAGTGAGCAGTTGGCAGTTTGTTTAAGAAAACGAACAGCTCTAGCTGCGAATTGTTGAGTAATAAATCACAGGTTGGAGGTCAGTTGTAATGTAGAACAAATCACAGGCGCGGAGCGCGAGTGATTTATCTACTTACAACTGATCTACAAACTGTGATTTATTACTCAGCAATTCACGCACTAGAGCTGTTCTATTTCGATTCTAAGACACTAAAAATCAACAAAAATGTTTATTTCTTCAGAATCTCCCAACCTTCCGCCACTGTTCGACGGAACCCAGCGAACTTCCTTGGCTGTATCATATGCATTTACGTCTATTTGTAATGTATCTGATGCGAAAAAAACGACGTTACACAGTCTGACGTCCAGAAAACGGCAAATGACGTCAGAAAATATCTTAAAAATGCCACGAAACGGTGGCTTCTCACGTCAAGTTCTTCCTCCTAGTGTTTTATTATTATTATTATTATTATTATTATTATTATTATTATTATTATTATTATTATTATTTTTGCAGAGTAAAACACAGTTCATTTCCGTTGCCTATAAAGGCAAGCTGTGTTAGAATTATCCGTAAGAAAGGTGCTAATGACGGAGGAGACATATGACGTCAACTAAAGACTCTTGACAGGAACTCAAAACGACGAAAAATTACCTAAGTACCCAGAAATTTAAGTGTAGTTTTTGGTGTGCCTGACCCCATTCGACAATTTTAGATAAAAAAAAAAATTATAAAATGCTTTCTCCTTGTATAATTTTAACGTAAACTGTCGGGCCAGGTTATAAAGGTGACTTTATCCTTTCTTACCATGATGTAAAATGTCCGACAATGACTGGCCCAATTACTATTATTTGTAATTTGAGCTTCATCATTAAGGATGTAGTTGTTTAAATGCCAGCAGAACTTGAGACACCCAGGTATGCCCATAATCATTGTGCACACCTCTTCTAAAACTCGTTTCGTATTCTTGAGCTAAAGGAAAAAGACTGCACTGAGATGCAAGAGTTTGACAAACGGTGCATTTTGCTGCAAATAGTCAAAATTAGAAGAAATATAAGTAAGTTATCAAGGCATTACGAGAACACGCCTATTCAAATATATAGACAATTTCACCTCCAAAAATTGAAACTTTTCAGATAAAAAACTCTGATAATTTTCATATTTCTGCTCAAAACATAGATTGTGGGTACTCGTACTCGTTAGAACCGCCACAATCTATGTTTATGAGCAGAAATAACAAAAATAGTGTATACCCTGTAAACCCCAGTTTTACTTTATAAAAGTGTGGTTTAAGGGGGGTCAAAACTATATAGGCATGTTTTCGTGATGATTTGAAATTATCAAAACTGCTTTTATTGGTGCCGCCATTTTGAATATTTAATGTGACTTTATTATGTCATAAAGCTTAATTAAGTATGCAAAACCTAAATAATAATATTTGAAACAATATTCAATCTCTGTCTTTGTGTCTATATCTTCTCTAGGCATTTATTGATTTTGCATGAAAACTGCACTGCTTTCTATCATAAATGAGAATTTGAATGCCGCCATTTTGCATAGTACGCACCTCATAAAATATCAAAAAATGGCGGCGACCTTGATAACGGTTTTGGAAACTTTAAACAGCTTTAATTTCCTTAGTTTTTATCCGACTTTGATAAAAAATTTATATCCAAATGCATGATTTGTCATGATCTTGCACCTTAGATACATGCTTCTCCAACTTTGCATTTCCATTTAATGCCCGCCTTACTTGATAAAGGCGAAGTTTCGCTCGAGAAAAGCTGGTTTATGCTCCACAGAAAGTCGGTTTCTGCTGACCATTGCTTGTGGTTTCTCTGTTGTCGAGTCTTTGGGTTATTGAAAATGTGCTGTTTGTTTTGGCAGTCCTTGTTTCTCATCTCCTTTCACTTTCGGTGCCTTTGGAAGACTGTTTTTCGTGCTTGTGGCCTTTCCTGAATAGTTTCAATAATTTAACTGTAAAAAAAATGAAGAAACCGGTTTACGGAGAATTGTTACGCAGTCTTTAACAAGGTATATAACTTTTGTGACTGCCTTATTGGTTTCTTTCAAATCAAACTCTTTCTTGAATGAGATATAGTTTAAGAAGAAAGAATTTGCTCCCAAGGGGAATAAATTCTTTCCTTTCAGAGCAGACTCCTTTTCAGAAAGGAGACAAAATAGTGCTGGCAGACTTGCCTCCCTTGAAAGTATATTCATTCCTTTTAAGCCCCTTAATACTCTCACTATTGCCGTTCCAAACGCATTATTTTTTCTGTGCTTTCTCTGTATATTTCGTCGGTAACCACCCGAGAAATACGGTGTACTACTGGTCAGAGCGAGATTTTAAACCAACGCCAGCTTTGTAATTCGGACACAACGATTAGAACCATAGAGCCACCACAAATGAAAATCAGAAAACTGCAGACTCGGTTTTATTTAGTTTTTTATGTGCAACATCCCTCATGCCCAGATAAAAAAGAAACTCCAATATTCGCACTTTTATGTGTAATTTGTTTCCAACGGCAACATTTATAAGTGTTATGATACGTTTAGAGAAAGATTAGACATGTAAACTGCTTCTCCACTGCATATCTCACCTGCAGAAGGTTTGTTTTCGCAGAGCAGATCTATTTTATCAATAGTCTCGTATGTTATGGTAATGCATAAGAGGTTGGCAAATTCAAACTTTGATTTTAAGTCGAGCTGTGACATGTTAGTAATTACTATGATACAGTTTTAATTTATGTATTATGATTAAGCGAACTTCCGAGTATGCGTAACTGGAAGTAGAGGAATAGGAGTAGACGTACTAGGAAGAAGGGGAAATGAAAATATTTGTAATAGAACGTAATGTCAATTTGAGCAGGCATTTTGGAGAAAAGCGAACTGGGACTAAACGGGTCGTAAGAGAACGGGAATAGACGTAATGGGAAGTATGAAAAACGGAGCTAAGCCTAAGGAGAAGTAGAAGTAGGGGAAATGGGAGTTGACGTTATGGGAACAGGGGAAATCGGAGTGTGGAAAATGCAAAGTAAGCGTAGAAACAAGAGGATGTAGAAAAAAAATGTAAGCAAGCAAAAGGAGCAGACTGAGAAAATGGAGCAGGCGCCACGGGGAAAAGGCTAATTTGAAATAGACTTAAAGGAAGTATGCAAATTTTGAGTAGTCAAATGGAAGAAGAATTCAGGAACAAATAATTACAAAGCGGCGTATTTAAAATAACAGACGTACGAACATATAACTGCAAAAAGGAACCGCCTTGGAACGTACAGCAGAATAAAAACTACTGTAGGACCGCGACAGGCTTAAACTAGTTTTACTAACGCGAAACATCACCTTTTTTCTGCTTCAGCACCAAATAACAAATAAGTCAGCACAAAAAATGGTTGTTGTTGTTGTTGTTGTTGTTGTTTGTTGTTGTTGTTTGTTTGTTGTTGTTTTGTTGTTGTTGTTTTTGCCTGAAGTTTCCTCAAGGTCTCTACTATACTACAGACTTTTAGCTGGTTGCCTATGTGATAAATGCCCTGTTCTCATAAGCTGGCTCAAAAATATTTTCACGTAGGGCCCCTTACCTCGTCAGTGAAACAACACGATAAAATGTTTATGAAGCTATCTAGGAAAGGCCACAGTCACGAAGCACAGCATACCCGAGGCCCCGAGAGGAGAAAAACAAACAGGGAACAAACAATAGCTAAAATGTAAGTAACGATACCCAGGAAATACCACCCAGGAAATGCCACAATACCGTAGCACAGCCTGAAGGAAAATCGAGGAACAAATATAGGAAATAAGGACACCGCAAACGCAAACGCAAAATGATATTACAGACGCACAAACAAAGAAGAATTGAAACAGAGGAATTGCCTTGAAATGGTCAGTATTGGGAGGGGTGGGGGCGGCTTCAATTAGTTTTACTCGCGCGAAACATCGCCCTTAATTCTGATGCAGGTCCAAATTACAAATATATTTTCCGTCCGTATTCTGCGAAGCATCACCGTGAAACACATGTAATAAGAAACAGAGCAAACAGCTCAATGGAGGTCTGAAGCGAGAACACACGAAAAACATCAAACAGGAGCAAGATGAGCCCGACCATAGACATTGATAGCTAGGCACCGACTATTTAAAACAGATTGAGAAGGGAACCGTAAGATACAAGAGCTACGTTGCAATGACCGACAAAAAATAAGAACTGCGACAGAGGAAGCATCTTGGAACAGCCAGCAGAAAAAAAAATGCAGTGGATGCGGGATGGAGAGTGGAAGGTCTTACAGGAATTTTACTAGATCGAAACATCGCCTTTAATTCTTAAGCAGCTGCAAATACCAACAATTCGTTCGGTCCTAGTAGTGTAAAAAACAAATAATCACAAGACTGCAATGGAACAAAGGAGATGGTTTAGTGGCAATCAAAAGAAAACGACAAGTTGTACCACGATGGGCCAGATATGATGATCATCATTAACTGACGCTTTATCTTTGGAACATTCATATATGTGTGTCAGAACCGCCAAGTTTCTTTTTATCAAGTGCTGATATCGTGCAAACGCCACGTAAGGACAGTAGTGTTAGCTACTTTCACAGCTAGAACCAAAATATATTTTGAATTATTTTCTATGGATACCTTACTCAGGTGTCGTAACAAACATTTAGGTTTACTCGGAAACAAGTTTCATTATCAGAGTTTATCAGAGTAAAAACAAATACGAAAATTGGTAATATTTAAGATTCTTAATTTCAACGCATTTAAGCCATCAAGGAACAGTTTTGCATTTGGCAGTGGACGCTTTAGAAGCTACATGAATTTCAGTACAAGGGAAAATAGTATGGTTGCTGTGTTAAATATGGAGGTGTGTAGGACAAATAGTTGTGCTAGCTGAAGTGAAAATTGTGACAAAAAATCCAGCTCCTTGACTTCTGTGACGTGTCAAGGTCGTTGCAGAATCTGCAGCTCACAGCTGATTACTTCCTGCCTATAAAGTATCTGCTATTCAAAGAGTAAGGGATAAGGTGAAAAAAATACTGCTTATGGGCTACTTTTTTATCAGTGTATGTTTCCATGAAAAAGACTTTAAGATAGATTGAAAGTGTTCATGTCGTGCATGAAACTAATGATAGTGTGACAAAATAAGAGGAGGGAGTCATGCCTTTTTCTATGTTGAAAAATTGTGGGTGCGGCAGCGGTAATCTTTTAAATGAGTGTCCATATCGGGCCACAAATGGTTTTTTTGTTCTATTAAGTTTTGCTCCTGTGGGATGGACTGTGAAACAGAACTGTATTCAGCAACACACACGTAAGGTTGCTATTAAGTTTCAAAAAAGGTTTGTGGCTTCGGCCCGAAAAGTGCCAAAATGTACTCGTGATGCCTTAATGCGTTAGACTCAGTACATTTCTGTTTGCATCAGCGTTTGCAAAATCCCTGTAAAGCTTCCGCAGTTTGTAAGCGACATTAATTGAAGTCAATATGGATAGGGAATCTACGAGAATCTCGTACATTTAGGTCCTTAAGAGATGATAGTTCGAATTCTATATTCGGAAATAAGTTTTTTTCAAGTTGCCGGTAATAACGTGACTAACTGCTGGATCACCAAATTAGAATTTTCACACAGTCAGGAGTTAACTTCCTTATCAAGATCAGAAACAAGCCTATTGTATTGAAATATCTCATAGGAATAGGTTTATTCTTCTAGCAAATAATGTGTGTTTTAGGATTTAAGAAGTAAGCCGGTATGAAAGAACCAACAGCTTAATCTCTAAATATACTTGGCAAATCAATAAATGTAATTTTAATAAACTGTTTTGTTTTTTTGTTTTTTTTTTTTGTTGTTTTTTTTTGGGGGGGGGGGGGGGCGGGGGGGGGGGGTTGTTGTTTTTTTTTATGATTGATGTCTGAATCAATATAGGGCCGAAGAGCATGTGAGTACAACAAAATTTGATTAAGATGTAAATATGAACACGAAAGCATAGCAACAGATAAGGCACTTTTGTCATCCGAAAAATGCTGATATCTTTCTTATTTCTCGACGAAAACATATGTTGTGGGTACTCATTAGATGCGCCTCGGCGAGGCGCTTCTAATGAGTACCACAACATATGTTTTCGTCGAGAAATAAGAAAAATATTATGTGGATACCCCCTCTTATCTGTAGCTACGCGAAAGACTACAATTAAAAAAGCATAGCCTTCCTAAGCACTGAAGATAGAAACAATGTATGCATACGTAAGCACAAACAGCAAAGCGCGAAGCACAGCTTCCCAAATAATTAAAAAATACAAATGTACTAGGTACCAAATGACAAGAAAGAAACGCACGCACAAATACTGATGAAAAACTTACTTTTATTTTATCCATTTAACCTAATGTACAAAGCCACATGTTTGTTCACTAAGGGTGTTCAGACCAGGGCTTTCTGATAACGCAAAATTCATCAAATCTCCTCCAAATCTTACAATTAAACGGAGTTTTGTCACTGTGGTCAATGAATAGTTGCCGGTGAAACAAAAATCAGGGAATCGCAACATAAGTACCGTACTGGAACAGTCAGTAGTTTCTACTAGTGACCAAGGAAAGGAGCACAATCCTCTAAGTGCACAGGCTCTCTAATGAACACCCATCGCATACGTTTCTTGTGCTGTAACCAGAAAGAAAAAGCATCAGCAGTTTGAGGTTTAAAGTTGGTTTTTCTGAAGCTATGGCTAAGAAGGTCTTTTGACGTAATGACTAAACAATAAAACAGAGCGAATAAATGATATGTATCAAAAAGAAGCATCGTCTTGGTATGGTCAATAACTAACCCATTTTAATTTGGAGACCTTCAAAAGGGTAATTGGCAAACAGTGCAGACCCAGATCAGACGCCGCAGAATGTTTGCATTAGCCATTTTTCTCTTTGAATAACTAAATCACATAGCCTGACATAAGTATATACATATACAGTGGGGTGGGGATGTTCAGTCTAAAATTGGCTGACTGTTTGTAGCATATATTGTTTGTTTACTCAGTCTATGCACTTACTGACTTAAGTTTCAAATTCAAAGCTGAAATATGTTTAGACATACTGATAAGAACCAAATGCATGACGCCATCGGTCCTTCACGGATTTAATTAAAGAGCTGTTTTCAAGCCAGGATTATGCCCTTGATGTCTTTTGTGTATAACTATAAGTGCTGGGGAATTTATGCATCTTTTAGCTAATTTTCCTGTAAAAGCTGTTTAACTCATTTTAGTCTGAAAAGCCCCAAAAGGGTATTTGACAAATAGTGCAGACCCAGATCAGACGCCGCAGAGCGCGGCGTGTGATCAGGGTCTACACTGTTTGCGTTAAATACAGGAATTTCTGTGAAGCGTAGTAATTATAACAAGAAGCGTCTTCAAAAAAGAAGATAAGCGACGAAGAATAGGAGATAATTTTTGGCATTTTTTTTTCAATGTTATAATAGAAGTTCTTAAAACGAAGCTCAACTTTTACACCCTATATTTTGACAGTTTCCTTGTCAAAGTCGCATCCCACACTATGTAACGCAGGATTGGAAGTTGATTTCTAATTTTACCGCCGTACGTGCCTTTCTTTGCATGATAGCTTCTCATTGTCATTTAGACATGCCGCAATATAAATCTACGGAATTACTGTCGCAATTCTTAAATTCCTAGGACGCCTGATTGCACCCTTTCTTTTGTGGCCCGTGTCTGTTCACATAAACATTCTGGCTCGTCACTGGTCAACGTTGAACGAATGCATTATGGCTTGGGTAGGCAGACCACATATTTCTTGGTGTCAACAAAAAGGCCTGGTCACTTTGCGCATTTGGAAGTTTCAAGAAATTCTTTTTGTCTGAATTAGGGTCCTAAACATGCTAAAAACAAAGCAAACAAAATTTCATTTTATCTTCTAACGTTGAGAACTTTAATTAAAAGTCCATCATAGTTTTGTCCCATTTGATTTCCCTCTAGGTTCCAGCAAATAGGCATAATTATGATTTATCCTTTCTTGGTCCGTTGAAACACCCCAAAACACCCACAAACAACACTAAAACCACCCAAACCATACCCAAAAACACATATCAAACTTCTTGAGTCGCAAATCAAACAGTTCAAAGTCAAATAGGAATAAATATTATTTTATCAATCATCTACATACATTGTAGAAAAAATAACAAAGTATTTCTACAAAGCTTCTGATGATTAAAGTTACCTTACTTAATGATTGTCTTGTTTATTACATAGTATGCAATATTTGATTTTCTACGAGTATAATGGGTCGGCTTCTTTGGATGTGAAATTACAGGGCAAAAAGTTTATTCATCCTTTCTTTCATTTATTTGTTTATTTCGTCGTCGTGCATACCGAGTGCGTGTGTTTAAGAAAAAAAAACGTCACATGCAGGTCCAGTGGCACAGTGAGCGGATGCCAGACAAAACGGCCTTACGTTTTTTTGTTTTTTTGTGTTTTTTTTTGTTGTTGTTTTTTTCTATTGCAAAGATCCTGCTCAAACTGTGTGGATGCACATGCTGATCTGGAACTTTGTTGGTCATGTGTTTTTGGACGCCGTCACATATTTCAGTTGAGTATTTTCCTACTGTAAAAACCTAAAGACATTGATCAGACTGTGCAGATGCATATGTATGCATATGCTGATCTAGAACTTTGCTGGTCAGATGTTTCATTGGCATCACTTTATATCTCATTTAAATTTTTGTTTTTGCAAAAGTCCTGACCCGCCCATTTCACTTACGTTTATCTGCTGCAAAGACCCAGATCAAACTGTATGGACGCTCATTATACTGAGCTATCAACATCGTTGACACCACATTCCACTTGAGATAATAAGTAAACAAAGAAATAGATAAAGTAAATGGTTTGGTGTGAAACGGTAAATAGATAAAGTATTGTAAAGACTGTTTAAAATGCACACAATGAAAGTTAAATCAAAGTGTTTGACAAAAATACCGTTTCATGAGATTTATCATTGCTTCAAGGCACGTACATTCTTCCATACAGAGGTTGGCAGGCTTAGGTCACATAAAGTCTTATAAGACTTAATCTAAAATGGGTAATTTCCATCAGTGTATTCTTACTATTGAGAGTAAAAATGTGGTTCTTCTCATGTGGTTCGACCGTGTTCGTTTTAGATGCAACTGTATTGTTTGCGTTTTGTACTTACCGTACTTACCATTACTACCTGGGCACCTTAACTCCTTACCATACTTGTCCTAATATAACATTTATAAGTCCATTGTCTAACTTTGATGTGTCTAAAACTGCAGGGCGAGTGACAAAGAGTGTAGACCCTGATCAGACGCCACATTCTGGGTCTACGCTGTTTGCCCAGGCATGTCTGTCCCTATAGTTATGGTAAGTACGAAGTTCATCTCGCTTTCCTTTAGTTCTATTTTCCATGCTTTTGGAAGGCTGTGGTTTATGAATTTTGTTCCCGGGTAAGACTGATTTTCCGAGGATAATAAAAAAAAAACAACAATAGAGCTGCAACTGAAAAGATGCTTTCGGACGTGTGGGCCCAGGAAGATTCAGCGCAGTCTGATCAAAATCTTCACTACGGGCATTTTGGATAGCCAAGGATTCAAAGCTTCTTCATGCGGACGACAAAGACTCTGATCAGACTACGCAGTACATGGTAAAAGGTACATTTTCTCACGTTGCGGCACAATAAGTATACAACTCGTCAGTCCACTAGTAGTTTTATCATCGGCGTACTGAGCGTCGAAGGTGTGCTGTAAAACTGCAATAAATTGAGCCACAAGGCGCATAAGTGTGCCTTCGGATATGTGTGCCCAGCGAAGCACAGATCACCCTGTACATCCAAGCAGTGTGATCAGAATCTTCGCTGAAGTTCTCTGTGTGTAGCAAAGGACCAGCGGCTTCTACAGGCAAATAATGGAAGACTTAGATCACATTGAATGGATGGCAGGCTGATCTGGTTCTCAGCTGGGCACATAAATTCGAAGGTACACTTTCTAATAGTGCGGTCCAAATATTTACACCAGAACGTTTTTAGTGCCCGCTTATGGGTTCTGTAATGACAATTATAGCGATGTATACATTGGTAATAAGAAGTTGTATATGCAAATGTAACATAAATATACGTTACTTCCAAGACATTTGCAGTGGGATTTGTATATTCGAAAATTCTTTGGATTTATTTAACTTTTTACTATTTGGATAAATAATAATAATGACATTTAGGAGTTTAATCATTGTGTTGACAGGTAAATGTATTAAACTTTATCTTACGTAATGATATAAAACAGTTTCCTTATAGTAATAGACCAACATTCTAGCTAGAAATTACATTATAAGCCGGGACACAGAAAACTTACACGGAAGGACATATTTTTTCTTCTGTACTTTGTAGCAGCAATATAATATGTTGAGAATTCGATATATTATGTCGTTCCATCAATTCATTAAAGGAGAACGCAATAAAAGTTGTAAGTATATCTTGGAGTAAATTGCTTAACAAGCCATTTATTTTGATGCAAGAGTTTTTAAAATCGGCCTAGAAATAAGGAAGTTATGGTGGTTTGAATATGTTTAAAATTGCTGTCATGGATACCGCCATATTGTAGGCTTTGTGACGTCACACAGCCCAAATTAAATATGTAAAACCAAATTATAAAGAGTCATAAGAATAATTTTGCTACAGAATTTTTATAATCTTTTAATTCTAGTGACAATCAATCATTTCCCCCAAAATAAATCAACTTTATGAGAATAACTTCCTTTATGAAACGAATTTAAATTTTTATGAAACCTCATTAAATATTCAAAATGGCGGTGCACATTCCACCAATGTTAAAATATTCAATCGTCTATAACTTACTTAATTTTCCACCGATTTTGATCAAATTTGTGTCAAAATTCATTGTTTGTAAAATTCTTTACTTTAATGCTCAATATTGTTTAAGGTTGCATTCTCCTTTAACTTATAATTCCACCTCAACAGGTTTACACTAAATTAGCGCAATTTGTTAGGCCAAGAACACATTCAAAATATCATTTGCACTTCGATGAATCCACTAAGGAGGAATCCTGGATTTTTTATTTATTTATTTAGTTAGTTAGTTAGTTAGTTAGTTAGTAAGTTAATTAGTTAGTTATGTGTAGATTTCTAAAAACGATATTTTAATGACGTTTCTTTGTGAACCCATTTATGCCAAGTGGACTCTTCTACTTTAACTCTTTGGACAGGTCCATTTCCTGTATAAAGGGTGCCTGGTTAGTTTTTATTATTGTCATGTTTTGTAGTAATTTCTGAACTTAATGCAAACAGTATGGCCCTGATCAGACGCCGCGTTCTGCGGCGTCTGATCTGGGTCTACATTGTTTGCCAATGTCCCTTTTATGGGACGCTAGGTTTATATTGGTTAACATGCCCGAATTGGCATTTTTAGAAATGATTTTTGTTTCGTTGATTCTGTCAACAACGCCGGCGATTCTTAAAAGGCCACCTCACCTCAGCTGTTTTCAGTTTTGTTCGTTCATCGCTTTCAATGGACATTCCTTTTACAATCTACTTATTCAATTTGTGAGTGACACGCCGGTGTTTTCACATCGATAAAATTTACAAAAATAAAAATCATCCCTATATTAAATACGAACACAAGGAGACTGAATACGCTTGGTGGATTTTCTGCCATTTTGTACAAGGGAGATAACTTCTTGTTTGCCTTCCTACACATCAAGTCTGTTCTGAAAAAGTGTCTATTCTAAAAGGAAAGAATTTGCTATCAAGGAACAAATTATTGAGGGAAATAAAACATTTTTTTGAAAATTACCTTCCCTTCCCTGAAAGAAAATCAATGCCTTTAAGAAAGAACCTGAGTTGTAATATTTTTCTTCCCCACCCCGGGCCCCATCTGCCCATACGTGGCGTAGCTCTTACCTAAATAAATTGAAACAAATAATGTAATATGAGCCAGCGCATGACAAAATCTACAATAAGACTTGTTTGACCAGCAAAGATGTCTGTACATCCACCCAGTATGGCAAGGATTCTCGTTTATCTCTCTTTGGTTAGGCTGGAGGCTGTAGAATGCTAATGCGATCAGCAAAAGCTCTGATCAGACTGCGCGGATGCACAAGCTGATCTGAGTATTCGCTGGTCACAAAACTCTTATGGTAGGTTTTGTCAGTTATATTATATGAATTTACAAAACTTAATAAAATATCAATTTATTTAGGCGCATAACTGATACAGTCTATTTGATTTAACATCATATAATGTATTACCGTCCTTTGACTTAACACATTTATGCCGAGTGGACTCTGCCATACCTCTTTGGACTGGTCTATTTCCAACAGAAAGGTCTCTGGTTATTTTTTTTGTTATTACCATGTTTTACAGAGGAAATCCTGTAAACAGTGGACACTCTGCTCAGACGCCGCATTGTAATGTAGCCGCTCAAATTTTAATTCTAGTAGTATTTCTTCTTTCTCTCTCTCTCTCTCTCTCTCTCTCTCTCTCTCTCTCTCTCTCTCTCTCTCTCTCTCTCTCTCTCTCTCTTCTTTTTTCTCTTTTAATGTTGTTTTCTTCTTTGTAGATAAACCTTTGTATGATATTTTTCTATAATTAAAATTTCTCATTAATAAATTTAATTTGTAAACTTTCATTGCAAGCATCGAAGACGCAAATGCCTGTCAAAACCTGTCAAAAACGGATGTCATTTAGAAGAAGCCAATGCCGCCAGATACACAAATCAATATTACATTTTGTGGAAGCAATTCAAGCCCGTATGACCGTTTTTATGTTATTCATACAGAATTTCGATGAAATCGGCTTTAAACAATTTGTAGCTATGTTGTTTAAGTATATAAATGACTGTGCCACACTGGTAGGATTAATGGCTGAACTATTTCACCCACAAACGCCTTTATCGTATGCTTATTAGATTTACTTTTGGATGCGCCGTCCAACTGGAGACCAGGAGGTCGCGGGTTCAACCCCCGCCGAGGTTGGCAACATTCTTTCGTGGAGATTGATCATGAACTATTTTCTACGGGCAGTTGTCAGTTTCTGGCGAAAGAATGTGCACAGTACTGGTTAACCGCTTAGAGGACTAAGCCTGCCCAGTAAACGTGTGGTTAGGTGAACTGACCGCGCTCGACATGACCCCATTGGGTTGACTGGGCCGTAAAACCTCAACACAAACAATTCACTTTCAAAAAGTTAAGTTTCTTACTTCTGATCTGAATGCTCTACAGTGTTCACCTAAGGAGACTTTGAGGGGCGTTTGGTGTTCATGAGTTTATGTCAGTGAAATAAATGACAAAAGTAAACATGTAGCCAAACAAATGAATAAGCAAGGGAAAAAAAGACGTCGCATTTAACCCTTAAAGCGCCAAGCAAAATTTGTAGCAGACGACATTCTTCAGAGAAGACAAGTCTCGACATTTCATGTGAATCGTCTGCCAAGCAGACGTTTCACATGAAAAGTCAAGACTTGTTTTCTCTAAAAAATAGAAGAAGAAAAAAAAAGAAATTGTCGCCTGCTGCAGTTGTGATTGGCGCTTTAAGGGTTAACTAGTATCAGTACTTTAATGACCAAAACCAAAATAAAACAAGTTTTAGCCTTCACAAAAAGCAAATGCCATAATGCAAAATGTGAATTTAAAATGTCAAAATGAGATCTCATCCCATTGGCCTATACTTGAATGACTTTCACATTTAAAAATAACTCCAGCTTTTCAGGCTTACTTTATCAAAACAAAATTAAGACGTTAAGCATATCGAGATTTTGTCACGCTGTCCCGGGAATGCTATAAATTGCACTCAGCAGTACCAATGCATCCACTTTAAAAGTGAAATTGTCAGGGTATATCTTGGTTCAGCAGGACAAGGGTTAATTGGACTAGCAGGTTTCTCAAGCAGACACTTCGGCAGTGCTGATGATGACTGGACTGTGAACATCAGAAAACTACAGTGTTAACGCTTAGCACTCGGGGTAAAAATTTCAGCAGACGACAAAAGGAAATGTTTTTCTTTGTTTTATTTTTTTTTCCGGAAAACTAGATTTGACATTTCATGCACATTGTCTCCAATGTCGATCCTGTTTTCTAGGAAAAATAAGAAACACACCATCAATTTTTCGTCTGCTGAATAAGTCAAGAGCGTAGGTCAGGTTTAAAACACTGTATTCGTGAAAATCCAAGATAATTTTCAGCCCAGTCGCTTCTCTAATTCAGTTGCATGTCTACATTTCTGGTTGAGACTGAAGGAAGAAATAATAAATCTTAAGTACACCTGTCATAAAGCTTGTCATTTAATGGCCTTAAAAATGTGTCGTAGGACAGTGAGCGAGTAGAATAACCCAGAGAACTACCATATCATCATTGAAATATATGCTGCTCGTTTATATGTTCCATAATGTCCCATTATTCTGTACAGCGGAGGCTCTGATCAGCCGACACAAACATGTAGGATTATAGGAGGCTTCGTTGTCCCTATACGACTGAAAGATCATTTTTCTGATAGCGTGGCTAATTTTATGACAACAAGGCAGTCCAAATTTGAATTAGGTACAAAATAGTCAGACAACAAAAGCATTCCTAATATTTCATATTATGTAAAGACAAAGATATAACAGTCTTATTGTTACATATACCACAAAAAAGAAATGAATTGAACCGTTACGTCAGAAAACGTAACTTCGGACAGCATTGGCGCAGTCTGATCAGAATCTTCACCGGGTGAATTTAGATAGCCAGTGATGCAATTTCTTTAAGTGGATAACGAAGACGAAGGCCCACCGGAGTCTTACTGTTGGTTTTCTTTTGCTCTAGCATTTCAGTTGTTTCGTGCTGTCGAGTCCTCATCGTTGTTTCATCTCTGTAATTTGTTGATTTTTTGTGTTCTCGGAGACGTAGCACTGATGAGTTTGGAAGCCTTCATGCGGACTGAACAAATTTTGTGTCTACACCGCGGCAGAAGTAAGGACGAGGATTTAGGCCATGTAAAGCCCCCCAGTGAAATACTTTTCACTGACCGTTCCAAGGCGGTTCTTCTGTCTTGGTTTATTTTTGTTATAGTTTGTGAATGTGTGTGTCGCTTACATCTTTTTGTTTTGGATAGCCATTTGGCACTTTGTGGGAAAGTAACTGTCCGTTTGGCTTTCTGCTAGTGATGTTTCCATTAGGGTCCAGTTATTTCGTGTTTGTGTTTCTTTCCCTTTGATGTCTCTGATGGGAGGTGTGGGATAATTGTATCGGTTCTTGATCATTGCCTTCCTTTCTATTTTGATCGGACTGTGCTGATGCGCAGGCTGATTAGAGTCTTTGTTGGGTGCACATGTCAGAAGGTACGTCACAAGGCAGTTATGCCCAGCGAGCAGAAATTGGACAGGTATAGTGTTACTCCAGATCAGAAGACATCTGATCCTGGTCAGCTCTGTTTGTCATGGCAATTGCAATTTACGAAACAAAGTTTTCGCAGTCCGCTAACAAATACGAGGGTAGTTCAATAAGTTCGTAGAACTCGGTATTTTTCTATACAATTCAATATTTCTTTTTTCATTTTTGTGCAGTGTAAACCTTTGCCATTTGAATGATAACAGCCGTTTAGTCAACACATACACTTTTTGCTCTTACTTTTTGTTTGAAAACCTATACCCATAGGCAAAAAATGGAAAGTCAGAATATTGAGTTCAGAGCAGTCATAAAGTTCCTCACTAAGGAGGGTGCAAAGGCCAAAGAAATCCATCAGCGCATGACTGATGTGTATGATGATAGTAGCCCAAAGTATTCCACAGTTGCAAAGTGGTCAACAGAATTTAAACGTGGGCGAGACTCCTTAGAAGATGACCCAAGGCCAGGTCGCCCTGCTGATGTCATCAGCAAGGAGATGGTCGACCGTGTTGAGAGACTTAGGCTAAACAATCGCCGAATCAAAGTTGCCGAACTTGCTTCAGAATGTGGTATTTCTAATGGAAGTGTTTACACTATAATCCATGAACATTTAGGCATGTCAAAAGTATCTGCCAGGTGGGTACCCAGAAACCTGAACATGCAAGATCGTCAGCAAAGGGTGGAGTCAAGTCAAGAACTTCTGGAAGTATACAATGCCAGTCCAGAAGACTTTCACACTCGTCTTGTAACGGGAGATGAAACTTGGCTTCACCACTGGGACCCAGATACTAAAAAAGAGTCCATGCAATGGAAGCGCCCTGGCTCACCCCCACCTAAGAAATTTCGTTCCCAACATCAGCCAGCAAGGTAATGGCCACGGTGTTTTGGGTTTGGGACTCCAAAGGGATTATATTGATAGATTACAAGCCTGCTGGTACTTCAATTACAGGACAATACTATGCCAATGTCATTAAACAATTAAGGGTTGTTATTAAAGAAAAACGAAGAGGAAAGCTAGCTGCTGGTGTCCTTCTTTTGCATGATATTGCCCCTGTGCACAAGTACAGAGTTGCACAAGCGGCTATTCGTGAGTGCAAGTTCGAGTAGTTAAATCACCCGCCATACAGTCCAGACCTGGCCCCAAGTGATTATTATCTGTTTCGAAATTTGAAGTCCCACTTGCGTGGAACGAGATTTCGGGACGATGTTGAGCTCAAAGCTGCTACAGAGGCTTGGTCTGAGGACCAAATAGACGACTTTTATTTCAAAGGCATACACTGCTTAAAAGAAAAATGGGCCAAATGCATTCAAGTAAAGGGAGATTATATTGAAAAATAATGTTGAGACCATCCTCCTATCTGTGAGTTAAACCCCGAGTTCTAGGAACTTATTGAACTCCCCTCGTATCACTGCACTTGGAATAATGCATTCGTCACTAAAATAATATAAAAGAAAATAGATCGAACTTCGGTCAAGTTGATGTCGCACCTGCGCCCCCTCTCCCCGCCCCCTCCCCCTCCCCCTCCGCCCCTTCCCCTCCCCCCCCTCCCCCCACACACACAAGGTAATGTTTGTTTCAGGTAGAAGAAATTAATATAGGGATTTCATCGAAAGCATATGCATTTTCTTATATGATGCATGAGAATTTGGGCTCAAAAGGTACCCACAGTATGTACACCTTCATAAAATCTGAGGCAAGAAAATGACAAAGTTAAAGTGGAAAAAGTTATAAAAAAAAAAATAAAAATCATATCCTAACCACATGCACTTTTGCAGACTCGGGAGAAAAAATGTGCAAAGTTTCAAAATGACGGTTTAAAATTGTATGAGAAGTTGGAATCACAAGGTACCCACTGGCTATACATCTGAAGTCAGAAAATAATAAAGTTCTTACAGTAGAAAAAGTAAAAAAAAAATTAAGGCAAAGATTATATGAAAAGCACATACACATCTACAGACTATGGAGAAAATATATGCAAAGTTTCAAAAAGATTGGTATAAAATTGTATGAGGACTTGTGCTCACCAGGTACCCATTGTCTATATACTGAGGGTGAAAATGATTATATTTACAATGTGGAAAAAATTGAAAAAAAAATAGTCTAATAATTCTTTCCAAACCACATGCACGCCATCATACCATGAAGAAAACGCATGCAAAGTTTCATAATAGAAGGTACAAAACTGTAAGAGGAGTTGCGCTATCAAGAGGTACCAACTGTTTATATATAAAGGGTGAATAATGACTAAGTTCACAATGTGGAAAAAGTGATAAAAATGATCTAACAATTATATTCAAACCACATGCACATCCTCATACCATGTACAAAACCTATGCAAAGTTACAAAACGATCGGTACAAAACTGTAAGAGTAGTTGCGCTCACAAGAGGTACCCACTGTCTATATATAGAGGGTGAAAAATGACTGTTTACAATGTGGAAAAAAGTGACAAAAATGTTCTAACAATTTTACCCAAACCACATGCACATTCTCATACCATGAAGAAAACACATGCAAAGTATCAAAACAATCTGTATAAAACTGTAAGAGGAGTTGCGCTCACAAGAGGTACCCACTGTCAAAATATAGAGGGTGAAAAATGAGTTCACAATGTAGAAAAAGTGACAAAAAGTAATCTAATAATTATATCCAAACCACATGCACACCCTCGTACCATGAAGAAAACACATGCAAAGTTTCAAAGTGATCGGTACAAAACTGTAAGAGGGATTGCGCTCACAAATAGTAAATGTTGACGGATGGACGGACGGACGAACGGACGGAAACTTGCACGCCGTTAAAGCAGGTGCGACAAAAATGGGGATAAATAGGCAGTTCTGGGCCTCGCTCTCCTCTCCTGCAAACAGAATTATTTTTGCTTGGGTAGGCTCAAACATTAGCTTTAAAAGAGACTGGATTTAACATTCTGTTTGTCTATTCTGCGCACCAAGCCCCTTCTGAAAAGTGTCTACTCTTTTAGATTAGACCCTTTTCAGAAAGTAGACAAAGCAATTTTTATAGAGTTGCCTCCCCCTTGAAAGTACAGTCGAACTTTAAAAGGCTCGAACATCTCTGGGACCATGGAGATCTGTTCGAGATATGGGTAGTTTGAGCCACTGAGGGTTAATCATGGCGCCAGGACAGGAAGCAAATGACGAATTAAACAAAATGTTTTCGATCTGCTACAAAATAATGATATGTTGAGTGTACTAATTAGAATCGCCTGGACGAGGCAATCGTAATAAGTACACAAAACAACAATTTCCTGATAAAATAAGAAAAAATCCCTAAATATCTGTTTTCTTGAGCTATCGGAAGAATTTTGAAGGGACTCAAAAACGAGTTCGAATTAGCCATGGTAAACGAGTTATCGGTGTCCGAGTCATCGAGGTTTTACTGTATATCCATTCCCCTAAAACAGCCGCGTCAAGATAGAACTGCGTTAACGTCTATGCGACCTGTGCCTGCCCAGGTTAGCTTTTCCTTGAAATTTTACTAAGAACCAAACTGGGTAATTATGACAGAAGTCGTTGTTCCTTGCGATTTTACGTTTTGGCTAATAACGGTTGGGTGGAAAATATTGTTTATGAAACACTCATGAATTTGATGGCAGAACTTTCGTTCTGAATATGTAACAATTTTCGTTACATTTTCACTATTGCCCTTAATTTTATCATTTTAACCCTTGTCCTGCTGCACCCGGATATGCCCCATCTTTTCAAACAGTGTAGATTCAGATCAGTTGGCCAACTGATCTGTATCTGCACTGTTTGTGATTCAATATGTGACGTTATATGAACAATCTGAGTTAAATAATCTAATTGGGGCGTGGCAACTTAATTTATTCAGCATGACAAGGGTTAAAAACGTTTCATTTTTATTACAGCCTATACCATTGTTTTGCTGTTCATTGTACAAAACAGTTTACTATGATTTTCATTCGTTAGTTTTATTCAAACTGTCAAAGCCCATCTATACCCCTAAGTAACAGTCTAAATAATGCTAATTAATCAAAATAATTGTTTAACCCTTTTAAGCCGTGGACTCTTCAGCCTTAACTCTTTGGACAAGTCCTTTTCTAATAGGAGAGGTGTCTAATTGGTTTCTATAATTGCCACCTTTTACAGAAATTCACGCATTTAATGCAAACAGTGTAGTCCTTGATCAGACGCCGCAAATTGCGGCGTCTGATCTGGGTCTATACTGTTTTGCATTGCACCTTTTATGGGACGTTAGGCATAAAAAATGGGTTAAATAATACTGAAACAAACAAAGTACACCAATATGGGTAGCTGGAACTACTTCAGGATTAAAGTTGAGGGTCGGGCGCCCACAAAATTACATTTAAACTCCAAGTGGGTAAAGTGTTTCTGTTGCAGTTTATTTCTGTGTGTTCGTTCTATTAGTGACAAAGTGCAGTTTTGTATTTATATGAAGGTCACTGGTGAGACTTAATTACGACAGACATGCTGCTATACTGGACAAAACTGTGTTATTGTCACGTTCCTAATCTTTGTTTCATCGCAGGTATTTTACTGTGATTTATTTGTATTTTGTGACGATACACTACCTCTACACGAACAGAATAGTACTATATGTACAGTAAAACCTCAACGACTCGAACATCTTTTGGACCATGGAAATTTGTTCGAGTCATCGATAGTTCGAGCTTCTGAGGGTTAATCATAGCGCCAGGTCAGGAAGTAAATGGGGATAATTAAAGAAGGTCTTTTTCGATCTTCTATACAATATTGGTATGATGAGTGTACTCATTGGAAGGCGATTCTAAGGAGTACACACAACATACCATTTCATGATAAATTTTAAAAAATATGAGGCGATTCTAATGAGAACACACAACATACCATTTCATGATAAAATAAGAAAATTTCCCTAAAAATTGTTTTATTGAGCTATCGGAAGAATTTCATAAGGACTCAAAATCTACTTCGAATCAGCCATGTTAAACGAGTCATCGGTATTCGAGCGAGTAAAGTTCGACTATATTTCGAATGTCGGAACCTAGGGCGAAGATATGGATCCCAAATATCAAGTTTAAACCTCCCTGAGGTTATTTGAAATAAGTAACTTTTCTAAGGTGGTGGTTATGATGGTGTTCCTTCGTCTTGCTACTTGATAGCTTTCGACCAAGGAATTATTTTTGTTCTATCGTGTTTTGGTGCCTTGTTCTTGTATCTATTCTGTCTTATTTAGATTTGTGAACACCTTACTTGGAACAGAGAGAGATGGTCGGTTGGCTAGTTGTTTAGATAAACTTTCTGACTGTGGAAGTTCGTGTTTGTTTCGCCCTTCCTCTCAGTATCGGAGGTATAGGGCAATCAGTGACTGTGGCATTTTCTCAACTTCTTCATTATTTTATTTCTTTCTAATTTGTAAAACTCATTGTTACAGTTCGAGGGTTGATCGCAAGACTGTAGCAAGTCAGATGGTTGTTTTTCCCAATACTTAATCTCCTCACCATGAACGCGTTATGAAGATTACAGCATTTCTTTTTGTAAACAATGGAAATTTAGGTGCCATTGCTCGTACGAGCAATGGCACCTAAATTTCCATTTTTTACAAAGGGGTCAAAGTTGCCCCTAAACAAGGATTTCAAAAATATGTTTGAGTTACTACAGTCTTGCGCTCAACCCTCGAGTTGTTTGAAAGGAAAGCTTGGCATAAGTCCTACTGACAGTAATCTGGTTGCTTTGCTCTGCAGTGGTTTGTAGTGTATGTGTTTGCTTTCTCTTCAGCTTGGTGTCATTAGTATGCTGTGTTCCCGGACTGTGGCTTTTCCTGGACATTTTTATTATTTTATACTCATTATCGTTACCTGTAGAACTTGATCTGTTTGTAAGCACATTAATATAGGGATCAAATATGGTTTTTCATGCATTAACATTCGCCAGGCCCCGAGAAAGGTGTTGAAAACCGTGGCCGGAGGCCGCGGTTTTCAACACCTCCATAGGGACCTGGCGAATGTTAATGCATTGAAAAACCATGTTCGATCGCTATTATTGCATAAAAACTGAAAACATTTGCTACATTTCGCCATATTTCTTGCACTATTTTGTTTCGCCTTTTCACCGATGTCTCGCGAACGTAATTTCCACGGACTATGCTCGTTCTAGGGCCGGGCAGTACACATCTCGTAACGGCAGCAAGTCTGTGGTCCCGGTACTAAAGTTGCGTAGCCGTGCATTAACAGCGCGTGAATTGCCTTGTTAATACACGGCTTTTCGCCGCTTAATGCACGGCTGTAAATAACGTGCAACACTGCTTTTTATGCAATAATCCCCAACACAATACCAGTTTTCACAAAAGGCTTTAATAAAGCGTTTATATATTGTTAAAGCAATAAGTACATTACCTCAGTTACACCAAAACTGTAACTTTGGAAATAGTTTCAACTGCTTTCACTCTAAGTGAAACAAGAGAACAAACAAAGGGTTAGAGTACAGCTCATTCCATAACTTCACCAAGAATAGATAAGTGTTTAAGTGTCTCTCTAAGTGAAACAAGAGAACAAACAAAGGATTAGAGTACAGCTCATTCCATAACTTCACCAAGAACAGGTAAGTGTTTAAGTGTCAAATCTTAAATAATTTGTTTTTTTTTTTTTTTTTTTTTTTTTTTGAGAATAATGAGAAATATCGGTCAAACTGCATGTATATGTGACAATATCCTAAGTTTTAGAATGGGCACAAATCATGCAAAAATACCCAATAGAGTTAAGCCACTTGTTCTACGTTTACTTTTGAGGTAATGTCAAAATGCTTAAATTTAGAAACAATCTTTTAAGGATAATAAAGGTTACAAGTGAAAACGTGTGTGAATGGGATAACTTTTTTTAATTTGACCATAAGTTATACAAAATACTAAACAGAGAAACGTATGTATTTTGCCGTACAAATTCCTTGTGAGATGATATTGAAATGTTTAAAGTTTCAAACTAGCCTTCAAGCATCATTAAGTTTTCCAGAGAAAATGCATCTTTAGGGAACAAATTTCAGTGTTAGAAAGGGGTCACGAGTCATGCAGAATTACATGTAATAAGTTATTAAGTGGTCAGAGATATATTTATAAATGCGTTCTATGGTTCAAAATAATCGTTCGAGGATAATAAAAAGTATAAAGAAAAATAAACAGGACGGGACAGGATGCAAAGAACTAGTTCCTGTATAAACCCAGTTTAGTAAAGGCATAACAATCTTAAGTCGGTATCCTTCTTCGAAATAAGGTGGTCAGAGGAAGATTTCTAACTCTTCTCTTTGTATATGATTCCAAAGACTTCTGAAGATACCTTACATATAAATTGCGATTCTGTCAAGTGTTGTATGTGTATAAGCCTTTATGAATATGAGGCAACTTTTATATATACAGTAGAAATGTACATATACAACATTCTTATATATGTATTGCTTCAAGGACGTAAATAATAATAATTTTATACGTCTTTGATTGCATCCATGAGTTTAAAGCACTGAGTTTTGTGTGTCGACCATAAAACGCCTCCTACTTTACTTTAAGAGATGTTATATATTCTGGCCCTTTGGGATCATTGAACCAATGATTTTATTTTTAAATAAGAATATAGCCATCACGAGAACATACCTATATAATTTTGACCCCCTTAAATCCCACTATTATATAGTAAAACTGGGGTTTACAGGGGTATACATTATTTTTTTTCTTATTTCTGCTAAAAAACATAGATTGTGGTACTCGTTAGAACCGCCTCGCCGAGGCGGTTCTAACGAGTACCCACAATCTATGTTTTGAGCAGAAATATGAAAAATATCAGAA
Organism: Anodontia alba; assembly: GCA_964016985.1. Taxonomy (NCBI): domain Eukaryota; kingdom Metazoa; phylum Mollusca; class Bivalvia; order Lucinida; family Lucinidae; genus Anodontia; species Anodontia alba. Next base: position 72,716,677 of record OZ024831.1, read on the forward strand.
TTTTTATCTGAAAATTTTCATTTTTTTTTTATGTGGTAAAATTTTCAATATATTTGCATAGGAGCGCTGTGGTGCAGTGGTAAAGCGTCGGACTCGAGATCGAGAGGTACCGGGTTCGATCCCCACTAACTGCAAGTGTTGTTTCCTTGAGCAAGAGACTTTATCCACATTGCTTAGTACTGGTTTCTACCCAGGAAAAAAGAGGGCCACATGGAAGATTAGTACCAGATTACTAAATGTGTTACCCTCTATAAATAAAGTCGATTATTATTATTATTATTATTATTATTATTATAGGCGTGTTTTCGTAATGTCAAACCCTTGTCTAGGAGACGTGAACTGTGTTGCACATTAGAGTAACTGTTTATACACTGGAAACCCGAATCTGCTGTTTTCGTTTATTTGATGTGTTTCTTGCTGCTAAAAGGCTCCTTCCTTTCAGAATCTATTTGCGTTCTAATATCAGGAGGGAATTCAGCTGAGCATTTTGCTTCCCTTAATAACCATTATGTCTTCAAGTCATTACAGTACATAACTCCAACTAGTATTTATCTGCTTAAATTATTTGTTGTATAAGGCGCCTTCCCAGTGGGCACACGTCGCCAGGGCAACGTCGAATCAACGTCGGTGCAACGTCATGACGTTGCACCGACGTTGATGCGACGTTGCATTTACGTCATCACGTTGCACCGACGTTGACCCGACGTTGCATTAACATCATGTGCCTGCAGGGTTCTTCCTGATGTTTGTGGTTGCTGTATTTCGCGGGTCATGTCGGTTAACGTGGGATGTGTTTGCTGCTTGCCTACAACTGCTTTTTACTTTTTCTTCAAACATGTTGCGGGGGTTAGTCTTGCCGATGTCGTTAACCTTTAAAGCGATAAGTAAGTAAAAAAAATCAAAACGTCGTCTGCTGCAGTTGTGATTATCGCTTTCTGTGTTTATTACAGAAACGTGCGTATGTCAAGCACACTATAAATTTAGTACTTCTGTGGTTTGATTTATGCATAATCAATCATTTCTTTATTACTTCATTAAAACAAAAAAAAAACAACAAAAAAAAATAGAGGTGATTTTAATATGTCCTTGTCTGGTGCATTATTCTATCATTAATGCACTGACACCAAAATTTTAATTCATTAATTAGATAACAGGTTACGTCACAGACTGCTAACATTTACAGAGCAGCAGGTTGGTTCCGCACAAATATATAGTTCCATAATATCGACTTCCAAATTTTTTGTCTGATCCTGAAGTGTGTGTGTGTGTGTGTGTGTGTGTGTGTGTGTGTGTGTGTGTGTGTGTGTGTGTGTGTGTGTGTGTGTGTGTGTGTGTGTGTGTGTGTGTGTGTGTGTGTGTGTGTGTCAGAATTGGTCAAAAGATATAATGAGATAATTCAACAGTAGATATCAACAGAATTGTATATTTTGAGTAATTGCTTTGAATATGAAAGTAGAACATCATCTTGGGTACAAATTACCATCTGACATGACCTGATACAAGATCTGTGTCAATTATTTCGAAAAGACGTAAGTCTGTTACATGTAACATAACCCACCATTTCGTTTCTTGTTTTGTAGATTCATTATGAAAACATGCCTATGCAAAATATACTGAAAATTTTACCACCATAAAATGAAACTTTTCAGATAAAAAATTAAGATATTTTTCATATATCTGCTCAAAACATAGATTGTAGGTACTCGTTAGAACCGCCTCGATGAGGCGGTTCTAACGAGTACCCACAATCTATCTTTTAGAGCAGAAATAAGAAAAAGAATGTATACCCCTGTAACCCCCAGTTTTACTATACAAAAGTGGGGTTTAAGAGGGTCAAAATTATATAGGCTTGTTTTCGTGATGTTTAGAGGGACTGTGTTTGTTTGTCGTTTGTTTGTATTCGGTTAAATCAACATAGAGCAATATACAACAATTTATGAATAGACTGTCAGAGAAAAACCAAGTGTTGAATATTTGAACGTAAACACTAAAAATATCAAAGCGCTACAGCACTGGTGGGTCAATTGTTTCTGAGTGTAAGATGGGAAAATGGTTTTGAACTGGGACTTAAGACTGTTTCATTTAACCCTTAACTTCATGTTATTTTATTCAAAAAGTGCAGCCACTGATCAGACTGTAAAGATTAAATCCAGTTTTAGATTCTAGAGGTTCATTATCAACTACATTATGTATATTAAATAAATTTGTATAAAAATCCTTTGGTAATTTAATATTTCTTCAGTATAATATTCAGTGTCATCATCATCAACTGATCTTTCAAGTTTAAAACTGTATTTCGTCGGTTTCTGTCCTAGGTCTTCATATCCAGATCTAGAGCGTAATATTACGCCTTCAAGTTTTTCATTTCTTATTTGATTTAAACGTTCTTTCTTTTGATACAACAGCTGTAAACTATCTTCAGAAATATTATCAAAATCTTGCATTATTTCTTGCTCTTATTTCATTTTCTAATTTAATTTCTTCCTGTTTTTTTTTTTTTTTTTTGTTTTGTTTTTTTTTTTTTTTTTTTTGTTTTCTTTTTTTTTTTTTTTTCATTACTAAACTACGAGGGGTGTCCGAAAAGTTTCGGGACACTTGCCGTAATATTTCTATTTTTCAATTTATAGTTTATACTTTTACCCCCAATCATCAGTAAAAAAAATTTTTTTTTTTTAAATGTTTATCGTTTACATTTAGCTGTTTAACTTCATCTATAGTACATTGAATCGTTATACATTGAATCGTCGTTATATTCTACATTAGTTCTCACCGTGTGTGTATTTTTAACTTCCTTTATTGCATCCTAAATGGTTTCTAAAAAATTCTTGTCTTTCAATAATGTATTGTTTAAATTCCAGTAGCCCCGCCTTCTTTCATTATCACTGACGGATACGAAACAATTAATCATGCAAATAAACTTGTTATCCGATCAACTCTGCAGACCGGTACAGATACTTACGCAAACCGTGTAATAACTTCATGTTGCATCCGATAAACATAACCATATCTAATTCAATGTGTCAGTTGTGCAAATTTCTGAATTTGTCATCGTCAGTGGCCCTAAGACCCGAATGCAGAAATCGATTCTGAAACGGAGATCCTTTGGAAACAAGAAATAGATCAAATTAATGAAAATACAGACTCAGTTTAATTGAGTTTATTCATGCCCACAAGCCCAATATTGAACAATATTCTGTTTTACAAGTAAAACTGAAATGAGCTTACATCATGAAAATATACCTATACAATTTTGACCCCCTTAAACCCCACTTTTATATAGTAAAACTGGGGTTTACAGGGGTATACAGTAAAACCTCAATAGCTCGAACACCGATGGCTCGTTTACCATGGATCATTCGAACACCTTTTTGAGTCCCTATGAAATTCTTCCGATAGGTCCAGAGAACAAATATTTAGGTAAATTTTCTGATTTTATCATGAAATTGTATGTTGAGTGTACTCATTAGAATCGCCTCGATGAGGCGATCCTAATGAGTACACCCAACATACAATTATTGTATAGAAGATCGAAAAAAAATTCCTAATTTATCATCATTTGCTTCCCGACCTTGCTCCATAATTGACCCTCAGTGGCTCGAACTACCCATATCTCGAACAAATTTCTATGGTCCCAATGATGTTCGAGCCATTGAGGTTCAACTGTATATTATTTTTCTTATTTCTGCTCAAAACATAGATTGTGTACTCGTTAGAACCGCCTCACCGAGGCGGTTCTAACGAGTATCCACATTCTATGTTTTGAGCAGAAATATGAAATATATCAGAGTTTTTCATCTGAAAATTTTCAGTTTTTGGAGGTGAAATTTTCTATATATTTGAATAGGCGTGTTTTCGTAATGGTGATCCCAAAGGACCAGAAATAAAAAAAACTTTTCTAAAATGAAGTACGAGGAGATGTTCTAGGACCGCCACACAATACTTAAGGCCAGCTGTAATGAAGATAAAGATATTCAGAAAGGAGGCGGGGTCCTTTGAAAACATTACGAAAACACGCCTATTCAAATATGTAGAAAATTTCACCTCCAAAAAACTGAAAATATTTAGATAAAAATTCTGATATTTTTCATATTTCTGCTCAAAGAATAGATTGTGGGTACTCGTTAGAACCGCCTCGGCGAGGCGGTTCTAACGAGTACCTTAATCTATGTTTTTGAGCAGAAATAAGAAAAATAATGTATACCCCTTAAACCCCAGTTTTACTATATAAAGGTGGGGTTAAAGGGGGTCAAATTTATACAGGCATGTTTTCGTGATGACAAGAAAAACGTCAAATAAACGAAAAAAAGCAGACTTGGTTTTATTGAGTATTCATAAAAAGTAATCTAACACACAACACTGTTCACACCTCCTGGCCCCTGGTTGAGCGATATTCTGTTTTCAAATAACTTCAAACTACCTAAATGATCCAAAAGGACCAGCAAAAATATAAAGTACATTAAAGGAAAAGTAAACTGTTGAAGTGTAGATGTTGGCAAGCACCGCACATCCTCCATCGAGTTCACATTAACCGTTATTATCCGCGAAACACAGCAGTTACAGACATAGGAGATGCTGATGAAACCTGAAAATCAAAGCACTGACAGCACTTGTGTGTCGATTGTCTCTGGGTGAAGACTGGGAAGATGGCCCTGAACGGGGACTTAAGATTGTTTCCTTTAACCCTTAACTTCCTGTAATTTAAGCGAACACTGCAGACCCTGATCAGGCGCCAGTGTCCAAAATATCCCGGTCCAGGTTTTACAGATAACTCTCTATCAAAAGCACTCTGACTTCATAGCGACAAGAATAGCGCGGCTATCAATAACCGTTACCTAGATTTCGTCTAACGCGCCGTTTGATTACATTGGCCAATGATAATCACGTGGACAACTACCTTGAGGAAATTTTGGCGTTTGTATACTATGGCTCCATTGTAAACAATCGACCAAAAAATGGCTGCCCCTACAAAGCCACATCAACTTCCCTGGCTCGCAGCAACAGAAATAAAAACAAAAGAAAATTCTGAAGAGACCGAACATTTGCGCTGTATTAAAATGTCTTCTGCTGCTCTTTTGATCTATTTTGAATAAATAGTTACTTATTTTCAAACGATGGTCGGCGTGGCAACGATGCAAACGTAAAATTAAGGGTTTAATTTCAGTGGATCTTTATCGAGTGTTTCTAGTAATCCATTGTTAGAGAAGACAGATTTTACTAAAATCGCTTGCTACACGAAGAACTACATCTTTGTACCAGTCGGCAACATTCTTTCGTGGAGATTGATCATGAAATATTTTCTACGGTCATTCTCTCCCTTCCGCTGATTCAAGAAGGGCAGTTGTCAGTTTCTGGCGAAAGAATGTGCACAATACTGGTTAACCACTTAGAGGACTAAGCCTGCCCAGTAAACGTGTGGTTAAGTAAACTGACCGCGCTCGACATGACCCCATTGGGTTGACTGGGCCGTAAAACCTCAACACAAACCAATATCTTTGTACCATTGTCATAGATGTCTTTTGATTATTCCTAATTCCATACCAACAACTGTATTGGCATTATATTACGCAACCGATAGAGGATCATGCATGAAACAAATATAATCTATAAAGTTTGAGCTTTGAAACAAAGAACATACAGTCGAACTTCAATGGCTCGAACATCTTTGAGACCATGGAAATTGGTTCGAGACATGGGTAGTTCGAGCCACTGAGGGTTAATTGTAGCGCAAGGTCAGAAGGCAAATGAAAATAATCTAAAATGTCTTTTCCATCTTCTATAAAATAATGGTATGTTGAGTGTACTCATTAGAATCGCCTCAATGAGGCTATTCTAATGAATACACACAACATACATTTTCATGATCAAATAAGAAAAGTTCCCTTAAAATCCCAAAATATTTGTTTTCTTTAGCTATCGAAAGGATTTCCTGGGGACTCAAAAACGAGTTCGAATCATCCACGGTAAACGAGCCATCCGTGTTCGAGCCATCGAGGTTATACTGTATTACATAATGAAAATCGGATTCTTAGTTTTACTGAGACTCTTCATACTACAGCAATGCAGCTTGCAGGTGTGCATACGCCCTTAGCACTAAGTTAAGCCAAGTATTATTTAAATCGTTTCTAATAGCGTAACTCCCTACCTCACTGGACTAGGACTATTGGCGACAACTTGCGAACGGAATAGGGTAATAATAAAATCTAACCAGACATTCCATCTGTTAGCAATGGACCTGTCGAAAGAGTTTAGGAAGGAGAGTTCATTCGGCAGAAATGGATAACCATTATTATGTTAAATCTATAATAACTACAGTGCAGTGGCAACTATATAGCTGTCGTCTGAAGAAGACAACGCTTAGCACTCGGGGTAAAATTTTCAGCAGACGGCACGACATTTTTAAATAATTTATTTTTATCCCAGAAAACAGGATTGACATTTTATGCAAATTGTTTGTCAATTCTGTTTTCTGAGAAAAATCAGAAACATATCATCAATTTGTCGTCTGCTGAATTAGCCCAGAGAGTAGTGATAAAGGTAAAGCTTCGGTGTGGATTTTCTGGAACCACTGTTATCCTTGATATGGAAAGGTTTTTAACATATCACGTAAAGTCCTTCATACCATATTTATCAGGCAGGCAGGTCCGAGCAAACGGTATAGAGCCTGATCAGACGCCGCGTTCTGCGTCGTCTGATCAGGGTCTACACTGTTTGCCATTTCATCTAGCAGTTTTGTAGACACATCACTAAGAAGTAAATTTGACTTTTTATTCAAATTTTAAGAGAAATATGGTAACGAGGTATCCGAAAGGGTAATTACGGTAGGATTCCAGAAACGAACCATGGAACAAACTTCAAACAGCTGCCCCGTCCGTCATCAGATCAAAACGACGACAATGCGTCAAAAAGACACAGCATACAATACAAGAGATAGATAACAGGTCGCATTATTTGCATGTTTAAGAGGACAGCGGAATTTCGCCAGCAGAAATATTATCTAATAAAGAATATTTTCACGTATAGCCAAACTGTGCCCTGATCCGACTGTGCAGAGTTCGCCGCTAATCTGATATTTATTATTATTATTATTATTATTATCGCTGTTGTTGTTGTTCGCGTGTGCTCCACGACACATTTTCACTTCACAGGCCAAGAAAACCTTGGAATTTATTTAACCTTTCTCCCCTGAGGTTATAAAATGGATTTTTCCATGGCAGAATACGGATATGTCCATTGTTGCCAATGTTATGTCATTCAAAAATCAAAAGGAATGGCAAAGAGTAGATCCTGATGAGATGGCTGATAATGAACCGTCTCATCAGGATCTACACTGTTTGCGCAAGTATCTGACTTGGTCTATAGGGCTGAAAGGTTTAATTTATTGTTCTTGAGAAAAGTTGTACTATCTGTGATATTCATAATCAACTTTAAATTACATTTATATAAAACCAAATTGCTCTACGACAGTAATAGTAATATAATGTCATAAGGCAATTGGGTTTCATATAAATGTATTTCTTCAAGTTGATATTTCATGTCAGAGAGCTGGAACAATCATAAATTTCACGGTTTTGTGGAAGTGGACCACACAAGAAATATACAAATTATGTATAAAAATGCTTGCTATCAGTTCACAGACACTTCTTAGCAATGTTTTCTTTCTGTTCTTTGTTTTTAAGTTCAACCCTTGTAGATTTTATTTGACTTCACGGCAGCTGATATTAAATTCCGTATGGTAACCGTACAAAGGCTCCCCGTACTGCATCTTAGTGCAGTTTTTTTTTTTTTTTTTTTTTTTTTTTTTTTTTTCTTCCTTGGGATCAATGAACTAATTCTGATATCTTGGAAAATCGAGTTATGCGTAAGCCAGTGTTACGTTGCATCCCTGTGAACTACATTGCTGGCAAATAAAGATCTCAATAAAACCGAGTCTCTAATTTTCGAATTTATTTGTATCAGGTATTTACTGCATTGTTGGCATATGAAGAGTCTCAATAAAACCAAGACTCTAATTTTCGAATTTATTTGTATCAGGTATTAACTGCATTGTTGGCATATGAAGAGTCTCAATAAAACCGAGTCTCTAATTTTCGAATTTATTTGTATCAGGTATTAACTGCATTGTTGGCATATGAAGAGTCTCAATAAAACCGAGTCTCTAATTTTCGAATTTATTTGTATCAGGTATTAATTGCATTGTTGGCATATGAAGAGTCTTAATAAAACCGAGTCCCTAATTTTCGAATTTATTTTTATCAGGTATTAACTGCATTGCTGGCATATGAAGAGTCTCAATAAAACCGAAATTCCAATTTTCGTTCTTTTATGTGCTCTTTGTTTCCAAGGGCAACCTTTGTGGATTTTTGTTTGGTAAATTTAATTCTTTTACGTATCTATGTAATTTCATTGAGAAGGTGCACCAAAAATAAAAACAAATCTGCAATACACCCATTAGATCAATGACGGCCCAGACCAGGCCCTGAGGTTATAAAACTGTTTTCGTGCTCAATTCAGCTGAGCATGAAATTTGTTCCGCTTATAAATCTCAAATTACAAACAATTGCAGTTGCAAATTCTTTCTTGCTAAACATAACTGAGCATGAAAATTTCTCTATTATTGAATATGAAAATGCCAACTATTGTTGGCATTTTCATATTCATTAACAGAGAAATTTGTCGGCATTTTCATATTTATTATCAGAGAAATGTTCACGCTCAGCTGAGTTGAGCATGAAAAAAGTTCTTTTTTGGGGGACTGGATACACTTTGTTGATTTTTCAGCCAGTTTTACAAGCGAGAAGACTTTTGTGACTTTCTGTCTGCCCTCTTACATACAAAGCCCTTCTGGAAAGGAGTCTACTCTAAAAGGAATGAATTTGCTCCCAAGGGGAGCAAATTCTTTCCTTTTAGAGTAGATCCCTTTTCAGAATGGGAGAAAACAATTTTAAATAAGTTATCACCTCTGGCAGATTGTCAGTTCCCTGTACTCGTAATATCAAAACTATACAAACTTAATAACAGACACGCTGGTCCTGACAGTCGGTGTTTGCGTATAGAGAATCGGGCAGGGTTTTTTTAAAAACTAGGTTCATATATTATCATGTACATTTCCTTGTTTTCAACCTTGTGTTTTCATAATATGGTGACAGGTGTATTAATATTACCATCTGTGTAAGGTGACAATAACATTTCATGTCGCTTTACAACTCTCGGTCAACAAAACATGTCAGTTTTAGCTGTTTTCGTCAAAATACAGATTAGGACAAGACGGTACACAATAGGGCATGGAGTAATGAATGGTATGAAGGTAACAGCTAAATACCTATGATGGCTGACTGATGCGTATGGCGGTTAAGCATTCAGCGCATATATTTGTTATTTCCAAATATACTGCCTAATACTTCTTTTTAAGGGGACTGGACAAACTTGGTAGATTTTCTGCCATTTTGTACAAGGATGGTAGATTTTTGTTATTTTGTACAAGGATGGTAGATTTTCTGTCATTTTGTACAAGGATAGTAGGTATTTGTCATTTTGTACAAGGATGGTAGGTATTTATCATTTTGTACAAGGATGGTAGGTATTTGTCATTTTGTACAAGGATGGTACATTTTCTGCCATTTTGTACAAGGATGGTAGGTTTTTCTGCCATTTTGTACAAGGATGGTAGATTTTCTGCCATTTTGTACAAGGATGGTAGATTTTCTGCCATTTTGTACAAGGATTGTAGATTTTCTGCCATTTTGTACAGATATTAAATTTGTCTGCCATTTTGTACAAGGATGGTAGATTTTCTGCCATTTTGTACAAGGAGGACAACTTTTATAACTTCCTGTTTGCTTTCTTGCATACCAAGCCCCTTCTGAAAAGCAACTTTCTTACTTTACAAAAGGGAGGAAAACAGCCTTAACAGAGTTGCCTCCTGAAAGTATATATGTTCCCTTTAACCCTTGCCATGCTGAATAAGTTAAGATGCCACGCCCAGTTCTAATTTACAGCCAATCAGCTTACTTGATCCAGATTGTTGCTATAAATGACATACTAAATTGCAAACAGTGCAGATCCAGATCAGTTGGCTGGATCTACACTGTTTGCAAAGGCAGGGTACATCCGGGTTCAGCAGGACAAGGGTTTAATATGATTTATAACGTAAGAAATTATGAAGAATTTATTGACATAAGGCAACTACTTTTGTTCAGATCAGTCTGTGCATTCGAGCAATCTGATGAAGGCTTTCGTTATCCGCTTACAGAATCAATATATATGGTAGAATATATGGACAAACAGGGAGAGCCTCAATCAGATTGCGCAAATTTTGTTCTTAAATGTTACCCTAAAATAAAGTCTTAAATGCTGCCAAAATTGGTTTGGCTACACAACCTCTTTGGGAAAGTCATTTTGTTGCGTTTTTGTACAAGATTTTTTTCTCTCTATTGATGTTATTTGTTGATAGTTTCTAACGTTGTTTCGAAAATTTCAGAAATTTTGAATAAGTGGAACTTGACGAAACCCTGTGTAGATAAGTCACAAGAAAATGTATTACGCTACCCCATATATGCCTAGCGTCCCATAAAAGGGACATTGGCAAACATGGTAGACCCAAATTACACACCGCGTTCTCTGATCAGAGTCTACACTGTTTGCGCTAAATACATAAATTTCTGTTAAACATGGTAATAATAAAAACCAAAAAATCCTTCTACTGGAAAGGGACCTGTTCAAAGAGTTGACATAGAAGAGTATATCGCATAAATGGTTTAAATCGTGACAATTTATGTCTTCTGAGTAATGCGTAAAGCGGAAAAAGACTTCCGAAACTCGGCGTAGGATCATGATACTGTTTGCCACTCATGCAGCAATGTTTAGACACATCAGATGGTAGTCAAATGGACTACTATAAATTTTAGGACAAGTATGGTAAGGAATTAAGATGTCCGAAAACTTAGGGTAATTATGGTAAGAGAGAGACTGGTCAAGGTGTTCACATCCAGACACTTACGGTATGGCTGAATGATTGTTGAAAAACATATGAAAGGTCACACATGCAAGCACACAGGCTATTCAGTATCCGTATTGTAGTAATATGATCGTTCGTTGTCAAAATTATCATAATATAGACGTATGTACACCGTGTTAGAATCACTTCATACAATTGTATTTTATATATGAGCCAGCGCACGACAAAACCCACAATAACAACAATGTAACCAGCAAAGACTCAGATCAGCCTCTACATCCCCCCAGTATGGCAAGGGTTCTAGTTTATTCCTCTTTGGATAGCCTGGAGGCTGTAGAAGGCACGGGCGATAAGTGAAGATTCTATCAAACTGCGTGGATGCGCAGGCTGATCTGAGTCTTCGCTGATCGCATGCCTTATTGAATGTTTGGTCATGCGCTGGCTCATATGTAAAGGTCTCTCTCACTCTCACATACGCACGCACGCTATTTAGTATCCGAATGGTAGTAATATGGTCATTAGTTGTCATAGTTGTCATAATATAGACGTATGTACGCCGTGTTAGAATCACTTTTGTACAATTATATTTTATATATTCTGTTTATGTATACATGGGACATCTGTAATCTAGGCAAGCTGACTGTTTAGTCTCTGCGTGAGTTTGCTCCTCCGCCCCCCCCCCCCCCCCCACCCCTCTCTCTCTCTCTCTCTCTCTCTCTCTCTCTCTCTCTCTCTCTCTCTCCTGTGTTTGTGTATGTGTGTTATCCATAATTATTCCTTTTTATGAATTGTCAAGGGTGCAAAAACTTATAATACCTTTATTGTTCACTAAAGTCTTGGGAACGTTTCGGCCTCGTGGCCTTCATCGGCTCGTGCGAGGCTGAAATGTTCCCAAGAATTCAGGGATCTATAAAGATATTATAATTAATTATTCTTCCTGTGAACAAACTCTTGTTTCAAAAACTTAGATAAACATATTCACTTCTTTGTGCCATATTCTTTCTAATGTGAACGGTTCCATTATTTTCCTTGCTTTCAATGTTCTCAAAACCGTTCTGTTCCTTCTGAGTAGACCCAATAACTAGTGTACTCAAAACTGTCCCATTCTTGGCAGACCCGTTAACTAACTATGTCCAAACCGTTCTATCCTGGACTAAATTTACCCAAACCGTTCCATCCTGGGCAGACCAAATATCTAATGTTCTCCTAACCGTTCCATCCTGAACAGACCCAAAACTATTGTTCGACAAAACGGTTCCATCCTGAGCAGACCAAATATCTTATATTCCCCAAACCGTTTCATCTTAGGCGGACTCAATGACTTATATTCCCCAAACCGTTCCATCCTGGCAGACTAAATAACTAACTTCCTCCAAACCATTCTGTTCCATCCTGGGCAGGCTCAATAACTAATGTTGCCCAAACCGTTCTATCCAAGGCAGAATCAATAAGTGGTGTTCTCCGAGCAGTCCCATCCTAGATAGACTCAATAACTAATGTTTACCAAATCGTCCCATCCTGAGCAGACTCAGTAACTAATATTCCCCAAACCGTTCCATCCTAAGCAGACTCAATAATAGATTTCTATTCTGTGCAGACTCAACCACTTATGCTCTACAAACGGTTCTATCCTGAGCAGACCAAATGTTCTCCAAACCGTTCCATCCTGAACAGACCCAATAAATTATGTTTTTCAAACTATTCCATCCTGCGCAGACTCATTAAGTAATGCTCTCCAAACCATTCCATCCCGAGCAGACCCAATAACTTATGTTCCCCAAACCGTTCCATCATGAGCAGACCATATAAACAATGTTCCCCAGACCGTTCATCCTGATCAAGCCCAATAACAAATTATCTCCAGACCGTTCCATCCTGAGTAGACCCAATAATTAATGTTCTCCAAACCGTTCCAACTTGACTAGACCCAATACTAATGATCTCCAAACCGTTCCATCCTGAGCAGATCCAATAACTTGTGTCCCCCAAACTGCTCTGTCCTGCGCAGACTCAAAAACTAATGTTCTCTAAACCGTTCCACCTTTGACTGAATCAATAAATAGTGTTCCCCAAAACATTCCATTCTGGGCAGACTCAACAACTAATGCTTCCCAAACCGTTCCATTCTGAACAGATCCAGTGACAAATGTTCTCTGTTCCATCTGAGCAAATCTAATAACTAATGTTGTTCTCCAAACTGTTCCGTTCCAGTCTGAGCTAATTCAATAATTAATGTTCTCCAAAACGTTGCATCCAGAGCAGACTCAAAGAATCTCTAGATTGTTCAGTCTTTATATATTGCTCTAGATAAGAGGATAATCCAAACAATTTTATCCGTTTTGTTGTTGCACCACAACGTGTGTTGTTGGTATCTACTTGAATCGTCTCAGCGAGGCGATTCTAATGAGTATTACAATAAAATTGAGCTGTACCATGTTAAAATATGCCTTTTCTTATATGCGGACAGGGTAGGCCCAGGTCAGACTGTGCATCCCGGAATTTTAACAGTGCTTTTGCTGTCAGCTTTCATGATCACTTGATACTGCAGAATATAGTGAAACCTCTTGTCAGATTATGTGGTCTCGCTGACTGATCCGGATCTTTACTGTTTGCATACGCCTCAAAGACACCGTTTTATGACACGACTCGTCTATTCATTTCAGGATTGGTCAATGTCAACGGCCAAGCGCAAGTTGCTTTGTGGCCTATGCAGGGCTGGGGCTACCAAACCACAACACAAAGCTGGGCTAGAGAGACAGAGCCACCATTACCTACAGAGCAGTCATTTTCGCAGTATCAACCATCAACACTTTTCGATTCTTTTGGAACTTTTAGTGCTCAAAAAAGACTTATACCTTCTCAAAATGCAGTCCCAACAGAAAGTAGTATTTACCAACAACAAACAAATGATCGGTTACACTTGCCTGGTAGGCCCCGTGTAGAAACCGCTGCAGACTCGATTATAACTTACGGTGCTGATAATAGCATACATATCCAATTTGCCGGAAGGTCACAGCCCAGTTCGGGTAGACAAAGTCAACAACAATATCAACCAGAATATCAACCAAATAGGCAGAGTCAGTATGAAGCGCAAAGGACAGCTGTTGAAAGGACAGAAAGCGGAACCGGAAGTAACTCATTATATGCAAAACAAGGTCAAAGTCAGCATCAGTCAACGTCAATAATAAACTCAGGAACAATACCTGAAACGGTACAACATACTGCTAATGGTAGACAAAAATCTTATCAGCTTAGTCCAACCTTTCAGGAGCCCACACCAACTGTGGCTCAAGAAAGTGCAATATTTAAAACTGGGAATAATGGGTTCTACCAAGCACAAATACAATCTCACTCACAAGAACCTATGCCAAGTGTGCAAGGAAGATTACAGAGAGTTCTACACTCTCCGAGTGCTGACAGACAAGCATCATTTCAACCTGCGACAGGGTTTAACTATCAACAGTTGCCAGCTGGAAATGACAGAACTGGATTTGAAACCAGAAATAACAAATTGTATCAACCACAAACACAGCCTGTGCCTCAGCCACAGCAGTACCTACCGGCAACTGTGCACAAAACCATTCCAAAATCTCAATACCAGAGTTCAGGTAATGCAAACAGAAGAGTTGAAACTAGCAAAAACAGATTTTATGAAACACAGCCGCAGCCTGCTCCAAACGCAGTTACACGAGAATTAGTTCACACTGCAGCTGGGCAAACTTCACCTCGCTCAAGACAAACGTCATATCAGCCAAGCACAAATATTCATTATCAGGGGTCGAGAGCCGCTGTCGGAGTCTCCGGAAGTAAAAGCGGCAGTAATGATTTCTACCAAACACCAATACAACCGCAACCACAGAATTACGCCCAACCACAAGTTTCTCAAAACGGAAAAGCCAATGACGTAGTGTCGAGAAACACGGCTTATATACTGCAGCAATTTCTCAGTCGAAGGAAGGAAATGACAACTAACAAAGCAGTCGTACCTGCGAGGAAACCAGCTAATCAGGTTGAGTCTTACAGTCAACAGATGCAAAGTGATTCAGTTTTAAGTCCTGCCACCCAAAGAACCATTCTTTATCAGTCACAATCTTATATTAAGCCCATGCGAAGTACGTCGAATATAGGACCTGCTATGCAAAGAAATGTAGTTAATCAGCCAGACTCATATATACAACCGATGCCAGTCGCAACACCGAAACTAATGAATAGAGTATATCA
The DNA here is from genome assembly GCA_964016985.1 of Anodontia alba. NCBI lineage: Eukaryota > Metazoa > Mollusca > Bivalvia > Lucinida > Lucinidae > Anodontia > Anodontia alba. The sequence goes on from OZ024831.1 coordinate 72,731,852, forward strand.
ACCCCAATCTTACAGTCAGTCAGAAAGTGTTTTAGCTGTTAATTCTGAAACAGTCACAGAAGGAAACAGAATTTATCGGGGACAAACAAGCCAGGTGAAGCCTAGGCCAGCTGTACAAAGGCAGACAAATGTACAGACCAATAAAAAGTCTTCTAAAGATATACAATCCAACATGTGGAATATAATGAGTAATTTTCTAAGAATGCAAAGTGTTTCAGATTTAAAGGCATTGCTTAGTTCACCTAATATTCTTAATTCTTTAAAAGGTGGTAAGAAAGATAAGTCAGCTATTCAACCTCCACAGCCACTGGACACAGTTTATACATCCCACCAACAAAATGAGTCGCCTCAAACGCAACAAAGAAGTCAGTCTGAGTCCAATGTACAACAACTGTGGTCAGTCAGTAATGGAATGGCCCAACCAAACTTTCAGCAAGGAATTCAACAGCAGGCTAACATCTTACCTACAAACAGGAGTCGAGTCGGGTCTTCTACTTACAGGGGCAGGCCATCCGATATGCAGTCAGTGGGTCATACGGGCGGGATGTCAGTTGAACATGGTAATGCCAAACCAGCGTCTGTAGATACAGCTTCTAATACCAAGGGATCCGTCTCATCAAAAATTCATTTTAGTTCAGTAGCAGCAGGCCCTTTTAATGAGTACAAGCCCAAACCAACCAATCAAATAGAGACAAATGCTAAATATTTAAAATCCTCAATAGGGACCGCACAACAGGCTATACAAAATGTTAAAAATAACGATGTACCAAAGGAAGCTAAAAGAAAACCGTATATTACGGGTACTCGAGACAGTTTAAGCCAGGAGCCAGTAATAACAGATACTAGAGGAGGTGTTATACTGCCTACTACTAAAACGAATACAGGAACTTATAATGAACCTATTTCAGTGCAGTCTAGTCACGATAATAGTAAAACTTCAATAGATTATATACCGCCTTCTCCTGAATCATCTCTAAGTTCTTCAAAAGGGAGTAACAAAGTGTTTCCCTACAGATATAGTGGGTCAAACTCGTATCAAGACAATTCGCAACAGACCGCCGTGCAGCCGTCTACGAGTGCCCCATGGGACAGTTTATATCCTCAGCAGAATCAGAGGTCTAGATCTAAAACTACTGACTCGAGTGCTCAAGAATTACCTCCATGGGAGATGCAAAATACTCCGGCACCCCTCCCAGTTCCTGGAATTCCAAGACCACCAGACATTTATAATACTTCAGGCAGGGGTCAGCAGCTTGTTTCTGATACACAGTATGGACCCACTGGTGAAATAGCCTATGACAGGAGCCAGCCTGGCAGTGCTGCCTCCGGCTGGAGACCTAGTGGAGGCGGTGGTCGACCTTCCCCTGGGAGAACACATGAGATGAGAACCCGATCTACCCCTGTGATAACACATGAGATAAGAACCCGACCTTACCCTTGGAAAACATATGAGGGGGGAACCGGGCATGCCGGATTTAGCGCATATTTGACAACTACTACAGCAACAACACCAACTATTCCAACAACTACAACTATGATGACAACAACAACGACAACAACACTACCACCAACTACTACTACTACAACTCCACGACCATCGACTGCTCGACCAAAGAAAAAGTATAAGGGGTCACTTATAATTCGTCCACTGAAACGAGGAGATCCCCCAAACTGGAATGCATTTGATGCCGTAGGTAAGTAGCTGAAAGTTATCCCTCAGCAGACGACAAATCGATTACATTTTTTTCTTATCTTTCCCAGAAAACAGGATTTGACATTTCATGCGAATTGTCTCCATTTGAGACAATTTGTATGAAGTGTCTAAACCTATTTCCTGGGACAAAAAAGAAAGTATTTCAATATGTCGTCTGCTGAAAATTGGTGCAGAGTGTTACCGTTAAAAACCAAGCATATCCTAATGTGAATGACAAAAGATCCCGACTAACAGATTGATAAGGGTTTTGGGTTTTCATATAGCGTGCCGCATTTGAGCAGGTGACCATAGCCAAGCCAATGAGGTATGTATGAATAGTGACAGAGTAGACACACAGCAGCTGCGCATATCTGCAAACTGTATCTACCCTAAATATTCGGATACCTTAACTCCTTACCATACTTGACCTAAAATTTGAATATGTCCATTTGCCACTTGTTGATGTGAGTAGAAAGTGTTGGATGAGTGGCGAACAGTGTAGAGCCTGATCAGACGCCGCGTTCTGTGTAAAAATTATAAATGCCTCTTTATGAAAGAATGTTATGAAACTGATAAAATATTCCAAATCTAAGTAATGAAGTTTCAGTTTAACCTTTACCACTCTCTAGGCTAATTCAGCAGACGAAAAAATGATGACACTTTCCTTATTTTTTTTTTTTTTTTTCAGAAAACAGGGTTTGTCATTTCATGCAAGTTCTCTCCATTTGAGACAGTTTGCATGAAATTTCAAAACATGTTTTCTGGGAAAGATAAGAAAATTATTTCAATTTATCGCCTGCTGAACATTTTCCCAAGCATGCAAAGCGATGATACTTTAATCTTTTAAACGGTCAGGCGTCATTTCAAGTGTTCTAGAAATGGTACTGCTACAAAAACTCGCTGTATACTGCTGCGTTGGCTGGTTATTATCTTAAGGGGCCCGATGGACACACACAACATTTAAAACCGGGGCACAGCATTTCCTACAAGATTGCGTGTGCGCCCAGCGAAGACTCGGGTCAGTCTGCGCTTTTGCGCAGGCCGATCAGAGTCTTCGCTGTCCGCATGAAGACACTCTGGATCTTTGACTACCCATAGAGTACGCTGCGAAGACTCTGATCAGACTGGGCAGAGTGGAGGCTAATCTGAGACTTCGCTGGGTGCACATGTAATCTTGTAGAAAATGCTGTGCCCCGGCTCGTTTGATAATACAAAGTAGGTGGTATTGACTAATGTAGATATTTATGATATGATTATATGTTTGACGACTCATGACCAAACGAGAAATAAATAACAGTTTTTCATTCTTAACCCTTGTCCTGCTGAACCTGGATATACTCTGCCTTTGCAAACAGTGTAGATCCAAATCAGTTGGCTTCTGAGGTAGCTAACTGATCTGAATCTGCACTGTTTGCCATTCAGTATTTGAATTTGTATCAACAACTTGGATCAAGTAATCTGACTGGCTGAAAATTAGGAGTGGGCGTGGTATCTTAATTTATTCAGCAGGACAAGGGTTAAAAGTCTTCATGAACGTCATGCAACTAAAACGGCATTGGCAGCAATCGGTTTAACCCATTTTCGGGAAACCCCCAAGAGGGTAACTTACACTATTAGTACAGACAACTGTAACATTAAGTATTTTTTCAACGTACCCTAAAATTTCTGTTAATGCTAGCTTTTTGTGATTTATCAAAATTGTGTTAAAACTACTTGCATTTTATATAACTGTTGCAAAAACACACCATTACCTAAAATATAAAACACACAATATAGAGTAATTATGCAGATAGGCTGTGTGTAAGAGCTTTTTGTCTTGCTTTTATACTTCTTAATGACTTCTCATGTCATATAAGATGACAACTCTGCATGTTTTCAACATAATGATATATAAAATATAACTAGCCAAAAACGGAAAGCCGCAAATGAAATTACTTGTCATACTTCACCTTCAAGATACACATTTTGACAACGTCACAAGAAAATGTCCCCTTAGAACTTACGATAACAGGGACAGTCCTGATTTTGCATCTTTGTTTAACTGTTCAGGGAGTTGTGGAATTGACCAGTGAAGTGTCCATATAAGACAGCGGAAACGCTACTGATCGATTACTCTATTTTTTTTTTTCGATTTAGTATAAACTCTTTCGGTGCCAAATTTCAGACGACATTTGTCGTCTGCTTTTTTAGCTCAGCTATTGTGGTCAGTCAATGTCCGTCGTCCGTCGTGCGTCGTGCGTCGTCTGTCGTGCGTCGTCCGTCGTGCGCCACCAGGGCCGCCATCTTGAAAATCTATTTTCCGCTTCTTCTCCTGAACCGAAAGGCCAATTGACTCCAAACTTGCTAGGAAGCATCAGGGTGACTTGTAGATCAAAAATAGCTGCGACCCGTGGCCCGTGGGCCTCTTGTTTTAACAAACTATCGATTGGACAAAAATTTTATATGTAAATATATGCCTGGATCTACGCTGCTTGCAAAAGCCTATTATTATCTCCTATGGCAGTGAAAGAGTTTAAGGGAGTGGATACTCTTGGAGGGTTTTACACCAGTTTTTCTTTATAGAAGGTGCTTGGTGCACAGGAAAGCAAACAGGAAGTCGCAAAAAGTATCTCCCTTGTGAAAACTGGTGTAAAGCCCACCAAGTGTATCCACTCCCTTAATTTGCTCCCCTCCTGAAAACCGCTATACATGTACTCTAATAGGAAAGAATTTGCTCCGCTTCGGACAGAGCAGACCTTTTTGTCAGAATATGGGCCAAAACAATTTTGACAATGTTTCCTCCCCTGAAAGCGTATGAACTCTCCTCAATGTACGTTCTGGTGAAGTGTTCAACAGTTCATAGCTAACCGTGAGATACGTACCTTAACCCTTGCCGGATATACCCTGCCTTTGCAAACAGTGCAGATCCAGATCAGTTGGCTTCTGAAAAAGCCAACTGATCTGGATCTGCAATGTTTGCCATTAAGCAGGTGAATCAATATCAACAACCTTGATTAAGTAATCTGATTGGCTGAAAATTAGAAATGGATGTGACTTCTAAATTTATTCAGCAGGACAAGGGTTAGGACCTGTGCGCCTAGTCTCAGATCAGTCTGTCTATCCGTGCAGTCAGATCAGAGTCTGTGTTGTCCGCCTGCAGAAGCCTTGGATCGTTGTCTATGCATAGAGCGCTCAGCAATGACTGATTAGACTCGGACTGTCCAGAGTATCAAACTGATCTGAGTTTTCATTGGGCGCACATGTCATACGGTACATTTTCTCACGTTGAGACTATTTTATGACTACAAGATCAGGGGTCATAACTTCGTCCGTCATTACTTATATAACCGCTGAGGTTGTGTTCCTTGTTATAAAGTGTCTTAACGCTTTCGGTACAATTTTAGCAGACGATATTCTGAAATATTTTCTTATTTTTTCCTGAAAACAGTTTTTGACATTTCTTGCGAATCATCTCCATTGGACACGATGTGCATGAAATGTCTAATCCTGTTTTCTTGAATAATAAAATAAAACAATCATAAAATTTATCGTCTGCTGAATTAGCCCTGAGAGGCAAATGTGTAATATGGCGTTTTCCTAGAGAACCAAAAACCTAACCTGTTTACCCGACAGTGTTTGATAGGCCGGAAATGGGTCCGATTTATGTCATTGTGACCACTGCTGACGCCGCTGCCAGGTTTCCTTTACTCAGGGGAATGTCACTGAACATATTTGAACATCTGCTTGTTTCTTTTCCACTGGTCTACCGCCGTTATTTACCTATCTCAGGGGAATGCCAAAGTCATTGAATATCTTTGAACAGCTGCTAGTGTCTTTTCCACTGGTCTGCCTCCGTTATTTAGCTGTCTCATGGCAATGCCAAAGTCAATTAACATATTTGAACATCTTATAGTTTCTTTTCTACTGGTCTACCTCCGTTATCTAGCTGTCTCATGAGAATGCCAAAGTCAATGAACATATTTAAACATCTGCTAGATTCTTTTCCACTGGTCTGCTTTTTTCGCCGGCCACGGTGGCTCAGTTGGATGCGCCGTCAGACTGGAGACCAGGAGGTCGCGGGTTCAACCCCCGCCGAGATTGGCAACATTCTTTCGTGGAGATTGATCATGAAATATTTTCTACGGTCATTCTCTCCCTTCCGCTGATTCAAGAAGGGCAGTTGTCAGTTTCTGGCGAAAGAATGTGCACAGTACTGGTTAACCGCTTAGAGGACTAAGCCTGCCCAGTAAACGTGTGGTTAGGTAAACTGACCGCGCTCGACATGACCCCATTGGGTTGACTGGGCCGTAAAACCTCAACACAAACAACTGGTCTGCTTCGGATATTTAGCTGCCTCTGAGGAATGCCAAAGTCAATGAACATGTTTGAACATCTGCTAGTTTTTTTTTTTTGTTTTTTTTTTTTTGTTTTTTTTTTTTTTCTACTGGACTACCTCCGTTATTTATCTGTTTCATGTCTATGCCAAAGTCAATGAACATTTGAACATATCTTAAGTTTCTTTTCCACTGGTCTACTTCCGTTATTTAGCTGCCTCAGGGGAGTGCCAAAGTCAATTAACATATCTGAACATCTGCTAGTTTCTTTTCCACTGGTCTGCTTCTGTTGTTGAGCTGTCTCAAGGGAAAGCCAAAGTCAATGAACAAATATGAACATCTGCTAGTTTCTGTTCCACTGGTGTGCTTCCATTATGGAGCTGTCTCAAGGGAATTTCAAAGTCAATGAACATATTTAAACATCTGCTAGATTCTTTTCTACTGGTCTCCCTCTGTTATTTATCTGTCTCCAGGCAAAGCCAAAGTAAACGAACATATTTGAACATCTGCTAGTTTCTTTTCTTCGGGTCTCCTTCCGTTATTTACCTGCCTCAGGAGAATGCCAAAGTCATGGAACATATTTGAACAGCTGCCAGATTCTTTTCCACTGGTCTGCCTCCGTTATTTAGCTGTCTCATGGGAAAGCCATAGTCACTGTGCATATTTGACGTTTGCTAGTTTCTTTTCCTCGGGCCTACCTTCGTGATTTATCTGTCTCAGGGGAATGCCAAAGCCATAGAACACATTTGAACATCTGCTATTTTCTTGTCTACTGGTCTACTTCCGTTATTTAGCTGTATCATATTGTCTACATGTTTTTACACAATACAATGAAATCTAAAAGGCAAGCTTTAGAAACAAAAAAACATATAAAAGAACGAAAATCGGAGATAGATTTTATCAAATTCCTTAATATAAAAAAATTTAGTTTACAAGGTTGTATACGCACCCCACCCCATAAACCCCCACCACACACACACACACACACACACACACACACACACACACACACACACACACACACACACACACACACACACACACACCGTAGCACCGGCTAAGCGGTATTCGATTTTCAAAGTAACTTGAATCAGCTCTCCCAGCAGGCACATAACATCAAAATGACGTCGTATCAACGTCGATGCGATCACGTCGCATCGACGTTGATATGACGTCATTTTAACGTTGTGTGCCAACTGGGCTGTGATCCCAAAGGAAATAAAAAAAATGTAATCAGCACAATGAGGAAGTACGGGGAGATGTTGTACGGCCGCCACACGGCACTAACACCAGCTGCAGTTTCATTATCTTGTAAAAGGCAATGAGTACATTTGCAACAGTGCTCTTGTCAAAATTGTCTCGCGTCCCTTCTGAAAAGGGTTTACTCTAAAAGAAAACAGACAGACGGACAGACGGAGGCGTTCACAATATCCCCATCGCTAAAGCGTGGGATATAATTAACAAGAAACTCCTTCTGTTGGAAAAGGAACTATCCAAAAAGTTGAGGTAGCAGAGTCTATTTGGCATTATTAAATAGATAAATGCATTATGATTTCTAAAAACACTCTCGAAACAAAGTGTTTTAAACTAACTTAAGAAAGTTATTATATTACTAAAATCATATCTCCGTATATTAATCCGGTTTCGGGTAAAATATGTTTTCAAATTTTTTCCCAGAAAACAGGTTTTGACATTTCATACAAATTGTCCCCAATGGAAACAATTTGCATGAAATGTCAACTCCTGTTTTCTGGGGAAAAAAAGAAAAATACTAGTTTATCGAATCAGTTAGCGTTGCTCCGTCATTGCTGTCTTTGAACATCACCTCGCCTTCGAAGAAATTAAGCGGACAAGATGTACTTGGTAGATTTTACTCCATTTATACAAGGGAGACAAGTTTTTAGACTTCCAGTTTGCTTTTGGGCATACCCTGTCCCTAAATAAAAAGGAAAGGTTTCGTTTTCAAGGGGATGGGGGCGGGATTGTTTTCTTTTAGAGTAAATCCTTTTCAGAAGAGACGCGAGATAATTTTGACGAGTGCCCCGTTCCAAAAGTACCCATTGCCGTCCGTCCGTCACGCTATCTCCTCCTAAACCACTTGGCGAAAGTTAACAAAACTTGCTATATGACTTCTTCTTGTAGTAAGGGTCTGCGATAGCAACATTATTTTTCCGTCTGTCCGTCCGTCCGTCACGCTATTAACAACATTAGCACGGAGCGTGTTGATTTCGCGATGGCGTGCCATCGACTGCGTAATCTAGTTTTTATTATAACCATGTTTATAGAAAATACCTGTTTTTAATGCAAACAATGTAGACCCTGATCAGACGTCGCGTTCTGCTGCGTCTGACCTGGGTCTACACTGTGTGCCAGTGTCCTTTTTATGAATACTAGGCAAACAATGAATTAATGCTACTTATTGAGTTGTGCAGTTGATTAGAATCTTTGATTGCCAACTAACACCAAGACCATTTTGTAATAACAACAACGTGTCTGACCACTTTATTTTATTACACATCTTCTATCAGACAATATTGCTTGTACCGTGGTAAAGGACAGTGTGATTTGTATTTTTATAGAAAATGCATGCAATTTCTTGTCAAATTTTGCTTCATTTGTTGTTTTAAAGAGAAATACGTCAAACCTAGGATGTCTGTATCTTTCTGTAGGTCACCATCTTGGAAAGGTCTGATTCACTTTGAAGCACAAGTCATTAATTTTCATTTGTTTCCACATTGTGATCCAGTAAAATAAAACATAAAAACAATAACAGGATTCTCAAACGTGTTTCGGCTTTATGCAAAGGAAATGCATGCAAAGTCTCGTAATTTCTCACAGTTTGCTTTATAGTGTCTTCTAGATGTTCACAAAGACATGCTTCCAGATCAATGATTACTGTACTTAATCTAAGTATTTGTACAGACACGCCCAGGTAAACAGTGCAAACCAAGATCAGACGCTCAAATTTAGGACACGTAAAAGTGTTATGGGTCATCATAAGAAGCGTCTCACAGACGATTCACATGGAATGTCAAAACTATTTTTTTTTCTAAAAACTAATAAAATAATTGGCATTTTGTGCCTTAAGAAATAACAATACAAAAGAAATTTCATTATACCGTTTGTACTCTAAATATTCGGACACCTTAACTCCACGCTGTATTTGTCCTAAATTTTGAACCAGTCTAATTTACTATCTGTTGATGTATCTAAAAATACTTGATGAGTGTCAAATCGTGTAGATCCTGATCAGACGCCGCGTTGTGTGGCGTCTGATCGGGGTCTGCACTGTTTGCCCAAGCCTATCTGTTCGAATTTTTAGAATAAATATGGTACTTAATTTATATATTGGCAGATCATATTTTAAAGGCTTTAGATCAGTTTGTACTAATAAACAATTTGATTAGAAAATATATAGTTCCCTCACAGAGTATTACTGCGAGCAACACAGGCTTGGTCAGCAATGCGTATCCAAGCAATATGCCTCTGTGTTTAAGAGGGGGTGCCACCCATTGACAAGCAGCCCCTTTTTTTACATGTATTTACATTCATCATTCTACTCGCTCATAGAACATAAAGAACCATAACTATCCTAATTCGACAGTGCAACGCCTTATTTTATCTTGTTGCTGTTCATTTGCATGTTGTTAATGTTTACATGGACAGTTTGGTTAATTAACCCTTGTCCTGCTGAACCTGGATATACCCTGCCATTGCAAACAGTGTAGATCCAGATCAGTTGGCTTCTTCAGAAGCCAACTGATCTGGATCTGCACTGTTTGCCATCAAGTATGTGAATTTATATGAACAATCTGGATCAAGAAATCCGATTGGCTGAAAATTTAAAAAAAAAGGGGCATGGCATCTTAATTTATTCAGCAGGACAAAGGTTAATTGCATAATATATAGAACCAATTCTGGTTTTTCAATCTAATAATGGTCATTTCGGTCGCCGGTGGCGTCTGTTCTTTTGTATGTTTGTAGATGGCTGATGAGTCCAATCTTTACTTTGAAGAGTCTGTAGAATAGATCTGAAAACATTTTTAAGCTCCATATGACGTTGAGTACTTTTGTCACAGAGCAGTAGATTTTCAGCGTTATGCGTGGCATTCATATTAGTTATTATGTTTTAAGAGAGTTGTGAATGCAAATGCGTTGTGGAGGTCTTTGGTCGGCGATCTGTAGTTTCTAGCATATAAATTTACATTGTGTTCTGTTAGTTTTGTGAATGTAAATGTGTTCATGAGGCTTTGGTCAGAGATCAGTACACTCTAGCTTCATCAAGGGCATTCTTTTAGATCTTTTATTCATATTGACATTGTATTCTGTAAGAGGTGTGAATATAAAGCCGTTGAGGAGGTCTTTTGTCAGAAAGCAGTATATTATTAGCTGCATCCGTGGCATTCATATTAGCCATTGTGTTCTATGGTGGTTGTGAATATAAAGGCGTTGAGGAGGTCTTTGCTCAAAAAGCAGTATATTCCTAGTTGCATCCGTGGCATTCTTGTTAGCCGTTGTGTTATATGGTGGTTGTGAATATAAAGGCGTTGAGGAGGTCTTTTGTCATAAATCAGTATATTCTTTGCTGCATCCGTGGCATTCATATCAGATTTTTGTCTATGATGGTTGATAATACATATGCGTTGAGGAGGTCTTTTGTCAGAGAGTAGGATATTCTTAGCTGCATCCGTGGCATTCTTGTTAGGCATTGTGTTCTATGGTGGCTGTGAATATAAAGGCGTTGAGGAGGTCTTTTGTCAGAGAGCAGTATATTCTTAGCTGCGTCCGAAGCATTCGTGTTTGCCAATAATTCCAATTCGGCATGTTTGCACTAATTTCGCACAGTTTGATTGGTCGAGAGCCAAGTTAAAACTTTATTTATGCTTCGATAAATCCACTGAGCATGAATCTTGGAACTGCCTTTGCGCAGATTTTTTTTTTTTTTTTTTTTTTTTTTTTTTTTTTTAATAATAAGGTATTTAATTCAGGTTTAACGTAAACATGACCGAGCTGGAATTATCAGAAATGAATTCTATGATAATGGATTTTATCGATGTTGTAAGCACTGGTGACTCTTTCACAAACTTACCATAAAGCCCTTTGGGCTTTATTCGGTTTGTTCCTGATTCGCTGGCGTTTACACAAGGATGTTATCCACAAAGGGATCTGCATTGCTATATTGTGTTCTGTGATGGTTGTGAAAGTAAAGGCATTGGGGAGATCTTTGGTCAGAGATCAATAGTTTCTCACATGCACACATGGTTCTTTTAGATACATCACCACGTAGGCAACGGACAATGGATTTGTTTGAGTTTCTGTGTGTGTGTGTGTGTGTGTGTGTGTGTGTGTGTGTGTGTGTGTGTGTGTGTGTGTGTGTGTGTGTGTGTGTGTGTGTGTGTGTGTTGTTATTGTTGTTGTTGTTGTTGTTGTTGCTGTTGTTTCGTTGTTGTTTTGTTGTTGTTGTTGTTTTTTGTTTGTTTGTTCTTTGGTGTGTTTTTTGTTTAGGTTTTTTGTTTGTTTTTTTTTGTTTTTTGTTTTTTTTGTTTGTTTTGTTTTTTTGTTGCTTTGTTATTATTATTATTTTATTTTACTTTTATTTTTTTTTGTTTTGTTTTGTTGTTGTTTTTTGTTGTTGGTGTTGTTTTTGTTCGGTTTTTTTGTTTTTTGTTTTGTGTGTGTGTGTGTGTGTGTGTGCGTGCGTGCGTGCATGCGTGCGTGCGTGCGTGTGTGTGTGCTTTTATGGGGGAGGGGTGTAGGGGCGGTGGGAGGGAGCAGGGGGGGGGCATGCATTTTAGATTCTTATGCAAACGTGGTCCTCAAGAAGAAATGTACCACAAAGTGATCAATGTTATACTATCTTAGAAAAAGTGAAAAAAAATAAATCGCTAACTGTTTTTGTCTTTTTGGGCGCCTTTTATTATTTTCATTTAATGTCACCTAAGCCTAACGCTGATGGCGTCATATTTAAACAGGGAACAGGGCGGATCCAGGAAGATTTCCACGTGGGGTCGATTTGATCAAAATTCCGTACTTACTCTACGTACTCGGAATGACAGACCAGAGCATACAGTGTAGACCCAGATCAGACGCTGCAGACGCGGCGTTTGCCACTCATTCGGCAATTCAGACACACTCATAGGTAATAATATGGACTTTTTATTTTGGAAAAGTAAAGTGGACTTGTTGATGAGAAGTATAGAGTAAGGGGTGTGAATATAAGGGTAAATATGGTATCCCAAGTTTATTAAAATTTATCGAAAATTTCCCATGACAATGAAATTCTAAGTCAAAGTGGGGTTCGACCGAATCCCCAGAATCCCCTCTAAATCCGCCCCTGGGGGTTATTTGAATTCTTGGAAAATAGTTGATTAGTATAACAACAAAGGGACAAAATGAACCGAAACATCCAAAAAATGACAATGAAATTTTGAGTCAAAATGGGGTTCGACTGAACCCCCAGAACCCACTGTAAATCCGCCCCTGGGGGTTATTCGATCACTTGAAAAATAGTTGATTAGTATAACAACAAAGGGACAAAATGAACCGAAACATCCAAAAACGTACGCGCAGTCTGATCAGAAGCTTCACCAGGCTCCTTTTGGATAGTTTAGGATGCCAAGTTTCTTCATGAGGACAACGAAGACCCTGATCAGACTGCACGGATGCACAAGCTGATTTGAATCTTCGTTGGGCGCACATATCAGAAGGTAGGTTTTCTCAGCTTGCGCTCAAATATAGAAAACAATTGTTTTTGTTGTTGTTTTTTTTGGGGGGGGGGGGTTGTTTTTGTTTTTGTTTTGTTTTTTATTTTTATTATTAATTTTTTTTTTTGTTGTTGTTGTTTTTGTTTTTTTTTTTTTGTTGTTGTTTTTTATTTTGTTTTGTTTTTATTTTCTTGTATATACAACACCTAGCTTATGTAAGTAAGCTACTACTCTGAATAAGATTATAACAAAAAGTTGTATACTCTTAATGAGCAGTTTCATCTTTGTCTACATTCTTTGCTCGGGCATATACATCTGAGTAGACTGGCTCCAGTCTCCCATGACGAAATATTTATTCTTATAATCATGTTTGATATAATAAAAACAAAATAATATCATGATCACTAGTTTTATTTTGGTGGATTATCAAACCGGATTATAAGAATAAATATTTAGTCACTGAAGACTGGCGCCAGTCTAACATCTGAGTAGTTAGGTTACATACGGTATAATGTTTATGTCAGGTGCAAAGACAAGAAAACGGCAGACAAATTGGCAATGAAACATTCTGAGGTAAATAACAATAATACCTGTCCATTGTGTCAGTTTTAACCTTAAGCACACGTTTGGTGAACTGAGCAGACGACAAGCAAATGCCACTTTTATTAGCGTTCCACAAAACATAAAGCATGATTTTCATTAAAGTGTCTCCAAATGAGACGGTTTGAAGGAATGTCTTATTTTTAAGTACCATTTCCAGTATTTAAATTCAGCAGATGTATTTAAATATTTTGACTCTTTAAGTTTTTAAAACTAGTAAATCAAAAACGAAAAAAAAAGACATCAACCGTTTTCCATTTCTAGCACACGACGCTGGATGATTTGTGTGCATTTTATTCCGTCCTCCATAAAATTAAACATTTAACCATCACAGCTGCAGCAGACGATATTTTAATTTAATGTGTGTGTGTGTGTGTGCGTGTGTGCGTGTGTGTGTGCGCGCGCGCGCGTGCGTGCGTGCGTGTGTGTGTGTCTGTCTGTTCAGAGAAAATAAGACTTGACATTTCATGTGAATCGTTTGTCTGTCAGACGATTTACATAAAATATCAAGTCTTATTTTCTCATGATAATGATAATAATAATGATAAATGGAATGCCGTCTGCTAGAATTTTGCTTAGCACTTCAAGAGTTAATTCTGTGTGGTGGACTATAAAACGAAACACCTTAGGTATATCGTATCACAGCATAATTTTGACAGATAACATATGGTGCGAATTGCAATTAACTGTCGTAGAAATGTCGAAAATGGGTGGAAAATGATGTCATGAACTTGAAGTCATCAGAGAGTTGACAGGATTTGACTACGGGAACCTGGTGCAGTCGGTTTTATGATCCACCATAGTTAGTCTGTTTCAGTAATATATTTCACAAATCAGTATATCTGTTTCAGTAATATATTTCACAAATCAGTATATTTGTGGTGTCTTGGGTCAGTGTCAACGTCCTGGGAATTACACTGAAAATTTATCATCCTAAAGTAACCAATGTGATGTAGTGTTGACGATTTACGCTAGCGTATTTAATTAATTACCCTAACTGGATGCTGGCTTTCAACATACCGAACACTTCCCCAGTTAGTCAAGACGGAGTTTATTTTGTGCGACAAAATTATACTTTTTTTCTTTCAATTTACAATGGCTAGGTGTTTGTTTGTTGTGATTCTCCTTTGTGTGACGTTACATTTTTGTTTTTCCTCAGAACCCTTGGAGATCCGATATCTGAATGACACCCACGTGTGTCCGAACTCCCGAGCTCGCTGGCAGGATTACACTGTGTACTTAGAAACTAAGTCAAGACTTTGTATGATGTAAGTATGGTTTTCCTTTTTTAAGTTTTACCACTCTCTGAGCATATTCAGTAGACGACAAACTGGTCATATTTTTTTTTTTTCTTATATTTCCCAGAAAATAGGTTTTAACGTTTCATGCAAATTGTCTAAGGAGACAATTTGCATGAAATGTCAAAACCTGTTTTCTGGGAAAAATAAAACAAAATATTTCAAACGTTATCAACTGAAATTTTTACCAGCACGCTAAGCCTTAATATGTGGATCCCTTGAGTATCCTTGGGCGCTATATTATTGCGACCTTTTGGATTGGATCATCAAGATCAGCAAGCCGCGATATGACAGCTAAACTCTGATCGTTCTTGGAAAGGTTTTCACACCACTTCTCTGTCGGCGTTGGTGGGTTATCGCTCAATTCCATTCTCACCTAAAAATTAAAAAGTAAAGAATCTGCTAACAGTAAATCCAAACGATGCCATTTGCTTCCAATGAAAATAGTCTAGTTATGAAGTATTTTCACGTTGTAATGGAAGAACTAGAGGAGTCATCGCAAATCTCTCGAAAGTAACCAAACTAATTTCGGTTTGTTCACTTTCAGGAGCTCAGGATAACTCCATTAGTTGATCTACTACAAGGCTTAAATTTTGTACCGATAAGTTTGCATAGTTTTTTTAGGTAGTTTAACTCGTCCTATTTTGGCTTAACTGTTTACGGGATCTTTGATTTCATTTTAGGCTGACATGAAATTGTGCGATTACCCACCGCGGTCGGGAGCACCAATAACCAAACATGGAGACAAAGTGATTGAAGCAAGGGTTGCATAAACATATGTCAGTTAACTATGGGCAAATTCAGCATACGACGAATTGATGATATTTTTTTCCTATTTTCCCAGAAAAAAAAGCTTTGATATTTCATGCAAATTGTCTCCCTGGGAAACAACTGGCATGAAATGTCGAAGCCAATTCCCTGGGAAAAATGCGATTTATTTTCCAAAAGGTCGTCTGTTGAATTTTTACCCCGCATGCGTGTTTTAATCAACTATTACGTTAATAACATGATCATCTCTATTTAAATGGTCCATTTTTCATGGTGCTGTATATTTCAAATGGCATACATTTTTGTGACTTTAAGATTTTGTTTGTTTTTTTTGTTTCAATTAATTTTTCGCGATATTTTTTTATTCCTGATTTTAGCGAAATATGTTCAGTGACAAAGTTGCAGCGGGTAACCTTCGCAAACTTCTCCAAAGGGCCCAAGCTTCAAATTAATTATATTTTTTCCGCTAATTTGATGAACAAATCTTAATTTTACAAGATCCCATTAATTTTCGAAGTCCGCATCTGTCAATCATGGTATTACGGTGTAAAGAAAGTAAATATAGGTGAAAAACCTGCTTGACACAGGTATCAATGCAGCCATTGGTCCTTATTACCAGAGGGTGGTTTAAAACTTACCAAGAGAACAATAACCAGGATTTAAAACATTTTGCGGCTTATGTTTCCGGGATATTTTTTTTTTTAACTTTAGAGGTTATCTCCGTTGACTTCACCAAAATGTCCCAGCCCGCAAGTATTTTGAGTTCATTTTGTATCCAGATGAAAAGTGAAGAGTTTAATGGCGGGCATATGCCAACAAATCAATAAACTCACTGTGGCCTATACTAAGAGGGTCGTTACTAAAACTATACACTGGTTAAAATGCCATTTCCATGACATTCGAAAAAGAAGGCTGGCAGTTTCTTTTTTCATCAAGGGAAGTGATCTCTCGATCGGTTACGGAAATGGCTCGATGATGGGTGGAATGGGATGGGATACCTACATATCTCTGTTTCATATTAGTGTGACTGGGGCATGATACTGCAGTGAGGCAACACATAATAAAATAGCATTGTTTCCCATCATCACACTCAAGCAACGTCATGATGACTGAACGATAGTGATGGTGGCTTTAAAGTTCATCTCAAACAAACAAACAAAGCAAATGACCAATTCAATCAGCGCATTCGCACAGTCTGATCAGGGGTTTGCTGTCTGCTTAAGAACCTTTAAGTAATGCAGAATGTATCGTTGTACATGACAAAGATCGCACGGCTTCGCTGACTGAAATAAATGAATAAATGTGTTTTGCATGTACTCAATGGCTCGAACACGGATGGCTCGTTTACCATGGATGATTCGAACTCTTTTTTCAGTCCCTAGGAAATTCTTCCGATAGCTGTAAAGAAAACAAATATTTAAGGATTTTAAGGGAAATTTTCTTATTTTACAATGAAAATGTATGTTGTGTGTGCTCATTAGAATCGCCTCATCGAGGCGATTCTAATGAGTACACTCAACAACCGTTATTTTATAGAAGATGGAAAAGACATTCCTAGATTATTTTCATTTGCCTTCTGACCTTACGCAATGATTAACCCTCAGTGGATCGAACTACCCATGTCTCGAACAAATTTCCATGGTCCCAAAGATGTTCGAGCCATTGAAGTTCGACTGTACATGGGCGTACATTAATAGCAGACTGTGCGATTTTTATCAACCCTTGTATCTACTTAGCTCCAGTCAAACCTTGTGACGTAACATGTAAAGGCAAGTCTTAATGTGATAGTTTTTCCTGACGAATCTTGCAAAATGGAAAATGCTCATCTATCTGGAGAAATACTTGTGAAATATGGAAATTTTGGAAAAATTTGCGGAGGTCAACCACTACAACTTTCTCGCCGACGCTAAAACTTAAGCGGATATATATATATATATATATATATATATATATATATATATATATATATATATATATATATATATATATATATATATATATATATATATATATATATATATATATAGTTTTTAGGCCATTAGCTCATTCAATTCATTAGAGTGATATAATAGTTAAGAATAATCTATCTCTGTTTAACTTCTTCAGAATTTGTTTAATTCAAGCATAATTTTAAACGTATATTTACTTGACGATATGAAGTCAATATTTGCTTGCTCCTGAACCATCTTTTTGATGGTAATATGAACTTAATAATATTTTAAACCAAAATTTATTTGACGGTATGAAATGAAATTTTGCTTGTATCTTAAATGGTGACAAAAATATTATTTGTCCCAAGTCGCAGTAATTAAATAATGCCCGGTCTCAAAGAAAATGGCAGTATAAATACGTCATATGAAAATAAAATACAGAGTAATGTTGAGAAATCTATAAAATGAGTGTCACAGCACTGCATTTCCTACAAAGATTGCATGTATTCCGTTCCTGGCGTCGCACGCTATCTTGTATGTTATGTATTCACAAGGTCACCGAGTGCTCTTAAAACGTTTTATACTGTCCAGATAATGTCATCACAGACGGAAAATATTATAACCATCGCACAATTATTAAGTGGATATATATAAAGCAAAACTATTATGCTCAGCACAAGTTTTATCAAGGAGACCCCTAAGAGGGTAAATTGCAAACAGTGCAGACCCAGACCAGACTCCGCATTTGCGGCGGCGTCTATTCAGGTTGTAGCATTTGCGGCGGCCTCTGTTCTCATGTTTCCGGGACCGGGAATACAGGAATTTCTAGTAATAGTGAAAACAAATAAAACTAACCAGATAGATACGCATGCTGAATCGGGCCTTCGATATACCGAAGGCACATTTTCATATGGCGGGGCACGTTTGATTACATGTTAATCAAAGCACTGACAGCACTGGTGGGTGTAGGCTGGGAAAATGGTTCTCAATAGGGACGTAAGACTATTTCATTTAATCCTTAATTTCCTGTAATTTAAGCAAACAGTACTGACCCTAATCAGACGCTGCGTTCTGCGGTGTCTGATCAAGGGTCCTTGATTTCGTATTAACGCGTTTCGATTTCATTGGGCAATGATCATAATGTGGACAAATACCTTTAGGAAATCTTGGCGTTTGTATGCCATGGCTAGGCCCAAACAACGCTTGGTAAACTGCAATTATCATAGATCCCTACCAAAAGGCTCCTTTACGACCAGTTTCCTCAAGTGTGTCTTTCCGAATTTAGTCAAACCATGTTTAAAAATGTATCGCGATTATATATACTGAAAGGAAAAAGAAACGCAGGGTAGAGTTTTTTCCTTCTTATTTTAACCATTTTTTACGGTGTTTACTATAGCCATTCACTTTTACAGATTGTCCTGTGAATGTGAACCGCGGGTATACGAGTCTTTGGTCGATGTGCTATCTACCCAGTGTGTGAAATCATTCAACCGTGCACTACACAGTGCATTGCACGGACAATACGGAAAGCCAAAATTTCGTGCAAAACAAGAATGTTTAAACCTTCAGCACAAGATTTCCTCACACCATTTGGTACACTTCAACGATACACAACGCTCTTCGATTCTTTTACCGATTTTTCTTTTCATTTCTACGCTACTTTGAACTTTTTTTCAATCATGGTAGGGTTGACTGATGTTCAGAGGGGTAGGGCAATTGTGTTGCTGATGCAGGGTCAGAGGCAACAGCAAGTTGCCAATCATTTTGGGGTTAACGTCTCAACAATTGAACGTCTTGTTAGATGTTTAAGGGAGACAGGGCATTTAGCAGACCGACCGCGGTCTGGGCGTCCATGCGTGACGTCGCGACGTCAAGACAGGACAATCCGTCTGGCACATTTGCGGAATCGTCATCTCACTGCTACCGAAATTGCCCTTAATACAGTAGGTATGCATAATCGACAAATTTCTCCGAAGACTGTTGGAAGTCGATTGCGTGAGATTGGTCTTCGAGCTCGTCGTCCATATGTTGGTCTGCCTCTGACCCAGGCACGTAGGTTGACGGCGCATGCGCCCGGGCTATTTCCGATGAGGCAGTGGAGACGAGTTCTTTTTACGGACGAGTCTAGGTTCACTCTCTATCGCGCAGATGGTCGACGTCGTGTGTACCAACGTCGCGGAGAACGCTTTGCCGACGCCTGTGTTGTCGAACGGGATCGGTTTGGGGGTGGCTCCGTTATGGTCTGGGGAGGCATTGCTCACGGGATAAAATCACAGTTGATTATTGTTGCGGGCAATATGACCGCAGTAAGGTATAGGGATGAGATCTTGCGTCCTGTTGCAGTCCCGCTTGTGCAACAACGTAATCTGATTCTGCAGCAGGACAATGCCCGACCACATGTTGCCCGAGTTTGTCAGGATTTCCTGGCAAACAATAACATCGCACCACTAGCGTGGCCACCGTACAGTCCAGATTTGACCCCAGTAGAGCACATGTTGGATGAGCTGGACAGAAGGGTTAGGAAGCGCCGAAATCCCCCCGCAACTCTCGCACAACTAAGGAATGCGTTGATCGATGAATGGAATAACATCCCGATGCGAACTGTCAATGCTTTGGTTAAATCTATCCAAAGGAGAATTAGGGCAGCAACAGCAGCAAGAGGGGGGGGGGGGGGGTGGGGGGGCACACCCGATATTGATTTTCAGTTTGATTTTGATTTCAAGATTTGGGGGGTAGCTACCAATGAACTTCAATAACTCGAGACTTGTTGATCACAAACCAATGAAATTTGGAACTTTTGTTCCATACATGTACCGTTTTGTAATCATAGTAAAATATTTAACAAACTTTTTCAAACTTGAATGAAATTTAGGAATAAAATTTACCCTGCGTTTCTTTTTCCTTTCAGTATAATACAGAAAAGCTTTACATACACCTTCTCTTACCCTGTTTTAGCCTGAGGACCCTCAAGAAGGGTTATTGGCAAACAGCGCAGACCTAAATCAGACGCCGCAGAACGCGGCGTTAGATCAGAGTCTACACTGTTTGCACTCAATACACGAATTTCAATAAAACATAGTAATAATAAAACCTAAACCAGACACCCTGCTATTAGAGTAAAATGTGGTGGAAGAGTCCATTCGCAAATGGTTGAATAGGGTGTGTTACTTCGCAGAAATAAGTCTTGAAGTTCACACCATTCCGGTATAAAACAGTGGCGTATCCAGGATTGTTTAATAGGGAGCTCAAAATTTCTGAGGTTGTTGGAGGGGTCGATTTGATCAAACTACTCGTCTTATCCTAAGTGTTTGGACAGATAGGTCTAAGCAACCGTGAAGACCTAGATCTCAGGCCGCACAATAAGGTGTCTGATCAGGGTCTACACTGTTTGCCACTCATCCAACAATTTTAGACACTTTCACAGGTAGTAACATGGACTTGTAAATTTGATTAGAAGTACAAGGAAAAGAGTTCGGTGTTCGAATATTCTGGGTAAATACAGTATCCAAAATTTACCGTTCAGAATTCCCAATATAATGAAATTTTAGTCAAAGGCGGGTTCAACTGAACCCCGCGAACCCCCTCTGGGATCCGCCCCTGAAAAGCGTGGACCTCGATTATACTGTGTGGATGCGCACAAACTTATATTGATGAATATTGCTCTGGAATCACACATAGTCTGTGATTTGACTAATCCCGATTAGTGCACTTGATGACAGTTATTGCATAACACGTGACAAAAACGACAAAAGCGACAAAAAACGGACAGCGAAGTCTCAGATCTGCCTGTGCATTCCTGTCCGCTAACAGAATCATTTGATACCACAGAATGTATGAATGAAGAGTAAAGTCCTGGATGATATTTTGCGCATGCGCATGATTATCTCAATCTGCGCATTTTGCGCATGTTCAGAGACACTTTTTCTCCTGACGCGGCCGAAATATGACAACTGTGGGACAGAAAATGCAGCGTATAAACAGACAGGCTCGAGCAAACGGTGTAGACCCGTATCAGACGCCGCTGAATGCGGACTGTTTGATGTCCGACGCCCAGCTTCAGTCGTCTGTCGTGAACATTTTGCTCGTGGACACGGATGATGTTCCATTTTTCATCGGATCTTTGTAATCCTAACTCAGAATGTTTATGTAAATAAATTTAGGTCAAGTTTGAAAATTGGTCATAAGGTTCAGAAACCAGGTACAATCTTAGAGAAAACTAGTTGAGTTTAACAGAGACCTTATGTTTGACATTTTCTTCATAAACTTTGTTCAGAATATTTGGCTCAATAAAATCTAGGTCAGATTTGAACCTGATCCATGTGGAAATTAAAACTAGGTCACCTGGTCAAATTTTAGCAAAACAACGTGTGAATACGTTAGAGAACACACGATTTTAATTAGAGATCATATTTACGTAAATGATCCCATAGAAAGATCTAGGTCAGTTATCCTACTTTTTTCTTCACTATAGCTGAGCTCTTGATACGGTGCTATTTTCAACAACAAAAGATAAGAGCAGAACTGCGTCATATAGGATCTAAAACTAGCTCACTAGGTGTAGACATGAGAAATGACATTGTTGGAGTAAGAACTAGGTCACCAGGTCAATTCTTAGTTTCAAAAAGTTTGTTAACGCTCTAAAGGTCATATTCAATTTTAATAAAACTGTGCCAGAATGTTTGTCTTAATTATTTCTAGAGTTTTGTTGTTTGTTTTTTTTTAACCCGGGTCACTAGGTCAAAAAATAGATTACTGTAGGTCGAATCGTAGCAAAACTTTCTGAACTATATAGACCACATTTTTACCTGAACCTTCCCGAAAATTAATCTATATCGCATTTCAAATTAGGTCGCATACTAGAAAACAATTAGGTCACCAGGTCAAATAAAGGAATTATTTTGTCAATACTCTAGAGGCCACATTCTACTCTTTCAAAAACAATATGTCACGGCATTAAATAAACGGAAAACTCGCAAATATTCCAGAGGCCATGTTTGCTATTTGATCTTAATGAAAAACTGATCAGAAATTTTGTATTTGTAAGCTCTAGGTAGCATTAACATGTGTGATATGGCGTCAAAAATAGGTCAGGTCTGATAACAAGGAAATCGTATGAACACTGTAAGGGCCATATTTTGGCCAGAACAAGAAAATCTTATGAACACCGTGAGGGCCATAATTTGGCCTGAACAAGATAATCTTATGAACAGTGTAAGGGTCATATTTTGGCACGAAACAAGAAAATCTTATGAACACTGTAAGGGCCATATTTTGGCCCGAACAAGAAAATCTTATAATCACTGTAAGGGCCATTTTTGGCCCGAATTTCAGAAACCTTTAGAACTTTGAAATCGGGTCGTTTGAGGTAAGAAACGAAGTCATAAGGTCACTTGTGATCACTTAAGTAACTATTGAAGCATTTGGAAAGCATATATAGTTTGACAAACAAATTTTGATTCTTATGTTCAATAAACTTGACCCTGGCCTATTTTATAGAGAACCTATTCAAGTGAGTAACCCAGGACCATACGGTTCTCTTGTTTTAAGATTTTTATCGCATAAGCCACCAGTTTGCAATTCATCTGCAAAATATGATCAATAATGATAGATGACAATAACGAAAGACATAATCACAGTATATGTATATCCTGTATATTATTATTTGATCGGAAACTATGTCATATCTATGATTTTATGGACTAATTGATCGAAATCAACCTACTACATTAGTGGGTCAATAGAATATTGTTTATAATAATTAATGCATTTGGGGCAGTTGTCATTAATCGACGCTTTAATCCATTTATGCCTAGCGTCCCCTAAAACGGGACATTGGCAAACAGAGTAAACTCAGATCAGATGCTACACATGATCAGGGTCTACACTGTTTGCATTAAACACGTGGCTTTGTATTGACCCATTTTTTGACAACTTGCAGATATCTCCCTTTGAAATTTCGTTCTCCATTCTCATTACGAAAACATATGATTTTGACCCCTTAAACCCCAATTTTATATGGTAAAACCGGGGTTTACAGGGGTATACATTATTTTTCTTATTTCTGCTCAAAAACAGATGGTGGGTACTCGTTAGAACTGCCTCAGGGAGGCGGTTCAAACGAGTACCTACAATCAATGTTTTGAGCAGAAATTTGAAAAATATCAGAATTTGTATCTGAAAATTTTCAGTAGATGGTGGTGAAATTTGAATAGGCGTATTTTCGTAATGGGAGTATAGGCTTACACTATTACACTATGTGGAGAAAATCACAGAAAGAAGCAGCAATTTTATTTTGGTTAAACAAAACGCTTGCAGAGCCATATGATGTATAATATATTTATTATCATTCAGTCGAGTAGGTCTTATGAGCAAATTTGTTGAAAACTTTAAAAAAAATGGCACAGTTTCTTTGATTTTCCCTATTTTTGCAATGCTGATAGCCAATATAACCGGAAAGCACACATGAAGTGGTAATGGTTAGAAAAACATTCTGTACTAGTTTTACCTGTATATTTTAAAGGTGAATTTGCAATGTCTGTCTGAGGAAAATAAACCATTATCAATTAGGCGTAGTTAAAAACGCTTTGCGGAGAGTTCAGTTCAGCTGTCATTCGTTATTAGGACCTTGCGACTCTATATTCAGATTAACCTTTACCACTCACTCATTGGGCAAAGAACAAATTTTCATTGTCCCAAGGATGTTCGAGCCATTGACGTTCGATTGTATATAAAAAGAAAACAAACAAAACAGTTGGTAGGAACAAAACACAAAAAGGGATGTCAATGTGTGTAGATGTTTTCCCGTTGATATCATTTTTCGTGGCAGCTGGTATTCCAAAATTGCAACATTTGAAAAAATGACCATTGAGAGCAATGGACGCACTCACAAGACTTGAACAATAGCTGAAGTGTCATGTTTTTTGGACCAAACTAGCTAGTCAGATAAAGAGTTTCATACGTGTACGAAATATGATAACGGTATCTATTTTGGCATATAATGTACGAAAAATTATACCGGGTATAATTTTTATCAGGGTATCATCCGGTATCATTTTACGTCGTAATAAAGGCACACAAAGTTTTAAGTAAGGTCGTTTAGAAGTTGATGGTAAGCCAACTCATTCGATGTTGTTTAAAATTGAAATTGAGCCAGCGCACGACAAAACCTACAATAAGACTTGTGCGGCAAGCGAAGACACAGATCAGACTGCGCATCCGCGCAGTCTGATCTGTGTCTTCGCTTATCGCATGTGCCTCTTACAGCCTCTGGTCTGTCCAAAGAGGGATAAACGAGAGCCATTGCTACTGGGTGGATGTATAGGCTGATCTGAGTCTTTGCTGGTAACACAGGTCTTATTGTAGGCTTTGTCATGCGATGGCTCATTTAATTTAAATCAACATCGGATAAGTTGGCTTACCATCGACTTCTAAACGATCTTACTTCAACTTTGTGTGCATTATTATTTTGATGTGTTCAACCCATTCTCCATGTAGACAACCGAACCAGTGATATTTATCATATATTTCTAGTACTTATTAATCAAATAAGAAAAAGAAAAAGTACCATAGAACATCAACGCACAGCTTAGACTCTGATCAGCCAGCGCATCCGCGCAGTCTGCTCAATCTTCGCTGGCCAAATGAGGATACCTGGGATCCTTGCCTATGCAAAAAGCGTCTAGAAAATACCCTGATCAAATTGCGCCACTGCACTGAGTTAAGTCTTCCCTTGGCGTACATGGTCTGTGGGTACATTTATTCTCGGTTTGGGAAAATTTTCAGCAGACGAAATTTTGAAATATTTTTTTCTTATTTTTCCCAGATAATAGGCTTTGACCTTTTCATAGAAATGACAAACAGGCCGGCATTTCATGCAAATTGTCTCTTCAAATCCTATTTTCTAAAAAAAGAAGTATCATAAATTTGTCGTCTGCTGAATTTGCCCAGAGACTTTTAAAGGTTAGTGTTAGGAAAATGAATCATTCCTGACTGACCAGCGCAATATTTTATAATGTTGGTCGTATCTCAACCCATTTCTTTTTTCATTCATCAACCCTCTACATGCTGGGTAAAAATTTCAGCAGACGACAAATTTGCGATATTTTCCTTATTTTTTCCTAGAAAATATGCTTTTTTTTTCCTGCAAATTGTCTCATAGGGAGACAATTTGCATGAAATTTCAAAGCATTTTTTTTCTGGGAAAAATAAGAAAAATGTTTCAAAATATCGTTTGCTGAAAATTTACCCAGCACGCTAAGCGTTAAAGGCACTGTTTGTCTTAATAGGAGATATACCGTGCTTAAACTCTGACCTTTTCAAAATATTCTGCTTAAGAAAGTAGTCTTGTAATGAAACGGCTGACAAGTGTAAATTCATTTTTCATCTATGTTAATTAGCACAGCTACTATTTTGGCCGCGTCAAGTGAAAAAATGCCTTCGAATGCACAGATTCAGATTATCCTACGCATGCGCAAAGTGTAATCCGGGCCTTTGTACTCCATTCATTCATTCTGTACTATCAAATGATTCTGTTAGCGGACAGTGAAGGCCCTGATGAGATTCTGG
Organism: Anodontia alba; assembly: GCA_964016985.1. Taxonomy (NCBI): domain Eukaryota; kingdom Metazoa; phylum Mollusca; class Bivalvia; order Lucinida; family Lucinidae; genus Anodontia; species Anodontia alba. The sequence goes on from OZ024831.1 coordinate 72,757,724, forward strand.
GCCTTCGCTGTCGGCATATGCCCAAAGACGTGTTCGCATGACGCAGTCCATTTCGTTGGTCTTTGTTTGCTTTAGAAAGCAACGCGAGATGGGTGTCTATACAAAAGCTATTAACTAAACAAGCTGTTTCAGTTTCTGTGTGTGGGTTTCGCTTAAGCCAGGACATGCTGCCTGGGTGGGGTGTGCATATGCAGCCCTGCAAACTTCATTGCTGTCATATGAAGAGTCCTAATAAAACTATTGAATGGGTTCCTTTCTTTTAAAGATTATACTATAGCTGACGTTAAGTGCGGTATAGCGGCCGTAAAAAGTCTCTTCATACTGCAACATAGTGCGGTTATTATTTTTTTTACTCTGGGATCATTAAGTCCATTCTGATATCTTTGAAAGCCGAGGCGGTGGTGCTCAGGGAGCGGGGGTGAGGGTGGCAACAGCCCTGCAAACTATATTGCTGTCATATGAACTAAGCTAAACTAAGCCAGAATACGACGAAGCCAATGAGTACAAACCTTTAAAGCACCAAGTGAAGTTGTAGCAGTCGACATTTAGATTTGTTTTTTAGTATTTTTTCAGAGAAAATAAGGCTTGGCATTTCATATGACAGACAATTCATATAAAATGTCAAACCTGATTTGCTCTGATAATAAAACAAAAACGTTTAAAATGTCGTCTGCTGCCATTGTGACTGAAACTTCTAGAAGAATAATAGCTGCTAGCAACAATGCAATTCTTCTGTTATAAGTTTTCAAATTTATTATTATTATTATTATTATTATCATTATTGTTATTATTACTATTATACTATTATTATTATTCTCTTGTTTCAGACAAATAACATGGAATGCCCGCTATAAGAGAGAGCCAATATATTCCAGAAATTGGTGGGGTACTGATGTTGACTGGACCTACAGGTAAATATAATATCAGTTCAAGAACATTACGAGTTTCTATCAGTTTAAGTGTTACTCACAGCTCCAGATAAGGCACTTTTTCAGTCAATAATGATATTTTTTCTCATTTTTCCATGAAAACATATGTTGTGGGTACTCATAAGAAACGCCTCGTCGAGGCGTACCACAACATATGTTTTCATTGAGAAATAAGAAAAATATTTATCTGTATACTCTTATCTCGAGTTTAGTTACTCCGTTTAATATTTTGTGAATTCGTTTGGATACTGTCTATTTACGCCAGAACAGAGCATCGCCATTGCGCATGCCGATGGCGCAGGACACACACTATTAAACTGCCACATAGCCCCTCCCCCACCCATACCCCCAGTTTTTCAGCAGATCGTTTCCTTAACTATTAAACTGTTTCCGTGTATATTATGCTATAATTAAACGTTTTATTTTATCCCATGTGTCTTTTGGACACGTCCTTTTCCGATAGAAGGGATGTCTGATTGTTTTTTATTACTACTATGTTTTATTTAATGCAAACAGTGTATAGCCTGATCAGATACCCTGTTCTGCGGCGTCTGATCTGGGTCTACCCTGTTTGCCAATGTCCCTTGTAAGGGACACTGAGCATAAATGGGTTAATATTTTTAATTATATATTTACTTTCTTGAAACTTTGTATTTGCTGTCAAGTCAAATGATAATACGGGCATGGCCAACGTTGCCGAAAGCAACGTTGACGAGCCGGCGTCAGGCAACGTTGGCCTGCACGCCTATAGTTAACACGCATGAAACTCACCACTGTATTCTGTCCATGTCTCTTAGCTGATCCGTTCCAAAGTTACCAATCTCGCGAAATGAAAACTGGCGAGAAACAGTTATTTTCTTAAAATGATTTTTTTTTCTTTTCGTGAATCTTTAAAGATGTTTTTAAATAGCAAGAACTATACACAAATTATTTTCAATAAAAATGCAAAAATGAAAAAAAAAAATAAAAATAAATGACGACCAATTTTGAATGATTTACCTGGCGCATATCAGATACCTCAAAGCGTCTGCTGATAATCGTAACGCTATAGAACCAGTCGGATTTTGACACTGTATTACGGAAATCATTTTCATACACATTTTTCCTACACTCGTTTAACTTCCATTTCATTTACTGAAGCAACTGCAGGAATTTAAAAGCTACATAAAGCGTTAAAAAATATATATCATTATTTATTCTTGACTATTTCAATAATGTTGGTCAACGTTAAAGAGACGCTCATTGAAAACGAATACTTAATCAAAGTGACACTCGGCGGGAATCGTAATAAAAATAGAGCCAGTCTAATGTATCTTTTTTTTTTTTTTTTTTTTCGTCCGCATCGTTACAGATTGTGACCCTGTCCTGCATCAACAGAAAACAATAACACTTTTCGGCTAACAGAAAATTAAGCAATTGCCATGCCCGTTTCTAGGCAGTGCCTAAATTCATATTAGGCTTATGTCACTAATTTGCTCAGTGCTATAGATCTATGTCTTAGCTTCGTTTTTCAATGTCGCTACACCCGTCCGTAAACAAAACTGTAATAGTGCTATATTCCCGGAATGCAATATATTTTTCTGAAGTGAGACATTTGTTTGACGGGGGTGGTCGGGTGGTGCGAAGGTGTCGTGTATCTTACGTCACCAAGGCGTCCTACTGACATTGGCTTACAGTTGGGCAAGGCCTGCTGTCCTTGTAGCAATTAAGGGTAAAGGGGGAATGTTTTTATTTCTGTTTCTTCACTTTCATTCCTGTTCCTCTTCCTTCCCTGTCCCTTTCTTTCATCTCTTCTACTATCTGTTCTATCTCTTTTCTCCCTTTCTCTGGGAGACGACACAAAATGACCCACAAGGGTTGACGTGTCGTTAAACCCCAACACAATCAAAAACATTTGTTTGACAACACGTGATAAACGCTAAATACCTTAAAGATATGTTAACCAAATGGATCTTGTATAATTTAATGTAAGAAAACTAAAACCATGGAGGTTTTTATTTGTATGTTTTGGATTTCTTTTTACTGCTGGTTACAGCATATTTCATGCAAGTAAACAACGCTACGGTGACGCAGTCGTGTCACACTAGCACTTTAGATAAGCACTAATGTAGTGAAGGAGTATCACACTACTAGTGCAGAGAAGCTCTGTGTGCAAAATACTAACTCTGCGGAGAAAAGCAGTGCCACAATAACACTGTAGAGAAGCACTTACGCTCTAGAGAAAAACTAACGCAGTAAGGAAGTTGCAGTGTCACACTGGCACTACAGAGAAGCATTAACGCAGCGGAGAAATTGCACTGTCGGATTTACACTGCTGAGAAGCACTAACAACTCCTTAGGATTGTAGAGGAATACAGGCGTTGCGGATAAACAACAGTGTTGCACTAGCACTGCGGAGAAGCGCTATGGCTGCGGAGAAATACTGCTCAGTGCCACAATCATTTATGTTACGGAGAAAAAGTAGTGTCACACTAGCACTGCGGAGTAGTCCAAATGCTGCAAATAATTAGTAATGATTCACAAATATTGCATGCATGCGTACCTCTATGTATATGTGCGTGTATGCTTATTCTTTTGCTGAGCTGGAAATGCATGCATTTTGTTTCTTCATAATTTTAATGCATTACAATAATATTATCCTGTAAGCCTGCATGTTGCCTAGCATTGATATATATATTTTTGCATGTTATTTTCTTAACCCATTTATGCCTAGCGTCCCCATAAAGGGACACTGGCAAACAGTGTAGACCAAGATCAGACGCCGCGAAACGCGGCGTCTGATCAGGGTCTGCACTGTTTGCATTAAATACGGGAATTTCTATAAAACATCGTTATAATAAAACTATATAACTAGACATCTCTTCTGTTAAAAATGGATCTGTCCAAAGAGTTGAAATAGAAGAGTCTACTCGGCATAAATGGGTTAAAGTGATATTTGCATGTTTTATTTGCTTGATATATGTGAGTCGCAATATGAATAAGTCCCGTATCTTGAAGGCCCATAATAGCCTTCACATTCGTAGAGTCTAACCACAGAATCCTCGGATAAGTGTAGACTAGTTTGATGACAAAAGAAGGCCCTGATCAGACTAGTCCGAGTTTTCTCTAAAAGTCATAAAGAGTTTATTTTTATGTTGAATCATATGCGACTCATAAATTATGATTCTCTGCATGAATATTAACAAGCGTGCTGCAGGTAAAGTACCTTCATGTTATATGCAATCATCAAAGACCCTTGCCAAAGAGGAGCGGATCTAGGAATGAGCAGGTCGGGTGTCATTTCATTCATTTATACCTAATATCCAGTTTCGCTTATTTTCTATTGGCTTTGACCACATTTCACAAAATTCACCACTGCTGTCCGGCTTGTGATAGCTTTAACCTTTTGACTGTACAATATAAAAAAAAATCATAAGATTATATGGCGAAGAAAAGAAGCCTAGAGTACACGCTAAACCTGGAAGGTAAGGGTCTTTTCTGTTCGCGTATGCTACACTGGTGGTTCATTTTCCCAGCAGGCATTATCATCATTATTTCTGGTTATTTGCTTACAGCACAGTATATGATGGAGTCGTTGAATTCCTGGATTATCACCAACGATACTCGTACAAATGATGATATTCTGTTGTATCTTACAACACTACATTGGTGGATTGTCGACTAAACTGCTTTACCAATATCTGCATGTAGAAAATTATTGAAATTCCCAGCTAGCATTCTTTATATATATACAGCGGGCTGTTATCGGCCCGTCAGGGTAGCTGACGGGCCGATAACGGCCCGCTGTAGATTTATAAAGAATGCTAGCTGGGTTGCTAGAATATACGCAGCTTTTTAGCATGCATATGTAGTTGCCAGAAAAGTTCCGAATGACTCTTTTGTCTGCAACTGATCAAACACAGAGACCTATTAAAGCCGAAATAAGACTGTTCCCCTAAAACAGTCATGACTGAGCCAAGACGTATGCGTGCATGTATTTTGATGACGTGTATCAAAGAACGTATTTCTGACAGGCAAACTGAATTGCACGGTGTGGTATCAATATAACCTTGACTCATCAAGGCTTACACAGACATATACATTATGTATTTTTTCATTACTAGCTTGCCTCTTGAGAAATATGCTCTGTCATTGGCAGTTACTGTTTTAAAGAGCAACCATTTGATTGGCTAACTGACTGTTACTAATAATAAATATCCCCTATAAGGCAAGGTACTGAAGATATGAATAATAGCAGATCTTGGGGAGGTAAGAAGATTCAGTGTCGATACTCAGTGTATCCGTACATCAATAATTGAGTGTTCTGCCATTTCCAAAATGAGGCACTACGTGAGAAAATGTACCGTCGGATATGAGCACCCATCAAATAATTATATCAGCCGTCTCTAACTAGCATCCAATAAGACTTACCTGTATGCATTCTTGGTAACCAATGGTCCAAGGTTTCTAACGACGGACAGCGAATATGCAGGCAGATCTGAGTCTTCCTTGGATGCACATATCATAAAATACATTTTCTAACGTTACTGTTCTAACTGTGCTTATATAAGAATGTTGAAGAAAAATAATTTCACGAAGAAAGATTTGTATCTCCATAGCGTTTTTTTAAAAACTTACTTCATCAACTCAACGTGTCACTGATATCAAAGATCGTACGATGCAATTTTATCTTATTTCCATTACTTTACATTGCATTTGCGAAGTTCGTACGACGAAAACTGTTCGATGAAACAGGGCCGCCTATATATTGCTGCACGCTATATTAGACAAATAATTACTATTTAACAACCATTAAGGTGAATGGATACCTCTGAAAAATTGTGTCGCCATTTTGTAAAAAGAAGTCAAGTTTTTTAAGTTGTCTCCATAATGCTTGAATTTATTTCAAAAAAGGAGAGACTCTTTAACTGAAGAACTTGCTCTCAGGGGGAGAAACGTCTTTCCTTAAGAGTAGCCTCTAATGAGAAGGGAGTCAGCTATATCAATTTCTCTTAATTATGTATTCATTCTGCTTAAAACAAAAATGTATAAATATACCATTACTATATACTGCTATCTGATGTTCTGAATCATTTGATTTTATGTACCCAGATTCGTGGATCACCCTTAAAGTGAACTGCCCTGTAAGCTCCTCTGATCTGCACATAAAATGACTTCATCCAGGACATCAGCTCCAGTTACTGTAGTAATAATCATAGCTCCATATAGGGCCTATTTCTTTCAACCAATTAGGTATTTTAGCTCTACAAAAACATATGTTGTTGTACTTACCGAGGCGCTTCTAATGAATACCAAAACATATGGTTTCGTTGAAAAAATATGAAAACTGTTTTCCTTTTAGCCCTTCTTATCTGGAGCTATGAATAATATATAACATAAATTATTAAATTTTCTGCTTGTCGAAGATAGTTATTTTCATTATTGCCAAAAATAAGACGTGAATCTATATAAAATGTATTTGCATGCTGTGTTTAGTGCAAACACTAACTTCTTATCCTGTCGATACGAGAATACAGGAAAAAAGCAAAGAGAGAGCAGCTTTAAGAATAAAATGTCACAGCTGAGAAAAGAAGTCTTATTTGTACGTTGTATTCATGGCAAAATAAAGCCGTAGTCCGTCTATACAAAAGTACTTGAAAAAAAGCAAAGAGGAGAGACCAGCTTTAAGAAGTAACGCCACAGCAAGGAGAAAAGGTATTATACATAGATAATAAAGAAAATTGCATTATAAGTGCCCATTTATATCTAGTGGCGCCTACATGTTGAGTTTTCTTTCCGCTTCCTCATAAGATAAGACGAAGCTAGATTAGTTATACAACATTTGAAGATACAAAGTTGCCCGGAACGGGCACAGTCACAAACCGCAGCCTTCGCAAGGATTCGAATGTAGAAGTAAGGGATGTGAGGATGTGAGACTACAAAGAAGACATGGACAATTACCGTTTTTACCCAAAATAATGGGACACCTTAACTTCTTACCATTCTTGTCCTAATATTTGAACAAATGCATTTCACTACCTTTTGATGTGTCTAAAATTGACGGATGAGTGGCAAACAAGTAGACCCTGATTAGACGCTGCATTTTATGGTGTCTGATCTGTATCTACAACGGTTGCCCAGGCCTGTCTGTACTACCATATTTACCCTATTAAATCATTTTAATTCTTTCCCAAAAATTTGAAGAAGTGCACTTTACTACCTTTTGATGTATCAAATTATTGCTGGATGAGTAGCAAGTAATGTAGACCCTGATCAAATGCTACGTCAATCAGGTCAGTCTATCCGAATACTTTGGTTAAATACGCTACCAAAGGCATGAAACTGGAACAAATACTACAGAAGGCCTGCCTGGTAACGATTAGAAGTAAGACCAGAAACCCGCATTGTAACAGTCTGCAGTAAGACTAGAAACTCCCCTTGTGATGATCAAAAGTAAGACCAGAAACCCGCCTTGTAACAGTCTGTAGTATGACTAGAAACCCGCATTGTAACAGTCTGTATTAATACTAGAAGCCACCTGGTAATCGCCTGTAGTAGGTCTAGAAACCCGCCATGTAATAGTCTGTAGTGAGACTAGAAACCCACATTGTAACAGTCTGTAGTGAGACTAGAAGCCTGCCTGTAACAGTCTGTAGTAAGACAAGATACCCGCCTTGTAACAGTCTGTAGAAGGACTAGACACCCGCCTTGTAACAGTCTTTAGTAAGACTAGATACCCGCCTTGTAACAGTCTGTAGTAAGACTAGAAACCCCCATTGTAACAGTCTGTAGTGATACTAGAAACCCGCCTTGTAACAGTCTGTAGTAACACAAGAAACCCGCCTTGTAACATTCTGCAGTAAGACTAGAAACCCGCCTTGTAACAGCCTGTAGTGAGATAAGAAACCCGCCTTGTAACAGTCTGTAGTAAGACTAGAAACTCGCCTTGTATCAGTCTGTAGTGAGACTAGAAACATGCCTTGTAACTGTCTGTAGTATGACAAGAAACCCGCATTGTAACAGTCTGTAGTGAGACTAGAAACCCGCCTTGTAATAATCTGTAGTGAGACTAGAAACCCCCATTGTAACAGTCTGTAGTGAGACTCGAAGCCTGCCTTGTAACAGTCTGTAGTAAGACAAGAAACCCGTATTGTAACAGTCTGTAGTGAGACTAGAAACCCGCCTTGTAATAGTATGTAGTATGACTAGAAACCCGCATTGTGACAGTCTGTAGTATGACTAGAAACTCGCATTGTAACAGTCTGTAGTGAGACTAGAAACCCCCATTGTAACAGTCTGTAGTGAGACTAGAAGCCTGCCTTGTAACAGTCTGTAGTAAGACAAGAAATCCGTATTGTAACAGTCTGTAGTGAGACTAGAAACCCGCCTTGTAATAGTCTGTAGTATGACTAGAATTCCGCCTTGTAATAGTCTGTAGTATGACCAGATACTCGACTTTAAACAGTTTGTAGTATGACTAGAAACCCGCATTGTAACAGTCTGTAGTGAGACTAGAAACCCGCATTGTAACAGTCTGTAGTATGACTTGAAACCCGCCTTGTGACAGTCCGTAGTATAATTAGAAACCCGCCTTGTAACAGTCTGTAGGATGATTAGAAACCCCCCTTGTAAGAGTCTGCAGTAAGACCAGAAAGTCGCCTTGTAACGGTCATTATTAAGACTAGAAACTCGCCTTGTATCGGTCAGTAGTATGACTAGAAACCCGCCTTGTAACAGTCTGAAATAAGCCTAGAAACTCGCCTTTTAACGATCAATAGTAGGACTAGACACTCGCCTTGTAGCGGTAAGTCCAGAAACCCGCCTTGAAACAGTCAGAAAACTGGCCTTGTAACGACGAGTAGCAAGACTAGACACTAGAAACCCGCCTAGTAACAGTCAGTTTTATGTCTAGATACCCGCCTTATAACAACCAGAATGAGTATAGAAACCCGTCTTGAAACAGTCAGACGTAAGACTAGAAACTGGCCTTCTAACGATCAGTAGCAAGACTAGGAACCCGCCTTGTAACAGTCAGTAGTAAGACTAGAAACTAGCTTTGTAACGGTCAGTAGTAAGACTAGAAACTAGCGCTTTAACAGTATGTAGTAAGACTAAAAACCCGCCTTGTAAGGGTCAGTAGTAAGACTAGTAACTCGCCTTGTAACAGTTAATGGTAAGACTAGAAACCTTGTAACAGTCTTTAGTAAAACTAGAAACTCGCCTTACAATCGTCAGTAGTAAGACTAGAAACCCACCTTTTACAGTCAGACGTAAGTCTAGAAAACCGCCTTGTAACGGTCAATAGTAAGACTATAAACTCGCCTTGTAACAGTAAATAGTAAGGTTAGAAACTCGCCTTGTAAAAATCTGTAGTAAGACTAGGAACCCGCCTTGTAAGGGTCAGTAGTAAGACTAGAAATTCGATTTTTCAACGGTTAGTAGTAAGACTAGAAACTTGTCCTATAACGGTCAGTAGTTAGAATAAAAGCCGCCTGGTAACGGTCAATATTAGGACTACAAACACGCATTGTAACAGTTTGTAGTAAGACAAGAAACAACGCCTGCCTTGTAATGGTCAATACTAGGACTAGAAACTTGCCTTGTAACAGTCAGTAATAAGGCTAGAAACTGTCTCTTAATTGTCAGTACCAAGACTAGAAACCCACCTAGTATCGGTCAGTATTAAGACTAGAAATCCACCTTGTAACAGTCAGTAATAAGACTAGAAACCGGACTTGTAATTAATATTAGAAACACGCCTTGTAACAGAATATATTAAGACTAGAAACTCGCCTTGTAACGGTCAGTTAAAGACTAGAAGCCCGCCTTATAACGGTCAGTATTAAGACTAGAAACACGCATTGTGTTCGTCAGTGGTAAGACCTTGGAATGGTCTTGTAACCTGCCGTGTAATAATCGGAGTAAGACTAGAAACCCGCCTTATATCGGTCAGTATTTAGACTAGAAACTTGCATTGTAACGGTCAGTAGCAAGACTAGAAACCCGTCTTGTAACAGTCAGTAGTAAGTCTAGAAACCCACCTTGAAACAGTCAGACGTAAGACTAGACACTGGCATTGTAACGATCAGTAGCAAGACTAGAACCCCGCCTTAAAACGGTCAGTATTAAGACTAGTATCCCACCTTGTAACAGTCAGTAATAAGACTAAGAAACTCGCCTTATAACGGTCAGTATTAAGACTAGAAATCCGCATTGTCTGTTGTTAGACTAGAAACTCGCTTTGTAATGGTTAGTGGTAAGACTAGAATAAAAGTCTAAAACCTGCCTTGTTACGGTCAGTATTAAGACTAGAAACTCGCCTTGTAAAGTCAGTTGAAAGACAAGAAACCGGCTTTGTAATGGTCAGAGTTAAGACAAAAACCCTTCTTATAACTGTCCTTAGTAAGACTAGAAACCTGCCTTGTAATGGTCAGTATTAAGACTAGAAACCCGCCATGTAACAGTAAGTAGTCAGATTTAGAAACTCGCCTTGTAACTGTCAGTACTAAGACTAGAAACTCGCCTTGTAAAAAAGGTCAGTAATAAGACTAGAAACCAGTCTTGTAGTAAGAATAGAAACTCACCTTGTAACGGTCAGCACTAAGACTAGAAACTCGCCTTGTAAAAAAGGTCAGTAATAAGACTAGAAACCAGTCTTGTAGTAAGACTAGAAACTCGCCTTGTAACGGTCAGTACTAAGACTAAAAACTCGCTTTTTAAAACGGTCAGTATTAAGACTAGAAACCCGCATTGTAACAGTAAGTAGTAAGACTAGAAACCTTCCTTGAAGTGATCAGTAGTAAGACTAGAAACCCGCCTGGTAGCCCGCTTTGTAACGGTCAGTAGAAAGACTAGAATCCCGCATTTTGACGGTCAGTATTAAAAATAATTTAGAATAGTACTGGGTGCAATTTAGTGCTTCTTTAACATTAGCTTGATTGCATGAGAAAAATACAGCATGAATTCTTTTTCATGACAAAAGAGAAATAAATCTGCATCAACAGATGCCTAATTTATAACCATCGGAATACTCTCTGTCTGTATAAATGCGAATCTAGCATAGATACATGTACGTTGATATTATCGAGAGAAAAAAAGATAGACTTTTTGACAAGACGATTAAGGTTATCAGAAGTGAAAAAACACACAATAATAGTATAAAGCATTTTGTCTTTGGATTATTTTTTTGTTCATGAAAGGTTTTCCTTGATTAATTATGCGGCAAATGACATACCATAAGCACTTTCAAGGTTGCAACTAGCCCAGCGCCAGTGAAAACTTTGACATAAGTGTCGAATTTGCTTCTAAGTTTTATTTGGAAAACGAAAATTGAAAAAAAAAATAAATATAAGAACAAAGCTGTTTGTCTGTTCTACTATACAAGTTTATTGAGAGTAGATTCGGAAGATGCAAATCCAGACTGCAAAGACGAGATAATGTTCATATATGAAAAATATATAAATAGGTAAATGTTTGTGAAGAGTTATTCTATAGCCTTCGCAGAGTACATATCAAAGAAATAGGGTCGTAAGTTTGTTTGATGGGCCGTCTTTTATACACTTATGTAATATTTGCTTCTTTCCAAATACTACTCAAAGTTTGCGAAGGATCACATTTTTGACGTCAGATATTTTGTTCATATTATCACCATATATAATCAAATTGCTACTAAAGGTAAATCGATGTTCGGGCCTCATAAACGTGTAATGCAGTTATTGATTTGACATGTACATTTTGCACGAGAAGCATGGGAAGAGGCCTACCCGTGAAAATCGTTGATTTATGGCCATTTGCCTTCATGTACATGTGTACCTGAAAGAAGGTTTTGCTTGTATTATCGTCAAATTTTGATCGAATTTAACGTAAGGTATGGCAGACCGACAAGTTAGGCGTCGTCTAAGCGAAGAAGAGATGAATAGGGGCATTGGAATGCTTGAGGCTGAGTTGTCACAGAGGGAGGTTGCTCATGTTCTTGGGGTGTCCCAGAGCGTTGTCTCAAGAATGTGGACTCGATTCCATTTGACTGGAAACGTAATACATCAGCACGCCGGAGGTCGTGAACGCTCAACAACTCGAGCTCAAGACCGATTTATCGCTCTACAAGCCCGACGTCACCGGTTCAACAACGCAACAACGTTACGTAGCGAATTGCAGAACGCTACCGGTGTTCGTTTAAGTACGCAGATCATTAGAAATCGGTTGCATGAAGCTGGCTTGAGGTCACGACGACCTGCAATACGCATCCCATTGACACGACACCATATTCAGGAGCGTTTAGAATGGGAACGAGATCATGTTACGTGGGCCCTTAATGACTGGACCCCCATTCTTTTCACTGATGAGTCCAGATTTTGTGTGGACTTACTGACAGGCGGGCTAGGGTCTGGAGGATGCGAAATGAACGTTTTGCTGAAGTTTGTATTGCAGAGCATGATCGCTATGGCGGGGGTTCAGTTATGGTGTGGGCGGGAATTAGCGCTCAGGGGAAAACGGACCTGCACGTCATCGATAACGGCACACTGACGGCAGAGAGGTACGTCAATGAAATTGTGGATGTTCATGTTCGCCTATATGCAAGTGCTATAGGTCCTGATTTCATTCTGATGGATGATAATGCCCGTGCACATAGGGCCCGCATCACCAACCGGTACCTTGAGCAAGCTGCAATTGGGCGTGGGCGATTGGATTGGCCAGCGAGATCCCCTGATTTAAATCCCATAGCGCATGCATGGGATATGCTGCAGAAAGCCATTTCTTCTCGCCAGGTCCAACCAGCAACTGTCCGGGAGCTCAGAGAGGCTCTCATTGAGGAGTGGGCCCAACTTCCTCAGCATAAGCTCCGTAGACTTATCGGTAGCATGCGACGGCGATGTCAGGCCGTAATCAATGCCCACGGGCACCATACACGCTATTAACTAAGCTAAAACTCACAGACTAGTGATTTTCCTGATTTTCAGATTTCCGCCAGCAATCCTAAAAATGTTGATTTTCGACCCTTACGTTCCATCCGCCATATTCACGCATCAATGAACACTTACTTGGCCATTACTTTATTAAAAATGAATTCTTAAATGAATAACGCTTCCAAAAATGATCTAATTTCTCATGTCGTTTCAATCTATTAAAAGTTGTAGACATTATAAAATGTGATCCTTAGCAAACTTTGAGTAGTATATTAGGCACGTCTGCTGTAGAATAAATAGGCGAACATAGAAGGGCCACTTCAAACTGTGTCATGTGCAGGCTAATCCATGTCTTTGCTGTTACATTTACAAGAGCCCTTTTCACATTTTACTCGTCACGAGAAGAAGGCTTCTCGGACTTTCCGTCGACTCATTGCTCCCTTAGCTAGGCCTCGTGTCTAGTTCTTTTGGCTTTGTTCATTTTTTGTGAGCAATTCGCCGGCGCTTACACTTCCATGAAATCCGCAAAAATAAATAATTACTACAGTCGACTCTCGTTATCTCGGAGTCCAAGGGACTTTGAAACACTTCGAGATATCCGTACCTGGACATATCAGATTTGCAGTATTGATCAAAAAATAAATCGAACACCCACATTTCACAAACGAATATGTAACGTGACTCCTGGAGTTAGACATATATTGAAAATATTGTGGAAAAGAGGAGTAATGAGTAATTTCTCCCCTTTTCCACAATATTTTGTTACCTGTTGTTAGATTTTCATGTTTAAACAAGGGCCCGCTTTTTCACTTCGAGATAAGCGGTTATTCGAGATCAGCGAAGTCGAGATAAGACAGTCGACTGTATAATAAAATGAAAACGTTATCCTGATAAACCAGGAATGGACATTACACAAAGTACCTTAGCCCTTAAAGTGTTAATCACAACCACGACAATTTAACTGTTACCTTGGTATTTTTCAAAGAAAATAAAACTTGACATGAAATTCACTTGAAATGCCAAGTCTTATTTTCTCTGAAAAAAAAAAATAATAAAATGATTAAAATGTCGTCTGCTGCATTTTCGCTTAGTGTATAAGAATTAAAATACGACAGAGACGTCATGTAGATAAATGCCTCTGTTTATTCAGTTGTAAACATAGGCAACAAGCTGGTACAAAAATATGGTTTGGTTGACAGTTAATTTATTAAGCAGTCTTTTGTTCCCATGATAAACATGATGACACATGTAAACATCTGCTACATTTATTTACTTCTGTTTTGCTCCGAGGAGTTCTAAAGTCTTATTGTACATTTGTGAACATGTGTAGCTAGATATAATAACTGCAAAATAATCTAGACGTCTTTCGTTTATTAAAAGCTGTTTTGTTTTGTTGGTTTTCTTTTTTCTTTTTTTTTTTTTTTTTTTTTTTTTTTTTCTTTGCTTTTTTTTCAGTTAAATTAATTTGACTGTCCCTCTTCCTCGTCCATAAAAAATAAAGCAAATATCGAGCTCAAATACATCTTTTTAGACTTTTCTAATTGCTGGGTGCCTTATGGGACTTGATACACTTAATAGATTTCCACAGTTTTTACAAAGAAGACAACTTTTGTGGCGTCCTCTTTGCTTTACCGCACACTAAAGCCTTCTATTCTTAAAAGAAATAATTGTGCAAGTATTTTCTTTAAGAACAGATCCCTTTTCAGAAGGAAGACAAAACAATTTTGACAGTGTTGCTTCCTTTGAGATTGTATCTACTCCCCTTGAAACCTAAACGCAGATTCAAACTGTTCTCCATAGTTCGATCATTATTCGTTCCCATAGCAGCCATTCAGATGTTACACCTAATGCAAAGACGTTCCATGTAAAACTTGTACTTCATAGTGCAGCTTTTGTTTCCTTGGGATCGTTGAGCCAATTCTGGTATCTTGAAAAATCACTGAAGCCGGTGCTAGAAGGGCGTATGTAGCCTTACAAATAGAGTAGCTAATGATCCAAGATTTCTACAGCTGGACAGCGAAGATTCTGGCCAGACTGCAATCTTCAGCCAGCATTTTTGACACATTCAGCCAGCACTTTTTCGATACATTCTGTCGGTTCTGTTTAGACACATTCAGTAAGCTCTCCAAACGCATTCGGCCAGCATTTTTGACACATTCAGCCAGCTCTGTTTAAACACATTCAGCTGGGAGTTTTATACACATTCAGGCAGCACTGTTTAGACACATTCAGGCAGCACTGTTTAGACACATTCAGACAGCACTGTTTAGACACAGTCTACACTTTTAGACAGCTTCATTCAACCAGCTCCGTTTAAACACATTCAGGCAGCACAGTTAGACGCACTCAGGCAGCACTGTTTAGACAAATTCAGGCAGCACTGTGTAGACAAATTCAGGCAGCACTCTCAATTTCAGGCAGCACTGTTTAGACACATTCATCCAGCACTATTTAGACACATTCAGTCAACACTTTTAGACACATTCACCCAACTCCCTTTAGCCTCATTCAGCCTGCTCCATTTATACACATTCAGGCAGCCTTGTTTAGACAAATTCAGGCAGCACTGTTTAGACACTTTCAGTCAACACATTTAAATACAATCAGCTTTATAGACACATTTAGTCAACAATTTTAAGTACAATCAGCTAACACGTTTAGACACGGTCAGACAATACTGTTTAGAAGCATTCAGCTAGCATTTTAGATACATTCACAGACATTTATCTTAATGACCCAACATTCATACAACATCCATACAATACCATGGTGGAGGAAATGGCGGTTAGTTCCGTTCGACCTGCTTTACAGCAGTCTTCCAGCAAGAGGTTATTTCATCAGTTCACCGGTCTAAGCCTCTTGGCAATTCTTGGCTGTCGATAAAAGCAGGTAGAGTCAAATATAGTGGAGAATAACTCAGCACACTGCGCTGCTCCATTTCACTTACAGCATTACAACAGTTTTGGTTAACATAACTATTATTCCACTTACAACATTTCAACAGTTTTGGTAAACATAACTTACATTTCATTTACAATTGTTCAACAGTTTTGGTAAACAATATTTACAATGCACTAATTATTCACATAACTTACATTTCACTTACAACTGTTCATCAGCTTGGGTAAATATTAAAGGCTCCATTTTCCTAAAAAAATAGACATTTTTTTTTATCCAAGAAAGGTTTAATAATTGATATATAGTTGTAAAATGCGGCATCTGACAGCCTGTAAAATTTCAGTTAGTCTCTCGTTTTTGAACTGGATAAAAAATTAATTGATTTTGTTTTATCATATCTCTGAATAATGTTGGCAACATTAATTCAGAGATACGATAAAATCATTTCATTTCAAGAATGAGAGACTAACTAAAATTTTACATACTGTCAGGTGCCACATTTTATGACTGTATTAATACCATATATCAATTTATTAAACCTTTCTTGGGAGAATAAAATGTCTATTCTTGAGAAATATGGAGTCTTTAAGTACATTTCACAAACAATTGTCCAACAGTTTTGGTTAAACATAACATATCTCACTTACAATTGTTCAACAGTTTTGGTAACATAACGTATATTACACTTACAATTGTTCAACCGTTTTGGTAGACATTATTTACATTTCACTTACAATTGTACAACATTTTTGGTAAATATAGCTTACGAGGGGTGTTCAAAAGAATAACCTATTGTGTCGTTTCTCGATATACACGTGGAGCTTGAAACAAATCAAAAACTACTTGTATAGCGCTATCCAATACTTACACAATGATAAGTACATTGCCCATAAATCTAATTGAAAGATAGACAAATTGTCATTTGAATACTCTCAGTCGTTGACTACTGTAGTAAAAATGATTGGTAAAAGTGTTGAGAAGAAGGAGGAAATACGGGCTTACATTAGAGCTCGCTCTAAGATAGGTTGTTCTTTGAAACAAATATTTGCTGAAATGTCCGTTGTTTACGGGTGTCTTATGACACGGTTCGTAGATGGAAAAATAAATTTGATTCTGGATTCTGGGTTAGTCTAATGCGCCCAAAGTCTGCATATGTATCAAAAGTAAACGAAATTGTTGAAAGAGATGCTAAGCGTATATAGCACGTGATATAGCACGAATGGTTTACATCTCACTATCAAGAGTTCATTACATTCTGAAGAATACCTTGAATGTTAGGAAGATATCTGTCAGGTGGGTACCTCATTTGTGACCGATGATCAAAAAAGCTGAGAGTTAAAATAGCTAAACAATTGCTCAAAATAATTCCAAAATATGATGAAAGAAATGTAGTCACTAGCGACGAAACTTGGGCTCATTATTTTGAATCTGTTAGGAAGGTTAGCAATAAAATCGGGACCCCCAAAACAGCAAAAGACCCGTTATTGATGAACGCACGTTAAGTGCAAAGACGGTTTTGTATGCAATCTTCTCTGGCAAAGGCGTTGTAATACAGGTACCAGTGAAAAGTGCAAAAGCGTTACTGGAAAATACAACAAAGATGTGGTATTGAAGAATTGAAAAAATACTATCAGAAACGATGCCCAGTCACGGGTTTAAAACATTTAAGACTTCCCAGTCCATACGTCTGCCATTGTAAGTTTCTTTTTTTTTTTTTTTTTTTTTTTTTTTTTTGCTAAAAGAGAAGGTAACAATTTTACCAGACCTTGCCCCATGTGACTTCTTCCTTTTTTTCCGAAACTGAAAACCTCGCCGGACGGACATATCGGTCCAGACAGACGCCTGGACCTGCCGTATACCAGTACCTTACAGTATACCTAAATCAGCGTACCGTGACGTATTCCAGAAGCGGATATACCTACTGAAATTTTGCATTTGTAGTCATGGGGACTACTTTGAGGACGTGGAATAAAGAACTTTGTGATAACTAATATTTTAAACGTTCATGGTCAAAATAAGCAATTCTTTTCACACACCCCTCGTATATATCACTTATCACTGTTCGACAGTTTTGGTAAGCATAACTTACACGTCGCTTACAGTTGTTCAACAGTTTTGTCGAATAATACTTACATTCCACATACAATTGTTCAACAGTTTGGGTAAGCATATCTTACACTTCAGTTACAATTGTTCAACAGTTTTGGTAAACGTAAGCTATATTTCACTTACAGTTGTTCAACATAACGTACATTTATTTCATTTACAACTGTTCAACAGTTTTGGTAAACATTTCTTACATTTCATTTACAATTGTTCCACGGTTTTGGTAAACATCACTTACATTTCACTTAAATTTAAACAGGTTTGGTAAACATTCCTTACATTTCACTTGCAATTTTTCGACAGTTTTGGTAAACATAACTTACATTTCATTTACAACTGTTCACTGTTTACTGAATAGGCGCATCAGGATAGAATCCAAATAATTCTTTGAATCATATCCAAATAGGAATTTTCACTTACTTTGACAGTCTGGGTTCGCATCGAGACCCATCATCATCTCGTGACCACAATGTCAAGGTCAAGGTCACTGTCTGATGATGGTTCTCGATGAGAATGGAACTTTCACACAAAGTGAAAATTCTTCTTTGTATATGGTTAAAAGAATTCTTTAGATTAAATACGATTCGGCAGTTTTGGTAAACATTACTTACATTTCATTCATAATTGTTCAACAGTTTTGTTAAACTTTACTCTAACATATTTTAGTCTGGAGACCTCCATCAGGATAATTGACCAACAGCGCAGACCCAGATCAGACGCCGCAAAACGCGGCGTCTGATGAGGGTCTACACTATTTGCATTAAATACAGGAATTTCCATAAAACATAGTAATAATAAAAACTAACCAGACATCCTGCTATTGGCGACAGACAGATCCAAAGAGTTGTGACAGAAGAGTCTATTATACGTTAATAGGATAAACTTTGCTTTTATCTAAACTTGCAAAACGAAACACTGCCTTACCATATATACCATAAGTATGCGGACACACCGGACTGAACAAACCAGTGTAGTGGTCATCATTGGGCAGTTTTTATTTTTATTTTCCTTAGGATCATTCATCTAATTCTGGTATCTTGGAAAATCGAGTTCCACTTAAGCCGGTGCTAGCACGTGGAAGTGTGTGTGTGTGTGTGTGTGGGGGGGGGGGGGGGGGGGTGGAGGGGGGGGGGGGCGGGGTATGCAGCCCTGCAAACTACAATGATGTCGTAAAGTGAGTCTCAATAAAGCCAAGACTGATTTTCGTTCCTTTGTGGATTCTTTGTTTCCAAGGTCACCCTTTATAGATTTTATCTACACTGTTTGCCATTCATCTGGCCGTTTCAGACACATTATCTGGTAGTATAAATGAGTGCTTCATTTTAGAAAAAAATTTGGATCAATTGTTTATAATCGAACCATAGTTTACATACACTAAAATTTCCTTTAAGGTTGTTGTCCATGTGGTTCTCATTGACCAATAAAAATCAAATGAACGTTTATACGAAAATCTGGGTAATGGTTATTTATAGCGCGCTATACTTGTCGCTGTGATGTCAGAGTGCCGTGTAAAGAGGGTTATCTGTAAAACCTTGACTGAGACACTGGCAAACAGTGCAGAACCAGATCAGACGCCGCAGAAAGCCGCGTCTGCTCAAGTTCTGCACTGTTTGCTTAAATTACTGGAAGTTAAGTTACATGAAACAGTCTTAAGTCCCCGTTCAGGACCATTTTTTCCAGCCTACACTCTGAGACAATCGACCCACCAGTGTTGTCATTGCTTTAAGTTCAATATCTTGTTGTATGACACGTCAACTATAGCGGGTCAATTTGTGTCGTCTTCCAGAAAAAGGAATAACAAAAATGAAGATGTGGTAGATGAGCAGAGATGGAAGAAAAACTAAAGGTTATGAAAAAATAAACAAATACTAATATGCTCTACTCCCCACGCCCCCCTCCCCCTTCCCCCCGCCCAACCCCACACACACACACCTGCTGCAGGCATTACTACCATCCTACCCATTCTCAGAAGAAGATAAAACAATTTGGAAAGAGCTGCCTCCTCTGAAAGTGAATCCATTCGCGTTTGTGCGTCTTCCACATTGTGGTTGAGTTTTGACCACATGTTTTCCCAATTGTTTTACAAGTAGCTGCTGTTCGTACCACACATTGCTATCTACCACTATGATACACAACCCACCAAGATGAACATTATGATAAAAAATGTCATTTTTAATGTTTCACTGCGTCCGCATTCAGATGAAAGACAACGATAAATATTCATAGTTTTATTAATTAGTCACTTGATGACCGTTACATATGATCTGGTGCTTTATCTAGAAGGACGAAAACATTTAGCTGACTGCCGATGCGTTGGCTGGTTTGTACTTTCGCTGTTCACATATACCGTATCATCTTAAACACACTCTTACCATACTTGCCCTAAGTGGGGTGGTCTTCTCTCATAGGAAAGAATTCGCTACCCATGGGAGCGAATTCTACGTTTTTAGAGAAGCCCACTTTTCAGAAGGGGATTACTGTGCAAGAAAGCCAACATGAAGTCACAAAATTGTCTCCCTCTAAATGTGTATCAAGCCCACTTAATTATATCTACGCAACAACAAAGAGAAAAAAGATAAACTGAGAATAGAAAGCCTCAAGGCTCCATTCTCGTGTTTTCTTACATTTAACCCATTCAACCTAGAAAACCCAAAACAGTACAAACCCTTATCAGATGCCACAGAACGCTGAGTCAGATCAGGGTCTACATTCTTTGTATTAAATACAGGAATTTCTATAAAACATGGTAATTATAAAAACTAACCAGACACACTGCTATTGGAAATAGACCAGTCCAAAGAGTTGTGGTAGAAGCGTCCACTCGACGTAAATAAGTTAATAAGTACACCCACGGGTGTTTGAAAACATAATCTGCAGTGATCATTTTCATTTTGAAGCAATTATGTTGAAACATGTTTCCCCGTCTACTTGTAATAAGATGCAGTCGACTCTCGTTATCTCGAAGTCCAAGGGACACTCTGAAACACTTCGAGACATCTATACTTCGACAAATCAGATTTGCAGAACTAAGGATAAAATAAATAAATGTACAACCACATTTCACCAATGAATATGTAAATAAGCTCCTGAAGTTATATATTGATTGCAAATATTGTGGAAAAGCGGAGGAGCAATTTCTCCGCTTTTCCACAATATTTTGTTACCTATTGCCAGATCTCCGTCTTAAAACAAGGACCAGATTTTTACTTCAAGTTAAGCGGTAATTCGAGATAAGCGAAGTCGCGATAACGAGAGTTGACTATAGATTCTAAAAGGAATGACCCTAGAGAGGAAAGAAAAATCCCATAAAAATCGAAAATACCTGAAAATAATGTTTTCTCAACCAAACTAGCTAGTTTCGGCCAATTAGGCCTTATCATGACATTCATAAATTTTCTAAATTCGTAGTATGGCTGAGAGATCATAAAGCAACCACACGATAAATAGTGAAGTACTAGCCGTTAATAACACCAGCCGTAGTGAAAATAAATAGATAGGTTCTATGGGAGTAATGGAAACACTCAGAAAAAAAAATCGAAAATACCTAAGTATCAAGTTTTCTGACCCAGACCAGCTAGTTTCAGGCATTCATCAGAGATTAAATTTCTGAAATAGTTTGAAACTTTAGGCTATTTATTTATTATTTATCTAACTTACTCACTCACTCGATCATTCACTCACTTACTTACTTGTTCATTTATTCGTTTGTTTAAGCCTTTTCTCGTTAGGATAGTCACTCTGCTGATTTTTAAAGTACACAAATCTTTGAAACTGTATGGAAACATGAGAACTGCCCATGATGTTGTGGATTAAGTTGTGATTTAACCTTAACCACCCTCTGGGCAAATTCAACAGACGACAAATTAATGATATTATTCATATACTTTTTTTTTTCAGAAAACTGGATTTGAGAGACAATTTGCATTGCCTGACAAATCCTGTTTTCTGGGGAAAATAAGAAAAATATTTCAAAATGTCGTCTGAAGCGTTAAAAGGTACAATTCTTCAAAAACACTGTGGCTCATGGTCTAAAGTACTGCGCCTGATGATTCTCAGGCCGGCCAGATGAGTAGGCATTACCCTAAATATTATATCTAAGCTTAACGACTTCCATTTTAGTAGTACCTGTTGACGTGTCTAAAAACTGCTGATGAGTGGCAAACAGTATAGACCCTGTTCTGACGCCGCATTTTGCGGCGTCTGATCCGGATCTATACTTTTGGTTCATGTCTGTCCGAATGTTAAGCGCAATAATGGTACATTAAATATTTGTTATAATGGGGCGATGACGCAACAAAGCAATAATCATGAGGGTCATCTAAGATGAAAAAGTCTCCCGTCAACTCTGCTGTCATAGACATAATTTACGTTTACTTTGTATGTCATCTAATGGCGGGCGCGTAAAAAATAAATTCCTTGTCGCACAACAAAGCCTCGGAGCTAAGTGTAATTATTTTAAAGATTCGAAAAAGCTTTTAGTTTCACCGTACTAACCCTAATACTGGAGACGTCATATGACAGCAATGTAGTTTGCACCGGCTTAAGCGGAACTCGATTTTCCAAGATCCCTGAAAAGGCACAATGATCCGAGGAAAACCAAAAATAAAAACTGCACAATGATGAAGTACAAGGAGACTCACGACACTTAACACAAGCTGAAATGAATCAAATATAAATGAGCCAGCGCACAACAAAACCTACAATAAGACCTGTGTAATCAGCAAACACTCAGATCAGACTGTACATCTACCCAGTATGGCAATGATTCTCGCTGATCGCATATGCCAGAGGCTGAAAATGGCACATGCGATCAGCGAAGACTCTGATCAGACTGCGCGGATGCGCAGGCTGATCTGAGTCTTCGCTGGTCGCACAAGTCTTACTGTAGGTTTTGTCGTGCGCTGGCTCAATTTCTAAAGCTTACAAATCAAAAGAACGAAAATTGGAGTCTCGGTTTTATTGAGACTCTTCATATGTCAGCAACTTTGCGGGGCTGCATACGCCCCTAGTACCAGCTGAAGGGGAACTCGATTTTCCAAGATATCAGAATGGGTTGGGTGATTCCAAGGGCGGTTCGAGCCAGTGAGGGTTAATCATAGTGCCAGGTCAGGAGTAGCCTACGTAGCCTAGCCACTAGTCCTTCAAATGAATAATATGGCAACAAAGCCATCTATTTACATTAAAAGAACAGTATATTTTAGCTAGTCTAGTCTCCTTTCTCAACTTTATACTTAGCCAGCATGTGTACTGAGGACTGTACCAAATAGTCTTGTCATCATTATGAAGCTGACTATCTTTTAATAAAAAAAAAAAAGACTGATCAGACTTATTATCAGACTAGTAGCTAGTCTAGGTCAGGAGTTATATGTGTGTAATTTAGGGACACCTCTTCGATCTTCTATAAAATAATGGTATGTTGAGTGTACTCATTAGAATCGCCTCGAAAAGGAGATTCTGATCAGTGCACACAACATACATCTTCATTATAAAATAAAGAAAATCCTTAAAATATCCTTAAATACTTGTTTTCTGGAGAATTTCCTAGGGACTCTTAAAACGAGTTGGAATCATCCACATTAAACGAGCCATCGGTTTTCGAGTCATTTAAGTTTTATTGTATTTATGAAGGTCATTAGAGCTACATGATAAGAATGAACTAGGAAACTGCAATAAATATGACGAAGTACGGGGCTACACAGCACTTAACACCAGCTACAGTGGCAGCAAATTAAAACCCGTACATACTGCCGAACACGTAAAAGAACGAAAGCCCATTTCACTATCTGGTGATGAATGAAATCATGCTGGTGGAATGGCTAACAGTGCAGACCCTGATCAAAGCTGCTATTCGATCTTGAGGAGGCAGTTATTGCTCGGATATTTCTATCCCCAATATTTGAGGTACGTAGTAAGTTGTCCGTATTTACACATTTATGCCTAGCGTCCCATAAAAGGGGCATTGGCAAATAGTGTAGACACAGATGAGACGCCACAGAATGCGGCATATGATCAGGGTCTACACTGTTTGCATTAAATACAGGAATTTCTATAAAACATTGTATTTATAGAAAACCTATCCAGACATCCCTTCTACTTCAAATGGACCGTCCAAAGAGCTGCAGCAGAAGAGATGATTCGGCATAAATGGGTTATGGGAAATAGATTTACATGTATCTTTAAGGGAAATAATAGCGACATGTAAATATTTACCTTCCTTCTCACCGGGATGGTAGGAGCTACTCCTTAACATTTACCATGCTATAGACAAATTACGCAGATGACAAACTGATAACATTTTTTCTTATTTTTTTTTCTAGAAGATAGAATATGACACTTCATGCTAATTGTCTCCTAGGGAGATAATTTGCATGAAATGTCAGATTCTATTTTCCGGACAAAATAAGAAAAAACGTTTCAAAATGTCTGCTGAATTTTTTACCCAGAGTGCTCAGCGTTAAAGGAAAGAAGTTACTCCTTCTGAGATTAAATTCTTTCCTTTGAAAGCAGCCCCATTGTTGACAGGATCCAAGCATAAGCGCAGAGGAACTAAACTCTTGTCTGGAATAGTTGTTCCCCTTTAAAAAAATGGCGGCAAACTATTTCGGTGTGACCGTTCCCTTTAAATCAAAGATCTGTTTGTATTCTTCTCACAATACAATAACTATCAGCTACTGGACATAATTATTCGCCGCTTTGTGACTCGCCAAAATCAGTGTATTTCCATATTTTTGTAATAACTCCTACGCTGAAATTATTAAACTCTGGGCTAATTCATCGATGACATTTTTCTTATTTTTTCCAGAAAACAGGACTTGACATTTCATGCAAATTGTCTCCATTGGAAACAATTTGCATGAAATGTCAAAACCTGTTTTCTGGGGGAAACTATTTCAAATTGACACCTGCTGAATTCTTTACCCTGAGTGCTAAGCGATAAGGGCAGAGTAATCAAAACTGAAAAAAAAAAGTATGCATTGATAAACATAATTTCAAGAGGTCTACAAACACTTCAATTATTATGCGGCAATTTTGAAATCAAAGTAAAATTTTAATGTCTTAATGTCCATTTTTTGACGGCGTCCCAAATAACGTCAACATAAAATATTTGAGAATCTATGCTCACTTTAATACACAGGCTGATCTGGGTCTATGCTGGTCACACATGTAATAAGGTCGTTTTCTTTATGAAATGCTCAGTCATGTAATAATTCCTGTCTATGTGCAAGAGTGACATAACTCAAACATGTACGTGTGAAAATAATTACCTCAGACCTGCCCATGACCTGCATAAATGACATTTTGGTACTCTCACATGGACAATACTAATTACTAACACCAATATAATGACAATGTATATATACTGTCAGAGCTATTCTTAGCATACGAGACTCACAGTTGTGACTGGGCCTTTAAGGGTTCGAATCAGCCAAGATAAACGAGCCATTGGTGTTCGAGACATTGAAGTTTTAGTGAAGTAACAAGATTAAAAGCAAGACGGTATTTGATTAAGTTTGATAATGGAGTACATACATTATGTTAACAACCAGCATAGACTCTGGTCAGACTTTGACGGGCTACTCCTGCCCTGATGTTATAAGCAAGGGCGAATCCAGGATGATTTCTGAGGAGTATCGATGTGATCAGATAACCATACTTATTGTATGTATCCACACAGACAGGCCTTAGTAAACAATGTAGACCCAGATTAGACGCAACAGAATGCGGCGTCTGATTTGGGTTTACACTGTTTGCCACTCATCCAGCAATGTTACACACATTAACAGTAAAAGGGGCTTGTTGAAGGGAAGTATAAGGTAAAGAGTTAGGGGTCTGAAAATTTAGGGTAAATACAGTATCCCAGTTTTTTCCAAAATCAAAGATTTCCCATTAAAATGGAATTTTGAGTAAAAAATGGTTCGACTGATTCCTAGCAGACGATACACATGTCAAACCCTAATTTTTCACTGAAACAATTTTAAAACAATCAAAACGTCATCTGATGCAGTTGTGATTAGTGCTTCAGGTTTAATGGTTAATCCTTAAAGCGCCAATCACAACTGCAGCAGACGACATTTTATTTTTTTTTTTCAGAGAAAACAAGTCTTGACATTTCACATGAAATGCACGAAATGTCAAGACTTGATTTCTCTGAAAAAAAAAATAAAAAAAAAAATCGAATGTCGTCCTCTACAAATTTTGCTTGGCGCTTTAAGAGTTAAATAACCTCATATATATGCAGGCAGTAGACTCTCAATGTCCGCTTACAGAATCATTAGATACTTTAGTAGGCCCTGATAAGACTGTGTGAATGCGCAGGAGGATCTGAATGTGCATTTCACAACTGCTCAAACGAAGACGCTTTTTCAATTGATCTGGTCCACACTAGATGGATGCTTGGGCATCCTTTTTTTATCATAGGCGGCCAAATACCATACGAACCAAAAGTATTGGGGCAGACCAGCCTTGGCAAAATATAGCATCTGATCAGGGTCTGCACTGTGGTCACACATCCAGCCGCCGAGTTTAACCCTTTGAGCCCGGCAAAAAAATATAAAGCTGTGCAAATTGGTTAAATCCAGATGAGACGGCTCGTAATGAGCATTCTCATCAGGATCTACACTGTTTGGTATTCTGTTTTGATTTTAGATTGAAACTACATCAGTGGACATGCTCAAAGTCAAAGATGGAAGAGTCCACTTCAGAAATTCATGGATGAAAGGGTTTTGACAATAAAATGAACTTCATAAGAGTAGCGCTCATTACGCATGTGCGTAACATGCCTACGATATAATAAAATATAATTTGCAATAGAGATTTCAACTAATGTAAAATAGTTTGCCTTTTTTGCCACAGGGGCTACTCTTAAAGGATAGACTTTATCGTTTCCGAAATAGGGTCTACTCTTAAAGGACAGACTTTATCATTTCTGAAATAGGGGCTACTCTTAAAGGACAGACTTTATCATTTCTGAAATAGGGGCTACTCTTAAAGGACAGACTTTATCATTTCTGAAATAGGGGCTACTCTTAAAGGACAGACTTTATCATTTCTGAAATAGGGGCTACTCTTAAAGGATAGACTTTATCGTTTCCGAAATAGGGTCTACTCTTAAAGGACAGACTTTATCATTTCTGAAATAGGGGCTACTCTTAAAGGACAGACTTTATCATTTCTGAAATAGGGGCTACTCTTAAAGGAAAGAATTTGCTCCCTCTCCTTTAAGAGTAGCTCCTATTTTGGAAACGACACTAGAGATTTTTTTTATCAAGATTCTTCTTGGCTGTGCGTACAAATAATTCTATTCTGGATATGCCCTTGGACTTCTTCAAATAGTAGGATTTATTTTTTTTTTGGGGGGGGGGGGGGGGGGGGGGTGGGGGGGTGTGTGCTGATTGAGGTTTTACGGCCCGATCAATCCATTAGGGTCATGCCCAGCTGGTCAGTTTACCTATCCACACTTTTCCTGGGCAGGCTTAGTCCTCAAGGTCATTAACCAGTATTTGTGTACATTCTTTCACCAGAAACTGACAACTGCCCTTCTTGAATCAGCGGAAGGGAGGGAATGACCGTAGAAAATATTTTGTTATCTATCTCTACGAAAAATTGTCGCAAGATCCGGCAGGGAGCAAACCAGCGACCTCCTGATTACCAGTCCAACGCGCATCCGACTGAGCCGCCGAGGACATTAAGGTGTTCCAATATTTAGGGTAAATATAGGACCTCATTATTCTCAAGGCACATTACTTTTCTCCCAGGCAAAACAAAACAGTAACATTAAAAAAGTGTTTATGACAATTTCCCAGCCAAGTCTCAGATCAGTCTTCTCTGAGCAGTCTGTGGATGGCAGTAGTGTAGCCAGGAAGGAATTAATTTTACACACACCCAGGAAAATTCTTGAACAAGAGGCCCACGGGCCACGGTTCGCTCACCTGAGTGACATAGCCACTGCAGACATGCAGATGTTCCCAATAATATATGCAAAGATTCAGCCATAAGGCATCCTCGGTTTTGGAGAATAAGATTTTTAAATGTTTTTTCCCATACAAATGCATAGGGAAGCAAACTTGTACGACCATTATTTTAGCAACTTTGGTAGACCCCCTGTCCCCGATGATTTAGGCAAAGATTCAGCCCCAAGGAGTCCTCGGTTCTGGAGGAGAAGATTTTTAAAGGTTTTTACCATATATGGGCATGGCGGCCATCTTGGGCAATGAACCACGACCATTTTAGCAATCTTTCATTCCCCTAACCCAAGGAGGCTCCATATGAAATTTGTGCAAAATTGGCCCAGAGGCTCCAGAGAAGTCGTTTGAAATTCTGAATATTTTCCCCATACAAATGCACGGTAAAAAGGTCAAATGTCAATGTACGACCATTATTTTAGCAACTTTGGTAGACCTCCAGTTTCCACTGATTTATGTAAAGATTCAGCCACAAGGCATCCTCGGTTTTGGAGAACAAGATTTTTAAAGGGTTTTCCCATACAAATGCATAGGGAAGCAAACTTGACCTTGCCGTAAAAAAGGTCAAATGTCAATATACAATTTATTTTAGCAATTTTGGTAGACCTCCCGTCCCCAATGACTTATGCAAAGATTCAGCCCCAAGGCATCTTCGGTTCTGAAGAAGAAGATTTTTAAAGGTTTTTACCATATATGGGCATGGCGGCCACCTTGGTCAATCAACTGTGACCATTTTAGCAATCTTTCATTTCCCCAACCTAAGGAGGCTCCATATGAAATTTGTGCTAAATTGGCCCAGAGGCTCCAGAGGAGAAGTCGTTTGAAATTCTGAATATTTTCACCATACAAATGCATAAGGAAACAAAATTGACCTTATCATAAAAAGGTCAAATGTCAATGTACGACCATTATTTTAGCAACTTTGGTAGACCTGCAGTTTCCGATGATATATGTAAAGATTCAGCCACAAGGCATCCTTGGTTTTGGAGAACAAGATTTTTAAAGTTTTTTCTCATACAAATGCATAGGGAAGCAAACTTGACTTTGCCGTAAAAAGGTCAAATGTCAATATACAACATTTATTTTAGCAATTTTGGTAGACCTCCTGTCCCCAATGACTTATGCAAAGATTCAGCCCCAAGGCATCCTCGGTTCTGGAGGAGAAGATTTTTAAAGGTTTTTCCATATATGGGCATGGCGGCCATCTTGGTCAACTAACCGCGACCATTTTAGCAATCTTTCATTCCCCCAACCTAAGGAGGCTCCACATGAAATTTGAGCAAAATTGGCCCAGAGGATCCAGAGAAGAAGTCGTTTGAAATTCTGAACATTTTTTCCATACAAATGCATAAGGAAACAAAATTGACCTTATCATAAAAAGGTCAAATGTCAATGTACGACCATTATTTTAGCAACTTTGGTAGACCTCCAGTTTCCGATGATATATGTAAAGATTCAGCCACAAGGCATCCTTGGTTTTGGAGAACAAGATTTTTAAAGGCTTTTCCCATAAAAATGCATAGGGAAGCAAACGACCTTGCCGTAAAAAGGTCAAATGTCAATATACGACATTTATTTTAGCAATTTTGATAGACCTCCCGTCCCCGATGACTTATGCAAAGATTAAGCCCCAAGGCATCCTTGGTTCTGGAGAAGAAGATTTTTAAAGGTTTTTACCATATATGGGCATGGTGGCCATCTTGGTCAATGGACCGCGACCATTTTGGCAATTTTTTCGTTCTCCCAACCTAAGAAGGCTCCATATGAAATTTGAGCAAAATTGGCTCAGGGGCTTCAGAGGAGAAGTCGTTTGAAAATGTTAACGGACGGACGGAAGCACGGACGGATGGACAACGGACGAAAAGTGATCACAAGAGCTCATCCTGAGCATAGCTCAGGTGAGCTAAAAATTGACCCTATTATCGCTTTCAAAATAGTGACTATCCTTAAAGGAAGAATATCTCCCAGAGGGAGCAAATTCTTTCCATTAAGAGTAGCCTCTATTTTTGAACTGATAAATCCTTTCCTTTAAGAGCAAAATTATCCTAATACTAAGCAAAATATTTTATGTTAATGCTCTCTTTTTATTACAAATATTTTCGTAAGCATGTGACGTACATGCATAATGTGCATAATGGGCACTATGCCTATGGATGGCCTCTACAGGCAGACACTGGTCATACGGTCAAACTGTCCATATACACAGGCTGATACGAGTCTCGCAGAGTGCACACGTCAAAGCTACATTTTCCCAGTTGCAGTTCAAATATTTTCTCTTCTGTTTCAGAACTGTATATGACCCAGAGGTAAAATTCATAGATCTACATGGATGGCACGACACATGGCATGCATAAATACACAGACAGACAGACAAACAGGATCATGTTCAATCAATGGTGGCAGTATTATGTTCATATACATGTACTTTCAACATCATTCCATTTTTACTTTTTTTTTTATTTATATTTTTGTTCTCTTAAGGAGAACAGGTGCATTTTCAAGGGAGACAACTCTTTCAAACTGATTCTTTTATCCCTTTGAATAAGGGATCTACTCTAAAAGGAAAGAATTTGCTCCAAGGGAGCAAATTCTTTCCTTTTAGAGTAGACTCCTTTTAGAAGGGTCTTGTATGGAGGAAAAGAACAATAAGTCACAAAAGTTGTCTCCCTTGCACAAAATGGTGGAAAAACTCCCAGGTGTGTCCGTTCATGTTAATTTCCATTTGCCACTGTATAAAATTGGACATATAGGCTTGAAGAACAGACTCATGGATATGGTATAGCCTTGGGCTTACAGATGGAAGAAGGGAGAAGTTTTACAAGACTGACGGGAGGGTTTTATGTGAGATCCCAGATTTTTTTCTATACTGGTTTATTCTTTGTATTTAGACATCTCCCTCAGTTAACATTTGGAGAAAGTTTTATGGCAGAGCTGAGATTTTGTTTCCATATCTATTCATTCTTTGTATTCAGACATCTCCCTCAGTTAACGTTTGGAGAGAGTTTTATTGCAGAGCTGAGATTTTGTTTCCATACCGATTCATTCTATGTATTCAGACATCTCCCTCAGTTAACATTTGGAGAGGGTTTTATGGCAAAGCTGAGATTTTGTTTCCATACCGAGTCATTCTTTGTATTCAGACATCTCCCTCAGTTAACATTTGGAGAGGGTTTATGGCAGAGCTGAGATTTTGTTTCCATACCGATTCATTCTTTGTATTCAGACATCTCCCTCAGTTAACATTTGGAGAGAATTTTGTCAGATCTGAGACCTTTTCCAGACTGATTCATTCTTTATATTCAGACAGCTCCCTTAGTATTTGGAGAAAGAGTACTCTTTCAGTGATATTATTCCATTTTGCCTTCTCTGTTCAAAGACAAAGTTGAGACATTAGGAAGTGTGTTCAGAGACAAAGTTGAGCCATTAGGAACACATTTCATCAGTCTACACTGCACCTTGTTCAGGGGTTTTAACACTTAACAAGCTGGGTAAAATTTTCAGCAGACATTTTAAAATGTTTCTTTTTTTTCCCAGAAAAAAAAGTTTTGACTTTTCATGAAAATTGTCATCTTTGACAAATTGCATGAAGTGCCAAAGCCTATTTTCTGGGAAAAATGATAAAAATTTCAGCTGACATTTTAAATATTTTCATATTTTTCCAGAAAACAGGTTCTGACACTTCAAAGCCTATTTTCTGGAAATATTCTAAAATTGGGAACTTACCATTGCTCTAGATAAGAGAGGTATCCAGATAAATATCTTTTTTTTTTTATTTCTTGCCAAGATACTTCTGTAAGGAGTACCCATGTTTTTGTGGAGAAATAAGAAAAATATCAACCCTTTCAGTTCTAAATATTACCTTATCTGAAGCTATAAACAATATACATCGCTCTTGAAGTGCCAGGCACTACAGCAGCAGAGAGTGTTCTAAAATATTTTTGTTTGTTTTTTCTGAGAAAATAAGGCTTGTGGAGACAATTTGCATGAAATGACAAATCTTATTTTCTAAGAAAAATAAGAAAAAATATTTCAAAATGTTGTCTGCTGATATTTTTACCCAGCATGCAAAGTGCTAGATTTAGCCTATGTTAAACATACCACAAAACCCATCCTCTAGGCCCCTTTGCTCAAAACTTATAGCATTTAAGCCTTAAAGTGCCACTGAAGACATTTTGATTTTTTTGTTGTTGTATTTTTTAGAGATAATAAGACTTGGCTGTCATGTGAATTGTCTGCTCTAAAAAATAAAATAGAATGTCAAGCTACTACAATTTTGCTTAGCACTTTAATGCTTAGCGCTCTGGTTAAAATTTTCAGCAGACAACAAATTGAAATATTTTTCATTTTTCCCAAAATTCTGGTTTTGACATTTAATGCAAATTGTCTTCAATAGGGACAATTTGCATGAAATGTCAAATCCTGTTTTCTGGGCAAAATAAGAATGTTTTCATCAATTTGTTGTTTGCAGAATTAACCCAGAGAGAGGTAAAGGTTAAGGGTTAATTATATTGAACCCATGTATATATTGTGATACAGAAATAGATTCATCTTTCCATGCTTAAATTCCCTAATAAAAATTAAACCTTCATTTTCATGTTACTTTATGACACATAATTTATCTGTATTATGATAATGTAACAAAGATATGAATTAAATCTGAATAAATTTCACAAATAAAGATTTTCGAGACTTCTTTATATTAAAAAGCATTAAAGCAGTCAAACTAATATGTTTTGAAAAATGATGTTGTTATCATATACTGTACTTTTATTATTGTTTTATTTCCTTCTAATTATCACAGATCACCATGTCATCATTTTTCTTTTATTCTTGATGTTGTAAGGGAGTTTTGAAATCATGTTACTTTCTTTGTAAAAAAAAAAAAAAATGGCACAAACACGTAACAGAAGGAATCAGTATAACTTATCCTACAAATTCCTCTTGTAATAGTAAACACCTGTGCCATGGATAAAATAGGATAAAATATCTGTAAGAAAAATACTCTGGACAGCCTAGTTCACTTGAAACCCTGAAGTTACCTCCAAGTGACATCAAAATATATAACAAATTCTAGATGTGTGGGCATTCTTTCATATGAATGACATACCTTTACCTCCAGCTTAAATGTAAGATGGGGAATTACTGTGGAAAATTGCTTGATAAAAACATTTTAATATGTAAACTTTCCAAAATATCATGTTACTATAGAAACTACTCCAATTTTTGACAGCAACTTTGATTCTAGCATAATTAATTTGTGTAAAAGAACAGAATGGTTTCTGATAAGATATAATCAATCATAATTACATGAGTGAAAGTCTTAAAATACAAGAATCCTGAAATCCAGACTTTCTAATCCTGAAATACAGAATGATCCTGAAAACTTTTACCAATGCCACTATTTCTTTTAATTAAAAACAACAACAACAAAAAAAAAAAAGTATGCCAAGCAAATAAAATGTTTCCAAGTGATTTTGGAAGGACAGTAGAAATTTTCTACATTTGTCGTTACAGATTGTTTCATCTGCTACCACTGCCACCATTTTGGAACACTTCTAATCCCAATCATGGGATTGATTGTACTTCAAGGGTCGAACTATGTCACTGTCCTAGCTGTCCTGTTGTTACTCAGTTAACCCAGGTTAATTCTGTAGTTTCAAAGGAACTCATTCAGTGGAATGAGATGAAACAGGATACAATCTTTGTATCCAAATGAATGACATACTAGGAATTTCCTGTATTTATGAGCCACTTTAAGTTTGGAGATTGTCTGATTTAAAGCTGACCATCTACTGTTTTAACCTTTACCAGTCTCTGGGCTAATTCAGCAAATGTCAAATTGGTGATATTTTTTCTGCTTTTTCTCAACACACAGGATTTGACATTTCATGCATATTGTCTCCAATGCATATTGTTCTCCATTGGAGACAATTTGCATGAAATGTTAAATCTCGTTTTCTTGGAAAAATATTTCAACTATTGAAAACTATTTCAAAATGTCCTCAGCTGAAAATTTTATCCAGAGTGCTAAGAACTACAGTAGATATGTTGAAACTTCAGGGTGAAGGTATAAAAAATGAATTGGCCTAGAGACAGAAACATTTACACTCGTAATTTGTTGGATATACCTCAAGAATATTATGATAAAAGTTGATTCCGTACTTTATTTGTACAGTATATTAACAAATCAGGTGTTTTTTTAAACCTGGAAATCTCACTTGTTTCATTTTCATCAGTAACATAATTACTACTATTATTATCATTATCACCATTTGTTTTATTTCATCATCATCATTATTTAACACAATCTACATTTATGTTAACTGGGGCACTGACCTGTTACTTCAGCACTCTGGGTAAAATTTTCATAAGACATTTTGAAATACAGTCGATTCTCGTTATCTCAAAATCCAAGGGACTCTATGAAACACTTTGAGATATCTGTACTTCGACATATCAGATTTGCAGAACTGAGGAAAACAATCGAACAACCATCTTTAACAGAATGAATCTTTAATTTGACTCCTAATTGTGGAAAAGAGGAGCAATTTCTCCTCTTTTCCACAATATTTTGTTGCCTGTTGGTAGATCTCCATGTTAAAACAGGGACCATTGTTATTGTGTTGGGGTTTAACGACACGTCAACCCTTGTGGGTCATTTTGTGTCGTCTCCCAGAGAAAGGGAGAAAAGAGATAGAAGAGATAGTAGAAGAGATGAAAGAGAAGAACAGGGAAGAAAGAGGAACAGGAATGAAAGGGAAGAAACAGAAGAAATAAAAACATTCCCCCTCTACCTTTACCTACTTCAACGATAGCAGGCCTTGCCCAACTGTAAGCCAATATCAGTTGGACGCCCCGGTGACACAAGATACATGACACCTTCGCACCACCCGACCACCCCCAAAACAGGGACCAGATTTTCATCATATCATCATCATAATCGGATATTTGATTAACGTGCAGGTACAGGGGCAAATTCCACATCAGTGGGCCCCCTTCCACACAGCTGGCTTGCTGCACGCATGGCAGATCTCACACCAGATCTCCACATATTTCTATCATGAGGGTTGACAGCCGAGAGCTTCCACTTTCTGCAATCTCTCTCTGTCAGCTGCTTCCATGTCATCTTGGGCCTCCCAGGCCCACGCTTTCCCTCAACCTGAATGTGAAAGGCTATCTTGACTGCACCATTGGAGCATTCCACATGACCATACCAGCGGAGCCTTCTCTCCTTCAGAATGAGGTCCAGATCCTCAATGCCAAGCCGCACAAGTAGTTCACTGGACTTTGTGGTGACAACGTCTTGTGGCCTGACATTGCAGATCTGTCTGATCATTGCCCTGTCATTCGGCTGCAGATGTTGGAGGTTTGGTTTTGTCAATGGCCAAGTCTCACTGGCATGGAGCATTGCGCTCCGCACACAAGAGCTGTACACACGGCCACGTGTTTTGAAAGGGAGGTGCCATGAAGACAAAACTGGTAGCAGCTCCTTGAACTTCTTCCAGGAGGTTTTCACACATGTTGTGGTTGAAAGTTCACAGCCACCTGCTGCTGAGAGCATGTCTCCTAGGTAGCAAAAGGAAGCTACCACCTCCAGCTTGTCAAGTCTGACGGATTTCCCTCTGTGGTCTGCCGTCCAATGGGCATACAGTTCCCTGGCACTGTGTACATCTGTAGTTAGGGTCCTTTGTCAAGGGCTTGAGCCCACTGCATTTCTTGTGCACCCAGCGCTTGCTCCTGTTGCAGAAGATGCTGTTGCTGCCCACTCCAGTGCGACAGACGGCACATGGTAACTCGCCTGAACTCTGCAGGAGGTCCAGGACTGTACCGCAGATCATGACCTTTGTCTTTCCTGCATTTACTCTCAGTCCTTTCTTTTCCATTGCTTCTTTCCAAGTCAAGAGCCTTCTGACACATTCCTCGAGCGATTCAGCACTGATAACAAGGTCATCGGCATAGAGGTCATCCTAGGGGATCCCAGAGCGGAACTCTCTTGATAAGGCTTCAAGCACAATGATGAAGAGAAGCGGGCTGAGTACTGAGCCTTGGTGAACACCCACCTTCATTTCAAACTCTTCACTGTACCCCTCACCAACACGGACACAGCTCCGCGCATTTGCATACATCCCCTGCACCAGTCGTACAATCCACTCCTCCACACCAAGTTTTTTCAGCGCCCACCAGGTGACCTTCCGAGGTACTCGATCAAAAGCCTTCTCCAGGTCTACAAAAGCCATGTAGAGTCTCTTGTTGGCAGCTAGATACTTCTCTTGCAGCTGCCTGACAACAAAGATTGCATCTGTTGTGCCTCTGCCTGGGACGAAGCCAAACTGGGAATCATGGATTGACACCAACTGTCTGATGAGGCCATCAACAATCGTGTCCAGGACTTTCATGACCTGCTCTGTCAGCTTGAGACCCCGGTAGTTGCCCCTTTCCAATGCATACCCCTTTCCCATGTAGAGGCAGACAATGAAACTCTGCTCCCAGTCAGAGGGTACCTTGCCATCGCGAATGATTGCAGCTGCGAGGTCGATGGATCATGGAGGTGCCCATGTCACCGGCTGCTTGTATCATCTCCACCACTATGTTTGATGGGCCCCGTGCTTTGCCCGCCTTCAAGATAGCCTTCTTAACCATATCAATGGTGATTGGGATTGGCGGGCCTTCCACTGGTAGTTGATAAGACAGGTGATCTGGGTCCCAGTCAAACTCAACCTTGAGAAGCCTTTGGTAGTGCTCTAACCAGGCCCTTCTGCTTTGAGTCTTCACTTGACATCTCTCCTGCATCATTCTTCACTGGTTTATCACCAACAACATCAGCGTTCTCTCTTCTAAACTGGTTAGCAAAGCGGTAGACTTCTGAAGACCTGGGGTCAATATTCTCGAAGACCTTCTTGTCGGCTTCTCGATGAGCATGGTGCACTGCATGTCTGGCACTGCGTTTGGCTGCATTGTATGATGCCCTAGTGCCTTTACCAGTCTTCCAGGCCTTGAAAGCTTTCTGCTTGGCAGCAACGGCCTTTTCCATGTGTTCATTCCACCACCATGTTTCACGATGCCAACGGTGGGGCCGAGTTGTGCCACAGAACTCCTCAGTTGTCTTAAGCAGTCCAGTCTTGATGTTGTTCCAGATATCCTCAGTGGCCCCATCAGCTACACCTGCAGACGTGCTCACATGCAAGTTGAAGACCCTCTGGACATGACTGCTTGTCTGAGGATCTTCAAGCTTCCAAACTTTGAGGTGAGGGGTGAACTTCGAGAAGCGATTATTTGAGATAAGCGAGTTCGAGATAACGAGAGTCAACTGTATTTTTATTTTTCCCAGAAAACAGGTTTAGACACTTCATGGAAATTGTCTCCAATGGAGACAATATGCATGAAATGTCAAATCCTGTTTTCTGGTAGAAGTAAGAAAAATATCATCAATTTGTCATCTGCTGATTTGGCCAACAGAGTGGTTAAGGTTACATTATGAAAAATATTAACATTCTGGTTTATAAGTAATAAATAGTGAAGTAAAAACACTACACGACTGGTACAGATGTGAAAGCTAGTGAGAATTTTCATTGTTTACAGGAAATGTTTTCCTCTTTGGGCTATGAAAAAACAACCTTGTAACATTACACTACTTATGTTCTAACCTTAAATGGTTTGTGATGACTATTTACAACCAAAATGGTAAATACCTTCTGAAATTCTGAACCCTGGTCCTGCTGAACCCCGATTTGTCCAGCTTTTGAAAACAGTACATATCAGATCAGCTGGCTTCTGAAGAAGCCAACTGATCTGGATTTGCACTATTTGCCATTAAGTAATTGGATTTGTATCAACAACCTGGATCAAGTAATCTGATTGGCTGAAAATTAGAAGTAGGTGTGGCTTATCAATGTATTCAGCATGACAAGGGTTAAATTTTAAAGGGTGTCTTGGAATAATATAAATAATGTAAATTTCATACAAGAAATAGATTACTTTGGTTTTACTGGTACAAGAACATCAATATGGTAAATGTCCTAAAATTTCACACAATAAAGTTTCTGACAAAATAACATATGCAAACAGTGCAGACCCAGACCAGAGTCTACACTATTTGCCATTCCACTAAGTAGTATAAGAAACAACTACATAAAAAACAACTCTTAGGCCAGAAAAGCATGGAATAAAGTGTTTGAAATTTTAGGAAATTTACCTGTCAAACAACTGTTCAGCAGGATTCCGACAAACTAGTTACTAATAAAAATAGGTGTCTACATCGTGATGTAGGTTGTAAGGTAACATAGGTCTTACTTTTAACAGTCTTATGTAACTCATCTATTCAGCTATTGCTAATAAACATAAAAATCCTCAAACAGTTGTTTGTTCAAATTTCCTTCCTATTAACTCACCCTCAACAGTGTTTGTTTTGTTTGGTTTTTATGTCGCTTTCAACAATCTTTCAATCATATTTTGTCTGGATGTGACAGGGAGCTCAATGCTCACATTAGAGTGCTGCCTCACTGAAATATCATGCCCCAGACACATGACACGATATTCCACCCAGTCACATTATACTGACACCTGGCTGATCAGTTCTAGCTCTACTTTCTTAATGCGGAGCACCAATCAAAATAGCAGCCAGTACCAGTTTTGAAGTCTTTGGTATGACTTGGCTAGGATCCAACTCTCAACTTTCTGGTCACAAAGTGGATGCCCTACCAACTGAGCCACTGTTCCGGTTGCTTAAAGGCTCCATATTCCTCAAAAATAGACATTTTTCATCTAAGAAAGATTTAATAATTTTATATGTGGTATTAATACAATCATAAAATGTGGCATCTGACAGCCTGTAAAATTTCAGTTAATCTCTTGTTCTTGAAATGAAACGACTTTTTTATCATATCTGTGAATTAATGTTGCCAACATTAATATACAGAGATATGATAAAAAAAATCATTTTATTTTTTATCCAGTTCAAAAACTAGAGACTAACTGCAATTTTACAGGCTATCTGATGCTACATTATACGATCGTATTAATACTATATATATATATTAAACCTTTTTTGGATAAAAAATGTCTACTTTTGAGGAATATGGAGCCTTTAAGAAAGAATTAAACGTGGTATTTTTTCACATAAAATAGTCATTCCATACGAATAGTTCAATTCACATGAAATGTCAAGCGCTGTTACCTGGGGGTGAGGGAGGATAAAATGTCTGCTGATACACACCTGTATTTCAATACAGCATGCAAAAATACCATATTTACCCTAAATATTGGGACAGATAGGAATGACAAAAACAGTGTGGAACTAGATCATACACTAGAGAAAGCAGCATCTGATCAGGGTCTATACTATTTGCCACTCATCCAGCACTTTGTAGACATACCAACAGGAAGGGAAATGGAGTTGTTCAAATCTTAGGACAAGTGTGGAAAGGAGTTAAGGTAACCCAATACTTCGGGTAAATAAAGTACACAGCAGAAATTTTAATCAATTTTAGCCTGCAGACACCCCAAAAGGGTAACTGGCAAACAGTGCAGACCCAAATCAGATGCCGCAGAATGCGGCATCTGATCAGGGTCTACACTGTTTACATTAAATGCAGGATTTTCTATAAAATATAGTAATAATAAAAACCAGACACCCTGCAATTGGAAACACTGGTCCGAAGAGTTGTGATTGAAGAGTCCACTCGATGAAAATGGGTTAATCATTAAACCTGTAGCAGTAAGCATTAAGAGACAAATTAAAATTCACAGACCCAAGTATGCCTGTATCACAGTTCAGTCTGCTCAGAATTTTCATTGTTTGTCTCAGTAACATTTTTACCCTATATATTGGAACAGACAGGCCTTAACTTGGCCTACATTGTTTTATCAGATCTGTCTGAAAACTTAGGGTAAATACGGTACAACTTTTTATACTTATGAGGCTGATGAAGATAGACTGTACGAGGTTTGGACTGAAGATCACTAGGAAACAGCATTTGTGTCAATTCATTTTTACCAATATCACTACAGTGTCTTTTCAGAGAAGTTGCTTTTCTATTTCTGCTTTTTGTTTTCCACTAGTCAAACCTGTCTTAAAGGCCATTTGTATTAGGTAGGCACCTGTCTTAAAGGGCTTCTATTTCAGATCCCATTAAAAGGTAAAAAGAAACAAATTTACTTGTATTAAGGAAGCACCTGTCTTTAGCAAGCACTTTTTTACTTTCCCATGGGTGCTTGCTTAATTATTTGCATGCTGGGTAAAATTTTCTGCAGACATTATGAAATATTTTTTGTTATTTTTCCCAGAAAACAGGATTTGACATTTCATGCAAATTGTCTCCATAGGAGACAAGTTGCATGAGATGTCAAATCCTGTTATCTTCGAAAAATGAGAAAAATATCAACAATTTATCATCTGCTGATTTAGCCCAGAGAGTGGCAAAGGTTAACACAGCTTTGACTGAGTTTACCTTAAATTTAATGGCAAAGCATGGGTATGACAAGTAGAAATAACTTTAGTGAGAGGATTTTTAAAAAAAAAACAAAAAAAAAACAAAAAAACATAAGTTAGTAGTTATTTTAGTTTTGGTGTTTCTAACGGTATTTCAAAAATATTACAAATATTAAAGAAGTGTATTTGCCAAAAGTATCCCTCCAAATTACCTACCTTATCAAGTTTGGCTATACTTAAACCTTTCAGCCCTATAGACCCAAACTGCAAACAGTGTACATCCACATGAGCTGGCTCATAACAATCCACACTGTTTACCAGTCTGTTATTGATTTTTGACAGAAACCCCTATATGCAACAGTGGATGTGTCCAAAATCAGAGATGGAAGAGTC
Source organism: Anodontia alba (assembly GCA_964016985.1). NCBI lineage: Eukaryota > Metazoa > Mollusca > Bivalvia > Lucinida > Lucinidae > Anodontia > Anodontia alba. The sequence continues at coordinate 72,798,321 of OZ024831.1, forward strand.
CATTTCAGACTCAAGGGTGAAAGGATTAAGCTTTTTTTCAAAGATGAATAATCAGATGCTCATTTTTTCATCTGGTGAGTAGGATACAACTATTGCCACATAGAACAAACTTTTAACTTCTCTAATTATAACTATTTTACTTTTTACCATATATTAAAATGCCTTAACTTTCTTCTGTCACTCTTTTTCTTTCTCTTCAGCAAGCACAGATGCATATAATCCTGGCAATGGTGATGCAGGATATACACCTCCAGATAAAGGGGTAGTGGGAAAATAATTTTCCTATTTCTCCGCAAAAACGTATGTTGTGAGTACTCAACAAGTGCCTCAGTGAGACGCTCTTAATAAATACCACAACAAATATTTTCATGAAGAAATAAGAAAAATACATATATCTACAATTTTGGTTGAAAAAAGTGTCTTATGTGGAGCTATGCAGGATATATACATGTAGATATATAAACTTCTTTATTTTAATTCATGACAAAACTTCAATTTCTCTTCTGAATAAAGCACCAGGGAAAATTAATAAAAGAAAAATCCAGAAGATGTTAGATGACCTAAATATGCAGGCTAATCTTAGTCTAACTGAACACAATAGTCTAATCTGACTCATCACATAGGTAATTAGGTCCCTTTACGTCTTCCAGTTTTCATTAATCAACAATTCAAGAAACTAGATTTTTCTCTTTTTATCAGCCAGTGCTCTGCGATTTCCTCCCTTATGTTGTTCCTTCCAGCGCCTATTTCTCAACACTTCACTGCTCTGACCTTGACCTCTAGCAGCTCCCTTTACATCGTGATGTCTTGGCTGACCATGACCTCCTCGCCCTCTGTGCCTTGCCTGTGCTTGGGCACGCTGAGCTGCCCGTTCTCTGAGCACGGCCGGATCTTGAACAAACTCGTCTCTCTTAGGACCCTCTTCTTCTGATTCCTACAAAAAATATTACTGCACTTAGCCCTTAAAGTGCTAGGCAAATTTGTAGCAGATAACCTTCTAAAGCCGAGGTTGTTATTTTTCAGAGAAAATAAGGCTTGACATTTCATGTGAATTGGCAGCTAGGCAGGTAATTCACATGAAATGTCAAGCCTTATTTTCTCTAAAAGATATAGAAAATTAATTTCGAAGTGTCATTTGCTGTAGTTGTGATTAGCATTTTAACGGTTAAGGAGAATAGGTACACTTTCAGGGGAGGCAACTATGTTAACATTTTTCTGAAAGGATCTACTCAAAAAGGAAGAATTTGCTTTCTTTGGGAGCTAATTCTTTACTTTTTGGACTAGACCCCTTTTCAAAAGCAGCTTGGTGTAGAGAATAGCAAACAAGAAATAACAAAAATTGTCTCCCTTAAAACATGGCAGAAAATCTGACAACTGTATTTTGTCCCTTAATCTAAACATTTGGACAGATGTGCACTAGCAGTGTACATCCAAAAGGAACAGTTTCAACTGAGTTTACACTGCTTGTCAATAATCACTTTTTCGGCATAGCTGTATGCTGGCTTTTAACATACTTATTGGTATTAGTCTCGAATGAATAAATAGTAATTTGCGATTGGTTAAAAATGTGTAAACTTCTGTAAATAAGTAGGGGTAAGTATAGAATTTACCGATGTTTGACGAATATATTCATGACTGAACAATCACTTAATTATGACATTTATCTATTTAAAGTTGTACAGTATGGCAATGCAGATGTTAAACAATGGACAAAAATACCCATAATTTAAATAATACCAATAAAATAGTTGCAATGAAATAAATGATTATAGACTAGCTTTTAATTCTGTACAGTGTAACATGTTGATACAGGCCAAACGCTAAGCGAACAAGGAACGTTCAAGTTTACTTCTCTCCACTGTGTCCATAATATACAGAATTATCATGCATGTGCCTTGTATTATGTGCAAAAGGGATGTAAAATTGCATGGTTTAATTTTATATAATAAATAAGCAAGAACTATGCCTTAAGCTTGGTAGAAATATTGGCAACATAAATAATATTGTTCATTCTTAACTAGGTAATAGGTTTGTTGAACACCCCTTTTATTTATTCACTTTCTTGATTCTGTTTGTATTTGTAATAAAGTTTATATTTTAAAGGCCTTCTTCTTTTCATATTGAACCACAAAGTTGTTTCAATATTCATATTCCAGTACCTCTGACACCATTTATCTTTTTTTTTATTTAAAGGTATTTCTTGTTCGACATATCACAAGGAAGTCAAATGGAATTGTTAAAGTTAAACAATGATGAGTTGGTGTTTTACATCCCTTTCAACATTACTTAAGTCATAATGAGATGATGAAAGGATGATAATGAAAGGTTCTGTGCAATAAAGTACCATACAGTCATGAGCTGAATTCTGCCTCCAGCGGGATTCAAACCGGGGACCTCGTGATCAGGTCCAGAGCACTAGCTGCTCGGCCACATAGATGCTTTTAATTTAACAATGGTAAGGGGTTAAAGAAAATTGATACATATGGTAGCTTTTCTTAAAAGCGAGACAACTTTTGTGACTTTCTGTACCCATGCACATCAAGCTCCTTCTAAAAACGGATCTACTCTAAAAGGAAAGAATTTCTCCCTTGTGGAGCAAACAAATTCTTTCCTTTTTGAGTACTGGCAGACCCTTTTCAGAAAAGAGGCAAGAACAATTTTAATGTAGTAGCATTCCCTGATTGTTTACCCACTCCCCATGAGGTGCCTAAACATTTAAGTTAACTACAGTAACCATGACCATGCTGACAAATTTCTTTTTTTTTTTCCCCCTGAAACCTGAAAATGAGCCATGATTTGAGAAAAACGTGTCTTCTGTGCATAAACAAACAGTAGCTATCCAATCAGCCAGTAAAGTAAGGGTCTATCCTATACTTCAATATATTCTAAGCTATCTATTGACTCTGTAAGCAAACAATGAAGGCCATAGCTCCAGATAAGGAACTTTTTTTCAAACAAGAATTGTTGCTGGTTTTCTTATTTCTCCACAAAACATATGTTGTGATACTCATTAGAAGCGCCTCACCGAGGCACTTCTAATGAGTACCCACAACATATGTTTTCATGGAGAAACAAGAAAAATATCTTCCTGATACTCCCTTTTATCAGGAGCTGTGGAAGGCCCTAATCAGACTGGGTGGCTGTGCATGCTGATCTAGAAGTGGGTAGAATGAGCAAAAAAAATCAACTGAAAATATCATCTGATGAAATTTTTACCCAGCCTGCAAAACGTTAAGTGTTACTGAAGTAAGTTCTTGCCATACTTTTACTCCTGAATTTGAAAAGTTACCTCTGACTCTGAGCTGTCCTTCTGGTCCTTTGCTGGTTCTTGGCCTAACACTCTCGGTATAGTAAACGGTCTGAAAGGATACCAGGCATTATAGTCAATAAAGTTCTATACTGAAAGACTCCCAAAATGATGATGATGCTTTGGTGTTTAACAACCCTTTTTACATTATTTAAGTCATATCAAGATGATGAAAGGATGATAATGAAAGGCTCTGTGCAATGAAGTGCCATATCATTATGAGCTGAATTCCGCCTTCAGCTGGATTCAAACCCGTGACTTCATGATCCAAAGTCAAAAGTGCTAACCATTTGGCCGACCGGATGTGTCAGACTCCCAAGATGATTTCTTGACAAAAAATGTTGTTTCAAAGAAATATTCATTGTAGGTACCCACTGGAAATGCATCACTGAGGCAATTCAAGCAAGTATAAAATACAAAATATCTTTTCATGAAAAAACAATATGCTTTTCTGTTTGGATATTATTTAATCTAGAACAATAATAACTTGTTTCAAAGTTGGCTGATAGAAGTCTAAAGGCTGTTAACTGTAGGGTGAACAACTGTCGGAAGAAATAAACCTGTACAGTGAAAAATATCTGACACAAAATTCTGGTCAACAGTAATAGTAAAATCAACACATTATCCTTTCACTGGGCTTTTTGGCAGCTTCCAGTCTATGGTTTGAGTAACAATTTAAGAGGGCCAATGTGGACACTAAAGTGGGGCATATCAATAAAATTATGCCAATTATGGCATACTGAGCAAATTTAAATGCACAGTCCATGCATTTACCCATTTTAGTCTGGCGATCCCCAAAAGGATAATTGGAAAAACAGTGCAGACACAGATCAGATAGCTCAGAATGCATGTCTCTACTGTTCGCAAATAGCTTAGCCATTTTTCTCTAGGTATATCTAAATTACATAGCCTGATATACCTAAAATTGAAGTTTGACTCATCCAATACATAGTGTGGGGGAGCTTATTCAGTCTAAATGGATTAACCAAGCAGATACTATAGAGAGAAAAAGTATTCACCTAATAAAAATCTATCAAAGCAGATTGGTAATCAGGTAATACATGAAACAATAAAATGTACACAAGTCCACACCAAAACTAGGTATGGGAAAGCCTGCATGAGGGATTAGATGACCCAACAAACCTGAACAGACTGATCAAGCAGGAATCATTTTCTGGTGCGATTTTGCAATATTCTCACATTTTTTTTGCAAGAAATCGCATCAAAATTCCAGGAGTGAGAAAAAAAAATCGTACGGTAGATTTTTCTCATTTTGCGCCACTGAGTTCCTATTTCGCACATGTGGTCCATTTCGAGACAGACTTTTGGACTGTTCTGTTTGATCAGTTTCTGAACTATTGTGGCGCCAAATTTCATTACACATACAACCCCAGGTAACCAGTCATTGATCTGTATCACTGATAAGCTTTTGCCTTTATCGTAAAAACTCTTTGTCAGTCTCTGGTTTCTGCAAGCGTTTTTTGATAGCTACCTTGATTCAGCAAAAACATGTCCTCCGACTCGTAGAAAAGAAAATTGTCCACCCCAAAGCCATCCAATCAGGATGGCAACATGTTAAAGTATCTTGTTTGAGCTCAACCCAGCCTGACTGAAGCAGCCACGCTCTCCTCCCCTGATTCGGATGACGATCAAACACAAGACCAAGCTGAGCCTGATGAAAATAACAATCCCACTCCCAAGTCCTTCTTCAACTGTTTGCATTATATTAACCTGATTTAGAATACATTACAAAATAAGCAATAATAATACTTATACATACAATTTAAAATCTGGTCTTTACAAAAAAAATCTCTCATTTTGTCCAAGCGAGAGAAAAAAAATCTTGAATTTGAAAATCTCTCACTGAATTTGTCCAATTGGGATTTTTTTCTCTCACAAAACTCTGGGGCCAGAATAATCCCTGATCAAGCTTTACCCCATTTACAAAGCACTAGAGTTCCAAATAACAGATGCTATTTTGCACTTGCACATATCCTGTACGTACGTGGCAAGGCAATTCCAGGGAGTACCCAAAAAATATGTATTAACCTATTTAAACCTTACGTCCCATAAAGTGGACATGGGTAAACAGTGCAGAGCCAGATCAGATGCCACAGATCTCGCCATCTGATCAAGGTTTGCACTGTTTGCATTAAATACAGGAATTTTTATAAAACATAGTAATAATAAAAACTTACCAGACATACTTTATATTGGAAATGGACCAGTCCGAAGAGTGAAGGCAAAAGAATCCATTCAGCATAAATGGATTAATAGTACAAAAATACCAAAAATGCTATGTAGGGGTCTAATTTAGAGGAGGATTTTCAGAATATTGCGGTTTTTAAGCAGGGCGCAGTTGTTGAAAACTAATGATGTCGTTAGCTAACATACAATAAATACTGCATATATGCTGATATGTTTGCTGAAAAAATGTGAGTAGCTTTTGCATTTGCAAAAGCTACTCACATTTTTTTCAGCAAAAATACCTGTGAATTAGATATTGTACTTACTAGAACCGTTAACATTTTGATCACTCACAAGCTCGTTAAGCTAACGATGCTTTGAACAACTGGGCCCAGCTCTATAATTTGTTTGTAACTTGTAGCAACCTGTGGAGACAATTCACATGAAATGTCAAGCCTTATTGCCAGAGAGAGAAAGTCTTACCTGCGACTGGTCAGTTCATCAGCAGAATCTGCATCATCTGCTCCTACTACATTGGTATCATAAGTATCATCATACTCATCCTCATACATATCTCTGGTGTACGTCTGCTCCACTTCCTCAATATCTACCACTACACCATAGTCCTTGCTGATATTTTCTTTGATGTCTTTAATGGCTAACTTGTCTCCAAGGATAATATCATCTGTCTTCCCACTAGAAATATCACATGAACAATTATAAAAGATACTTAGACACAAAGCTTTACAATGCTAGAGTTTTCACTTAGCAGTATTGAGACTTAGCCGTTGGAAAACACACCACAGACCATCCAACATGTAGTATAGCTTTGAATTAAAAACTACATTTAATTGTTGTTTTTTTTACTTCTCTAGAAACTTAAGTTGTGCATACTCATTAGAAGCAGCTCCTTGGTGAAGCACTTCTAAGGAGTACCCATAAACTTTTTTTTTTTTAAGAAAAAAAAGTAAAATATCCATACTTTCACAGATGATGTGGGCTACATTCTTGCTTTTTTTCTGCAGATGTCGTTCTGTTCATACAAGAAAGCCATGTTGAGGTCTTCTTGATTTTTCAGTGTGTATTGCCTATCCTGACAGATTAATTCATCGAAAATACAGACCCAGGTGCTATGATTATATGCAGACAGGTTCACTTGTTAGTTATTTGACACTTCCCATATTTTTTTTTTTATTATTTCTAAGTTTTCGGATGCTGAATTTTCATCAACGTAATCACAAATGTATCATTATATTTTCTTAGAAAGATGACATGCTGTGACAAGCAAAATAGTAACTTACAGCTTATGCGAGATATCAGTCTGTTGTGCATTTTGCGCATTAAAATAGTTATTTCTGTTGCCCAAAAGCAATTTCTAAGTTCCACAGAATGTGTCCAGTAAACCTTGTGTAGATTCTCATGGGACTGCTCAGATGAAAAAAAGGGAGATGGTATACAATTCTGGGATGTTCATGTTTCCAGTACAAAGTTAACAAGTTACTTTTTGCTTGTTTTCACATGCAGAAAACGAGAGCTCACAACACAGACATCAAGTGAGTTCATGGTGGAAAACCACCTTGTGAGAAGAACAAACTTATTACCATGTAAAATTGCAGAGCATTTTCTTGTCAGAAATACAATTAAAACACACAAATATATTAAAAGTAGATCCAAACTCCACCAATTATTTTTCTGCAAATTTTAGCAGAAGATCAAAATTTTCTCAAGTAAACAAGACCCAGACTATTTTTCGCAGCATATATCGATCGCAACAGGGTACAAAGTAAACACTGAAATGATGTTTTGTGGGAAGCTTGACACAGAAGTCCATGATCAGAATGTGATGTATATATTTGCGGTAATGTGTAAGAGAGCATTAATTGGTTTTGACTGATAAATGTTTTACTTCACTATCAAAAGCCCTCAATGTCAATAACACTCAAGATAACTACAGACAGCAACAAACTTTTTGGGAGCTGTGGGGTAAAAGTAGTGGAGGAGGGGTGCCATTGCAAGGACTGGTTCAGAATCTCTTGAAAAATGCCCCTCGAATCATTTGCCAAAGAAATTACAAAACATAAATATCAGCTCTACATGCTAAAAATAATGAAATGGTTCAAGTATTGTTACCATTGAAATAAAAAGCTAAAAAAAAAAATTAAAAAAAAAAAATAGAATGCTAAAATCTTTTAATGAATTTAAAGTTTAGCAGCATTCACCACACAAGTTAAGTAGCTGGGATTGTCACATCTCCCTGATCATGGAACATGTCTCCCTAATTTTCTGGGCGAGCTTCATGCCTGCTTTTTGTTGACAAAAAGCCCTTCAACTCCAGCTATGACCATGTAAGCAAAACTTTACCAACATGATCTTAGATAACGTCTTTGAGATCCTCGGCCCACACAAATTATAAGTAAGTTAAGTGTAAAACCTAGCCAGACTATCTGGATATTAACAAGAATTAGTATTACACTGCAATCCTGTTATATTAGAGCTTTGATGAATAAAGATAGCTTCAAACAAATATTAACAATGCAGATCCATGTTTAGCCTCAACATACACACAATCTGACTATGGTGTATGATATCCGGTAAAAAAAAAATGAAACAATAATACTCTGACATTATCATGTCGCAGGCAGATAACGCTGTCAAAAATTGACAAAATTTGCCCATCAGCAATCCCAAAGCAGATCTCCACAATATCAATGCATATATTTGGTGAAAATCCATTGAAATTTACTCAAGTCACAAACAAGAAACAAAAATACTGATGTGTCACGGGCAGATAATTGTCGAAAATTGACAAAATTTGCCTATTAGCAATACAAAACCAGACCTCTACAATATCAATGCATATACCAAGTTTGGTGAAAATAAATAGACATTTACTCAAGTTATCATCCGGAAATGAAAATACAGATGGACGGACAGATGGACAGCCAACTTGAAACCATAATATCCCACCACTATTGTGTGATGGGGTATAAAAAGTCTATAGAGACCAACTATTGTAAAATGTACATGCCCTGATTTGACTGCATGGATTTGCATAACAATCCATTATGGATCATTTTACTTCAGCAAGTTCTGTTCACTCTAATGGAAAAAGGTTGAGAAAATGGATGCTTTTTTCATTCTTAAGATAAAAGGTCTTGGCAAGAAATCATTTGCTTCAGATGTATTTAAGAAATGAAGGTATTTTTTTAACATTCATTGAAGTATGAACAACATCAGGTCACAAGCAAAGTAGGTTCATGTAAACAAACTTTGCTCCTGACACAATGTTGTTCATAGTTCAATGAACGTTAAATAAATTGCATTTATTACCTTTATTTATATTATTTTCCATCCATTATTTGACAAAAAAATCTGGTTTGAGAACTAAAAATGAAACAACAATTGCATGCAGTTTTCCTATTAACAGAAGAACAGTGTTGTTGACATCATAACATTGCCATGGTCAAATCATATTGTAGAGAACCATGGTTTATTTTGAAGTCACCAAATGAACATATGACAATGCGCGAGTCAACCTTTTCATTAAAGTATGAACAACATTACATCCCAATAGTTAACTATAGGCTTTTCCTACACTGAGAATGTAAATATTCTGTCCAGGTAAGAGGGGTTATCCAGAAAATGTTTTTTTCTGATTTCTCAACAAAAACATATGTTGTGGCACCCATCAGAAGCAACTCAGTGAAGTGCTTCTAAAGAGAATCACAACATATGTTGTTTTTTTTTTTGGTGGAGAAATTTAAACACTTTGTGCCATAGTTACTGATAAAAGGTTTAAAGCCCTATCAATATGCACTTACCTTTTCCCTTTTCTTATTTTATCTGTCTTAACATCATCTCGATGGAAAACATCAAACTCATCATAGTCAAAGATATTTCTACGTTCTGACACAAGTGTTGGTGGGGGTGAAATCCTCTTCTCTCTGTCAAATACAGAAGAAATTACCATATTTGCCAAAAATATTGGACACATTTCTCCTTACCATACTTGTCCTTACCATACCATACATTTTACAAAATGTTGTCTAAAAACTGTTGCATGAGTGATAAACAATGACCCTGCTCAGATACTGCATTCTGCAGTGTCTGAACTGGGTCTACACACTTAGCTCTGTCTGTCTACCTGAATACTTAGGCCATTACAATACTGATGATCTAGAAAATACTACAATGCTTTATTTCCTGGGGAAAGAAGAGGAAGGTAACAACTTACATTAGCTTTTCTAGATTACAATAGGAAACACTTGTTTTTTCTGCAATTTATTTTCAGATGTATGCAAATTCATATTCAAATCATAAATTCATAAATCCGTATGAGATGATAATATTTTTGATAATTTAAGTCATTTTTCTTTTTTCTGTCTTTAATAAGCATACAGCCTGTTTGAGTTGTGGTTAACGGTCACTGTCAACAATCTCTTAAGTTGTGTCTGTCTGGATGTGATGCCCTTTTATAGTGTCACCTCACAGACACACTGGCACAAAACTACAACAGTACATTATACCAACACCAGTGTGACCAATCATAGCTCTTCTACATAAAGCACAATGCCAAGTGAATGATTAAATGTCAATCCATGAGGATCATTTGTGTCAAATGGTATATGCCAAGAGCAGCTAGTATCAGTTTCAGGAAGCTTAAGGTATGGCTTGAGATCACAACCTCCTGATCCAGAGGCAGATGATCTTCCAACTGAGCCACTTAGATTGGTCATACCTTGGTGGAACCACTAAAATTAATTTGCAGAGGCAATTCACAACATAATACTTTGCTACAAAACATTACAAAATGTATTTTCTTTTTACTCTTTCTTCAGCTGAAAGTTCTACAGTACCCTGGGGCGGATCCAGAATAATTAAACAGTAGGTTCAAAATTTTTCAAGGTTTCAATTTGATCAAATAATCATTCTTACCCTAAGTATTAGGACAAACAGGCTTGAGCAAACATTATGTAGTTCCAGATCAGATGCAGAATGCAGCATCTGATCAGGGTCTACACTATGTGCCACTCAACCAGCAATTTGTCAACACATTCACAGATAATAAAATGGACTATAAAGAGTAAGGTGTATGAATATTTTAAGGTATTTAAAGACAGTATCCAAAATTTATAAAATTTATCTGAAATTTCCCCATTCGAAAATGAAATTTTGAGTCAAAAGGTGAGTTTGAAGTAACACCACAAACCCCCTCTGGATCTGCACATGAGTACCAATCCATGAATTGTCTGCTATCAATATTCATAAATCATATTTACCCTTAGAACACAGACACCCTCTCCTCACCAAACCTGTCCTAAACTTTGAACATCAATTATACAACCTGTTGATGTGTCTAAAAATGCTGTATAAATGGCAAACAGTGTAGACCCTGATCTGATCAGTTTCTACACAGGTTCCTTAAGTCTCTTGGTCTAAACACTTAGGGTAACTTACCTTTTCATGCATCTGTCTATATCAATTAAAGATGGTGGTAATTTCCCTTCCAGTACAGCATTTATCACCTTCTCTATTTCATAATTGAACTCTTCTAAACACAGCTGTGAGTAGAAAAATAATATCTTATCAATGCTTTCAGCAGAAAATGTTTTAAGAGTTTGACATTTTCCTATTAAAGGAGACTCTTCATGTGGAAGTTTGGTGTTTAACGTCCCTTTCAACATTATTAAGTTATATTGAGATGATAGAAGGGTGATAATGAAAGGCTATGTGCAATGAAGCCCCATACAGTTTTCAGTTGAATTCCACCTCCAGCATGATTTGAACCCGTGACCTCATGATACCAGGACCCAGTTGTTCAAAGCATCGTTAACTTAACAAGCTCGTTAGTGGTCAAAATGTTAACTGTTCTAGTTTGTTTGTGTTGAGGTTTTACGGGCCAGTCAACCCAATGGGGTCATGTCGAGCGCGGTCAGTTTACCTAATCAGACGTTTGCAGGGCAGGTTAGTCCTCTAAGCGGTTAACCAGTATTGTGCACATTCTTTCGCCAGAAACTGACAACTGCCCTTCTTGAATCAGCAGAAGGGAGAGAATGACCGTAGAAAATATTTCATTGTCAATCTCTATGAAAGAATGTTGCCGACCTCGGCGGGGGTTGAACCCGCGACCTCCTGGTCTCCAGTCGGACGGCGCATCCAACTGAGCCACTGAGGCCGGCTGACTGTTCTAGTAAGTACAATGTATAATTCACAGGTATATTTGCTGAAAAAATGTGAGTAGCTTTTGCAAATGCAAAAGCTACTCACATTTTTTCAGCAAAAATATTAGCATATATGCCATATTTACTGATCTAAGTTTTAACGATATGTTAACTAACGACATCCTTTGTTTTGAACAACTGGGCCCAGTTTGGTAGCAACAACCACTCTGCTACCTGTATACTTCTCTGTACTTGCTAGATTTCCTGCCATTCTCTCCAAAACAGATAACTTTTGCGACCTTGTGTTGCCTTCCTGCACACCAGTCCCCTTCTGAAAAGGAGTCTACTCTAAAAGGAAAGAATTTGCTCCTGCTCCAAAAGAGAGCAAATTCTTTCCTTTTAGAGCAGACCCAGTTAAGAAGGGAGGTAAAACTTATTTTGACAGTTGTCTCCCTAAAAGTACATCCGTACCCCTTAAATTTGTGAACTGGCTTTTAATCTCTTGATCAGATACAGATAAACACAAGTCTTCTGATTTTCTTCTGAATCCCACATGTATAAATTGTCTATGTTTGTCTTAGTCTGTATTGTAAGTTGGAATTTATACAAATAAATTGTTTAAACCAATCTCTCAATGAACAACTAAGGTCTATCTGCATATCAAGTTTGAAGATACTAGCTGTGCCATTGCAAAGAGAAGTGTGCCATAAACTTTCATGTGAAGGGCTCACAGAATGAGTTTTGAGTTGTTTGGGTTGGAGTTTTACAGCCCTGTCAACACTGTTAAGGTCAGGTTGACCCTGTAAGTTTACCTAACCACATTTCTCCTGGGCAGGTTTAGTCCTTTAAGTAGTTAACCAGTACTTGTGCACATTCTTTAGCCAGAAACTGACAACTGACATTCTTGAAAAAGCTGAAGGGGGAGAATGACCATAGGAAATATTTCCACAAAAGATTGTTGCCGAATCCGGTGGGGACTGAACTTATGATCTCCTGATCACCAGTCAGATGAGCGTATGAATAAGCCATCGAGGCCGGCACTTACAGAATGATGGGAATGGTGACTTAGTTAACAGCAAGCCAAATCCAACATACAGCCACTTTTTCAAAGCAGGGCTATTATAATTATCTAAAACAACGTTAGAGGTAGAACCTTTATATTAAACTAGACAAAGTGCCAAGTGGGGGCACGTATACCCTCAACCAGTGCTACCGCCTCTTTTTAAAAAATGCAAAGTATGTAGCTTTGACTCTGAAGATGACAGTTATATGCTATATTAATCCAACATTGAAAGAATTAAGTCACACATTATGTGGAGCCCATGTCCTTGACCTCAAAGGTAAGCATGGGTGCAGGGATCATGCATAATAAAACTATAGACCTATAACTATCACCATTACAAATACCAGTGAAATCAATCAGAGTCTTTATAATATAAGCAAAAACTTTGACATCTGTATGAAAAACCTATTTAAAGTCTGTGATCCTAACCTCAAAGCCATGCCCCAGCTTGGGGATGGTGCTAAGAAAAACTTTAGACCTATATACATGTATAACATCATGCTAAATATCAATGAAATCAATCAAAGGGTTTTGACAATAAAGGTATGTAAACTTTAATGCAAAAAGTTTGACTTTTATATGAAAATTCTATTTCTGTGACCTTCACCTCAAGGTCAGGCCCCAGGATGGGAATTTTTCTGAGTAAAACTTTAAGACTTTAAGGCTGTATCTACCATGATGCTAAATATAAATGAAATTCATAAAAAGATCTTGAAGATATAGCTATATAAACATTTTGACTTTTATGTGAAAATTCTAACCCCAAGGTCACTACCCGGTGGGGATCGTTCTGAGAAAAACTCTAAATCTATATCTACCGTCATGCCAAATATATATAAAACTCATTAAAGGGTCTTGATATCATAGCTATATAAGGTGCAAAAATTTTGACTTTTATATAAAAATTCTAAGTCTGTGACCTTGACCTCAAGCTCAGGCCCCAGGGTGGGGATGGCACTAAAACTTTAGACCTATATCTACCAGCATGTCAAATATAAAACTGAAATCCATCAATGGGTCTTTATAATGTAAGGTCTCATAAACTCTGACACAAAACCTTTGACCCTAGTTCAAAGAACATGACAGAAAGACGAACAAACAAACAAACGTAAGTACGAACAAACAAACGGAAAACCGAAAACTATATGCATCTCGACATATTTCGCGGGTATAATAGTTTCAGACTGTATACATTGGTCAGTATGTTCTGGATCTAAAAGCAAAATAAATGGAACCAGACAGAAGAACAAACACACATTATTCATTTTATGATCTGGCAATGTAATATGGTACGCACCATGTAAAAACATGTTTTCAGGTATATGCAGACAGCGAAGTCCAAGATCAGCCCATACAGTCTGATCAGTGCCTTCACCATCTGCTAACAAAATCATTGGATACTACACAATGTATGAATGGAAAGCATAGTACTTTGGGCATGTGCAAGATGATCTGTATCTGTGCACATTTTGTGCATGCTTGACAGCACTTTTTCGCTTGACATGGCCCATAAAAGCTTGACTTGCTTTATAACCCAATCTAGATATAAGAAGCACCTGCTTATGGGTAAAATCTTGTATATAATGGTCTAGGATATTTTTGACTACATCCAACCATGTTTTCTACAGACTGAGTAGAAAAAACTTTGGCGTCAAGCAGCTCATGTTTTCTGCAACATCATGTTTCTCTCCTCTAATCTTACACAACTAAGTTTTCATACTTACTTCTATAAATCCTTCTCCTAGATCAGGTAAGAGGTCCTTCACTGATGAGATAAGGGATTCAAATTCTACACCAGACACTCTCGGGGCACATGCTCCTTCCATACCCTGCAAATATATTAACACTTAGCACTCTGGGTAAAAATTTCAGCAGACAACATTTTGAAATATTATTCTTATTGCTCCCAGGAAACAAGATTTGATATTTCATGCTAATTGTCTCCATTGGAGACAATTTGCATGAAACGTTAAATCCAGTTTTCTGGGAAAAATAAGAAAAAAGATATATCAATTTGTCATCTGCTGAATTTGCCAAGAGAGTGGTAAAGGTCAAAGGCTACTGTAATTTCTTTTTATATATTTGTAGTAAGAGGATTTGGCAGTTTTAAACACTGATGACAGAAAAACCCATTTTACAAAGTTTGTTTTTGGCTATCAATGACAATTATACTCTTTCACACGTTTAGCAAAAACCTGTACTTTTTAATGCAGGCTGGAAGCTGTGTAAATTCATTATTGGAAATATGCTGGTGATACAGCATTGGGGAGAAGTCTAATTTCCGTTGGTGGAAAAATGTTGAGAAAGTTTTCTCTGTGGTTAAAAAATAATCCATTGCATATGGCTGACATTTTACTCAAGACATATGATAAAACAGCATTATAGTGATGTTTACAGAACTTAATGGATAAAGGAGCTGCTTATGAGCAGAAAAAGTGTTTTAATTTAAGTTTGTATCCAAGTTATATCAGCTTACAACAACTTATACCACGATGATATCTTGTTTTTCGACCACATATTCTGTTTCACATCTTATAGGGCTGAGCATGGGCAGCCATTGCCATTTTATTGAGAAAAAACAACAAAAAAACACCCAGTAGCCAGATATTGTACATACATACACACCACACACAGACACATATTCTGTTTTTGGTTTTTGACTGGCACCCCCATTTGCAACAGGGGACATGTCCCAATTCAAAGTTGGAAGAGGGCACATCAGACACTCAGAGGTGAAAGTGTTAAAGAAAGACTAAAGGACTCTTACTGTAACATAGGCAATCAGACTATTTTTTAGCAGGTTGTCCCAGCTTCCATGATTTGTCATCTGATGTTAGATTTTCATGTTTAAACAAGGACCAGATTTTCACTTCGAGATAAGCAGTTATTTGAGATAAGCGAAGTTGAGATAATGAGAATCGACTGTAGTTTGTATAGTGAAGGAATAAAAAATACCTCTGACAGTCCCTGCGATCCAGTCTTTTGTTCCTATAAGAACATACTGTAGTAACACTAAGTATTGGGATAGAATGGCCAGAGCAAACAGTGTAGTCCCTTATTAGATGCTGCGGAACTCTGCATCTGTGTCCTCCAAGCTGTTAACCAGTACTTGTGCACAATCTTTCCCCAGATATTGGCAACTGCCCTTCTTAATTCAACGGAAGGGAGAAAATGACTTTGGAAAATATTTCATGATCAATCTCCACCAAAGAATGTTGCCAGACCTTGCGAGGATCAAACTCCCAATCTCCTGATCACCAGTTGGACGCAAATCCTACTGAGCCACCCAGGCTGGCGGGCCTACACTGTCAGCCACTCATCCAGCAGTTTGTTGGCACATCAACAGATAGGAAAATGGATTTGTTCAAATATTAGAACCAGTAGGGTAAGGGAATAGGGTGTCCCAAGATTTAGGATTAATATGGTATGCACATAGGTATAGTCAGCCAGCATACATGGATCCAGCGGCTGGCCTAAGTCACTGCTGTTTTGGTATATGTTCTTTTTTCCTACATATTTTAAGCCTTTCATCTGAGATCCTGAAGTTGTCTCTTCCATCTTTAAATTTGGACAGATACATTGTTGAAAATAGGAGTTTCAGTATAAACTGAGAAACAAAAGGGCAAACAGAGTAGGTAGATCCTGATAAGCGAGCTTGTTCATGCAGTTACATCTGGATTTCCAATGTTTGCATAGGTATCTATGCTGGTCTGCAGGGTTGAAAGAGTTAAGGGGAATGGATATACTTTGAAGATTTTCTGCTGCGTTTTACAAGGGAAACAACTCTTCTGACTGCCTGTTCGCTTTTCTGCAAGAGTAGACTTCTTTTAAACAGAGGGGCAAAACAATTTTGATAGAATTGCTTCCCTGAAAGTGAATCAATTCCCCTTAACTTATGACTATTTACATAAGATTCTGGTTGTAGATCCTCTGTCTGGTTGACATCTGGAGCCCCTCCCACTGCCCCTGGCACAGCTCCTCCTCCATCAGCAGGTCCTGGGGAGCCATCAGGACTACGACGACCACCACGGTTCATGGCCCCTTTTGGAGCTTTTCTTTTGCCAAATGTAGCAAATGCCTGATTCACAGCCTCTTCAATGTATTGTATTCTAGTTTCATCACTGTCAGTTAGTTAAGGAATTTAAATGGAAGTTATAGAGATGTAGTAAAACAAAAATATCCTCACTACACACAAATGCACACACCCATTCCAGGGATGTGGAATTATCAAATTTTATTACTTGTCCACGGATAAGTAAATGGTCAAAATCCACTTGCCCAACCAAGATTTTCTTGCCCGAAAATCAACATTTTTTCTTATTTCTCGAAGAAATATGATGTGGGTACTCATTAGAAGTGCCTCACCGAGAAATAAGAAAAATATCTATCTTATAATCTGGATACTCTTTTGCCAGAGCTATGAATAGTAAATTGAAATTTCTTACTTGTCCTCAATGAAATGTGACAATTTGAACAAGTTGGACATGGTTTCCACAGCTCTGCCCATTCTTTATGTACTGAAAACAACTAGGAAGAATTCCCAAAATATTTCCAGCAGCACTTAATTTGGAGGACTATCTTCACAACAGAATGTATGCTGGAAAGTAAAAAGCAAGAAAGAAAGAAAAGTAGAAACACTGCCTATTCATCAACAAGGTGATATATATATTTATCATACATTTACAAGAAAATATGCTCATTTTGCATTGTGATATTAACATGGCTTTCAAGCACATATCACTCTTGTGGAGCACAAAAGGTGTGATAATGGGTCACGTGGGTGATACGGCTTTTCTGCCCGGCCAAAAAACCATATCACCACATTCAGCGGTCTTGCCTTTGACTCTGCATACGATATCAAATAGGCAAACTTTTCAGAAAGAAAAATGTATGATAAATAAATCATAATATAGCAATTTTCATATCATACGTCATATCAACCCTCGACCCATATCAGCCTGAAGGCCTTTGGCCCTCGGGCTGATATGGGTGTCTCGGGTTGATGTGAGGTATGATATGAATATTGCCATATAATAATCTATATATATATCACTGCCATTGTATCATTTGTTCAAACTGATACCAAACTCATGAAGTGTGCAAAATGAAGCGAAAAATCACTTTGTGCACCAAGCATGTCAATGTTAGTACTGCCTTTCACTAAAAATTTCAAACTCCATAAACATTCTAGTTATTGCAGATACTTGTACTAAATATGCCCATGCATGGCCATTACTATTCCATGACCATTACAATTCTGTGACCATTACATGTGATGTAAATCTACCTCAGCTCCAGATAAGGCAAATATTGATATTACCTTATTCCTACACAACATGTTTTCTTGGAGACATAAGGAAAATATTCTTTTCTTTTGGATATTATCATATCTGATGCTATGGACCTACTTGACCAATATATGACGGTAAAGGATACACTCCTGAGGAGGACTGGAGAAGAATTTCAATATCACCATGGAAACTGAACATACTCTCATAGTCAGCCAAAAATCTATAAAATATACACCACAACCTCTTTATAACACTATTGTTGGGGTCCATAGCATAAACCCTGTTTGTTAAACAACCTTGTTATATCCAAACAAAAATGTATAGATTATATTGAAAAATGACCATTTATTGTCATTTTTCAATATAATCTATACATTTTGGGATCCATCTCTGAACCGTGTTATATCCAAAACCATGTTATAACGAACCGTGTTATAAAGAGGTTGAAGTGTACTACACAAAATATGGTTACCAACCTTAAGTCAGGACATAGGTGACAAAGAAACTGTGTAGACCCAGAGCAGCATCACAGAATGCAACATCTGATCAAGGTCTACATTGTTAGCCATTCAACCAGCTATTTAGGGTATATACAGTTAAATGAATCTTTGCATCTGCATCCTGATCATGATTTATGACAATTGCTCATAAAACTTTCAAGAGCTGCATGTTCCATTAGCAAACAATAAGGACTCTGATCAGACAACATAATTGCAGAAACTTATCTAGGTCTATGTTAGCTGCATATTACATTAGGCTCATTTTCATTTAGTAGGGCTCAAATAATATAAGGGCTCAAATAATATACGTATACTATTTGTTCCTTGTTTCAAAATAATCATTCAAAGACAACAAACTGCAACTAAAATTCTTGCAACAAGATGGGATACAATGAAAATGGACTGACAAACTAATTCCTACATGGTCCATGCCAATCCTATTTTGTTAAAACATAAAAAATACTGACAATATATCTTCAAAACAAGTAGGTGTATTATCACAAAAATGTTTATAGTTTTAAATGCAGTCATGCAGGCATCCACAATTTCTAACCAGGGCCCAGTTGGTCAAAGCATTTTTAGCTTAACAAGCCCATTAGTGGTCAAAACGCTAACTGTTCTAGTAGGTACAATATCTAATTCACAGGTAAATGCAAAAGCTACTCACATTTTTTTTTCAGCAAAAATATTAGCATATATGCCATATTTAATGATCAAAGTTTTAACGATATTTTAACTAACAACATCGTTAGCTTTGAACAACTGGGCCCAGATCTTCTATTTAAGCTCCATGAAGTTCAAATCAAGGTGGTCCTCCAGATAATTTTTTTTTTTTCTTATTTCTCTAGGAAATGTATGTTGTGGGTACACATCAGGAGTGCCTCAGTAAGAAGTTTCTAATGAGTACCCACAACACAGGTTTTCATGTAGAAAGGAGAAAAATATCAATGCATTCTGGCTGAAAAAAGGCATCTTTTCTCCCACCTTTGCCTATATGAGATAGGCTTTTTGCCTATGTGAGAAACTTTTATCTCACATTACCATGGATTCTTACATTCTCCCACCACTGGTTCTAGGAACAATCCACTTAAAGGTGGAAGAAAAAGAATCCATCATGAGCCAGTCCATTCAGGATACGGAAATCTCACCCTCGGGGTAGGAATTTCAACCAGGGACTTGGCAAGCATCGTCCCTGGTTGATATTCCTACCCTTCGAGTGAGATTTCCCTATCCTGCATAGGCACTCATGATGGATTCTCATAATAACAAGCAATGGAGGTCCTAATATACAGATTGTTATGAATCTGTTTCGGCACACAGGGACATGGGCTATGAGCTATATCATGAGAAAAAGATGATCCCATTCAGTCTTTTTTTTTTTTTTTTTTTTTTTTTTTTGATTTGGGTTTTACAGCCCTTTCAAGAATATTTCACTTGAACAGAAGTTGTGCACATATATGTGCAGGTATGCATTTATGTATGAGCCACTACAAGGGATAATGAGATGGCAATCTCAGGCAGTGGGACTGGGTTTGGCCTTTGCCTTTGTGTAGTCTGAAGGGAACATTCAAAAAATGATATAATTTATCCAAAGGACCCGTGTAGGAGGCTCATACAAAACAGAGGCCTTAAGTCAGAAAACCTGGGTTTTCTCGAATAACTTCTAAGATTGTGTCTTTCATAACTTAAATATTTTTTTTAAAAAGTGTGAGTGACAGCGAGGAAGGTGCACTGCTTACAGAAAATAAATACTTTCACATTTGTATACATGTTGACTGACTCCAGGCTGTCAGGGCAATAGAGAGAATAATTGAGTAGTGCTCATTTCAAATGTGAAATAGGTAGAGTGAAAGAACTGAAGAAGCTTTCATGATTACCCGGATCATGAAAGATATTTGTAATGGGTATATAGAAAGTAAAAATTTTTGTTTCCAATAAAAAAAAAAAAAAAAAAAAATATTTCACTTGTATCAAGCTGATCGTTCATCAAAGTTGGGCAAAAACTGGAGAACCTGGGGAAAAACCACCTGACCATCTGTTGTTGTTGTGTTGTGTTGAGGTTTTACGGCCCAGTCAACCCAATGGGGTCATGTCGAGCGCGGTCAGTTTACCTAACCACACGTTTACTGGGCAGGCTTAGTCCTCCAAGCGGTTAACCAGTATTGTGCACATTCTTTCGCCAGAAACTGACAACTGCCCTTCTTGAATCAGCGGAAGGGAGAGAATGCAGAACTTGGCTTTCCCACATATGACCAGAGCGAGGCTCAAACCACAGCGGTGAGAAACCTAATGGCGATCCCATTCAGTCTGATCAATTCTGTCAATTGATACATTCTGCAGTACCCACATATTCTATACAAGGGCAGTGAAAGCCTTCATCAGACTATACTGATGTGCAAGCTGATCTGAGCCTTTGCCGTCTGCATATGTTGTAAGCCTGATCTTACCATGCCACTGCTCAAATGTAGAAGTCCCATGTCCCAGTTTGTTTAACTTACCTTCTTTCACTTAGAATTGAAGAGACAACACTAAGGTAGTCTTCTACATAATCAATACTAAGTCCCCTGAAATAATACATATAACTGGATTAACCCTTTGAAGACTTGAAACAAAAATTCTTGTTTTTCAATGTGGGAAAGGAGAATTCTCATTAAATGTTTGCTTTAACCCATTGTAGTCGGGAGACCCATAAAAGGGTAATTGGCAAACAGTGCAGATCCAGATCAGACGCCGCAGAACGCAGCGTTTGATCAGGGTCTGCACTGTTTGCAAATAGTTTAACCATTTTTCTCTAGGAATATGAAAATAGCCAGACGTACCTAAAATTGAAATTGGACTCTTCCAATATATAGTGTGGGAGAGTCTATTCAGTCTACATTGGGTTAAATAGCTTAATCTGGTAGAACTAATGCACAGCTGTTTTCCTTATCAGAATGTGTCAAGAATTTAAAGCTCCAGATAAGAGGAGTATCCAGAAAATTATTTTCTTACTTCCCCACAAAAACACATTTTTGAGTACTTATTAGAGATACCTCTGAAGAGATCTACTTGTTGGTTGAAATAAAACATGAAATGATAATACCCCACCACTATCCTCTGATGGGCAGATAACTGTCAAAAACTGAAGAAATTTTTCCATTGCAATCCCAAACTAGATCTCCACAATATCAATGCACATACCAAGTCTGGTGAAACTCCACTGATGTTTACTAAAATTATCATCCAGAAACGAAAATACGGATGGATGGATGGACATATTATAGAGGGACATGGACAGATAAACAGACAGATAAACAGACACAGATAAACATGGACAGATAAACAGACACACTGACATCCAATGTGAAACCATAATACCCTGTGTGGCGGGATATAAAAAGCATCTTATCTGGAAAGACAGACATCAGAGGCAAAAACAATATGTCTCCACCCTTGTCAGGAGGAGACATAAAAAATGCTACTATTACACAGACAAAAAGGAAGTAATCCTCATATGAATTATCAGTCACTCAGGAGCATGGATTATCATGTAAAAAAAACCTTTCTTTTGGAATGTGTGTTTTACTAGCAGCTTTTACATATCATTCAACACTGATGATTATTATCCTCAAGGTTTTTAAAAAAGCAATGGGACTATTGTGAACTCCTTCGTCCATCCATCTGCCCATCCATCTGTCCATCTGTCATACTATCTCCTCCTAAACCACTGGGCAGAATTTAACCAAACTTGCTACATGACTTCCACACTTGGTAAGGGTGTGTGAGAGCAACATTTTTCTGTCCATCTATCCACCCATCCATAGGACATCCATCCATCTGTCCATCTGTCATACTATCTCCTCCTAAGCCACTGGGTTCGCTCTCACACACCCTTATCATGAGGAAAAGTCATGTAGCAAGTTTGGTTAAATTCTGCCCAGTAGTTTAGGAGAAGATAGTGTGACCAACAGATGGACAGACTGATGAATGGAAAAATAATGTTGATCTTGCACACCCTTACCACATGAGGAAGTCATATAGCAAGTTTGGTTAAATTTCACCAGTGGTTCAGGAAGAGACAGCATGAGGGATGGACTAATGGGCGGATGTATTCACAAAATCCCAACTGCCTTTTCATTCAATTCCATGCACGTATCTGCTATTCTCAGTTAGGGTTTTTATCCTATCTGCATATCAAAATTGTTGTCAATTTACCTTTTCTAATCCCCCATGTGTGTTCAGATAAACAGGTAATGGGTGAAAATTATTACCTTTTTTCCAGTAAAGGTGTGATACAGCAGTAGGTTATAATGTTCTGACAGACAGACAGCAAACACTTCTTTGCTCTTGTGATCTGTTGTTTTAGAATAGTCTTCTCACTAGGAAGAATTTTAAAAACAATATGTAAGCTTTATTATGGTAAAACTGTCCATAATTAGATAAGTTTTTTTTTTTTTTTTCAGATATTTTTTTTTCCAACAAAAAAAAAAGAGTTGATAGTTTTCTTATCTCTTCATGAAAACATCTTGTGAGTATTCATTAGACGTCCTTCAGTGCCAAGCTTCTAATCAGTACATAGTCCTTGTAGTTAGTATGATTATGGCACTTCTCCCATCAAAGCTGACAGAATGTTAATCATACTGTTTTTGAAACAATGAGCACAATTATATGTATAGCACAACAGCCAATCTTGTGAGCTCACAATACTGACTGCAACTGCAATGGTCAACTATATTACATAGCACTAGTTAAGGTGCTTTTTTTTTCAATCCAAAAGTATTGATATTTTTCTTATTTCTCCACAAAAACATATCGTGTGGGTACTCATTAGAAGCACCTCGCTGAGGCACTTCTAATGAGTACCCACAACATATGTTTTGTGGAGAAATAAGAAAAATATTTACCAGATACCCTCCCTTATCTAGACCTATGTACAATATAGTAAAATAGATTTTTGGGTATTCAGAAAATTGGCTGTTATAGGGAAGGTGGCTGTTGCTGGGAGCTGACCATTCATGGAAATTCCATTTTATTAACACTGCAACATTGTATTGGAAAAGATGACATTTAAATCTGCCAATAATATAACAGGTACAGAAGTTGTACCAGTAATCTTTTGTCATCAGATCAATCATATCTGGGCCATTCCTCAGACTGACATATTTTTTCAGATTAGTCAAACAGAAATATTGATCATTTTCTGATAGACTTCTCCATTATAACATGTTTTGAAGGAAAAAATATTAAAAATGATAATATCTAAAACAGGATCATATAAACCAAGGCACCATTCTCCTTGCTGTGATCACTGTATTATAAACTAGAACAAATAAACAGGGAATCATATGTACCCCTGACCAGTGCCACTGTTGACCAATGTCGGTGCTCAAGCTTGTGTAAAACTCTTTATTTGAGTTCTTGTTTAATGACATGCCAACCCATGTGGGTCATTTAGTGTCATCTGCCATAAAAAGGGAGAAAAGGGAGAGAAAAACTAGAGAAGGAAGAGTGAAATAGAGCAGGATGAGGGAAAAAGTGAATGACAGTGCAGAAACAGAGTGAATGACCATGCAGAACCAGAAAGTGAATGACAGTGCAGAAACAGAAAGTGAATGACAGTGCAGAAACAGAAGAAAAACTAAAACTTCGCATACTGGGTAAAATTTCAGCAGATGACATTTTCAAATATCTTTCTTATTTTTCCCAGATAATAGGATTTGACACTTCATGCAAATATGCATGAACTGTCAGATTCTATTTTCTAGGAAGAAAAAAAAGAAACATGTCATCCAATTTATTATTTATCAATTTGCCCATAGCATGGTTAACACACCTATCTTTCCCCATCTGCTGCAAGTATAGCAAGCCCTTCCCATCACCCTACTAGGTCTGTGACCATAACCTCCAGTCAGCAGCAGTAGTAAGATGATGCCAACTGATCTGTATCATCCAGTACCCTTGCTCATCACATATCAATAACTAGGAGTAAAGCCAGTAGGAATTACAAGCAAAGAAGAAAATTTAATTAAAAACTTTTCCTTTTAGAGCAGACCCTCTTTCAAAAGTGGCAAAACAGTTGTGACTGAGCTGCCTCCCCTGGAACATTATCCATTCCCCTTAAGACACATCCTTTGTTTTTTTGATTGAAAAATAAGAAACCATTATCCATGTATTTGGTTTATCTGGAATAAAATTGGTATCCAACTTTTCTACCTACACCGCTCCAGATAAGGCTGGGTATCCACATAGTATCTTTCATATTTCTCTATGAAAACATGTGTTGTGGGTACTCATATGAAGTGCCCCAGTGAGGTGCTGTTAATGAGTACAACATATGTTTTTGTGGAGAAATAAGAAAATGATCAGCACTTTTGGCTGAAAAAGTGCCTTATCTGGAGCTATGTACCTACCTTTCATGAAGATCTTTTACTTTCAGAGCCGACATCACCTCTGGTATCACAGCATCATAGAATGAAGCAAGTCTGGAATGAATATTGGATATTTAAGTATTACAATTATGCTAAATATTGTAAAACTTTAATGACTCGAACACCGATGGCTCATTTAATGTGGCTGATCCAAACTAATTTTTGAGTCCCTATGAAGTTCTTCTGATAGCTTAAGAAAAGAAATATTTCGGGATATTTTACCAGAAACTTTCTTACCATGAAAACTGTATGTTGTGTGTACTCATTAGAATTGCCTCACTGAGGCAATTCTAATGAGTGCACTCAACATACCGTTATTTTATAGAAGAATGAAACAACATTCATAAATTATCCCTATTTGCCTCCTGACTTGGTGTTATGATTAATCCTCAGTGGCTCAAACTACCCATGTCTAGTACAAGTTTCTACTGTCCCTAATATGTTCAAGCTATTGAAGTTTGACTGTGTAACTCTTTACCTTACTGATCTTAAAATTACAACAAATCATTTTGACTATCTATGGATGCATATAAAAGTGCTGACTGAATGCCAAAGTGTAGATTTCAGAGTTCATAGCTCCAGAGAATAGGATATCCAGATTAATATTTGTCATATTTCTCCATTAATTCATAGTGTGGGTACTCATTAGAAGCTCTACTAAGTAACCAGAACATATGCTTTCATAGAGAAATATGAAAAGTATCAATATTTTTCATCTGGAGCTATGGGGTAATTAAGGAGTATTTGGTGATAATTCTGAGATAATTGTCTTATTTCTGCATAATAATATATGTTAAGTGTACCCACTAAAAGTGCCTTGGCTAGGTACTTCTCAATAAAAATTTATGTGGTGGCTACTCATTAGAAAAGCCTCTATGAATCACTTCTAATGAGTACCCACAATATGCTTTTTATGGAGAACTGGAAAAAACTTTCCCAGAATCATCATCAAAAACTCCTCTTAAAAATTCCTTTCGCTAGATCTTGTCATAATTAATATGTATACAAAATTTTATCAAAATATCCCATATGGTTGAAGATATCCAGTGATTTCCACATTTTCTCATTTTTGGCTTTGGCATTGCCTTGGTCAAAGAAAAGTGGCATTTAGCAAGCCCACTGGCTAGATCTTGTCAGTATCAATCTGTATGCGAAAAATTACCAAAGTAATACTAATGGTTCAAGAGTTATACCCATTTTTGCCAAGTGACCATGGACGGGCTGAAGGACAGACAGACTCACAGGCTGATTAAAGGGCACATTCAGAAAGTCAGCCATAGTCGTTCCGTTGATTTTTCAGTGGGTTGTGCAATAAAACAATATATTTACCTTGGTATAAACTCATTGTCATGAAATGACTGACAAGCAGCTGGATAAATATCTAGAAAACTTTTCAAGGTCAATCCAATGTCAGCTAAATATACCACAATGTCCTTGAACTCCCCTGCTGCCATGGTGACCAGACTGCTTTGTTTCTTGACCTGATTATCAAGCTTTTGGGGTGACATAGATCCTTGGTCTGAACTGATTCCACATTTGCTTGTAATATTGTCAAATACCTGCAAGGATAAAATATGAAAAAGTCCACCCATATGTTCAGAACTGAAACATTCAAAAGGAAAATAGCAGCCATTTTTTTGTTTGTTTGTTTTTGTTGAGGTTTTACGGCCCAGTTAATCCAACAGGTCATGTTGAGCACAGTCAGTTTACCTAACTACACTTTTACTGGGCAGGCTTAGTCCTCTAAGCGGTTAACCAGTATTGTGCATATTCTTTCGCCTGAAACTGACAACTGCCCTTCTTGAATCAGCGGAAGGGAGAGAAGGACCATAGAAAATATTTCATGATCAAATCTCCATGAAAGAATGTTGTAGGCACAGCGGGGGCCAAACCCACAACTTCTTGATCACCAGTCGGAGGTGCAGCCAACTGAGTCACTGAGGCTTGCCCATTTGTTGTTGTTGTTTTGTTTGTTTGTTGTTGCTGTTTTTTTTTTTGTTTTTTTTTTTTCTGTAAAATCTTATTCTTTTTGTTTGTGGGAGTTTCACTTCTGCAAATGTACTAGTCACAATAAGCAAAAAGTGACCTTCAAGCAAATGCGACTGAAAAATGCCTGGAAGTTGTCATTTGCTATAAAGATTTTATAAGGTCAAGACACTCAGCCTAAAAACTGGACAGTCTGGTAAGACTGAGATACAGTCTGGTCAGACTGAGATATAATGAACTCAGTTGCATATTTTGCAACTGTTTTGTGACTGAAAATGCTGGGAAGTTGTCATATGCTATTAGGATCTTATAAGTTCGAGACACTCAGCCTAAAAACTGGTCAGACTTGTCAGACTGAGATATAATGAATTTAGCGTGCATATTTAGCAGCTGTTCGGCCTCTTTACATTCGCATAACCCATATATAAATCAGCCTCAGAGTACACTTAAACTCTGGCTTAAACAATTTATAACTCTTTTCAAGCAAAAAGTGTTCAGCGTATGTTTTGAGGAGAAATGAGAGAAATATCTAGATACCCCTCTAATCTAGAGCTATACTTGAACATTTTATTCTCTTATAACTCATGCACATATCTCTTTTGAAAAATGAATCCAAAGACAACAACAAAAATTTTATATGTGCTGTAAATCACTTTATGACTGTTTGCCATTCAGCTACAAAGAGTGCATATTTAAAAGTATCGCGCTCATTATGCACATTACGCAAGTGCGTAGAGTAAATATTATAAATTGATTGTGTTGGGGTTTGACGACATGTCAACCCTTGTGGGTTATTTTGTGTCGTCTCCCCGAGAAAGGGAGAAAATAGAGAACAGAGATAGTTGAGGAGATGAGAGAGAGGGACAAGGAAGAAAGAGGAATGAAAGGGAAGAAACAGAAGAAATAAAAACATTCCCCTGTACCCTTACCTGCTACAAGGATAGCAAGCCTTGCCCAACTGTAAGCCAATCTCAGTTGGATGCCATAGTGATGTAAGATACACAACACCTTTGTCACACCCGAACACCCCATAAATATCAATAAAGAGAGAGCACCTAACATAAAATAGGTTTTCTTCCTTTATCATAGGGGCTGCTCTTAAAGGAAAGAATCTGCTCCCACTGGGAGCAAATTCTTTCCTTTAAGAGTAGCCCCATTTTCTAAGTGACACTGAGGATTTTTTTAAGATTTGACCAGAATGTGTGTAAAAATAATTCATTTCTGGCTATGCCACTGCTACTTGAGATGCTAATGTGTTTGGGTGTACAGTGAAACCTCTTTACAATACCCACCCTTGGGACGTTTGACACAGCTCTAGATAAACTGCTCTTTTCAATCAAAAAAGTTGGTATCTTTCTTATTTCTCCACAAATACACATCCCAGTGCATTCGGCTTAAATCTAGATTTCAGCAGAATGCTAGCTGGGAGTTAGAAATGTCTCAGTAAGGCACTTCCAATAAGCACCAACAACATGTTTTCATGGAGATATAACAATAATATCTATCATCTACTAGAGCTATGCAGACATAAGACTCACTGATGTAGTAAAATGGCTGCTATAGAGTTATTTATGGTAAAAAGCACTCTTAAATACCAGAAAAGTGACTGTTATAGGGTGGTGGCTGCTTTTGAGAGGTGTCCTTAAGTAGAGGTTCCCCTGTACATCTTTTTTTACATTCAAGTTTCAAACAGAGACATTTTTACATTAACTCAGTGGGAAATATTTTATCTCTAAAATAATATTCTACATACCTGTGACAGTGAGTTTATTGTCTGTACTAGATCATCATTGTATTTGGGCTGCTGAGTGAATATATTTTCTATCATCTTAGTCAGAAGGGGCCCATTGCCTTGGTGATAGAGGACACAAAGGTCAAACATTTTAGGAATGTCAAAGATGAAGTTTTCATATAAAATTTCTCCAAACACTCTTGGAGTTATGTGATATTCCTGAAAAAAGAAAAGGAAAAATGAATACATGTATTATATAAGATTTGAATGCATCAATCACAACTGCAGCAGACGGTATTCTAAAATAATTCACTTTTATTTTTTTAGAGAAAATAAGGTTTGGTATTTCATGTAAATTGTCTGCCTAGAAGCTCGCCCAGTGTCAATTTAGAGAAACTCCAAAAACTTGTACATGTGATAAAAACTTAATCTAATTGTATGCATGTTGTCAGAAACATGTTGTACAGAAGCTAAAAATTTCAACAAAACACGCCTTACATTTTTCTACATAATATTCAATAACAAATCTGTTGCACATAGGCACAATTCATCCTTTCCAATGCTTTGGCTGCTTAAGCAGTCAAAGCACTGGAAATGATAAGTTGTGTCTGTGTGAAATAAACTCCTTAAGGTTCTTCTACCTTTGATTCCTTGTATGTAGCCAGTCGTAGACAGGTCATAAAGACCAGCTGATGTATCGCATCATGTCTCTCTTTAGCTTCCTCTGGCAACCCGTTTATAACCTCGTACTCTCTGGGAGCATAGCGTAGGTAACTGTCCACCAGTTTGTGCAATGTTTCATCAAATACTGCCTGAAATATCAAAGCAAACATTGTAATAACCATAACTCGAGATCAGTGGAGTATCCATTAAATGTTTTTTCTTTTCTTACTTTTACATAAAGGCTTAAGGTAATTCCATTTACGGTAAATGTCCTAAAATTTCAAACACTCTAAAATTTCGAACACCTAATATTTTTGCCCAAAATAATTTCTGGAAAAGTCCTAAAATCTCGAACAGTAGCAGTTTTGCAAAAAGAGGATTTCTAAAATTTCGAACACAGCTTGCTTCAAGTAATTTTTTATCGGCACATTCTAATTTCGGTAACTTTTTTTTTTCCGTTACGGATCCGGAAATTAAAGAAGTGGTGTTGAAAGCCACCGCAAAACGTAAATGCACACAGCAGTGTCATAACGAATTTTATGAACATAAATGGCACCGGAACCATATTTTAATTTTATACAAACCCAGGAGATACTGACTGAAAACTCACAAGAAAAAAAAAAAAAAAAAAAAAAAAAGAGAGACTCCCATCACAATGTTAGCTATTTCCACTTGACAGTCACGTCCGCGTAATAAGGGTTAGATTATGCGCAGGCGATCTAGAACTGTTGTTACCTTGTGGCAGACATGATAAATATTTTTAATATATGTGAAAATACAGAAAATGCAGATTTTGATTGTGTTGGGGTTTAACGACACGTCAACCCTTGTGGGTCATTTTGTGTCCTCTCCCAGAGAAAGGGAGAAAAGCGACAGAAGAGATAGCAGAAGAGATGAAAGAGAGGGACAGGGAAGAAAGAGAAACAGGAATGAAAGTGAAGAAACAGAAGAAATAAAAACATCACCTCCCTACCCTTACCCGCTACAAGGATAGCAGGCCTTGCCCAACTGTAAGCCAATATCAGCTGGACGCCCCAGTGACATAAGATACATGACACCTTCGCACCACCCGACCACCCCAAACAGAAAATGCAGTCACATTCCCTTGTTCCGCATGTAGAAACTGCGCGCTCGTAATGGTAACGTCACGAGAAATCGTAGCGGAAACCGCTAAGAGGAAAAACGCAAACTTATGTTCGTTAAATCATAGAGCAGTTTTTCGTCAGAAATGCGTATGAAACTGGCAGGTATTAAAAATAGAATCTAAGCATTGACACAGATAGGCCTATGCAAACTGTAGACTTAGATCAAACGCCGCAGAGAAAGAGGGAATGAAACTAGTTAGAGGGAACAGGGAACATGGAAATTCGGAAAACACTTTTAGGACAATAAGCCGTGCGACCAGTGAAGACTCCAATCATCTTCCAATGCAAGGGCAGTCAGATTTTGCCATTTGTTGTAACAAACAGGCATGTAAACTCCAGTTCTTGGAGAGATTCCAAATCTTTGGTTAAATACATCACAGTTTCAGTGAAGGTTTTACATGTGTTCTGCGGCATCTGATCTGGGTCTACACTGTTTGCTCAGGCCTGTCTGTCCGGATACGTAGAGTAAGTACGGAAATTTGATCAAATCGAATCCCTTCAGAAATCATCCTGGATCCGCCCCTGATTCATAAATAAATGCTGGGTCCGACTCGTAAAATTCATCATCAAGGCATGTGCAATTAGCTCCCTTTAAACAGTAAAACCTAAAGAGTGCATGAGGACCTTACTCCGCATTTACCAGGATGTAAATAAATATAAGTACTGTAATTCTTTTACATTATGTATATATTGAGAACATCATAATTATTAAAATACCCAGAAACTGAACAGTCACAAAGCAACATTTCCTGAGAACATTTCTCTTGCCCCGCTTTAAGAAACCACATGCTCGTAGCGGTACGTCACATGAAATCGTGGCGGGAAATCTCTTCGGGAGAAAAACAAACTTATTTTATAGAGCTTTTTCTCAGTCAGAAATGCATACAAAACTGGCACGTATTAAAAAGTTAAAAAAAAACCCTAAATACTGGAACAGATAGGCCTATGCAAACAGCGTAGATCCAGATCAGATGCCGCAGAGCACAAGGGAATGGAACTAATTTAGGGGCTTTTCAAGAACGTCCTCCGAGTATATTCGTTTCTTAATTAAAGCCAGTATTGGTGTCTTCACAGGAATTCCTGTATTTTTCATGTGTATTCCGGTAGTATTCCGGTAGTATTCCGGTATTTTGGTAAGTCTGTGACCACTAAACCAGAATTCCAAAGTTGATCTGATCATTTCTGCAAAGCGTGACGCGCATGCGATAGTAAGAAAGCGCTACATGCGAAATTGTAAATTAGCATGTGCATCTGTGTATTCTGATCTGGGTCGTTCCTGCTCGTCCGTACACTGTGTCCTTCGATAATATCTGCTGCTAATATTTAAGTTTAGCGTGCCAAAGGTTTCATTAATTAATTAGGCACGGCGAAAACGTTTTCGTCGTGGGGATTAAGGTTAGCCTCCAGCAAAATATTTCCTGTCTGATCGCGTGATTGTCATGATATACTCAGTGCATCCTATTTGAACAGGTAATGGTCCCAACAGAGATGATAGGTCCCAACAAGCCAAAACGAATCTTATCATTTGTTACAAATGTGATCAGTCTGTGCACTTGCTGGAGACTGCAACTCATGTATTACAGTGTTTTATACCAATGACCTATTCAGCGAATTGAATGGACATCATCCTGCACTAGACTGCATCCCGCATTCTGATCTGACTTACACATATACACAAAGGGACATTTTCGCCTGAAAGGATTAATATTGATGACAGATAATTCTTGCAACAAGTTTCGTTACCGAATTCTAAACGACAATGCAGCTTTTTTTTTTTTTTTTTTTTTTTAACGAAAGAAATATTGCTAAAAACGATAATGGCAGTTCACAGGTTTGGCATACCTAGTTCAGTTTGGTGTAGAGCTAAAATCTTTGATCTTGATCAGGCTGCATTCAGATCTGGTTGTCCGCACTGTTCCTTTATGTATGAGGCCTTTCCAAGAGAAACGACCTTATGACATTTGAGACCAGCGTAGACAGGATCAACATGCGCATCCGCGCAGTCTATGTATCGGGACAGTCTGATCTGCCAACAAAATGCATTGTCAGCCTCAGATGTCAGCAAGCAGTGTGAATACTGCGCTTCTAAACGGCGGAAATTCTAATCAGTCTGCGCTTTTCACATTAAAGCTCGGTACACTTCACCTTTGAGGAAAGGGACTTTTGTGTTTCTGTAGTGGCTCAAACAAGAACAAACGTGCGGTAACCTTTTGAAGTATTTTTTGGTCAGCTTGTGTATCTCAGTGTGGTAAAGTGAAGAGGGTTGTTACGTAAGAAGACAGTGGACTAAGCCAGCCTAGTTTAAGAAAGTGGCACATTCCCGGAGTGCCGAACAAACGTATCTGGCGATTAATTAGTGTACCGGATAATTAATTGTTTTGTTATGAGAGACATCATTCGACATGGAATTAATCGGATGGAATTCAAAACAAACATCAGTTTGGTATTTATTTGTTCATACAATTTCACATTCAGTTTACCAATCACACACAGCAAATAAGAAACCACTTTCGTCGTGTAGGTCCTTTTTTGTCGTTTCGGGTGTCCGAAAGCCAGGTCAATTTTGGCTGTAAGTGAATCTGTCCGAAAATTTCGAACAGTAATTTTTTTAGTGAATCATAATTTCTAAAATTTCGAACAGCAAGAACTGAAATTATTAAATTTTGTTCTGAATTTTAGGACATTTACCGTAGCATAGATCCAGATAAGGCACTTTTTTCAACATAAAAAAAGTATGGATATTTTTCTTATTTCTGAATTCTCCACAAAAACTTATGTTTTGGGTACTCGTTATTAAGGACATGTCAAGTTGCTTTTAATGAACACCCACAATATGGAGAAAAATTCATGGAGAAATATGAAAAATATTTACCTGATGACCCCTCTTGTATAGTGAGTATCTAAATCATGTTTTTTATTTCATGGAGGAATAAGAAAAATATAATTTTTGGTTGAAAAAAAAGCATCTTACCTGTTTAGAGCTGTAGAGGTTTCAATAAAACCAAGGTGCTGTTTAAAAAAGGTTGTTAGTAGAAACAGGATGGCTGTTTAACAAAGGTTGCCAGTAAAAATCAGGGTTCCCAGGACACTAATCTACATATCAGAGTTACAGATTATTTACCTGACACCAGAACTTGTCATGTCTGAGCTGTAGTAACCAGTGCAGATCGTCTTCAATAAACTTCAGTCTCTCACACCACTCCTCATACTGTCCCTTATCTGTGAGATCTGCTGGTGGGGGCTGGTAACTCACAAACTGTACAGTCTCAACCCACCGTGGATGCTACAGGTGTAGTAAAAGAAAAAAAAACTGAAAATAAGTAGCAGTTTTCGAACATAAGCTGAGGCTTACTGTAATTCATTTACACCTAGTAGACTCTTCTACCACAACCCTTTGGATCGGCTATGTAATTGAGCTATTCCAAGGGAAAAATGGTTGAACTATTTGCAAACAGTGGAGACCCTGATCAGACACCATGTTCAGCGGCATCTGATCTGGGTCTGCACTGTTTGCCAAATACCCTTTTAGGGGTCTCCAAACTACAATGAGTTAACTGCATACCAATCCATTTCACTGAATGACTTCTTGAGCATTGACTTACCCGATTATACCTAATCAGTTTTTTTTTTTTTTTATTACTGATCAGTCAAGCTTTGAATACACCCTCAAAAGTGTGCAATGTACCAAATTAAAGGGCTCAGAATTTCATGGGAGAAAATATCTTATTCAGCCAAAACCGGTCAGAAATTGAAAATTTTTAGCAAAATCTTTAATTGAATTACGTTTTGCTATGAGACTTTTCCTTCAATTTAGCAAATTTCAATGAGATTTTTGGCAAAAAAAAAAAAAAAAAAAGAGCAAAGCTCTCAAAATCTCAGAGTAATCAATGAATGATAGGCACTTTCCTTTGGCAAAATAATATTTGAGCACTTAATAAGTGCTTGAGATAATAAGCCAAGCATTCAAGATATGTCCAGTTCTCAACTTCTCAACCAACCAAGTAGAATGCTTGAGATAATATGTCGAGTTCTTGAGATGCACGGTACTGAGTTGAAAGTTTGAGATAATATATATGACTACATTCTCTGTAAAGGCCTTGACAGCCCCAAACACATGAACAAAATTAAGTCAGTGAAAAACACAGTCCATGTGTCAGATGCCTGTGCTCAGAATATCAACAGGTCAGCCCTTACTAATGCAGGAACTGTTTCTTTCTTCTTAGTGGGTCCATTTTCCACAATAACGTGTTGTTTATCCAGTGGTACACTCATTCTTCTGCACCCTTTGCTACTTGTCTGACAGTTGCACAACACTTTTTACGACAAAATCAGAAGGCAACCAAATGGGGGAAATCAGGGATCTATTATTAGCTGTAAAATATTTTGACTGTCAAGTTTATTTACAGTATTTCAATATCTCATGTAACATATTTTTGTAACATTTCATATTGTTATATAAAATGTTTAAAAGTTTTAACAATTCACATTAAGTAAAAAAAACAAAAAAAAAAAAAAAAAAAAAAAACGATTTAATTAAAAGAAAATAATAATAATAATGGTATTAAGATAGAATCCCTAAAAAACATGGCAGCCTCCTTGAATAGTAAGGCAGAGTACTTGAAGAAGTATTTATCGGAAAATAGTGAAGAGAAGAAGAAAAAGAAAAGAAAGAAGCAACAACAGACTATTCCTGCTAGGTATGAGAATGAATTTATGTACCGTGCGTAACCGTCAATCTTGTCGATGTCGGTATTCTTAATTAAACCTGTTCATGGCGAGCTTTTTGGTCGGACAGCATTAGTTATCGGACAGATAAACAGTGAGTGAATGACTATGGAACTCTTCAGGCAAAAGTAACCCTAGAACAGTTAGGAGGTGATAACTTGGTTTTCTTCGCATAACTAGGAACCTGGTAACTGGATATATGTTATGTTTACAGTTTCCCGACCAACATAAAAATATCTGCAGACTGTAATTATTTTGCATGCAACAAAAAAAAAAAAATCTGTGACCTACCAGGGTTTTATATACGTTTGTTACATAAATTTGTCCGAACTGATTTTCACATATTTTGTCCGAACTGATTTTCATATATTTTCGGTCTTCATGGTTCATTTGTTCATTTATTTATTTCCATTATGGCTGCACCTTTACAAGCCAGAGCACCTTGGTTCAGTTTGTTTCTGGTACCTAGATTTACTGAAACAAAACCGAAATACCGAAACGGACTATTAAAAATATAGTGAATGCTGTTAGTTAGCAAATGCTGGGAAAGATGGATAACAAAGTAGTTTCCTAAATAAATATGATATATAAACATACAAACAGTTTTAAATCTGCACGCAGGAGGAAATTAATGACAAATGATTAAAACTCATTCATGTGACGCTTCCGAATTACCGGAACAGACCGTTAAAAATAAAGGGAAAATGCTGTTTGTCAATAATTTTGCGGTGATATTAATAACAAAATATATACAGTATAATAACCACACTAAAGAGGAAATTAATAGCAAATGAATAAGCCTCATTGATGGGACGGCTCCGAAATACCAGAACAGACTATTAAAAATATAGGGAAAATGCTGTTAGTCAATAATTTTGTGGCGATATGAATAACAAAATATTGTCTCAAATAAATACAATATATAAACATATATACACTTATAAAATCTGTACTAAGGAAGAAAATAATATCAAATGAGTATGCCTCATTTACTTTCTTCAGTCTTGCTGTTTGTATGGAATAAATAAATAAACAAACAAAAATAGTTTCTTTGCAAAAAGAAAAAAAAAATTAGAGCAGTTTAAGCACTAACTCCCTTGATTGCGATTTAATTGCAGTCAATCAACTGATTATCGAGAGGACGACGATTACAAATGTACATAGAGTAATTATTTCTGAATAATACCAGTGCTTGCATTAAGGGAAGTCTGGGAGTCAGAGACTCCCAAAAATTGCCCTGGGACTTCCAAAAATCAATGCCAGGAAGTGTAGGACTCCCAACTTTTAAAGATATTTAGTCATTTATAACAAAAATTCAGAATGAATCTCTGTGTTATTTAGCTTGAGATTGGCAATTTTACTCCATAAATGAGAGTTTAAGAATATTGAGGTTGAATTTCTGAAAGTGAGTGAAAAAATTTGATCACCAGGACTTCCAGATATTGGAGCTAGGAAGTCCTGGGACTTCCTGATTTTGACAGTTAGTGCAAGCACTGTAATACCACATTCCTCGGCTTAGATAAACTGTCTTGATCAGAACCTTAAAGGACCGCAAATAGATAGAAGAACCTTTTTGATTAGAAGATTAAAGGACTGCAGACAGACTGACGGACGGATGGCTAGACATAATAGTTACATGCTATTAAAACTCGATCTTATTGTCCTTGCGCTTGTTAATGTAATTCTCTGTTTCATTCTATCAAAATTAGTCCCAGTGTGTCTCTTTTATGCACATACGCATTTCAATTGCTAAGAATACCAAAACAAAACCAGAAACCAGTGCCATGAATGTAAATTGGACTTTTTCCCGACATTTTTAATAGTCCATTTCGGTTTCGTTTCGGTAGGTCTAGTTACCCGTTTGTTTCCAAGCATGCAGCCACATCTTGGCTGAAAATGACATTTAACACAGCGCCCCTTTATCATCGGCATTCAAAAATGGTCAAATGTGGGGTAAGACATGTAAGAGAAGTCAAAATATTTTAAGATTCCATTAAAAAAAATTACGATTCACCGGCCATAATTTGACTTCAAAAAAAAAAGGAGAGAAAAAAAGTGGCCGACCTACAGACCCTATAGCAAATTGGTGATAAAATCAGAAACAGAACATTTGTTTTTTAGGCATTAACAAAAGTAATTGCTTTTTAAATATCTGATCAAGTTTTCAAGTTTTGTCCATGGATAAATGATTAATCAACAACGATAAAAACCAAGGAATGTACCTCCGTTGAGGGAAAACAATGGTGGCTGGCTGTGTTCAGCCCGTTCATCCTTATATTTGACTGGTAATTATTTTTGGAGCATGAGTAAGCTCCATCAATCTGAACAGTAGCTAATTTGTGTGGTATTAAAAACATTTGTCCTTTATTGTTGTTGTGTGTCCTTTTCGTAATCCTGCTGCTGATGGCCTCATGTTACTTGTCTGTCTTTCTATACTGCAACACCCCCTCACCAGGATTACATGCATTTATTGCAACTTAAAGTCCAGATGCAAGTGCAGAAAAAGAAACCATTAAAAGATGATAGTCAGGATTTTCGGGGACACAGGATTTTGCATAAATAAGGGTTGGGACTCATACATGTACATTACCAAAGCTACGCTTGTTTTTGCCATGGGACCACTACTAAATACAATCTGATTACCTGGCTTTGAAGTCTACAAGTCTGCCACATGTTATTTGCATCATTAGTAGATCTTAAAAAAACATATATCTGGACATGGCTCGATGCTTGAAGCTGTCAGCGACATGGCCAACTATAGACAACGCATACATATATGTGTGCATTTAACTGTGTTTACATGAAACCTGAGGAAGTTTTCTGTTGTGGTCCCTTTTTTTTGTTTAAATCTCTATCTATCTCTTCATATGGCAACTGAGTATTATGTGCTGAGGTCCCCCCCCCCCCAACATGCAATAAAAGAAAAGCAATAAAACAAAGCAGAATAAGCAATAAAGCAAAGCAGGATAGTAGTATAAATAGTAAAAGTTTTGGTATATTATACAGTAGAAAACTAAAAAGTGAGAATAAAAACAGTGGTGGTACATTTATGGTTTCATACGGCACACCTGACTGACAGCTAGCTTGAAGGTGGCATTGGGAATTGGAAGGTTATTCCACTGAACAACTGCGAGTGGGTAAAATGAATATTGTAAATCTCATGATGTTTAGCGAGAAGCACTTCCATTTGGACTGGTGAATGTGTTTCTTCGCAACAGAAATGGTGTACCATTATGCCAGTAGGCTTCTGGTCTGTAGAAACTGCTGAAATATTTCTTTTTTCCTTTTTGCATTTTCATGCACTGAGCCACTTAAACATTATTTTCCTTTGAAGTATTTCTCAGGAAAACTACAATCTACGTAGCTTGCATATATTCCATTTTAAAAACATGACTGCTTCCTAAAAATGATTGATCAAAATTAATGACTCATGGGGCACTTATTAGGATTTCATAGGCATAAAACTTGTCATTTGGTGCGAAAAGAAAAAAAAAACTTGGAATCGGTCTTTTGTTTATCTTTCGTATGCATTACCATTCCTACCCTAGCAGCATCAATTCATGTTGAAACCGATAAAAAATGGCCATACCCATATCTAGGCAGTGCCTGAGTTCATATTAATCTGCCATGTGTTATTCACACATGTGGCAGTACCATTATTTACTTGCTAAACCAGAGGTAATTGTTTAAACTTCAGCGATCATTAACTGGTCAAGCGGCCGACACTTTATTACCGTTAAGTAAACAGCCATGAAGATGTTCACAGGCAATGTGTTTGCTTTCTTTCTGCAGACGTCGCTTTCTTCATACTGGAAAGCGGTGTTGACATCGCCTTTCTCCACCATGTCCTCCCTCCCCATGCTATATATTACCTCTACAGACCAATTAATTTACCAAAAATGCACACAGATCTTTCTTCCCTTTAGGCTACCAGGATTTTTGTTGTTGTTTTTTCATACAAAATACTAGATGGGAGATTTTGACAGGTATTTTCAACTTGGAAAATTTTGATGCCGAATCTACATCATTGACATAAGAAGCTGAATAAACAATGCACCGGATATAAAAAGAAAGTTAACAAATAAAATGCTGACAAATGGAGTACTTTAAATGGTCATCATATGCATAATTTTAAATCTGAAATCATTGTGGATGGGCTAGAAGTGCAGATACAATGTTATGGATTAATTTGATATTAAATTTGGTTTCATTGTCTCACTATAAGGGCATGTATCCACACGTTTCCTATATTGTCTCTTCATGGTCCACTGATTTTGCCTTGTATCTTGACAGGAATGTTGTCTTTGGAATTTGGATCCGTCTAATGCCAAAATTGACCTTATAGTGTATGTATATGTAGGTCAGCGTGGCTTGTATTTCACAGTTCAGTGATTTTGTCTTATATCTTGAAGACTATTTGCTGGTAATGTCTTACAAGATTGCTCGTATTCTATGTAGGTCACTATGACCTATATTTCATGGTTTAATGATTTTGCTATGTATTTTGAAGACTCTACGGTGGATGAACATCATACATGTACTTGGGATATTGGTTCCATGTTACACCAAAATTGACCTCATAATATATATTTTGCAGTTCTGTAATTTTGTCTTGTCTCTTGAAAACTATTTGATGGATGAATGCTATATTTGGGAAATAGTTCCATATAACAATCAAAGCACTGACAGCCCTGGTGGGTCAGTTGTCTCTGAGTGTTGGCTGAGAAAATGGTCCTGAACAGGGACTTTTGACTGTTTCTTTTAACCTTTAACTTCCCGTAATTTAAGCAAACAGTGCAAACCATGATCAGATGCCACATTCTGTGGCATCTGATCTGGGTCTGCACTGTTTGCCAATGTTCCAAATGTCCCAGTCCAGGTTTTACAGATAACCCTCTCTCAATAGCACTCCAGCGTCACAGCAACAAAAAATAGCGCTGTTATGAATAACCATTACCTGGATTTTGTCCATTGCCTGGTTTGATTACATTGATCAATGATAATCATGTGGACAACTACCTTAATGAAATTTTGACATTTGTGTACTATGGCTCGATTGTAAACAATCAACCCAAAAATGGCACAGTACACAGTATACCCAGCAGATAAGCTGCTCTGTCCTGCAACAGCTCATATATTGCAAATATTTTTTTCTTCATGCACATGTGTAATACGGGTACTCAGGGTTATGTGCTGTGTATTAGTTGTTTTTTACTGTTTTATTTTCTTTCAGATCTCGTATTGTTGATGATGATGTTGATTTTAAATCCCTCTTGCCAGGGAACTTAACAAATACTTTAGATGAAGATGTGGGTGACAATGATCCAATAGTTGCTGAAGTAATAGATGAAAGGCCAGAGCATGTTAAACAGCTTGAGAAATATAGATCTTCAGGACAGTGGCGGGTCATGGGCCAGTCTGAAAGTAAGGATTTTTGAACAGCATATTTTTTTGGTACCTTAACCATTACCACTGTCTGGGTGAATTCTGCAGATGAAAAATTGATGATATTTTTCTTATTTTTTCCAGAAAACAGGATTTGACATTTCATGCAGATTGTCTCCATTGGAGACAATTTGCATGAAATGTCAAAACCTGTTTTTGGGAAAAATAAGAAAAAATAATTTAAAATGTCATATCTCCCTTAGTGCTAAACGTTAAAATATTTGGACGTCCAGTTCTTCTTATCCTAAACTTTGAAGAAAAAAAAGCCTGTTCTCCGGATGATGTGTCTAGAAGTGCTGATGTGCTGGCAAATGGAGCAGTTTAACTTGGGAGTACACTGTTTTCTTGGAATTTTGTTGGAATATTTAGGATAAATATGGTACTGACCCATACTCTAGAGAATCAGTGAGATCCAATGTGGAAAAATAAAAAAATTCTTCTATGCGCCAGCCATCTGAAATCCTGGCCCCAATGAGGTCATGATTGGGGCCATGGAGTAGTGGGGAGGACGATTCTTTAATCTGCAAAGCTCAGGTACATGTACATGTATGTGCCCTGCACTGCAGACTTCATTCTAGCTCAGTCAGAAGCAAGTCGGACTACAGATCTAGGGGTTGCAAGTTCAAATCCCAGCTCTGCCACATAGTTTTATTGGAGTTTGATCATGAAATAATTTTTACAGTCATTTTCCCTCTGCTGCTGATTCAAGGAGGGCTGTTGTCAGTTACCAAAGAAAATTTGTGCACAAATTACTGGTTAACCACTTAGAAGAATAGGCCTGCCCAGGAACATGTGTGAGTAGGTTAACTACATATAACAAGCTCGACATGACCTTAACTTGTTGACTGAGTCGTAAAACTTCAAATCAAACAAGTAAAAGCAGACTTCATTCTAAGTTTTGTTTTCAATAAAACAAATGATATATTAACAACAATGAATATCAAAATTGTGAAATGACTTTTTTATAGAATTATTGTCTTGCTTCATTTTTTGTTATAAAGTTCTTTTTACCCTTGTCCTGCTGAACCCAGATATACCCTGTTTTGCAAACAGTGTAGATCCAGATCAGTTGGCTTCTGAAGAAGCCAACTGATCTGGATCTGCACTGTTTGCCATCTAGTATGCAAATTTATAGCAATAATCTGGATGAAGTAACCTGATTGGCTGAAAATTAGAAGTGGGCGTGGCATCTTAATTTATTCAGCAGGACAAGGGTTAAAAGAGAGAAAATGCACCAAAAGTCTCTTTTGTTTTGTAAAGAATCAACATGCATCTTTTATTCCTTCTGGCGATAGTTTTACTTATATTCAATGAAATCGCTTTTCTCTGCCCACATCTAGAATATTTCTGTAGCTACTATGTATGGGTGCATATGGAAATAAAATAATCTAAAATGAATTCTATGATAAAACACCACTATCATCCTGTATATTTTGGTGGGAAATTGATGCCCAGCACATCCACTGCATTCTGCTCTGACATTGCCGAAGTGAAATCAAGGCACTTAAAGCCATTAGATCCCCCGCTGTGACAGGCCCCATGAAGGCTGGATTTTAATTGACTCAGGCCCATGTACACATACATGCAGTCAGGACAGAGTCTTTGTTAGCAAAATTTATAGCTCTACATAAGAGGTGAATATAGATAAATAGTTTTTCTTTTATCTCCATAAAAATATGGGCATCCACTAAAAACAACTTGATGAGACACTTCTAATGAGTGGAAAGAGCATATGTGTTTGTGAAGAAGTCAGAATAATGTCAATCCTTTCTGCTTTGAAAAATGTCCTCTTTAGAGCTATGTACACCACAACCTCTTTTTAACACAATTGCTGGGATCCAAAGTGAAAACTGTGCTAGCTAAACAATCTAAATGGGACAAGTGGACAAATCGGGCATGATATTTACACAGCCCTGATTTTGCATCTTCTCCAAAACCACATGGTTGATTTTTCTCAAAATGAACTGGCTTTATGTTGGTCTAGTTGTATGAAAACATTTTTTTCTGACCTGCCATCCAAAACTGGGTTACATTGGTGATCAGTGTTACAATTTTGCCAGCCCATATCCTCTGAGAATACTGGGTGGATTTCCCCTTCCTTCCCCATGGGGGCTAGTTATAGCTAAGTTGGTATGGTAAATGTCCTAAACTTTCTAATACTTTAGTCCACTCTTTTTTTGCCTAAATTTGCTTTTATGCAGTTGTTTCTTAAAAATACTGGTGGAATGGCAAACTGTGTAGACCTTGATTAGAGTTAGACTGAGCAG
Organism: Anodontia alba; assembly: GCA_964016985.1. Lineage (NCBI taxonomy): Eukaryota > Metazoa > Mollusca > Bivalvia > Lucinida > Lucinidae > Anodontia > Anodontia alba. Next base: position 72,841,200 of record OZ024831.1, read on the forward strand.
TCCGATCTGGACCTGCACTGTTTGCATATGCCATTTCGTCTAAAACATCGGTGTACAAAATTTTAGGACAGTTACAATATGTTGCCTAAAGGAATGACAACTCTCATTCCATAACTCCTATGCATCTGGACATATTTTTCTATGATATTGTTGTGCACTCCATAATTCTGCTTTGGTGGAATTAAGTTTTTTTTGAGTTATTGTCCTTTGTCTGCTAGTTATACTAAATGCCCCAGACATTGGCTGGGTTGGGCATGAGAAGGTATTGGCCTTTAGCTACTTTTGTTGTTATTTCATGTACAAAAATATAAAATTGCGTTTTATCCATGTACAATGTATAATAAGTGGTATTGAATGTTATTTTTACTTAGTAATAAAAAATTTTCAACCAGTCATGTCTGAATGATGAGCAGTTTCAAAGAGCTTTATTAGAAAGACAGAAAAAGCAAGCTATAGGATGTTTTCAACCAGTCATGTCTGAATGATGAGCAGTTTCAAAGAGCTTTATTAGAAAGACAGAAAAAGCAAGCTATAGGATGTTTGATGTCAATAACATGTACATTCAACTTTTCAGATGCTGACATTTCTAAATCAGGCAGACACGATTCAGATTCAGATCAGTCACCACCAAGAAGTCAAAGACTTGATTCAGATTCAGATCAATCACCACCAAGAAAGCAGGGAAATAAGGCGGACATAGCTAAGTCATCCCCAAGAACTCGAGTAAATCATAGAAAGTCACCTTTGAAAAGACGTAGACATGATTCTGATTCTGACAGCTCCTCACCAAGGAAAAAAAGGAATCATTCTGACCAGTCACCACCCAGGCGGCAAAGACATGATTCTGATGAATCACCTGTGAGGAGAAAAAGACATGATTCTGATTCTGACCAATCACCTCTCAGGAGACAAAGACATGATTCAGATTCCGACCAGTCACCTGTAAGGAGGCAAAGACATATTTCTGATTCTGACCAGTCACCTGTCAGAAAACAAAGACATGATTCTGATTCTGACCAATCACCTGTCAGAAAACAAAGACATGACTCTGATTCTGATCAGTCACCTCCCAGGATACAAAAACATTCTGATCTGTCTCCACCTAGAAAAAGTAACAAAAGTCAAAATCTAAAAAGACAAAAAGATCGTGATTCAGTTTCGAAACTTTCCACTCACCATAAAAATAAGAAAGTAAATGATAATGACAGCTCTCCTCCTAGACAAAGGTGGCATGATTCTGATAGTGATCAGTCACCTCCAAGGAAGTCTAGTGGAAATAAAAGTATTTCTGCAGAGAGAACTAGTGATAGGGGGGATGGTAGCAATAAAGAACAAAAGACATTGGGTGGGAAGAAAGCTGGCCTCTCTTCTGCTAAGGAAATGAGACTAGAAGCTGAGGAATTGAAAAGAAAAGAAGAAGCAAAGTTTAGATCAGTAAGTTTATTTTATTATTATAGACTTAAGAAACATATATAATATTTTGCAGAAGTTTAATGCATTTGTAGAGAAATATTAAGAAACATATCATATTTTGCAGTTTAATGCATTTGCAGTGTACTGTTTGGACATGCCTGAGTTAAGCTAATAAAAAAAACATTTGCAAAAGATTTATTTTTTCAGTTATTATGATTCAATATACAAGATTATAATTTCTTTGATTTTAAAAGTAGTAATACTTTTTGGTCGAAAAATTATGGCTCTGTAATAAGTAAAAATGTGTTTTATTGGAAAACTGAAAACTTAATTAAAATTACCATCTTCTCTTATCTGGTAATATTCAGTTATTGTTGTATGATCGATTACGTGGTCTGGCACATCAGCAGCCAATCTAGACAGAATACTAAAATTGCAAAAACGCGCCACCCACATCATCTTGCATACTGATTTTAGCACTTTGTCAGCATCCATGTTTCAAGATCTAGGATGGCAACCTATAACCAAGTGGCTAGCCTACAATAAAGCGGTGATGACATAGAAAGCCATACATAATCAAACACCCGAGTACATAATAACAAACTTACTAAAGCCGATATCAGAAACCCATAGCCGCAGTTTGAGATCTACAGTTAACGGCACATTGGCGGTTCCCAGGTCACTGACATCTTTATACGACAAATCGTTCTCGATATCAGCTCCAAGACTATGGAACTTGCTTCCGTCATCAGTACGAAATCCTAACATCCTTAGATAGTTTTAAGAAGGGTCTTAAAGAAGTTCTTTAAATGAATAATTAGGGACACAAATGATTTCTTTTATCATGCTCATATTCTTGATTTTTATCAGTTTTATATATATAGCATACTTTTAAATGACATATCCAGGTTTTTATGCGCCCTAATATTTTATGGTTTTCGAACAGTGTATTAATGCACTCGACTTGGATGTAAAGATTTAGAGGATAGCAGTATTTCAGCTTCGAGTCCGGGAGACGGGGTATGCTGCCTGGACATTGGTTTTCAGCCACATGCAGCTTGTTTCTTGGACTTGAATGCTGAAATCAAATTGCATACCATACTATCATGCTGTGAAAATTGTCTTATTTTACATGTATATGTGTTTTATTGCACATTTGTGGTCATGTATATATGTTTTGTGTTTTACAGAGGTCACATGGTAGAATAGCCTGTGAGGTTAAATGTGTTCACCCTCTTTAAATATTGTAAATAAATAAATATGATTACTATGTTTTCCTTTGAAGTATTAGTTAACAGTTTGCATGCTGAGTAAAAATTTCAGCAGACAACATTTTGAAATATTTTTCATCTTTTTCTGGAAAATAGGATTTGACATTTCATGCAAGAGACAATTTATATGAAGTGTCAGATCCTATTTTCTTGGAAAAAGAGGAAAAATATCATCAGTCATTTGCTCAATTTGCCAATAGCATGGTAAGTGTTAAAATAAATCCAGTACAGCTTAGAACACGAGGTGCAGCTATAAAAAACAGTAATAGCCGGATGGGTGCACAATAACTTCCAGATATTGGAAGTACATGTACTTGTACCCTTGAAGATATCATACCACAAGTTTGTTAAAGTGCTCCTATGTTAAATCCCACCTTGCCTGGCAAGCTCAATGTAGTTCAGATTTAGCATACATAGCTCCAGGTAGGAGTGGCTATCAGATAAAAAAATATTCTTATTGTTAGCTCACCTGAGCACGCAGTGCTCATGGTGAGCTGTTGTGGTCAGTCAATGTCCGTCATGCGTCGTGCGGCGTCAACAATTGCTCTAAAAGCCTACTCCTCCTACACCCCTGGTCCAGTTGACTTGATACTTGGTAGGAAGCATCAGGGTGACTTGTAGATCAAAATTAGCTAAAATCGTTCCGATCGGAAGTCCAAGATGACCGCCATGGCCGCCATCTTGAAAATCTATTTTTCGCTTCTTCTCCAGAACCGAAAGGCCAATTCAGGGTGACTTGTAGATCAAAAGTAGCTAAAATGGTGCCGATAGGAAATCCAAGCTGGCTGCCATGGCCGCCATCTTGAAAATTTATTTTTCGCTTCTTCTCCTGAACCAAAAGGCCAATTGACTCCAAACTTGCTAGGAAGCATTAGGGTGACTTGTAGATCAAAAATAGCTAAAATCATGCCGATAGGAAATCCAAGATGGCCACCATGGCCGCCATCTTGAAAATCTATTTTTGGCTTCTTCTCCTGAACCAAAAGGCCAATTGACTCCAAACTTGCTAGGAAGCATCAGGGTGACTTGTAGATCAAAAGTAGCTAAAATCATGCTGATCGGAAATCCAAGATGGCCGCCATCTTGAAAATCTATTTTTCGCTTCTTCTCCTGAACAGAAAGGCCTGACTTGTAGATCAAAATTAGCTAAAATCGTGCCGATCGGAAATCCAAGATGGCCGCCATGGCAGCCATCTTGAAAATCTATTTTTTGCTTCTACTCCTAAACCCAAAAGCCAATTGACTCCAAACTTGGTAGGAAGCATTGGGGTGACTTATAGATCAAAAATAGCTAAAATAGAGCTAAAATAGTGCCAGTCGGAAATCCAAGATGGCTGCCATGGCAGCCATCTTGAAAATCTATTTTTCGCTTCTTCTCCTGAACTGAAAGGCCAATTGACTCCAAACTTGCTAGGAAGCATCAGGGTGACTTGTAGATCAAAAATAGCTAAAATCGTGCCGATCGGAAATCCAGGATGGGCGCCGTGGCAGCCATCTTGAAAATCTATTTTTCTCTTCTTCTCCTGAACCGAAAGGCCAGTTGACTCGAAACTTGGTAGGAAGCATTGGGGTGACTTGTAGATCAAAAATAGCTAAAATCATGCTGATCGTAAATCCAAGATGGCCACCATGGCGGCTATCTTGAAAATCTATATTTCGCTTCTTCTCCTAAACCCAAAAGTCAATTGACTCGAAACTTAGTAGGAAGCATTTGGGTGACTTGTAGATCAAAAATAGCTAAAATCATTCTGATCCGAAATCCCAGATGGCCACCGTGGCAGCGATCTTGAAAATCTATATTTAGCTTCTTCTCCTGCACCGAAAGGCCAATTGACTCCAAACTTGTTAGGAGACATTGGGGTGACTTGTAGATGAAAAATAGCTAAAATCGTGCCAGTCGGATATCCAAGATGGCCGCCATGGCAGCCATCTTGAAAATCTATTTTTGACTTCTTCTTTGGAACCGAAATGCCAGTTGACTCGAAACTTGGTAGGAAGCATTGGGGTGACTCGTAGATCAAAAAAAGCTAAAATCGTGCCGATCATAAATCCAAGCTGGCCGCCATTTAGAATTTGTTCAAATGAATACGCTCCATTGACTGGCATGCCATATATATTCTTCTTCAAAATTAAGAACTGCTTAAATGATGATCTTTTCATTAGTTGGGATGACATGATCGGAAAAATGTTGCATAACATCTGCATGTCTGCAGTAGCCATGTCACTCAGGTGAGCGACCCGTGGCCCGTGGGCCTCTTGTTCCATATGTTGTGGGTACTCATTAGAAGTACCTATAACATATATTTTGTGGAGAAATAAAAAAAAAATATCAGCACTTTTTGGTTTGAAAAAGCGCCTTACCTGGAGTTAACCCTTCTCTTGCTGAACACGACGTGCCCTGTCTTAGCAAACAGTGGAGATCCAGATCAGTTGGCTTCTGAAGAAGCCAACTGATCTGGCTCTGCACTGTTTGTCATTAAATATGTGAATTTCTATCAAAAACCCGGATCAAGTACATATAATCTGATTGGCTGGAAATTAGACGTGTGTGTGGCAGCTTAATTTATTCAGCATGACAAGAGTTAATGGCATATATTCTTAACTCTAATAGTAACAAAAAGGCTAAAGGTTAAGAAACTATTGAACATTCATGTACACTGTCAATTATCAGCAGGTGAAAGTAAATGTCATTCCTTTGATAGATATCAGATGACCGTCTTGGTAAAGATGCTGCTACTGTTTTCCGTGACAAGTCTGGTAAAAAGCGGGATATCGCTGAAGAGAGAAGAAAAGACAAAGAAGAAGCAAAGAAAAAAGAAAAAGAAGATGAGCAGTTTAAACAATGGGGTAAAGGGTAAGTTAGATTTAAAAAAAAGCAAGCAGAAGTCAAGGTTTCTTCACAATTCATTACACAGAAAATTAACTTATGATTCAGTAATGTACATTCATAGCTCTGGATAAGTAGCTTTTTTCATCAAAAAAGTACTAATATTTTTTTCATTTCTCCGCAAAAATGTTATTTGTGAGGTACTTATTAGAAGTGCCAAACCAAGCAAGATTTCATTGAGAAATCAGAAAATTATTATGCGAATATCAGGTACCTCCTCTTATCTCTAGCTAGGTGTACTGTATCATATTCAGACTCTACTCTACTTTTTCCTACTTTTTTTGTGCTCCTACTTTTTTTTTTTTCTGAAAATGCCCTACTATTCCTACTTTTTAGTCCAAAACTGTTTGAAGCAACCAAAAATTGTAATATTTTTTCCTCGCTCGCTTGAAGTTTGCAAAAATCAGATCAACTTAATCTGAGCAGCCATGATGCAAACGCTTATAAAATATTTTTATTCAATTGTAACTCCTTTTTTGGAACATTTATTTTGTATTTCCTTTCCATGGTAATGTGGTGTTATTGTTCAGAGAAAACTTTGTTTGCTTAGTATATCTTTTTCTTCTAAGTCTGAAGACACTCAGAATGTCCCTACTATCCCTATTTTTCATGACTGAAATTCTTACTTTAGCCCTTCTTTTTCAAAATTTTGAGCCCTACTTTATCCCTACTTTTTCAACACAGGACACTTGAAATAAACCATCTTGTCTGATCATAGCGTAGCTCCAGATAAGATACCTTTTTTCCAACCAAAAGGTTAGGATATTTTTCTTATTCTACATAAAACATATATTGTGGGTAATCTTTAGAATTGCCTTGCCGAGGGACTTCTAATTCGTACCCACAACATATTGGTATGTTTTCATGCAAAAATAAGAATTTTATATGATATCTGGAGTCTAATTTCTCTTATCATAGTCTTTGTTGGACATTTTGTGGATAGCAAGAATCTAAGGTTTTTCATCCATTGCCAATAAAAAAAAAAAAAGATAGCTTATGGCAAATTTTAAAGGGAATTGATACACTTTCAGGGGAGACAACTCTGACAAAATGTTTTTTGCCTTCCTTCTGAAAAAGGGTCTGCCCTAAAAGAAAAGAGTTTGTTCCTCCTTTTAGAGATAACCACTTTTCTAAAGGGACTTGATGTGCAGAAAAGCAAACAGGCAGTCAGAAAAGTTGTCTCCCTTGTCAGAAATGACTAGTGTATTTGGTCCCCTTAAACATGCAGAGTCAAGTCTGCAGAGTTATCAGAAAGGCACTTTTTCATCTGAAAATTGTAGATATTTTTCTTACTTAAGGAAAGTGTATGTTGTGGGTAATCATTAGAAGTGCCTTGGCGAGGCGCTTCTGATGAGAACCCACAACATATATTTTTATGAAGAAATAAGAAAACTAATTTCCTGATACCCTTTCTTATCTAGAGCTGTGTATCAATATATAAGCTCCTGGCTTGTTAATGCAAGACCGAGGGCTTGTAAAATGAATTGAAGATATTTATCCAAATAGTCTGACAATCAGACCTGAGTAAACAGTGTAAACCCAGATCAGACAATGCTGCATCTGATCAGGGTCTACATTATTTCCCACATCCAGCAGTTTTCAGATGCATCAGCTGACAATAAAATAGACTTGTTAAACTGTTAGGATAAGTAAGGTTGGGAATTAACCCATTGTAGTTGGGAGACCCATAAAAGGGTACTTGGCAAACAGTGCAGACCCAGATCAGACGCCGCAGAATGCGGCATCTGATCAGGGTCTCCACTGTTTGCAATTGGTTTAGCCTTTTTTTCTATAGGAATATCTAGATCTCATAGCCAGACATACCTAAAATTGAAATTGGACTCTTCCAATATATAGTGTGGGAGATTCTATTCAGTATACAATGGGTTAAGGTATCCAAATACTTACGGTAAACACAGTATATACCAACATGATAAAAAGTAGAATTAAGAAAGAGGGTCAGATGGTGTGAAGATTGTTTAAACCGTAAGTGTCAATAAATAGAGTTGTTCCAATGTTCAATTATAATCAGTCATCAATCACGTTTGCCTCTTGTGACTGATGATAGTAGACTAATTGGAAAATTCTATTTTTAGGAACATGTTATGACAGTGAAATACCAAGCTCTCAACTTTGTCATTTTAGATTTGTACATGTAGTGAATAAAGTTAAGCAATTTGATTAAAAAAAAATAACCTGGAATAAGCAAAACTCCAGATGAGGCACTTTTTAACTAAAAAGTACTGATACTTTTTCGTATTTCTCCATGAGGTACTTCTAATGAGTACCCACATGTTTGCATAGAGAAATAAGAGGTGCCTAGCCAAGGCAAAAAAAAAAACCTGTGATGTGGATGCTAATTAGAAGTGCCTTACCAAGGTACTTCTGGTTAGTACCCACAGCATATGTTTTCACGAAGAAATAAAACCTTTTTGTGGATACTCTGATGCTATGAGCATGGTAAAGAGTTCAAGTGAAGATTAATACATGGTAAAACTTGTGTGGATATTTATAGTAGTTCATTTCTGTTTAGGTTAAAACAGGTGCAGGATCAGGCTGATGTTTTACAAGACCATCTCTTGGAGATGTCTAAACCACTGGCCAGGTATAAAGATGATGAGGATCTGGACCAGATGATGAGGGAGATGGAGCGGGAAGAAGATCCCATGTTGGCCTTCATCAAGAAGAAAAAGAAGAAAAAATCAGGCACTTCAGTACAAGGTTTGTTACAGATTGTTTGCAACAGAGTGTTATGGTTATACTGTTTTGGCCCTGGTTATATATCCATCTATACATTCAAAGAAACTACACATTATTACTGCAGTAATGTGATCTGATGCTCCGTATCACTTCAAGTGGCTGTTCCAGGATCACATGAGATGCTTGCATTATATATGATACAGTGATCTGGGAACATCCACGAGATATGATACAAGTCAGATCATACTATGATGCTAACACTGTTTCAGTTATCTTAAACAAATATAATTACATGTATATTCCACGTCTTCTGTTTTCATTACAGTAAATTAAATCTACATGTACCAATACTAGGAGAAACTAAATGAGACAGAAGTTAACTCATTTAAGCCTGGCATCCCGTAAAAGGGACACTGGCAAACAGTGTAGACCCAGATCAGATGCCGCAGAAAGCAGCATGTGATCAGGATCTATACTGTTTGCATTAAATATAGAAATTTCTACAAAAGTTGGCAATAATGATAACTAACCACTGCAACCAGACATTCCTTCTGTATGAAATGGACCTGTCCAGAGGTGAGGTAGAAGTCCACTTGGCATAAATGGGTTAATCAGTGTTGAATAAGACAAAGTTAGATGATTGATGTGATAATTTGTAACTAGCCTAGAAATTCATACTTAGTAACACTTACCGTACATACCCTTAATTTTGACTTCATCTATCTAACAATTTAAGATGCGTCTAAAATGAAAGTTGTGAGTTAAGATGGCAAACCAGGTAGACCTTTCAGCAGTTTGATCTAGGTCTACACTGGTTGTTCAGACACATCTATTTAAATATTAAGGGTAAATAGAGTTGTTGGGTTTTTTTTTGTTGTTTTTTTTTTGTGCAGTAACAGCTTATGGAATCTCTTAATAGCAAAAAAGAATAATAATAATAATAAAAAAAATCAAACATTATCCTCTAAAAACTTACTGAGTTTTACTGCCTGAAGTCAGTTTTACTGCCTGTAGTTTCTGATATCTGGATAGTTTTATTTACTTCACACCCGTTTTATTTTTACGGATCACTCACAAACTTAACAGATCAATAATTCATTCCTTATAATTCCAACTTTATCATTAAAATGTTACAGGAATTACCAAAATGTCAGTCTTTGGAGACAGTGAAAGGAAAATATATTTGACTGATTCCAGCTCTGAACTTTACTGGTGTAAAACTTTTTTTTCTGCCAATCAAATTGCATGAAATATGGATAAAGATGAGTTGGAATTATAAAATTACTACTAACATTTCTCTATTTGAACCTTCTTTCACAGAAAAACCAAGGTATAAAGGTCCAGCCCCACCCCCTAACAGATTTGGTATTATGCCTGGATACAGATGGGATGGTGTTGATAGATCAAATGGTTTTGAGAAACAGATATTCGCTAAACAAGCAGAGCGCAAGGCAGTAGAGATTCAAAGATACAAGTGGAGTACAGAAGATATGTAGCTGTGATTTGTGGAGCACATTATCAGAATACAGGAAGCATCATGCCAGTGCAGTGTGTGAAATGCTGGTCAGCTTTTATAGAAATCATGGATTCAAATTCTACACAGGACAGACCTCCTCTGATGACTGTATAATGGCTTTAGATAAAAGGGCTAACTTTTTATGTCCCCGCCATTTTCAATGGGGGGGCATATAGTATCACGGCTGTCCGTACGTACGTCCGTCCGTCCCGTATGTAACACTGGTTTCCGTGCAATATCTTTTGAAACGATTGGTGTATTGGATTGAAATTTTATACACAGGTACATGTATATAATAATAAAATGTAGGCCAAGTTCGATTTAGGGTAAAATCCACCAATTATTTTGGGAGTTATGGCCCTTTTCAACTCTGAAAAATTTTCAACTTTGAAAGATGGTTTCCATGCGATATCTTTTGAAAGGATTGGTGTATTGGATTGAAATTTTGTACACAGGTATATAATCATAAAATGTAGGTCAAGTTCGATTTAGGGTAAAATCCACCAATTATTTTTGGAGTTATGGCCCTTTTTCACCTTTGAAAAATGGTTTCCGTTCCATAACATTTGAAAAGATTAGTGAATTGGATTCATATTTTATACACAAGCACATAATTATAAAATATAGGTCAAGTTTGATTTAGGGTAACATCCACCAATTATTTTTGGAGTTATGGCCCTTTATCAATATTGTAAAATAGTTGAAAAATGGTTTCCATTCGGTATCTTTTGAAAAGATTAGTGTATTGGATTCAAATTTTATACACAGGTATATAATCATAAAATGTAGGTCAAGTTCGATTTAGGGTAAAATCCACCAATTATTTTTGGAGTTATGGCCAACTTTGAAAAATGGTTTCCATTCCATAACATTTGAAAAGATTAGTGAATTGGATTCATATTTTATACACAAGCATATAATTATAAAATATAGGTCAAGTTTGATTTAGGGTAAAATCCACCCCTTATTTTGGAGTTACGGCCCTTTATCAATATTGAAAAATAGTTGAAAAATGGTTTCTGTTGGATATCTTTTGAAAAGATTAGTGTTTTGGATTCAAATTTTATACACAGGTATATAATCATAAAATGTATGTCAAGTTGGATTTAGGGTAAAATCCACCAATCATTTTGGGAGTTATGGCCCTTTTATAGCTTTGAAAAATGGTTTCCGTTCCATAACTTTTGAAAAGATTAGTGAATTGGATTCATATTTTATACACAAGCATATGATTATAAAATATAGGTCAAGTTTGATTTAGGGTAAAATCCACCAATTATATTTGGAGTTACAGCCCTTTTTCAACGTTGAAAAATAGTTTCAGTTTGATATCTTTTGAAAACATTAGTGTATTGAATTCAAATTTAAAACACAGGTATATAATCATTAAAATAGAGGTCAGATTCCAAGTAGGGTAAAATCAAACCATTATTATGGGAGTTATGGCCCTTTTTCACCTTCAAAAGATGTTTTCCTTCTGATATTTTTTTTTAAAAAAGATTGATTTGTCCCTTTTTTCAGCTTCATTTTTTGCAAAATACCTGCGTGTGGTTGAGGATGGCCCTGGGCGGGGGCATCTGTATCATACTGATACATTTCTAGTTTTTATTACTTCATGAAAACATGTTCTGGGTACTCATTAGAAGTGCAAAGCACCTCTAATGAGTGCCCATAACAAATGTTTTCATGGAGAAATATTAAGTACATTATGGTTAGGAAACACAATATCTGGAGCTATGTGTCTTGTTACCTTTCACAAGCCTGTTATAAATTATGTTGTCACAATTTCATTATCCCAAAAAGACTTAAAAGTTTATGGGATATTAAAGCATCGGTATGAAGTTTGCTGTGAGAAAACTGTATAAAGGAAGAAAGTCATTTTTCATGACATCGCCAGCATTAGGCATTGACGACATTACTTGAAAATGATAGAATGGCATCCAATAAGATCACACTGTTTGCTCAGGCATGTCTGTCCCAGTTTTGAGTAGATATGGTATGCTTTTGCTTGTCAAGTCATTTTTGGAACAAGATCATACTTTTCAAAACGTACATACAGAAATCCAGCTACCATGTTCTGCATACAAATGTACAGGTCTCCTTTAAAATGAATGTGTTCCTGGTGTTTTTAGCAAATGAATAATGAAAAAAAGAAAAGAAAAAAAGCTTGTTTGTGCTTTTATTGCCAAAACATATTTGCAGAGAAATAATGAAATTAGACTCCATATAAAATGAAATGCACAGAGAAGTAATGAAATCAGATTTCATGCAAAAAGGTATATCACATTACTGCAGATGCAGATTAAACAAGCAAATTCCATGGGAATTTATGTCCGCCGCCTTATTTTTATTTGAGGTGTTAAAAATGGTAAAGTTAACCAGAGGACCATTGGTCCTGTATCAATTACCTAAGTATTGAAGCAGGAAACCAGTGATAAAAAATAATTTCAAGATTCTGAAAAAAACACATGCATATCTTCAGACCATCCTTAAAGCACCTGTAAAGTTTCAAAGGATCGGCTTAAAACTGTGGTAGGAGTTACGGGGTCAAGGTACCTACTCCCTATACGCTTCTGTAGTATTAGAACTCAAAAAATGTCTAAGTTAAAAATGCAGAAAAAGTGGTAAACAAATATTTCAGGATTCTGAAAAAACCAACATGCATATCTTCAGGCCATCCTAAAAGCCCTTGTAAAGTTTCAAAAGGATCGGACAAAAACTGTGGGAGGAGTTAAGGGGACAAGGTACCTGCACCCTATACACTTCTGTAATATTAGAACTCAAAAAATGTCTAAGTTAAAAATGCGGAAAAAGTAATAAAAAAATATTTCAGGATTCTGAAAAATCCACCTGCATATTTTCAGGCCATCCTAAAAGCCCACGTAAAGTTTCAAAAGGATCGGTCAAAAACTGTGGGAGGAGTTAAGGGGACAAGGTACCTACTCCCTATAGCTACCTACTCCCTATAGACTTCTGTAATATTAGAACTCAAAAAATGACTAAGTTCAAAACGTGTAAAAAGTGATAAAAAATAATTTCAGGATTCTGAAAAAACCACATGCATATCTTCAGACCATCCTTAAAGCACCTGTAAAGTTTCAAAAGGATTGGCCAAAAACTGTTGGAGGAGTTAAGGGGACAAGGTACCTGCTCCCTTTATACTTCTGTAGTATTAGAACTCAAAAAATGTCTAAGTTAGAAATGCGGAAAAAGTGATAAAAATTATTTCAGGATTCTGAAAAAAGCACATGCATATCTTCAGGCCATCCTGAAAGCCCATGTAAAGTTTCAAAAGGATCGGCCAAAAACTGTGGGAGGAGTTAAGGGGACAAGGTACCTACTCCCTATACGCTTCCGTAATTTTAAAATTAAAAAAATGTCTATGTTCAAAATGTCTAAAAAGTAATAAAAAATTAATTTCAGGATTCTGAAAAAAACACATGCATATCTTCAGACCATCCTTAAAACACCTGTAAAGTTTCAAAAGAATCGGCCAAAAACTGTCGGAGGAGTTAAGGGGACATGGTACCTGCTCCCTATACACTTCTGTAGTATTAGAACTCAAAAAATGTCTAAGTTAAAAATGCGGAAAAAGTGATAAAAAATTATTTCAGGATTCTGAAAAAACCACATGCATATCTTCAGGCCATCCTGAAAGCCCATGTAAAGTTTCAAAAGGATCGGCCAAAAACTGTGGGAGGAGTTAAGGGGACAAGGTACCTACTCCCTATAGACTTCTGTAATATTAGAACTCAAAAAATGTCTATGTTCAAAATGTCTAAAAAGTAATAAAAAATTAATTTCAGGATTCTGAAAAAAACACATGCATATCTTCAGACCATCCTTAAAACACCTGTAAAGTTTCAAAAGAATCGGCCAAAAACTGTCGGAGGAGTTAAGGGGACATGGTACCTGCTCCCTATACACTTCTGTAGTATTAGAACTCAAAAAATGTCTAAGTTAAAAATGCGGAAAAAGTGATAAAAAATTATTTCAGGATTCTGAAAAAACCACATGCATATCTTCAGGCCATCCTTAAAGCCCATGTAAAGTTTCAAAAGGATCGGCCAAAAACTGTGGGAGGAGTTAAGGGGACAAGGTACCTACTCCCTATAGACTTCTGTAATATTAGAACTCAAAAAATGTCTAAGTTAAAAATGCGGAAAAAGTGAAAAAAATTATTTCAGGATTCTGAAAAAACCACATGCACATCTTCAGACCATCCTTAAAACACCTGTAAAGTTTCAAAAGGATCAGACAAAAACTGTGGGAGGAGTTAAGGGGACAAAGTACCTACTAAAAACTCGGAACCACGCACCACGCCCCACGGAAAACCAAAAACAGTGTCCCTCCACTTTTCTTCGAAAAGGCGGGGGACAATAAAGCATCAGATAGTTTGCAAGTTGCATTTTGGGTGAAACTTCCTTAACAGTATGGAATAAATAGCATTGGAGTCAGCTAGAGATAGAGCTAACAGGTAAAGAAAAGACAACCTTTTCCTTACAGCATAAAAAGTTTCTTTCATACACTACTAATAGTATCTTTCAAAAGAGTGCAATACAAAATATTAGGTGCAGTGTCTCAAACTTGGGTATGATTTCCCATTTGGTTTGTCCTTATGCAAATATCCATATGTAACACTCCTATTGTTATATATGACAGAAAGTTGGAAATTTATTCCTTTGCAGTCCATCTGTTAAATAATTTCTTCACAAAATGACAGCATTTTTAACTAATAGTCATTTTAGGACAACTGCACCTAGTCAATGATGGTTCATAGTGTGTACGTTGTGAAATTATCTCCTTTGAGCTTTTGTTGGATTTCAATACTGAACACATACATTAGACATATTGAAGATGTGCAAGTCTGATGCTGAAAATTCTTTTTTGGCAAAATGGCAGGGTTTTTAACTTTGCCATTTTATGATAACTGCACCTAGTTCTGTCCGCCCCTTCCTCCATCCGTGCGTCCGTTACGTTTTGGTAACTGAGTGGAAGGCATCTAATAAGCACTGCTTATTGATATTTCTTGTTCCAATTAGTCTCTGTGTCATCAACAGGACATCAGCCTATTCAGGCCACTTATTTGGAATGGGTACTTTCAAAGGAGGCAACTCTCAAATTAGTTTTGGCTCACCTCTGAAAAGTAGTCTACTCTTAAAGGACAGAAATTTGGTCCCCTCACTGAAGCGCTTCAAATCAGAACCCACATAATGTTTTTGTAGAGGAATATGAAAATTTATTATGTGGATACCCCATCTTATCTTTAGCTGTGTTCATGCTAGGTTAAAGGTGTGTTCATGCTAGGTTAAAGGCTCCATATTTCTCAAAAATAGACACTTTTTATCCAAGAAAGGTTTAGGCAACATTAATTCAGAGATACAATAAAAAATCATTTCATTTTTGATCCAGCTCAAGAATGAGAAACTAAATGAAATTTTACAGGCTGTCAGACCCCACATTTTATGATTGTATTAATAACATATATCAATTCTTAAAATTTTTTTTGAATAATATGGAGCCTTTAAGGAAACCAGTTCTGCTCTAAAATGTCTGTCTCTTCAAATGTGCTAAGTGTGGAGATGACAGCCAAGCCTGACTGAGTTACTCTGGTCAATTACCTTTAGTTATACAGGTCATAAGCCCAACCCATCTCATTTATAATGAAACGCTTTGCAAATAAATTTGTGAAAGTGTCTTACCATTTTGCATGGATAAAGTTAAAGTTTTTTTTTGTTTTTTTGAACGCAAAGTTTAGTTAATACTCTGCATATTGGATAAAAATTTCAGATGACATTTTAAAATATTTTCCAATTTTCCCAAGCAAAAGGTTTGACATTTCATACAAACTGTCTCCTTAGGAGAAAATTTGCATGAAATGTCAAAGCCTATTTTCAGGGAAAAATATCACATTTGTCACCTGCTGAATTTGCCCGGAGACTTTGGTGAAAGTTAAACTATGTATACCCTACTTACCCTTAGTATTTGGACGTCAAGGCAAATTGTAAACCCTGATCAGATGACACCGACTGTAGTATCTGATCAGGGTCTGTCCTGTTTGCCACTCATCCAGCAGCTTTAGACCCAGTGCAGACCCAGATCAGCTGCTGCTGAATGTAGCAAGAACTAGTGTCTCAGGGTTAGACACAGTGAAGACCCCGAGATGCCACTGAATGTAGCTGTCTGGAACTGTAACTAGTCCAAGTCCTCACTACTGGTACATTTGGCTGAGATGTTTTATTGGGAAAAACAGGAAAAGGTAAACTGAGGCAATATAAAAGTTATCAAAAATATAATTTCCAGACAGGTGTAAGAAACCTTAACCCTTGTCCAGCTGAACCCGGATATACTTTGCCTTTGCAAACAGTGTAGATCCAGATCAGTTATCTGGATCTGCATTGTTTGCCATTCAGTATTTGAATTTGTATCGACAACTTGGATCATGTACTCTGATTGGCTGAAAATTAGAAGTGGGTGTGGCATCTTAATTTATTCAGCATGACAAGGGTTAAAATAGATATTCACCTTATGACACGACCAGCACAGACCCAAATCAGCCTGAGCATCAATACAGTCCAATCAGGATCACTAACAGTAAATTAATGGCTATACATTATGTTAGCAACTAGTGTAGATTCAGATCAGACTGCACAAATGCAGTGTACACAAGTCATATCTGTCAAAAGATCAATTTCTATTTATAGGGGTTCATTTAGTAACAAGCAAATTCCATGGGGAATTTATGTCCCCCGCCTTATTTTTATTTGAGGTGTTAAAAATGGTAAAGTTAACCAGAGGATCATTGGTCTTGTATCAATTACCTAAGTATTGAAGCAGGAAACCAGTGATAAAAAATAATTTCAAGATTCTAAAAAAAACCCACATGCATATCTTCAGACCATCCTTAAAGCACCTGTAAAGTTTCAAAGGATCGGCTTAAAACTGTGGTAGGAGTTACGGGGTCAAGGTACCTACTCCCAATACGCCTCTGTAGTATTAGAACTCAAAAAATGTCTAAGTTAAAAATGCAGAAAAAGTGGTAAAAAATTATTTCAGGATTCTAAAAAAACCACATGCATATCTTCAGGCCATCCTAAAAGCCCTTGTAAAGTTTCAAAAGGATCGGACAAAAACTGTGGGAGGAGTTAAGGGGACAAGGTACCTGCACCCTATACACTTCTGCAATATTAGAACTCAAAAAATGTCTAAGTTAAAAATGCGGAAAAAGTAATAAAAAAATATTTCAGGATTCTGAAAAATCAACCTGCATATTTTCAGGCCATCCTAAAAGCCCACGTAAAGTTTCAAAAGGATCGGCCAAAAACTGTGGGAGGAGTTAAGGGGACAAGTTACCTACTCCCTATAGACTTCTGTAATATTAGAACTCAAAAAATGTCTAAGTTCAAAACGTGTAAAAAGTGATAAAAAATAATTTCAGGATTCTGGATAAACCACATGCATATTTTCAGACCATCCTTAAAACACCTGTAAAGTTTCAAAAGGATCGGCCAAAAACTGTGGGAGGAGTTAAGGGGACAAGGTACCTGCTCCCTATATACTCCTGTAGTATTAGAACTCAAAAAATGTCTAAGTTAAAAATGCGGAAAAAGTAATAAAAAAATATTTCAGGATTCTGAAAAAAACACATGCATATCTTCAGGCCATCCTAAAAGCCCATGTAAAGTTTCAAAAGGATCGGCCAAAAACTGTGGGAGGAGTTAAGGGGACAAGGTACCTACTCCCTATACGCTTCTGTAATATTAGAATTAAAAAAAAATGTCTATGTTCAAAATGTCTAAAAAGTAATAAAAATTAACTTCAGGATTCTGAAAAAACCACATGCACATCTTCAGACCATCCTTAAAACACCTGTAAAGTTTCAAAAGAATCGGCCAAAAACTGTGGGAGGAGTTAAGGGGACAAGGTACCTGCTCCCTATACACTTCTGTAGTATTAGAACTCAAAAAATGTCTAAGTTAAAAATGCGGAAAAAGTGATAAAAAATTATTTCAGGATTCTGGATAAACCACATGCATATCTTCAGGCCATCCTAAAAGCCCATGTAAAGTTTCAAAAGGATCGGCCAAAAACTGTGGGAGGAGTTAAGGGGACAAGGTACCTACTCCCTATACACTTCTGTAGTATTAGAACTCAAAAAATGTCTAAGTTAAAAATGCAAAAAAAGTGATAAAAAATTATTTCAGGATTCTGGAAAAAACCACATGCATATCTTCAGGCCATCCTAAAAGCCCATGTAAAGTTTCAAAAGGATCGGCCAAAAACTGTGGGAGGAGTTAAGGGCACAAGGTACCTACCCCCTATAGACTTCTGTAATATTAGAACTCAAAAAATATCTAAGTTAAAAATGCGGAAAAAGTGATAAAAAATTATTTCAGGATTCTGAAAAAACCACATGCATATCTTCAGACCATCCTTAATACATCTGTAAAGTTTCAAAAGGATCGGACAGAAACTGTGGGAGGAGTTAAGGGGACAAAGTACCTACTAAAAACTCGGAACCACGCGCCACGCACCACGCCCCACGGAAAACCAAAAACAGTGTCCCTCCACTTTTCTTCGAAAAGGCGGGGGACAAAAAATATTAACTTTCAAGTCTCTGGAAGCTAAAGGTAGCACTGAAAAAATGTGTTTTGTTTTTTTAGTGGTGCACAGTTTCCAAATGTTTTGGCCTGATCACATCCACCAACTGCAAATCGGCTGTGCCATGAGAAAGTGTGTCTTCGGGCATATGCAGATGGCAAAGGCCCAGATCAGAATGCACATATGAGACTGCAAGCATTGCATCTGCACAGTCTGATCAGTGCCTTCACTGTCTGCTAACAGAACCACTGGATATTACAGAATGTATGACTGAAGAGCAAAGGCCTGGATGGTACTTTGTGCATGCACAAGATGATCTGAATCTGCGTATGTTCGAAGGCACTTTTTTGCTTGACATGGCCCAAATGGTCTTGGTCTTTTACTGCATGGATTTGACATGGCTGTAATAACATGTTTGCAAAACAGACTGCCAAAAAATCGTCAGATTGCCACCAAGTATCTGTACAGGCTGATGTAGTTCCACATATTTCATTATTTTATGTATCCATTAGGTTATCATGGATTGGGAAAGCAACAGAACAAATGTTGATTTCATACATTTTAATTTACAAATCTGTATCAATCTATTCACTAGAGCCGCAATGTCTGAAGACGAACATTTAAACTTTTGCCCAATAAAGATTCAAATCAGCCCGCACATTGGTGCAGTCTGATCAAAATCCTCACTGGGTGCATTTTGTATAGCCAAGGATGCAAATTTTCTTAAGCAAAGTCTTTGTTGGAAGCATGTCAGAAGATATGTTCTCTCACACTGCGGCTCACAAATGTATGCGTGTCATGTTCATCTATGAAGTGGAAGGCAAACAAGATGGATACAAGAAATGCGAACCCAAATCCACCTGATGGTCTGTGCAATCATTTACCCTGTATAGTCCATTCCCTGAAGCTATAGCTCAGCTAGTTCAACGACATTCTGCTACTCTCTACTTTAAAACTTGTTGCATTTGCTCCAAGCCAGATTATGCTGGGTAAAATATTTCAACAAAGACGACAATTTGCATGAAACATCAAAGCCTATTTTCTTGAGAAAAATTAGAAAAATATTTCAAAATGTTGTCTGCTGTAATGTTTACCCAGCATGCAATGTAACACACTTTGAGGTAGATGCTTTAAACCTTGAGGTAGATGCTTGAAATATTCCAACTCTTGAAACCTTCCAACACTTTGCATGCTGGGTAAAAATTTCAGCAGACACTGGAATATATTTCTTATTTTTCCTTGAAAATAGGATTTGACACTTCATGCAAACTGTCTCCTAAGGAGACAGTTTGCATGACGTGTCAGATCCTATTTTCTAGGATAAATAAGAAAAAATATCATCAGTTTGTCGTCTGTTGAATTTGACTATAGCATGGAAGGTGTTAATCATTTAATTACAGTTCAATAGAGTACTTTATTTCAAAATCCCATTTTTATTAGATAATTGAATACACCACAATATTCACACAGAATTTCAAAATTCCATAGTTACTGGCAAATACAACACACCATCATTTTCACCCAGAAATCCCTATAAGGCTCATGCAAAAATTATTTTTGAAAACATTTTGCAACAACTAATTCTAGGTAATTGGAAATGGATTGTAGTATGATTATTTGTAATAGCACTTCTCATTCATCTGCAGAATTTGTTTCAAAGTTTAATTCTAATTCTTTAAGTAGGAAAATCTGGTTAGCCTGGCATTTATCCAGCTGTATATGTAACAATTTGATGTGCTACCTACTTAAACAGGTATACTCATTTTGATTTCAGTAATATTGATGTACAATAAGTTAATTTGATCCAGTTTGCATCAGAATCAGACTCGAAATATTTTACTGGTGACACATCACTAGACATTCATTCACCACGGCCAAAGATTGTGAAGATTAGTCTATAGATCTCACAAGTGATGTGAATCTAGCAACAGGGTCCTCAGAACTTTCAGCAGAGGGTATTATAGATGCAGGGAGTGCATTCCAATCCCTAATGGTGTCTGGGAAGAAACTGTACTTGTTAATGTCAGTTCTAGCATATGGCACTTGAAATGCTGAAATCTCATACTCCATTTTCTGGCCCATTTGCCCAGTTGATCAATATCCTTTTGGAGTTTCGATGTGTCTTAAGTGCTATCAATCTGATGATAGCAGACACAGTCATCAGTGAACAGATGAATCTCAGATTCTATTCCAACCATGATGTCATTTATATACAAGGAAAACAACAGTGGACCGAGAACAGTGCCCTGTGGCACACCAGACAAAACGGGTGCCCATTGCGATTCTGCACCACGAACTACAACCCTTTGTTGCTTTTTGCACAGAAATGAATCAATCCATACTCAAGTTTTTCCTCTTATACCATATCCATGGAGTTTGCATTTCAGAAGTTCGTGAGGAGGAGTGTCAAAGGCCTTCTTGAAGTCTAATATGAATGTATCTACTTGATCTCCTGCATCCAAAATTTTAGCCCAATCATTTATTACTGTGATCAACTGAGTTTCAAAGGTACAGATCTCGCTGAAAGCATGTAGCCTGTCTGACAGAAGCTTTTGTTCATCAAGATGAACCATAATATTTGTATATACTATGTGTCCAATAACACAGTATTGTCAAAGGAAAACACTCACAAACCTCTACATGTCCTTTAAAATCAGGGCCACAGAAAGCTGAACATTTTGCAACAAAGTTCATAAAACCAACCAAATTTTAAGGAAGTTATCGAAGTTTTAAAATTTTGGTTGTCTGAGACCAGAACGAGGCTGTGAGTAACTGACGTCATAACCTCACTATTTTTTTTTTTTTTTTTGATTTGGGTTTTTACGGCCCTTTCAAGAATATTTTTTCACTTATATTGAGCCGATCATTCATCGAAGGTGGGCAAAAGCCGGAGAACCCGGGGAAAAACCACCTGACCATCCGTAAGCAGAACTTGGCTGTCCCATATGTGACCCGAGCAAGGTCAAACCACAGCGGCCTCACAATTAAAATAAAAATATAAGATAAAACCATTTCAGTGCAAAGAGTTACCAGTGAATGGTAAATCATAATTCTCTGAATTAAATAAAATATCAACCTTCAGTCTACAGCAGCTGCTGTAAATACCGTAAGCAGTTTTCAAATTTGATCATGTGACAAAGTTTTCAAAATGGTGGCCCCAATAGGCATGTTCAAAAAGCCGTATCTTCAAAACCACTCCAGCGATTTTCATTAAACTTGTTGCAAAATGTTCTGCTCCCCAAGACTTTTTGTTTTAAGTGTATATATCTTTTTGTGAATATTTTTCACTTTAAAATGAATACTTTGTACTATGCATAACTTCATGTTGCAAAGCAGTGCCACAAGAGCTTTTCACAATCTGGCA